>OZ030009.1:158245113-159445113 GCA_964023405.1 Apodemus agrarius | reverse complement strand
TTCCTCTACATGCATAGAAAGAAATGAATGCTGAACAAAGTGGTGGCTGTTCTGTCTCCATGGGAACCAGATACCTGAGAAGGAGCTTAGTCACGGTAGCTTAGGCAACTCAGTGAGTGGGCCGTTTAGTAAGGGGATACAGGATCTGGTAGATAGAATGCAAAATTAGGGCATGTTATAGCAATATATACCTCCCTCCAAAGGTTCAAGAAGGTCCCACCTTCCGTGTAATCCTAGCTGTGGGAAGAAGGCATGCTCGAAGTGTTGTTTTGTAACAAAGGTGGTAAGGACAAAAAGGTGGTAGGTACAGCCTACCAAGGCAGAGGAAAGAAATCGCACTTATTAGCAGGAATGTAGTCTGTCCTTAGGGTGGTTGCAGAAATCTGTATTCTAGCCACTTTTGTTTAATGCATTTTTTAAAACTTTTAAATCGAAATTCCTAAATTTTACTAAAGAAAATGTAGGTCCCTCCCCCAATAGATTGTTCTCCTTAAAACAGACAATATAATCCAATTTTCAATATTGAATTATAAACCCCAAACTTAACAGTGTTCACTTACTCTTACATAGATGACTCGAGCAGAGTCCTTGCTCATGAGAAAATGTTTTAAGTGTCTTTACCCAAGGACCTTGATCTCTCAATGCTTACTCTTTTTCTTTTCATACTTATAAGAAACAGTATTTTTCCTTTTATTAAATGCCTATTTTAATTAATTAATTAATTAGCATCTCAAATGCTGCCCTCCCTCCAGGTCCTCCCTTCGTCCCCCATGTCTTTTGCCCCTCTGCCCCTCCCAGTTATTTCCCTCACCCTGGTGCATCAAGTCTCCACAGGATTAAGTGTATCCTTTCTCACTGAGGCCAGACAAGGCAGCCTCTGCTACATATGTGCTGGAAGGGGGTGGGGGTGGGGGGTGGACCAGCCCATGTATGCTCTCTGGTTGGTGCCTTAGTCTCTGGGAGCTCCCAGGGGTCCAGGTTAGTTGACACTTTTGGCCTTCCTGTGGGGTTGCTACCACTTTGAGGGCCTTATTCCCCTAACTTTTCTATAGGGGTCCCCAACCTCTGTCCAATGTTTCTCTGTGGGTATCTGCCTTCATCTCAGTCAGCTGCTGGGTAGAGCCTCTCAGAGTGCTGTCATGCTAGGCTTCTGTCTGCAAGCACACCACACTTTATTACTAATTAGTATCTCCTGGAGTTTTCATGAGTGTGGAAATTAATAGTATTACAAATTACCCTTCATTTTATACAAAAACCAAAGCACAACACTGAAGATAGAAAAGGGTGGCAGAAAGCTTAGCAGCTTTAATTGCGAGTCCTCCTCAAACTCAGCTGCCTGACACTCACTGAATCCAGAAGTGGTGCTATTAAGCTCGCTTCCCAGGCTAATGGGATGTTTTAGTTATTAGTTTCTTAGCTTGTTGTTGCTGTTCCTATTGTTTGAGACAGTCTTATGCAGCCCAGGCTGACCTGAAACTACCTATGAAGTCAAGGGAAACCTTGAACAGCTTGGTCTTCTTGCTTCTCCCACCCGATGCTGGGATTACAGGCGTACAGCCCTTCGCCTAGCCTCTTCCCAAGCTTAACTTACAGATTATGAGTCAACAGGAGTTGAGATCACACACAAAACATTTAAGACAGAATGTTATACCTGGCTTATATCAAAGGATAAGTACATATATTTGAATATAGATGAGACTTTATTGTCAACTATAACTGCAGCAGCAAATCCCTTGCCTCAAGTATCAGAATAAAAAAACAACAAAATTCTTGAATCCCGGCAAGATTGCCAGTGAGTAGTATGGTGGCTTCGACCTCATGAATTGAAGTGTGTGGCATGTCTTATGGTATGATAGAAACTGGAGATTTAAGTTCAAGTATATCCGTCTCAGCTTCAAGTTCATATTCTGACTGAGAGTCAACTGCCCATCCACCAAGCTTAACACTTGGCTTGCAGGATTGCTCCAGCAAGTACCCTATGTCTCATTAATAGCAAAAGCCAATGGGAAGAAAGGCACACCACCTGCTGAGCTTCGAGCTGGGCTTTGATGCTTGTGGTAGATGGTGCCTCGGTTCTAAGAGGCTCTCAAAAGTCATTGTGACCTTCTGCTGCCTGAGCCTCTCTAGTGGGAATAAGCATTTACTGCAGGGGCTGGGGGTAGTGGTGAGAGCAGTTCTTCTAGACCATTTCTTCTGCGTATTCCAGTCGGCCAGGGATGATAGTTGCTCCTTCTTCCTGTTTGACAGACAATGCCAAATTCCCAAGAGGGTCTAGACACTTACAGTTGCTGCCTCTACTTTGGAACTAGACCGAGTCACAGTCATGGCATAACTACCTCCCTCTTCCCTGACAGAGCTCAACCAGCTGAGGATGGTGCAGAAGCAAACAGGGCCATGTTCCAAGAAAGCCAGATCTATACCTTGAGGATCTGTATTTCAGGCAGTTTCCACATCTCACAGTTTTTCAACATTTCGACCAGAGCCTGACAGACCTGACTCCATAGGCCAAATGTGCTCCACAACCTGGTCATGCAGCTTCTTTAAGCCAGGAGGCTTATTTCATTTTATAAAGTGTTTTTAACACCCAAACAAGAATATGTGCCACAGGAAATGTAAGCCTAAAATTTTGATCTTTGCCCCTTAAGAGAAAGGTTTATCCTCTCCTCTGAACTTTGAGTTAGTTCCGATTCCTCTTCCTCTTCCTCAACACTTGGGGATTTGGGGATATGTAACCCAGGCTTGCCTCACACATTGAAGATGACCTTAAACCTCTGATCCTTCTGCTTCCTCCTCCCGAGTTGTGGGACTGTAGGTGTGGGCAGTGCTGGAGACCCGGGTATGCAGAGGCCTCCCATGCGAGTAGCAAGAACTCTGCCAGCTCGGCCACATCCCAGCTCCAGGGTACACCCGTTATTCAGCACTCTAGAGTGCATGCTCCAGGCTTTGTTTAAGCAAGGTTGGGTGATGCAAAGGTCAGTGCATGGAGAATTCTGGGAATCCTGTCATCATCAGCGATCAGTCCATAGAGAGAAAATGCTGAGCTGCACGAGGGAAGGCATCAGGACAGGTCTGGAAATAGCACACAGCTCTGCTATGACATCTCCCACTGCACCGAAGGAAGCACACCATGAGATTAGTGAGCATGTAGTGGTCACAGAGCTAGTTCTCAATTCTGACCAGTGAGTGAACCCAAATCATTTCCACATTCCCTGGGGCTCTCATCACCCCATCAGAGTCCCAGTCTTGTGCCTGGGGACTTGGATGGAGACAGACACACCAAAGGATTTCTTCTTTGTATGTTAATGTTAAATTGGGTCAAAATGAGAAGATATATGGTTCCAAATGCAACCCGAGGATGTGGTGGGATGGCATAGAATATAAAACCTGAAATCAACAGGGCAAAGGTGCATGCCTTTCTACCACAGCAGTAGGGAGGCAGAGGCAGGTGGATCTCTGTGAGTTTGAGGCCAGCTTGTTCTACAGAGCTAGTTCCAGGGCAGCCAAAAAACAAACAAAAAAACAACACAAAAAACAAAATAAAAACAAACCTAAATGAAAATAAGTTCTTGAACATCAAAGACATGCCCAAGTGAGTGGGCCCCCCCTCTTTGGTCGTCGCCCCCTCTTTGGTCGTCACCCTTTCCCGCACTGCTCCCTTTCCCCTTATCATCATCTTCCTCTTCACTCAGAACTTCAGTTACTCAAAGCATTGACAGGGAGGGGCACACTAACTGGCTGCCCTCAGCAGTATAGCCTTGATTTGCTTGCTCACCACTAAGAGGTGCAAGAGAGAGGAGGGGCCCGAGCATCCCCTTTTACAGTAGGCCAGGCCTACCTGGCTGTTGCCAGGTAACTGTGGAGTGGAGCTTAGACAGAATGCTAACAACCACTGCACATTGGAATGCAGCTACGGAGCAGAATCACAGCAGCTCTCCCATCATGGCTCTGGCACCAGCCATCTCCCTTTCTCTGAAGCTTTGCAAAAAACACCTTGGATCCCAGTCACTTCTGCCTCCTTGATAATCCCATCTCAAATGTGGAAGCAATCCTAGATGTTGCTGGAAAACAAAGCAAAGCATCCAAAAATGTACTGATGAGATGACACTGCCTGTCTGAAACCTGATATTTCTTCTTTTGGGGTCCAGTGCATGTGATGGGTGGCCCTGTATATTTTTTTAAAAACAAAAATAGATATCAAAAACCCAGACCTATAGAGCATAGAGAATCATCCTTGGAAAAAGTGAACAGCAGAAAATGTGTCAATATGGTAATAAGGCTGGTGGCGCTTCATCCAACTTCTAAGGCTTATGTCTCGGATGTTTTCAATGAAGAAATTTGGCAGGGAAAACGTAACATTACTCAAACAAGGAAGTACAACTATTACCAGACAACACCAGGAATAAAGTATAGTCTTCAAATTGGCCCATCACCCTCAAAGTAGAGTTGTGGGTAGAATTTAGTGTGAAGATCTTACACCGTGAGCATGGGGATACCATGAGAAATATCACCCGATGGTCTGATGCAATGAAAATGTACAGCTGAGACTAATCTGATGGCAAGGAAAATCATTGTATCGTGCTCAGCATAGGACGGACTAAAGGTCTAAAGAGCGGCTGTAACACTAGAAAGGAGAGAGAGAGATAGGAGAGTGGTCACAAATGAGAGCTCCATAGGCCCTTTGATTGGATTGAGCTGTGGGTCTTGCCCTTGGCATCTGTGGGCTCTGAGTGCTGGAGGCCAGTTGGCTGCGCGCACACTACTGTTCCTTCCCTTCCTCTTTATACCACTGTCTTGGCAGTTGTCCCATGTTTGGGATTCGTTGGGTTTTCTCCACAATTGAAATTAATCTTTACAATGCCGAAGGTCTTTCTCTTAATTCTCTACTAGGGTATTATTTCCTTGATGTTGAAAGGGCATCTCTTCAGTAAGGAAAAAATGAACACAGGTTAAGGCCAGGTAAAATGACCTGATTAACATCATTGGATTTTCTGTGTCCAACTCAATCAGGCAGTAGTTCAACCATGGCCTGCTTCTCTCAAGAGTGCTAACTCTCGTGGATTGTTTTCTAATTGACAATAGAATTACATCCAGCACCCCAACCGCCCCACCCCCCACCCCCCCACTACCCAGTGAGAGGGCCTTCCCACCCTCTACAAAGCCATCATTCCCTGGGTGCCCATCAGGTAGGAAGGGAGACCTCAGGGGAGACTTGGGACTTAGAACATACTACTAGAGAAACCTTTTTACAATGTTTGGTAAGAGAAATAAACATCTCACAATATTTTTTTCTTCTCAGATTAAGTGAGAAATTCACAAAGCGTACCATCAAACTCCCTCCAGTGAACTAGTATGGAGCTTTCAAAATAAACCACTTGAGTACTCAAAGTGCCCATTCCTGTTTTTCAGCCTCCTTTCCTCTCAAAACAAAAGCTCCTGAAGAGAGGGAATTTCTAAGTGACAGCCAGGCCCTGTTTGTGGCTGTAGTATTAGCATTCTAAATAAGGTATTGTTTAACCGGCTTAAACAAATATTTGTTTCCATTCATTTGACTGATATTCCCCCAAAGATTTGTGCTTGGTTTGAGCATGGTTTTCACATTGAGCTGACAAACCCTTGCAAGCCTGCTCCTGTCTCCAGCCAGCAGTGATTGCTTCCTGCCAGGCTCTGCTGCCCCTATAGAGCCAGTACAGATAGCATTTCACAGCCCTGGGTGCGCTTGCATGAATTCAGCAGATACGTACCGTCCCCAGAGCGCCTGCTTGTAATGTCCGTAAAAGTTGAACTGTCTTGTAGAAGCTCTTTTCATCTTAGATTTAAGATGAATAAATAGCAACTTAAAGGAATGTGATATGCTTTAGATATACTTTAATTTGCCCTCCAACGCTGCAGAGCGATTGCTAGGAATTGGTGTAGCCTTGATTTTGAAGGAATAGTAGGATACATGCATGGGAATGAGCTATGCAATAGGCAGCATATATTTTAAAGACATATGTACATAAAAAATCGGAGCATGGTAACAATGTAAAGAGCAAAATTAAGGGGGTTTTTGGTTTTGATCTTTAGTTAACTTATGATTTATTTGGTAAGGTATTCTGGTTTTTAATTAACCATGGCTTTTAAGTCAGAAGTTCATTAGAACTGGAAGAATTTTTCAGGCTCCCCTGAAAGCAATGAAAACTCTAAACTGACATTTCGATCTAAAGATAATAAATTTATAATAAAGAGTTTTATAATAAAACTGAAATGACTTTTGGACTGCATGAATCTACTATGATGTTTGGCCTTCATTCAATCAAACCTAAGTAGCTCAGGGCATACCTTTTAAAATGCAATTTCACACAAAGTTGTGGTGGTTGCTAGAGAAATGTCTAGATTTAAGCTTTATAGACAAAGGAAAAAGGATGTTTTGTTTTTATGTGCAGAAAACATTTGGTATCCCATTCGTAAAAGCCAAAAAAGAAATGGAATTTCCTTCAAGTTTCAGACTTTTGTTGAATCCTGAGAAGCAGCAAGCACTGGGCCAAAAGTTGTTGGGTTTTTTTCCCTTTGAGAAAATGAATAAAAACAAATTTCTGAGGTGAGCTCGGGTCTGTAGGGGGTTGTATTTACCACTGAAAATAGAATGTAGTATGGCCTGAAGCTAGCTGGTGAGGAGTGGTACATGTTTCTTGCTTTGGCTGTTTGTGACCACGGTGTCCAGTGTGCAACTTTTCCATCTCCAGTGGTAGATACAACAATTGTGGGTTTGTCTGGGACTCTACTGGTCTTTTGTGTATTATTTGCCGCAGTGTGCTTGATGAATGTCCTTTCACCATTCTGGGCATGCAGGAAGCTCCAGAAGGGAGAACCCAAACTGATCAAAGACCAGTAGCCAAGAGAATGAGAGAGTAAGCCCTTGGCAGATGCTTTGACTGCTCTTCAGGATTGGGTCCTGTGAACTGTGATCAAGCAGCCTGGGCCAGCTGGCGCTGGGCAGTCCAGAGGGTATAAAGGAATAATTGCATTGTCCCAGAGGTGACGCTGCCAACGTATGCGGAGTATGCACACTTGCACAAGGCTGTCAGTAAGACCACGCTTATGGCTGCTTTGTCATTTCTTTCAAAAGCGCTGAAATCTGTTTTCTGATCATGTCACCAAGCTGTGCTCCACACAGAGTGACCAAGCAACTTCACAACATTGTTGCTCAGCTGTTCAGTCAGTAAAGAAAAGAGCTCCTATTGGTTCTTTCCCTTGGAGTGTAAAAGCTAATCGTAACAGCTGTGACATAAAATAGTGTAACTTGCCAATAAAGGCAAGATAATTGGAGATGATGACCTAGCATCTCCAAACAGTATTTATTTACACAGTAGTTAACTACAAATACTATATGAAAACAGTAGGATTTCAGCAAGGACGTAACTGTAGCCATTTTCAGTATAAATGAGCCAAGATGGGAGCAGGGACTTGATGTTGTCATCAGAATCAAGCAAGGCCCACAGAACACTGAACCTAACGTCCAGTCTACCCCAGAACTACAGGTTTCACAGCTGTGTGATATCTATTGCTAATACACTGTTAGGACTACCTAAAATTTAAAACTCCAGTGAAAGAATTTTTCTAAGTAGAAATAGTGGATGTACCCAATGTTTTGGCCCGTGTTAGTGATCAGTAAATCAGAAAATGGGACTGCATATAAGTGGCCTGCTCACAAGCATAGACAAAACCTCAAGGCTGTAGCTACTGTGGTACCTAGAAGACACATCTCCCCACGCCCCTATTTTGTACTATCCTAGTCTGAGATACTAGTGGCCTACATATTTATAGGCACATAACCACAATATTTGCCTCCATGAAATTTCTTATAAAGGTGACTGTTACCGAAAGATGAATAAAGCTTCAATAGTCTACTATTGGTATGAAATGAAACCAGTGACACCACATAACTAAGAGTGAAGCTGCAGAATCCACCCAGGACTAACAACAGCAGTGAGGCGCCCTGTGTCCCTGGCTTAGCCATGAGAAGTACTGCCTAGAAGCTGCAAATATCTGTGTAGTGTGAAATGTCCAATAATAGAGATCAATGATGATGCTGGTATTGCAGATATTGGGGTCAGTTGGCACTCAGGATCTTTAGGAGTCCCACAATCAAAAACAAAATGCCAGCGGCCCTAGTGAGGTGCACTCGTGTTGCTGTGATTGCTGTGTACACTTAGCTTGATCCTGCACAGCAGGTCTCCCCCGCAGTGTCACACTAGCATCATAAATGCGTGCAATGAGACCCCACAGCTCGAGTTACAGACACAGGCATTCTTGTTTCCAGGGAAGAGCTCTATACAGTGAAGCAAGCCAAGTTAACACAGGCAGAGTAGAGACTTAGCTCCTGTGCTATGCAAAGCCTCACACTCTGGGTACAGATTAACCAAGTCCCCACATGCACTTTTCCAGGAGGGTTTTTAGACCTTTGTAAAATGGCTTTAGGTGTGATTAAAGATTTTAAAAAGTCTTTTCAATCCAAAGTGTCACAAGCAAAGGAAAATCAAGACTGTCCCACATCTTGGCTGTTGTGATTCTTAGAATTGAAGCCATTTTCTCTGCATCATGGGCACTAGCCCATTACCAGGTGTAAGAAGAATTCTGCCTTTTTCCCCCTCATTTTCTGGGTTGCCTTTTAATTCAGTTGGCTCTGCTCTTGAACACACACACGGTTCTAATTTTGAGGATGGCAAATTTCTCTGTTTTCTTTTGTTGCACGTCTGATGTCACATCAAGAAAGTGTTGCCATGTCCGAGGACTTGAAGGCTTTCTTCTAAATGACTTACAGTTTAGGTCTGTGATTTATTGTGAGTTAGTGTCTGTATGTGTTAAGGTAAAGACCCAGCATCCTTCTACTGAATCTGGCTATCCAGATGTAGTGGAGACTATTGAAATAATTTAGCTATATAAATGTATTTATTTCTGACCTTTTCTGTTCCACTAATACAAAATTCTATTTCTTTTGAAAACATGTTGCTTTGTTTTCTGTGGTTTTATATAATTTAAATTTTAACAATGTAAGACTGCTGATTCTGTTGGTTTTTTCATGATTGTTTTTGACTACCTAAGTTCCCTTGGGGGTTCTTATACATTTTAGGATGGTTTCTTTTCTATTTATACAAATATAATGATTGCTAGGGAGTGGACTAAATCTATAAATCACTGTGTGTTAATATCTTGATGTTGTATCTTATATCTATGAACATGAATTTGGTGTTTTACTTAATTTTTTCTTATTTTCAGTTTATATTTTACAAGGGTTGGTTCTTTTTTCCTTGGATTCTTGATAGTTACTAGTTTACTTTTATAGTTGTTATTGTAAATTAAATAATTTTCTTATGGAAAGACAATTTTCATGTTAATATGAATCTTGAAAGTATGCTGTATGTATTATTTCTACCATTTTTCAGGCTAGTTGGGCTATTCTTCATATATGAGTAAGTCACTGCAAACAGATCTTTCATTTGTGCTTTTGTATACTTGATTTTTTCAGACTTTCCAGTACTATGGTAAACGGATGTGGTGAAAGCAGTGTCCTTGCCTTACTAATGGTCCTAGAACATTTCTATATATTAGCCATTGAGTGTAATGTCAGCTGTGAACTAGAGGGATGTTAACACTATATCCAGGCCATTCTCTTTGACCCTTAGTTTGTGGAGTGTCTTTGTTAAAGGTTTCTATTTATTTTTACAGTTCATCCTATTTTTCTTGGCTTTCAATCTCTCTCTCTCTCTCTGTGTGTGTATATATACATATATATATATGTATATACATACATATATATATATACCTCTTTTATTTATGAACATGTGTAGATTTCATTGACATGACTTCTTTTCCTAAATTCCCTAGATCTTCAGGATATTGGACATCATTGCCACCATCCTGGACTTGTGCCATCCATATGCTGACAAACAGCTAAAGCTGTAAAATAGCTGATAAACTTTATGTGCCCTAAAGTTTGGCAAGCATCCTTTGAGAGAACTCACGGCAGTCTCTCCTAAGGGTGGTTATGCTGAATATCTCAACTGAGCTTCCACCAAAACCAGCATTCTCTTGACTAGGCTCTAAAAAACATTGCTATTCTCGAAATATTGGCAAGAAAAGTTGTATAAGAAAATTTGTAGACTGTACCTTGGTGTAATAACTACAATAGAATTGAATTCATGATTCATTAAACATTAGCATTAACTCTTATAGGTGACCATGTTTCTCGGTTTTCTAACACTGCAACAAATACCGAGATAATCTGTTTATAAAGAAAGGGAGTATATTCTGGTTTGTGGATTTGGAAGCAGCTATCCAAGAATGATTTACACTATTGTTTTGGGTAGGCAGCACATCTTAGTAGGGGAATTTAGCAAAGACAAGCAAGTCTTCATATCCCTGGGAAATGAAAAAGAGGGTCTCACTTTCCACTTGAAATACACGCCCAACATACTTGAGAACCCCCTAGTGGGGCCATCCTCTTTAAAGGCTATACCATCTGTCTTCTAGCACACAACCCTAGGGATGAAGATTTTACCATATGACTTTAGAGGACTCTCAAGGTCCATAGAAATAATTCATTGGCTTCTGTCTATTGAAATTCAGAGGATCGGCCTTCTTAGAACAGCTCTTGCTTAAACTTCACACTCAGATTGAATGTGGAATATAACATATTTCTTGCAGCCATGGCCTGCAGTCCCATGTTTGGACAATCACACAGCTGTGACTATAATATTAGTGGTAGAAATGACAGCAGTCATCAGAATGGCCTTGACTTTGTGTTATCTCTCAAAACTGGTCTAGAACTTCATATGTATTTCCAAATTTAATTTGCAAATGAAATGGTTTTGTACACACATTACTGCAGAGCCTAGTGGGAAAAAACAAATAATGTTGAATAAGACTTGGGGGAAATAGTGTCAGGAAGGGCATGAAAACATAGGTTGGTCAGAGAACAGAATATAATAATGTAAGAAATCTTGGGGACAGATCCCTTGATGGCAGTTCCTTTGCCTCAGACATTTTATGAGAATTTTCACTACTTGCTTTGTTATTATATGATAATTAAATATATCTAAACACATAACATCTTCAAATTCATATACATTTATGTATTTGAATTTACATCCATCTGAACTGATGTATTTAAGTTATATTTATAGAACAAATAACTATATCTATTATAACAAATAGTTAAATACAGACATAATTAATAGGTATCAGTCTTCTGACTACCAATCTCTGGAAGAAAGTATTTTGTGACAAACCAAAAACAAGGCATACACTGGAGAAGTAAACAAAAATAAGACACTTATGGGTCTTTGGTTTAAGATAAAATGTTTGGATCTTTGTTTCTAAAAAGTGGGATAGCTTAGAGATAGATCCCAGTGACTGATACAATGAAAAGACCCATGGCTGAAGCAAAACCACAAAGTAAGGATGTAGAAGAAGGTAGGGAATATGGAAAGTCCAGGTTGGAGCATTGCATCCCAATGCTGTGATTCCTGTTCAGGAATAGAATGCCGCTTATTAAAATGCACAGTTTGACGTTGGTAGGATACAACTCTTGTAAAAGAAGGGATGCATCAGGCACGGGGGAAATATGAATTTTACTTGACAGCCATGAGATTCAGATGTTTTATAGCCAGGAGAACAACAGCTGATAAATCTGTGACCCTATAGCCAATATCTCAAGTCTGATAGGTTGTGGCCAGGAGATTCTTTGGGTCTCAGAGTGGCCTTAGTTGACTGTAGAGTAGATGAAGCCTAAGGATGAAAACCAAATGATTGATAGATGATCAGATTCTAGCCAAATGATTGATAGATGATCAGATTCTAGCCAAATGATTGATAGATGATCAGATTCTAACCAAATGATTGATAGATGATCAGATTCTAGCCAAATGATTGATAGATGATCAGATTCTAGCCAAATGATTGATAGATGATCAGATTCTAACCAAATGATTGATAGATGATCAGATTCTAGCCAAATGATTGATAGATGATCAGATTCTAACCAAATGATTGATAGATGATCAGATTCTAACCAAATGATTGATAGATGATCAGATTCTAACCAAATGATTGATAGATGATCAGATTCTAACCAAATGATTGATAGATGATCAGATTCTAACCAAATGATTGATAGATGATCAGATTCTAGCCAAATGATTGATAGATGATCAGATTCTAACCAAATGATTGATAGATGATCAGATTCTAACCAAATGATTGATAGATGATCAGATTCTAGCCAAATGATTGATAGATGATCAGATTCTAACCAAATGATTGATAGATGATCAGATTCTAACCAAATGATTGATAGATGATCAGATTCTAACCAAATGATTGATAGATGATCAGATTCTAAGTGCATGCACAGAAAAGACCAATGGTGTCCTTGGCACCAGGAGAGGAGAAATGTCAAGGCAAGAGTAGACAGCATCGGCAAATGCCCCAGGAGCTCACAAGGGAAATACTTCGTCTTACAAGGAGATGCTACTTGTTACTTCTTACAAGGAAAGGACAAAGCTCCAGTAGTAAGAGGAAAAGTGGTGCTTTAGAAATGCGAAGACAGAGAGGACATCAGTGGCAAAGCCCCTGAAGGACAGCGGAAACATTTGGTAACGAGTCTTTCCTGAAATGAGATATTACTTTGAAGAGAGGGCAAAGCTCTGAATTTTTCATAACTGCAGGTCTGGAATCTGTTATTGCAAGAGAAGTGCATATTTCAAGAAAAGTAAAATTAAGCCAAAGACATGGTGATTTCCATGTCTCACTTTTGGTCCAAGAATGTGGAGAGTTTGTTTGTTTTGTTTTGTTTCTTCTGAATTTTCCGAAATAACCCATCCAGCTAAGACTAATTTATTAATGGTTCAGGATTAGCTCTCTTCACATTTAATTTACATCAGGCATGTTTTTTTAAAAGGTATAAGGGTATTAAAATATTTGTTATGATAGGAAAATAAAATCTGTCCTGAGATAATATTGGCTGCTCAAATTGTATAGGCAAATCCAGGCAAGCTGACTGTCTCCCTTGGGTGAGACAACGTGAAGTATCTTTGCACTTGATGGGTGAGTTTCCATGCAGACATGCAGCCCTTAAGAATGTTGGCATGTCAAGGAGGAGGGACCTTCTAGGGCTCTACTTTGCAAACTGTAGTGTAAGCTTGGAAAACATCAGAGGCTGCTGCAGGTAGTAAGGAATGGTATGTCTTGCCAAATTTTTATTCCATTTATTTTTTATTTCTGTAATAGCAAAGGAGGGTCTAGATTTGGGAGAGGGATGGGGAAAGAAGACAGACCAGAGTAGAAAAGAGAGGAGGGTCAGGGAGGGGAGAGGACTAGATCATGGTTTTGTTTCCTTAAAATTTTATTTTTATTTTGGGGGATCACTTCTTTTTATTAGATATTTGCTTCGTTTACATTTCAAATGGTATCCCCTTTCTGCATTACACCTCCAAAAATCCCTTATCCCATCCCTCCTCTCCCTGCTTACCCCCCCCCAATTTCCTGACTTCCCCTATTCTGCCTTCACAGCACCCATGGTCTCCCCTCTCATTGATGTCTGAAATGGTCATCTTCTGCTACATATGTAGCTGGAGCCATGGGTCCCTCCATGTGTACTCTTTGGTTGGTGGTTTAGTCCCTGGGAGCTCTGGGGGGTACTGGTTGCTACATATTATTGTTCCTCCTGCAGGGCTGCAAACTTCTTCAGCTCCTTGGGTCCTTTCTCTAGCTGCTCCATTGGGGCCCCTATGTCCAAGAATACTGTTCTCCACAAATCTCCCTCCTAGTCTAGATTTCTCTCCTATTTTCTAAGTGCCAAAGTATATTTTTGCTGTGGGAAATGTTTCTGAAGCAGTACCATAAAGTGGCAGGTTTAAAAACTATGAAAGAAAGATATTAATAACAAGCAAGCTGTTTCTGTAATTTATGAAGGAAAGTTAAAGCGTACTACATGTTAACAAGCAATAGAGTAATTCTTTTGATGCCCATGTAAATCAGCAACCATATCTGAAGAAATAAGGCTTTTTAACAGCAGCAGTGCTATGAGGTACATATATTTCACGGTTGGCAATTAAATAGATATGGTAAGTCTCTACCCTTGCCACATAAAAAGGCTTGCTGGCAGGGCTCTGTAGCAAGACAGGGTGTTTTCATTGGCCTGAGCAACGAGTGCTGTGGTTCTCAACCTGTGGGTGTCACCCCTTTGGGTGTCAAATGACCCTTTTATAGGGTCATATAGGAGATGTTTACAGTATGATTTGTAACAGTAGCAAAATTACATGTTATGTAGTAGCAACGAAAATGAAGTTATAAAGTAGCAATGAAATAATTTTATATTGGTGGGTCACGGTACACTGAGGAGCTATATTAAAGTGCTGCAGCATTAGGAGGCTTGAGAACCCCTGGCCCAGGGCCTCTGTCTGCCATAGTCTGATGTCTAGTTTTAGAAACAGCTGTTTGAGCTGTCCTAGCTAATCTGTTCTGGTCTGGATATTTGAATGTTGGTTTCTTCTAGGATATGTATTGACAGAATCCTTGAGCACAGTCTCCTCTAAACCAAGAGTCAATGAGTTAGTTGTCTGTTTGTTTTACTTATTTGTAAGCTGTATTTACATCCTTGTACAACCTGAGGCCATTCTTAGATATTAGGAGGCATTAAACAAGGCTGATATAAGGAAGGGGGACAGAATGATCTGCTGAGAAAGAAATCCGTAGGAGTTGCCTTCATTTCTCTGTACTGTCTTCTGTCTCCTTTCCACTGTCAGTCAATTAGCCGGGCAGTGGGAGGCTAGGGACGCCACCTTTCACATTCCCATGCCCTCTTCCTTTTTGTCTCTACAGAAGTAGAAAGTAGGCATTGCTGGATTGATCTAACAGTGTGGGCAGAGCTAGTGAAGTGGGCGGGGCTAGTAGGATAGGGCTGACCAAGGGTGCTGAGCTCAGCTGGCTATCCCGAGGAGCACAGGGTCTGCGTCCCATCCTTCCAGCCCAGCTTCCTTTCCTCTGCGAGGCCTATAAAGATGGCAGAACCTTGGCAGAGTGAGTGGCAAGCCTCCTACTGTGATTGTTGCCTGTTAGTCTACGGGAGAGTAGAGGAAGGCCCTAGTTGGTCACTATAGGGCTCCTCTCCTATGCTCGGTACAGGCTCCCAAAGCAGCAGTTGCTGAGTTCTGTGGTGGATCCTCCAGGATATGCTTTACTGAACACGTACATGAACAGTGTTCAAAGCTATGAGAAAGTCTTGAGGTCAGCAACAGAATGTGTACACAGTGCAGGAAGTGTGTGTCCTCCATCTTGGGTAGTAGTGATGAGGTTTTCTTTGAATTTTAGGTTCTTGACTCAAAGACTATAATGAGACACAGGGTACTGTTGTGGAAAGCCCTGGGCTTGTATTTTGATGCTAATTTCACTCCTCAGAGGGGCTGCAGATGAGGAGTTGCTTTGTGAACCTTCTCCCCACCTTAACTTTTCAAATAAAGGCTTGAGCCAATGATTGGGCAGGAAGAAGGGGGAGGAGCTGAGAGTTTAGGGGAGGAGCCTCGGGGGATGAACAAGATGGGGAGGAGCTACGAGGGATTGCAGGCGAGGATGCAGAGGAGCTCGCGGCCTGGAGAAACGGCAAGTTCTATGGGATAATATAGATGGGAATAGAGTAGTGGAGTGGGAGATCTGCCCATCTAGGCTTGTAGCTTGTTTGGTTACTGATTGAGTTGAGATCTCTTTTACTGGGGAATTGGGTAAGAAACAAAATAACAACAGGGTACCCCTGCTGCATGGGTGGCCCACCTGAAGGAATGATTTGTATGTTTAAAATTCTCCTGTTAGGTAGAATCTGTAATTATTCCAAATGTTTATTGTGTTAATAAAATATAATTACATGATATTACTATATGAAATTATTATTCTTTGGAAAAAGCTAAAATAGTATATATAAAGTGGTTATTGGGTGCCAATAAAAGCTTTAGAAACTGATGATACACTCCTAATACTTTCTAACTAGGATTTTTTTTTCTACTTAGCATAAATGATTGCAACTAAAAAGCATATTGGTTCTGGGATTTCACATATTAAAAATGCAGCATTATCATAAAGAACAATACTATCTCCATATCCCCCAAGTTCATCAAAGCCAGTAGATGTTATTAAGACAGAGGTATTAGGACGGATGGACTGGCCATGACTTGAAGCATCATAGGGCAGTTACTGGATCCTCTTGGCTTAGCACTTCCTTCGGTGTGGCACTGGCTATGTGGTGCCTGGTGGTGTCCCAGCATGGGCCCAGACTGATCGTGGCACCAGGTACTCAGGTCAGCCAGCACTTCCTTTGTTGAGTAGACTGGGATCTGGCTGGCAGTCTGATCACATGCAAAGGTGAGAGCGACTTATCACCTAGGGTGAGATTTCTACTTGTTGCCTCTCTGAACGTAATCTAGACTGCATTTTCTAATATTTGGGTATGCAGATAGTCTTTATGGATCGTGGCATAAATTCCCTCTACATCATATGTCTGAGACCCCTACACTGGGGTGCAAGCTGTTTCTTTATGATGCTTAGATCACTTGAAGCCCCTTTCCTATAGGAGGCCCTTGAAGACGCCACATGGAAAAAATGACTGGCAACACTGAGCTGGCTTCTGGCTCTCCTGGAGTGGCAGGTGTTCGCCGCGTTTCCTGTCACTGCCTCCCTGTGAAATGAGATGACCATACAAGTTCCTGACCTGTAAAATTCTCCTTTTAGGATCCACCCACTTCTGTTTCCCTGGGACTACGAATGGAAGAGATGATTTTCAACTTGGCAGACACACATCTATTTTTCAATGACCTAGAAGTAAGTTGTAATTGTTTTAGAACATATCTGGAAATAAGTGATTGGTTCTGAAGGAATGATTGGATATTGCTCTTTTTAAACCTATAATTGGAACATTGAGACAAAGTGCTTTTCGGGCCAGGGGCTTCCTCTTCGTGCTACTTAAAACGGGGCCCTACATTACTAAAAATCGGTGACAAGATTCCTAAGTGTCAAGCATGACTCTCAGAAGCTTTGTGAGTCTTAGTTGTACAAGTGCTGTTGAGATACGTGTTCTTAAACACTGGCAGGCATTACGCAACCGCCTGCACCACACTGTCCCTTATGATCTCTTTCTGTGCTTTTCTGTCCAGTCTGATTGTCTGGAGATTGTTTGCGTCAGGCCCTTGCTGTTTTGGACTACTAGGATTTCTCATGTCTTCACTGCCGCTCATGTTATTGGGGGAAATGTCTCTATGCTGTCTAGCTGACTATGAATGAAGGCGACAGACACAATTGTAGTTAGTTGTGTCCCTAACAAAGAAGGGCATTGTTCTCACCTATCTCCATCACGCCAGAGCATGGTCATACCTCGCTGCCCGCCTCCTTCACGGACAGTTGTTTATTTAACTCTCACTGCTAAGCAAGCTTGTGGCAGGCCCGCCAACAGGCATTAATCATCAAGTTGTTGCTTTGCTAGGTTTTGTAAACGTATGTTATTTCAGACAGAAGAATCTCAAAGAATCAAATAGAACTTTTTACTGATCAAAGTTAATTGGCAGCAATTGGCCTTAAATATTTCCTGATGTTTCCCTTCTCAAAATCAAGCAAAATGCACCTTATTTAATAGAGGAGCCAAAATCACTTGGAAAAAGCCAGCGTGCGACGGAACTTAAATGTGGTTTGTTCAACATCTGTCCTGTGTTTTGATTTCTTTTCATCCGCAGTGAAACAACTCACAGGCAAATTGACAGCTTCCAGTGCAATAAAATGATTTAAATGTATTTGATTTTTTTTCCTCTTTCTTTGGAGATATATTTATTTTTATATTTCAAAGTAAAATGCAATTTTTAATTTTCGCATTCTTGAGTGTTTGCTTTCCCCAAGGAACTGACATGGAAGGCATTGTGATTTCTCATGGGGGAAATTCCCTCTGAGTGACAACTTCAGAATTACCTTTATAAAGGCTTCATAATCAACACTTATTTTCAAAACATGTTTTTGATTTGTGGTCATATTGCACTTTGTGAGAGGGCAACACAAGAACTCCATATTTTACCAGCCTGTTAAAATTCTCTGCCCAGATTTCCCCCTCTCTCTCTAAGGACACCGGTGAGGCTGGTGTTTTCCGCTAAGTGGAGCCTTGTGCCCCCGCTACTGCTCACGGTGTCCGCACATCCATCAGCACAAGGATTCGCCGCTGACTCAGAATCTTAGCTGTGGTGTGAGAAGAGCGAGAAGTTAAGCAAAGGAATAATTTACGTATGATTTATTATGGTTTTTATGAAAGATTCCAACTCAGTTTTTATTTAATACATATTTTTCTTTGTTTAATTTACATTATTCCCACTGAAGAGGGGAGACTGAAATGGCAGTCAAATATCTTAAAAGTGCACACTCGAAGTTCTCATTTAAGGATGTGGGTATTGAGAAAAAATTTTAAATGGTCTTTGAAGCAAGTGAAATGGCAGGATCTACTCGTGTGTGCGCGTTATTTCTTACTAGAAGAGCAAAAGAGAATGAATACGGAATTCAACCACATACATACAATGATAATGAAAATATTTTCAAGATCCAGGCCTGATGCAAGTAGCTTTTTTCAGTTATTTTATTCAAGAATAATATGTAGCTGTGAAAGATTCAGTTAGCCTGTCCTTGGACATTATTGTTTTTAGACTTGTATGTCATTTATAAATCGGTTCTCACACTTACACAGCCTTAACTTTTACATGTTTCTAACTCAGCAAGCCTGGCACTAGTCATGGCAAACACAAATCCCTTCGACTGTAAAAAGTAAAAAAGAGTCCCTCGATGATACTTTTAAACAACCAGTGATCTTGTCGGGCAGCAGTAGTGGGCAGTGCCCGATTTCACCCACACATTACAGAATGTAAGACAGGCATTTTACTATACTTAAACCACAGGCCTTAGCTCTGGTCATCTGTCGCCCAAGAGATTGTAAGGAGCTGGCCAAGCTCTCTCTGGGTCTGCAGAGTCACCTCTGCACTCCGGTTACTGACATTTGCCTTTCCTTCCTTCTGACCCCTTGGCTTCCGCCAGCTGCCCCTCTACCCTCTACCGTTCTGTTCAGCTCGTATTTGGTCAATAAGACAAAAATGCAGGGAGCCTCCAGGGACACGGGTGGTACCCCAGGGTATGTACGTACAGTAACCACTAGGATATGATCTAAAAGATTCAGGGTATGACTTTTAAAGGAATTCAGAAATATCACGACCTCTAAAGAGTAGCATACTTAATAACACTGTTTAGTTCTAAAGTCTTGCCATCTCCGGTGGCTTCTTCTAGTTAAAATATCAAAATTCACATTTGTTCCATTGATGCATCACGAAAATAAATTTGAAAGAAAAGTTTTTTGTCTTTGTATCATTAAAAATGTCAGATGTTTTAAGGAACAAAAATGATAGGGAGACATAGTTATCTTGGAATATAATCCTTTCCCCGGCAGAGGCAGGCTGAAATACTAGTTACAAAGCATACCTCTGACTTCCTGATTCCTAGGCAGACAGACGTATCACTTTACAGAGTCCCACATGCAGTCTGATGGTTGTGTATATGGAAGTCTTTTTTTTTTTTTAATGACACTATGGAACCGGAGAGTTTCTCAGCGTCTTTAGAAGGTGTGACTTTCTAACAGTAGAGAGAAAAAAGTTCTCTCTGTTGAATGTGCACTCAAAGACCATCTGCAGACAGGGACAACAGCAGTAATGTGGGATGTAAGCCATGTCCTGTGGGTTCATCTGCTGGAGCTTTCCTCATTTAAAAGGAAATATTTGGTGCAGATACCGATGTCTGGACAGAACAGAGGTGTCCCATTTGTTCCGAGCTTTCCCTTGGGGCTGCCATCGTGGTAAGCTATCATGTTAGCTGCCATGCTAATGCGTGGACTCAATACGGTGGCCCTCAGAAGTAGGTGGGAACAGACTGCATGTGTTAGCCATGGAGAGGGGAAGGCTGGCCGGTGGACACCTGCCGTGAACACAGCATGTGAGCTCGCTACCTACACTACTCATTAGCTCTCTAGTTGGTTAGTTGGGTGTCCTGGTTCCAAATTTTGTTAATCTGACATAGGCCAGTTTTATCTAAGGAGAGGGAGCTTACTTGAGAAAATTCCTCCAGAAGATTGGCCCATGGGCAGTCTGTGGATCATTTTCTTGATTACTGTGATAAGGGAGAGCCCAGCTCACTGGAGGCGGTGCCACCACTGGGCAGGTGGTCCTGGCTTGTATAACAGAGTGGATTAAGCAGGCCTTGGAGAGCAAGCCAGTGAGTAGCATTCCTCCAGGGCCTCTGTTTCAGTTCCTGTCTTGACTGCCCTCAGTCAGGAGAGAGTGTGGTCTGAGCTGTAAGCTGAGATACATCCTCTCTCCCCCAAGATTATTTTGGTCATGGTATTTGTAACAGCAGTAGAACCCTGAGGCAGATGTGGCAGTCCAGTTGATTTTCTGCTGTGCCTGATATCTAGTACAAGTACTTTAACTCCTGTCTAGGTCAGTTTGTCTGTTGTTAAAAAATACCTATACCTCTACTAAAATGCTGTTACCTTCTTTTTAAAATAAAGAATAGAGGCGCTGGCCTCACTAGGGTCACGCTGGCCTCACTAGGGTCACTCTGGTCTCACTAGGGTCGCGCTGGCCTCACTAGGGTCACTCTGGTCTCACTAGGGTCGTGCTGGCCTCACTAGGGTCACTCTGGCCTCACTAGGGTCGCGCTGGCCTCACTAGGGTCGCGCTGGCCTCACTAGGGTCGCGCTGGCCTCACTAGGGTAGCGCTGGCCTCACTAGGGTCACGCTGCCCTCACTAGGCTCTGGGTTTGATGAACAGAGATCACTGTGAGGACTTGTAAACAGTGCCTGATGACACCAGAGGGTACCAGAAGATTCATTATGTAAAGGTGTGTGTGTGTGTGTGTGTGTGTGTGTGTGTGTGTGGTGTGTACCTTGGTTTAAGTCAGCCTTTCATTATGGTGTACATTTTATTCTAAAGCTTGGATTATTTGGTAGTTATCTTAATATATCTTATTTAGACATCTGTTTTTATCTGGGAAAAATATCTTTCTTCAAACTGTCAGTCATGGCAGTATTGAGAGACTGCAGATGGTGTGTGCTGTACTGGCCTCACATGTGCCTCCAGAAGCCTGGAACAGTGAGTTCAGAAGCTGACTTCTTTGAGTTTGAGAAATATGATTCACCTAGAAAGTACATTTTCCCTATAAATAGAAGCTCTGGTGCCCAGCAACCAGCTTTGTGGATACTGGAAACCTTGGTATTTTAGCAGCCAGAGAAAGGGTTTCTTGGGTACTAATGAGGAAGGCATGTAGAAAAGAGCCAAGCTGGTTTCTGCATTTAGTTACTCTCATGAGCCCAAAGTAACTGAAGGAGAATGTGGGCCGGCCAGTAGTTACATGCTGCACAGAAATGCCCCGCTGCATTACACACGGAACTTGACATTTTCAGCTCTGTACATCGCCTTTGGGGTCTACAGATAAATGTAAGGAACTGCCTTACTTTAAGTCTGTTATCTTCCTTCCTGATAGCCATTACACTTTGATTATTAAGCGCCAGGCATACCCCATTAACTCTAACACTCAGGAAGCAGAGGCAGGTAGACCTCTAAGTTCAAGGCCAACCTCATCCACAGAGTGAGTTTCAGAACAGAGAACTCCTACACAAAGAACCCCTGTGTCAAACACAAACAAACAAAAGGTAAGTTTTATTTAGTTGAATTCATCTGCATTGTTAGAACAAAACACTGATTCTTGCTTCCTTCCCCAGCAGGATTTACTTGGTCTTGTCTCTGTCCCTAGTTTAGAGTGACAAACACCCTCTCAGGTTAGCAGAAGACAAGTTATCAGCAACAGATAATTGCTAACACAATGAGTTATATTGAATTTGTTTTACCTGTATTACAACTAATAGACAACAAAGAGCTTTTATGTTATCCATTATTCTTACTAAAATGTTATTTTATTGTTCTTATGTATTCATAATTTCTCATAAGATTGTCTTTATTTTATCTAAAATTTAAAATAGACATTCTTTATTCAAAAGCTTCGATAATTTGATGTTTATCAAAAAGTTAAGTGGACAGTGGTTAGCATAAGAGACATTTACTGGACTAGAGGTACAGAGTGCTTGCCTAACGTCTGCGAGTCCCTGGGTTCTAACACTGGCACTGCACAGAGAGGATGAGGTGGAGCTCAGGAGCCCTGTGGGAGGGGAACCCCGAAGTGAACTGGGAAGCAGCTGCAATGGTCAGGTGGGAAATCATTCTGAGAGGGAAATGGCGAGCATGGCGGCCCTGTGGTGGGAAGGAGACAAGCCGACCGTGCGCCTGAGACAGACAGGCACAGTGCACAAGGGCCTTATCGACTGTGGCGCGGCCTTTCTTAATTGCACTGGGAAGCCACTGGAGTCCTGAAACATGGACTGAAGGAACAGCATCATACTTACAAAGAAAAGAAAATTAACTTTACTATCAAGTGAAGAATGAATGCTGAGTATAGTAGAACCAATTCCAAATGTTTGCAGCCCCAGGGGACAGTCACCAGCACTGAGGCTGTCACAGTTCTGACTCAGTTGGGCATCACAGGACTCACAACGCATCTTGGTGAAAGTGCTGGTGGAGAGGGGACAGCGTCTCCAAGGACTGCTGGGTTTCTGTGTGTTTTCTTTTAACCCGAGTCTTAGTAGTGTGGGTTCATATCTGAAGAAGATGAAGACTGGGTCTTCATGGCAGGAGGTGTGTGTGTTGGGGGGGGTGCTGTGTCTTCTGGAGTGAGCACAGGAGTCAGCACCCACGTCAAGAAATGGCAGAGAAACACACAGGTTTATGTCTCAGCAGAGAGAGACAAATCTGAAAGTGTAGTTTGAGAAATGATAAAAATCATGAGGACCAGGTGGTACGTCCCATGGGGGATGGGATGTAAACTGAGAAAGATGACAAGGACTGAGCTTCGGCACCCTGCCAGCTAGAAATAGGAGCTCCAAAGACAATTGAAAGGACGAGCCAGTGAGCCAGGCAGGGACATATGGCCTATACAAAAGACCTGTGGAATCAAGATTCAGGAACTTTCCAGAATAGGGGGTGTTACTGTGTTATCTGCTGCCTGGGGTGGAAGATGGACAGTGGTCCTGGTGTGACTGGGATGTCGGCTGCTGGTGGATCTGATAAGCAGCATTTCAGTGAAGCAGGAAGGCATAAGCCTGACCTGAAAGGTACAGGAGAGTAAGATAAGAAGGCTGAGAGTTTCCATGGAAATAAGATACAGACATGGTAGCATGGGGTGGGGGTAGAGGGGAGCATAAAATCAAGAGATGCCTGCCTAGGGTTTTTGTTTTTGAGTGTGTTTATGTGTTTTTCATGTTAGTGGATAGATGCATATGTATGCATGCGGATGTGAAGACCTGGGATTGATACAAAAATCTTCCTCAATCATTCTTTCTTATGTACTAGGCCAAGGTCTCTTACTCATCAATTCAGCTAGTCTAGACAGCAAACCTTCCAAGGGTGGTTCTTCCTCTGCCTCCCACATGCTTGGGCTCTCGGCAGATCATCCTGCTCGGCACCTCCGTGGGTGCCACCTCCGTGGGTGCCACCTCCGTGGGTGCCACCTCCGTGGGTGCCACCTCCGTGGGTGCCACCTCCGTGGGTGCCTCCTCTGTGGGTGCCACCTCCGTGGGTGCCTCCTCTGTGGGTGCCACCTCCGTGGGTGCCTCCAGCCTGCCTCGGTCCTCACAGTTGTATGCCAAGTGCTTTCACCCACTGAACCACCTCTCCATCCTCCAAGCTAGGTGTGAAGTAGAAGATAGGAACACACTTGGGTGCTTGTAGGAATGATTCAGGAGAAAGGAAAACATACAGGACAGAGCAGGGAATGGAGGGATGTGTCCAGAACACAAGTCCTGGGCTGATCATAGAGAAGGAACCGTTCAGGTCCCACAGAGAAAGCTGGAGCAGGACTTGGCAAAGGGAGGAGGGGGAGGTCTTTCTTGCTATAGAAGTTCTTAGTACACCGTTCTGTGATTTTTCTTTCCGTGTCCATCTCTCTAATCCAGCTGAATGTCCCCATAAGCCAGAGATGACTGACTGCCTACCTGAACTCTGAGCTACTTGCACAAGTCATTACGGAGAAGGCTCTGTTTATACGCCTTGTTTTCTTCCATTTTTTCCCACATTGGTTTAGAGTGAGGTCTAGTCACAGAAAATCCAAATTTGAAAGGCAAATGTAGGTTCATCACAATCTTAAAAGCAGTTAACATTATCCAAAATCATAAACTTTGAAATTATTCTTTTAAAAGCCATATTACAAAGTCTCACTGTCAAAACAAAATTTATTTACGAAGAGGTATGACATCAAATGATAAATTACCATGGTTCTAGTCATTAAAATATGATAGATAATAATTTCTAACAAATAATAACTTATTTGTTTCTGGATAGTGAAATGACAGATTATTTGCTTTTTAATATTTTTTATTAACACAGTGGTACAAATTAATAGAACCCACTAGATAGTTCCACACATGCATATAGCACATATTCATCTGTTTTTGGTTCGATACTGCTTTTCCCCCAACACTGCAATATTTATTATGAAATTCCTCCCTCTCCTTGCTACCACCTGTATGTTTTCCTTTCTCCTGAATCGTTTCCGTGAATACCCAAGTGATTATAGTCAGTACTCAACTCACCTGACTCAAAGCCCTAACGTCATATTGTTAACTTACACTTTTAGAGATCTTGAATTTACCCATCCTGTACCTACCCTTCCCAGCTGTCAGAGTGGGTGGTGATAACTTGTCAGGGTCCCCATGAATGCTGTGTGAGTTAACTCACACCTGGGAATCACATACAGTGGGCCTTGGCACTTAGGACACACTGACAAGGTCATAAGTGCTATTGTTGTCTTGCTTTTTTTCATGATGAACACTGTTAAGCTAGAGAAGAAAGAGACGTAAGTTATTGAAGGAGCTAGAAATGGAGTGTGTGGACCACATATGCTTTATCACCCACAATGCTCATGTAGAATTTCAAAAAAACCTTACCGGATATACCAAAAACATTATCACATGATGGGGCAGTGGCGACCGCATGCGTGGGAGTTTGTGGGACCCAGTCTCGATGGAAGGCTGAGAGGGCAGAGAAGTGGCCTCTCTAGAGAATGACACAGCATGAGCACATGGATTTGAGGGTCAGAGTTTGAGAGAGAGCAGAGCACAGAGGAACCCGAGGAGGTCAGAGCATGGAGAAGAAGAGAAGGTTCTAGGCAGGGATTTTGGAAAGCTGACGTCATGTAGGCCAAGGGTGATTATTATAATACTTTTCATAACATGGAGGTAGATTCTAAGATCAAAAGGAGGAACCTAAGTGGGTGGCCACTAGGTTTACCTCAGGGAGAAGAGAAAGCAAGCGAAGCTGGAGAGCGCTTCTGAAGTCAGCTGTCACTATTCCTAGCTCAGCCTGCCTGAGCTATGACGCAGACCTCCCAAGGAGCTAGCCTCGGAAGGAAGAGCCTGCATTCAAGTGGGAATCACTGTGTGCTCATGGTGTTCCTGACATGGTCAGCAAGCAAGATGACACAGGAAGACAGGAAGCACCACCCATAGCATGTCCCGGAAACAGGGGAAAAGATAGCTATCTCAGCGAAAGATACCTATCCGCAACGGTCGACAGAGAATCAGGAATTCAGAAAGTTCCTGCCTCAGGAAATTAAATGACATAGTAAGACAAACTGATTCCAGGTCACTCTAATCAATTAGAGTGTCAGTCTATAAGACTGTGGCGAACCTTCAGGGAGAGTCCAGTTCTCCTCGGCCGGGCTCGGGCTTCTGCCCTGCGGGGCCACGAAGGCGAAGTGCACATCATGAAGACAGAGAGGTAGAGTCAGGTGTGGTCTGCATCCCCACTGTGTGGCATCCCCACTGTGTGTCACCTTCACACTGTAGTCTGACAAGGGTAAAGGGCAACCAGGACGGATTAGAGTTAGGCAGTCCTGGCTAGGCCGCTGACACAGGATTCTTGTCAATGAGAGTCCTTGGGGACAATGATGACTTGTCTGCAGTGGACTCCACCAGGACCACGTTTGTTTCAAAATTGCCCGGTTAGTGTCTAGTTTTGACCTTTTATTCTGACAGGTGGTGAATCACCGTCATCGGGGAGCACCAGCACTTTGGAGTAATAGAGAAAAGGGCCTCTCTCTCTCTCTCTCTCTCTCTCTCTCTCTCTCTCCTTCTTTAATATTGAGTAGCACAAGAGAAGGCCTGTAACTCCAACTTTCCACAAATGTGTTTCAGCTACATCCCTGGGGGCCTCTCCCATTTCGGCATGTCTACAATGGAGCCTCTATGCAGGCCCCACTCAGTATTCCAGGGGAGTCTCCAGCAGTGATCTCTGAACACTCAGTTCTCCTCCCTGCGCATTCTCCGCCCCTCTTCTGTAAGCAGGTGGAGGGCTGGGTCCCACTCAGAGGATGTTGCTTTTCAACAATGCTCTTTTACCAACTTCTGTTGCCTCTTTGGGTGTAAGTGACCAAGAATTACCTTGCAGGGGGGAGGTATAGGGTGGGGTATTTTCACTAAGTTAAAGGAAACAGATGTCTAAGACACCATCCCTTTTAGAGATTTAAGCCTCTATTAGTACAGTCCTACTGGACTTGAAGATGAAGTGTTTCTTTAAACAAAATAGTAGAAGTACCTTGGAAACTAACCATGGAAGGCAGTGTGTTAGCATGTATGCAAAGCATGCCGGGATTTCATGGATGAGAAATCATTTTAATGACTGACTGGAACTGATGTTTAAATGTATGATAAGTTATTTAAATTACAGTGAATTAAGATGAAAAACTCACACTTGCAATCATATTCCCAGACAATGGCTTGTAAGCAGTAGCTCTCCTCTTAAAATGGCGAAGGCCTTCTGGAAACTGTCAAGGTGCACTTTTCAAACACTCGGGGAAGATGTTAAAGCTTTATTCAGGTTGAAGAAAGAAAGAAACTAACTCTGTGGCAGCACCTTTAGGGATATGGATAAAGCAGATGCATGTAGTTCCTTACGGAGTGGTAGGGTTGGAGCTGGTAGTACAAATAGAGGCCGTGGGTGTTCCTGGAAAGAAAGGAGGAGCAGGAAACTACCTACCACTCAGGCTTAGTGGGAAGAGCAGTGGTGAAAGCAGGGGTGTTAGGAATTAGTGTTGCAAGTCAGAGTTATACAGTGAGCAACACCAGGGAGCCAGATGGTTGTTATCAGCCAGAAACACCTAGAAGAGGACAGGAGACGAGTGGATGGCGACTATCTGCCTAGCCATGTTCCTTACAGGCACCGTCCACTCAGCCTTCACAGAGCAGTACTTGTGTGCCAAGGGTTATTCTCAATACTCAAACTAGAATTAGAAAGAATGGACTTGTTTGCCAGGCTGCTAGAATTAACAATCCAGGGAAATGCTGTCAGCCATTGTTTGCCTAAAAAAATATAGAACGTACATAAAATGAAATGTGACACAGTCTTTCAAAAAATTCGTGGGTATAGTGAATACCTTGTAATCCCAGCACTCAGGAGGGAAAGGCAGGGGAATTGAGAGATTTAGTCCAGTCTGGGCTATTAGGGAGCGCTCACCTCAAAAACAAAAGTAAGAAAACCACAAAAGACAAACAAAAAACCACCACAGTGATATAAATCATGATAGCTCAGTGGTAGATCATTTGCCTAGTACACAAAAGGCCCTGAGTTCAATCTCCTGCAAGGATACACACACATATGCACATTTGTGTATACACACACAAGAGAGAGAGAGAGAGAGAGGCAGGACAGAGGTGCAGATCAAGACTAGCACATTGATTAATTATTGTCACAGGTTTGTCGCTATTGAGGAAGGGGGGACAGGTCATCCTAGTCTGGGTGTGTCTGCCCGTGTCTGTCCCCTATGAGAACGTCAGCGTCACAGGACACTGAACAGCGTGGGGTCAGTGACTGAGTGGGAGGGCGCAGCAGGGACGAGAGGTGCTTATCATTTCTGACATGTTGGGGAGGAGCCAGTCTCTTTCATGATTTTCCATGAATTTTTGTGTGGGTTTAGATCATTTTACAATCATACGATAATCTCATCTTTATAACTTTTTTATACTAATGGTGCTATACAGTAACATTATCAATTTGCTTCTGATGAGCTCTTCTCTCCTGACTCAGCCTTGCCAAAGAGGCCACGTGAAAGGCTATGTTCAGTGGTATCTACATGCTTGGCCCATTGTTGAGAAATACATAGGGAGAAAAAGATAAAAGAAATGGTGTGTTCCCCTACGGAGATTATCATATGGCATGGCACCCAGGAGTCATCCTCAGATGTCTCCATGTTATTGTCTGCCAGATGCAGAGATTTCGGAAGGCTGGAAAGAGTACCTGACAGGGTCTCGCCCATAGCAAGGGCTCAGTGATGGCAGCTACTGCTACTCAAAGGCTGAGTTGTGTGGAGGACATTGGAGGACTTGCAGAAAGAAAGAAAGAAAGAAAGAAAGAAAGAAAGAAAGAAAGAGAGAGAGAGAGAGGGAGGGAGGGAGGGAGGGAGGGAGGGAGGGAGGGGGGGGGAGGGAGGGAGGGAGGGAGGGAGGGAGGGAGGAAGGAAGGAAGGAAGGAAGGAAGGGCGTGAGAGAATGGAGAAAGAGAGCTTTGTGACAAGCTGTGGACAAGCCTGTCACCGGGGAAAGAGGGACTGACAGTGCCTGTCATAGTGGGCCACTCCTGATTGCACAGGTGGGAGGAGGCCGAGCTGGGGAGTTTTGGGTCATTGCAGAGGCTCTCAAAGGTCTGGCTGCACTGGACTGCACTGGATTGTACGAGCCATTCCTAATGTAACTTTTCTGAGGCACCAGTTAAGTGAGACAGAAGGAGATGTATATTGGCATTGCTTCCCTAACCCCCAAGACCTGAAGTTGTAGCACAGAATGTGTACAGAGCAGGGTTGTGCGAGATTTCCAGCACCTTCCCTGAGGGAAGGCCGTGGCACTCCTCACACCCCTTCTCTTCAGCCATCCACCATGCCCACGGGATAGAAATAGGTGCCTTTAGACATTATTAATAGCACGCAGGACCAAACAAATAAGAGACTTCAGAATGTGTGTTCTATATGTACTCTAGTGTTACTGTCATGGTTCATTGAGAGAATGTAATAAAGTCATCCTTTATTGATACATAATACAGTATTTTTCCCTAAGACCCAAACACCCAAACATATCTGTAGCTCTAATTCTGGAGAAGGGGCTTTACCGATAGTAGAAATATAAGAATGGACAAACTTTGGCCTCAGTTTTCCTTTCAGGCTGTCAGTGACTTAGAGCTCACTGGGCTCCGCGTACTGGCAAGGATGGATGTGGTGGGGAACTCTCCTTCAGCCCTGCAGGAGCTGGAATCCTTTGCTCTTGTCTAAAGACTGTGTCTTCTAACAAAAGGCTCAGGCAGGCTGGGGTGGTGGGTCTCCAAGTCCTCTGCGCCGGAAGAGAATGTATTTTATGAGAATCTCCTCAGAGGACCTGCTGCCCTCAGGGTCCACTGATGGGAGGTGATGACGGGTGGCTTCCTGTAACTCACAGGGAACCTCTTCCCCTTTCAAGTGCCTATGTCCGGTTCTGCATGTTTTTCTTTCTGGAGTCAGTAATAATTCCACAGCAGAGAACACCGGCTTAGGAACACTGTAGAGACTGGCCAGCTAAGGCCAGCCTGATAAGAGCCTGTTTATTCTGAGCCACATAGTTCTTTAGAATCAAGTGAGTATTTCTTCCCATTGTAAGATTCTCTGACTCAATAAACTAACTGAAGTTGACAATCTGGCCTCTTTTAAACTTACAAACTTGAAACTTTAGCCACACCCAACAAAAGAGAGGAAACTTACATGAAAATTGTTCTTTTCATGTTTTCAGGTAAAGGTGACTCTGTGGACATAAATAGTGAAAAGTGCAACTTGCATTTGTTGCAACGAACTAGAAAGCATGCAAACTTGCAGGGACAAGAACACCTTCCTTAAAATATCACCTATTGCTGGTTAGGGCTGACCATTTTAGGTCCACATGCAGCATGCATGCTCTGTGTAAATTACAGTGTGCTGTAAAACACTCTGTAGTTATATTCACATGGGGCTCCTTTTCCTCAGGTGGCAACAGGGGTAAAAAGAAAGTGACTGCAGAGAGGGATAAAGGTCCCCTGGCCTGGGTGTTTTTCCAGACTCTGCCAGCAAGGCTGCCGTGTAAAGAATGGTTCTTATGAGAAAGTGATTATTCACAGCAAGCCTTGAGTTGGTGTCACTGTGAAAAATTCCTCTCTAGTACATACTCTCAGCAGGAAAAATAGATCTAAAAGAAAGGAAACAAGACTTACAAAGAACACTGTCTGCTGCCAGTGACAAATTATGTGTGCAAAAATGACGGGCAAGTCCATTGAAGATCGAGAAATTGGTTCAGCAGTAAATCAAAGCTCACGCTGAAGCGTAGCCTGCCGGTTGACTTAACCAGGGGGAGGGGCTCTTGAATGTGCACTGAGTCCTCTTGCCGAGTGGTGTGGATAGTGATTATTCTGTCTTTTAACTTGTTGCTTTAGTCTTAGAGCATCACCATGCTCTAAGTTCTATAATATAATGTAAAGTGCATGCAATAACGAATGACCTAATTACATACTGTAAGGGGAAAGAGACTCAGATGCTAACATGACTGTGCTGTAAAAGGCCTTAGCCTGTCTTGTTAACTGATTAATAAAAGAAGCTGTATATGGTCATCAGCCTTTACATACGAAATCAGTGCTGCAGCACAGAGTCACTGAAACCCCTCATGCTGTTGTACAAGCTCGAGCCACAAAGGTTGTATAGCCCAACAGCACAACACAAATGTAGCATGTGTGAAGTCCCTCAAAGTTAATTAAAGATGACCTTGCACTCAATTGTAAACCTTCATTGAACTTGTAAGGAAAAATTATTTTAAGTATTGGTATCATTAGACTAAATGTAGCTAGCTATATCATAACTGTTAATTAGATCCATCCATTAACATTAGAGACACGGCATGGAAATATTTTAAATAAGCCCACTTTGTCTTAAAAGTTTATTTTCAGTTCTTTCTGGCTTATATTAAGCAAGACTTTTCACCCTGAGGTTGAGAGTGTGGATCAAGACAGATAGATTGAATGGAATCATGTGGTAAAGGAGCCGTTCAGGTAAGAGGAAAGCCCAGGCCAAAAGACACGCTCGTATTTATTAGGACTGTGCCTCCAAGAAGTCATGATCTTCATGAAATCCCCGTGACTTGGAAAGCCACATGCTGAAGTATTATTAAATTGACATGCTATTTTAATTAACAAAATTTAAAAGGGATTATTATAAAAATATTTAAATTTTGAAATGTTTTTTTCTGTCTTTTAGTTGTTAATAAGTATGGCAGTGCTGGCAGGGTTTTTTTGATAGTTTAATGATCATAAATATCTATCCCAATTATATCGTATACCCAACGTAGAGTTTAAGAGCTTCTTTTGCCTTAGCATGCCATCTGTAGGCACTTTTAGTAAATACTTTAATCTCTACGTATTTTATGGCTATTAGTACAAACAGATTTGGAACAAAATAGCAAACAGCTTATCTTTGTTAAAGCTGCTATAAATCAAATCTTGGGTTTCTAAACCAGGAATCGAGCTCTTCCTCGTAATACAAACATAAATGGAGCAAAATTCCCCCCTCACTTAGGTAAGCCTCAAAGCAAACGGCAAGGCACAAATAGAGTCAAAGTCTGTCTCAGGAGTGTGAGATGGTGAGAAACAGACAGAATGTGTCGCTTTCTACAAACTCAGTAATGGATACTGTAGCAGCTCTTGCCAGTCTCTGAGTTTTGAAGTCCATCTGCTTTCTCATTGGCTAGCAGACTTGTGTTATCATATTTCTATCAAAACAAATCATTGAAATTGAAATATTGATCTAGCATATGCATCAAGGTCAGTGGTCATTAGAGCAGGGATTTAAGGATCAATATTTTCTGCGATTGTTTACAGAGGTATCTCGAATGTCCACACATTCTCTGCTGGAGGTAGGGCTAAATTTCAAAAGTTCCTTGTTCTTCGGTGCCTCGGGGGCAGGCAAGGGGGTTGAGCGTGTCACTGGCATGCCTGGGGTAGACTCGGCAGGTCCTTGCTGGCCAGTGCCTGCGTGACAGGGCTGTTGATCCATGTCCGCCCTATCACCAGGGGTTGGGCTTCTTCTGTGATGCCGTTAAGGGAGTACAAGTTAGGCTTGGGCACACCTCTGGGAAGCCATTGGGGTTACATTAGTGTCTATAAATACACAACATCTCAACTGGGCATGCTCCTTTTATAGACAGAAGAAGGCAAGTGAGAAATTGGTTCACCTAACTTCTAGGGTGTAGGAGCTCCAGCCACCATGAGGTAATTAGAAGCAGTGTCCTTCACCTTCTCCCTCTGAGGGCTCTGCCCTGGACTACCGTGTTCCCGCCTCAGACTTTCCGAATCACAGATGCTCTTGGGAGAGCAGGCGGCTGTGGTACTCATCTTACCGTGTTTTTCCAAAGAAGTTATCAAAATATCCAAGGACTTAGAAGTTATCGCCAAAAGTCACCATGGAAGAATCACTCCCTCAAAACCTGTCACTCTCATACTGCCAATGCTGGTCAGCCTGAAAGGCCATCTCTATGATTCAGACTTCCCATGAAACCAGAGTGAGCGGATCTGCGAGGGGCGGGAGACTTGTTTTGTGAGGTTGTTGGTTTGGTTGGTTTTAAGTAATACTGACAATTTGTGAGAATCTAGTTCACTGACCATTGGTGTGGCCTTTTCTAGCATACTGCACTATATTTGGATTTCCATATTAAGAAATATGCGGAATACTTTTCGGCAACTTAGAGATAGCAAGGTCTCAAGCCAGTGTCCATGTTGTTCTGCAGGGAGTGGAAGAGAAGACAGGGACACAGAGGCCAGGCTTGTTTCCTCAGCCATGGCCGTTTCTAGCTAGTCTCAGTAGGCATTGTGGTATCAAGGCATGGAGGCATATGGGGCTGCCGAGATGGCTCAGCAGTTAAGAACACCTGTTGTTCTCGATGAGAATGCCGGCCTGAGTCCCAGAACCCACATGGCAGTGTACAGCATCTGTAATTTTAGTTCCAGAGAATCTAAGGCCCTCTTATGACCTTTGCAAACACAAGGCACACTCATGGTGCCCATACAAATGTGTAGACAAGACACAAACATAAAAGTAGAGTAAATATGTCACTTAAAAGGGGGCAGTAGTGATTGCTACCCATCCAATGACTTCTTCCCTTGTAAATCCAGATAGGAAGGTATTGAAGCAATTAGAAGGCATGGCAGCTGTCTGTTTTCTCATGGTTGGAACATTGACAAACACAGCTGGGGTCATAAGAATGTGGGCAGGGTAACTCAGCGTCTCCGAAGACAGGCTTCTCCCCTTCTCTCAGCATCGCCTTTCATAACTGCCTCCGCTCCCTGTTAGAGCTCGGCTAATTCAAGGGCTTCAGAGTTACTCCAAGTTTTTGTTCCCAGGTTCATGTTCAGAGGTAAAGAACATCAGTGCACAGGCAGTGACATCACCCTTCTTGGCACCGAGAATAAGGCCCATTGTAACTGTCTTAATTCTCTTTATTAATTTTCCTAAACTAGCTTGAATCATTTGGTGTATTTTTACATAGTTATGGTACAAGCAAAAGGCTTGGGGGAAAGAACAACCACTACAGTATCAAAGCAGAATAAATATTTGCAGAAAAATTCTGCCATAAGTTAATATTTTGCATATGAGGCCCTGTACAAAATCTGAGTTATTCCCGGGGCTTGATCCAAAAGAACAAGGCTGTGGCCCACCCTTAGACACCCAGAGATGAGGACGGATCAGAAAAAAGGTCAGCTGGAGATGCCATGCCAAGAATAAGACAGAAGGGACCGAAAAAGCAGAAAAACAGTGCAGCAAAGTCCTAAAAGCAAAGACCCGCCTGCTGACAGCCATGAGTTTCAGGCTCACGCTGCTCTGTGCCAGCTCCCCGCACCCACGCCGGGTTCTGAGGCCTGGTATGTTGGCTTGGTCCCTAGCCACCCATGCGGCATTTTACAGCCTGGCCCTAGGAATGTTAGCAGGCTACAGACTGAGGACCCCGTTGGTGCCTGCCGGTCAATTATTTTATGTCTCTTGGTCCTCTGTGAATCACAGTGAAAGAAAGCAGAGGAAGCAGAAACTTGGATCCTTTGATTGTTGGTGTTTATTGGAAAGACAAGCCAGGTTAGTTAAGGGCTGGTGGGCCCATCCCCGCATCTCAGACAGCTTCTCTCTGCCCAGCTCTGGCCTGCCTGCCATTAAGATGGTGGCTTAATCTCTACTCTTTCCTGTCTTCACAGTGTGCTGGTTGTCAGTGTAACATGCTAAACACACATGCTCGCCACGTATACGTGTGTGTGTGTGTGTGTGTGTGTGTATGGACTTTGTCACCTGGTAAAGGCACAGTAACTTGTGTGTGACTGAGTCTCCTTCTGACCGTGGCCCTGTGACATGTCAATCATTTAAGGGCCTGGTGTTGACATAGAGGGCTGGAGGTTGTGCTGAATGCCGAAGGCTGCGCATCTGACCTCTAGGCCAGAAGAAGGAAACACAGTCACACACCCTTGGCCTACTTGCTGCAGGTATTGGGGGACATGCTTCCCAGGTGGAGTCCCCTAAGGTCCAAGCAACTGACAAAACCCACCAAGAACCCTGGTCCCAAGTGACAATGGTGGTCATGTGTGTGTCCCGTGGACTTGGGACACCTGGGGAGATGCTGCTCCGAACTTCATTTCCTCATTCCCATCTGTGAAGGAGAACATTGAATGTCCTTGAACTTTCACCCACAAACTAAAGAAAACACCCTTCCTGCCTCTTCAGGAATCCCACCAGTAATGAAAGCAAAGCATCCTTTCTCCAAAACATTTGGAACCTAAAACATTTGGTGATTTTTAATTTTTTTCAAAATTATGGACTATATGCATATACATAGTAAAGTAACTTTGGAATGTGATCCATATATAAACAGAAAGCCTACTAATATTTCACATATACATGTCATACTTAGTCCAAAGGCAATATTATACTTTATTTTAAGCTTATCTTTCTTTTAGCTGTGGACCCATTGCCTGAGTAGTATAGACTTTTCCACGTGTGGCATCTTGGCTCAAAGAGTTTAAGACTGGGGACCATTTTGGACTTGGGGCTTGGGGAGTAGGGATGACCTGCCGGCACAGGAATCGGCTGCTCATAAAGTGGCCCTGCATCGTTGGAGGGGCCTGCAGGGTGTATAAAGTGTCAGTGCAGAAGACTCCGCTAACCAGGTTTGGAGGAGTGGCCAACCCTGGTGTTTCAGCACCTCCGGACAGCAAGGGACCAACCCCAGGACAGGGAGTGGCTATGCTTTAGTGATGTTCAAATATAGTAATTACTAATAAAGTTTTCTCAGGAAAAGATAATCACGGCTTTGTAGTGACCCCTATTCCTCCCTGGAATTGTTTGTGCAGTTTGCTTCCATATATAACTGATCAAATTTAAATCTTAGTTATGGACTGGCAAGATGTCTCAGCAGGTAGATACTTGCTGCCAAGCCTGGTGACCTGAGTGTGATCCCTGAGGCTGCATGACAGAAGGAGAGAACTGACTAACAATGTGTCTTCTCCCTCTACACATATTCTGTCACTCTGTGCTTGTATCTACACCTCTCTCTCTCTCTCTCTCTCTCTCTCTCTCTCTCTCTCTCTCACACACACACACACACACACACACACACACACACACAATGCAGTAAGTGTTTTTAACTGTTATAATTCTGTTTTCTGTTACTATCAAATTGTTTTTCCCTTATGCAGAGTTTCTGGCCCAAAAGCCAGATAAATAACTTTTCCCTTTACATATGATCTCATTTGAACTCTGTATTAATTGTGATGTGTGAGATTTGGAGACCCAGAGAAACAGTTTCTTTCCCAGTCTTTTCTCTATCTAGGCTGCTGGCTCAGTCCACAGAGCCTTTTATGTCACTGAAGGAGGTCTGGGTTTGCTGTTTGAGAAAGAAAATGAAGGCTTGCCCAACAATTGCCTGTTTCTCTACCCACCCCAATGCTATTCGCAGGAAATGTCTGCCCAGGCAGTCTCAGACCCTGAAAGTCTCAGACCCGTTTACTTAGATCAGTGGTCCCTTTATCTATATTTGCTTCCTACAACCTCAAAACCAACAAAGGCCAGTGGTGGGCCATGCCATCCCTTGCAGACATCAGCTCCTCAGACCTCTGCCGCCATAGCAGAAGGAGGCTCCTTTGGACCCCAGAGCTACTGCATTTAGCACAGGTAGAATCAGTCTGTCTTTGTGAAGTTAGATTACACCTCTTCTGTGTTCCCCACTGTGTCTCCATGTCAGATGCAGTGGGGGAAGGACGCTGCCCTTCACAGACACGGCCTGGAAGAGTGGGCGTCTTCCTAACTACAGTGCAGCTAGCTCGGGTGAGTGGGAGGAAGGACTGTCTGGAGTCCCTGCACTAGCTCTGTGCTTCCCAACCCTGAGGACAGGCCGGAGAGTGGGGGTCCCTGCACACTCTCCAGCCCCAGGGCTGCACATTAATACATAGAACATGCCTGCTTGGCCGTGACTGCCAGAGTGTGCGCTGTGCCAGGTTGTGTGTTCAGCAGTGGTTTCGGCTCCTTGCAGTCCATCACATACTTTCTGAAAGTTCATTTCAAAAGACCATTGTCAGCACGTTTGGTATGCTTTGGGAATAAAGCGTATTTCCACTTTGGAATCCTGTATGCCCTGCTCTCTGTAGTAAGCACCCAGTTTGGGTTTCTCAAGACTTATTCTGGCTCCTGGAAATGGATTCAGCATTAGTGTCTCTCAAGTCTATAGATCCCTTAGGGCTTTGAACTTTGCATGGTTTCTTCAGCTAAAATGTAGCCTGGTCTCCTCCCTCTGTTATCTAGCTCTTTAAAGATTCAGAAATTAAAAAGCAAGCACCCCTAGATGATAATGAACACCTAATAGATTCTTTGAAAACAATCCTCTTACTTCAGGGGCCCCTGAAAGCCAGAGGTACCTTCTGAAACTGGAGAGAAAAGAGGCTATCCTCAGGGACACCAAATTTCAGGAGATAAGCATGAAGGTGTGGGCTCCAGTTCCGTAGTGAACACACTTAGGACAAGTCAACACATGACACCCTGCAGGGTATTGCAGCCTCTTAGTGTTCTCCAGACTTCTGAGAGTCTTTGGAGCCTTTTGTATTTGTGTGTGTGTGTGTGTGTGTGTGTGTGTGTGTGTGTTATTGGTACAAGTCAGCCAGGACTTCACAGATGTTTGGGAGATGCTACCACGCAGCCAAAGCCCCCAGATCAACTGTTTTCTATGTGACACAGAGGCGTGCTCACATGACTCGTTGATCACGTGTTCACAGTCTCAAAAGTAAATGGATCCTTTCCAGGGACTCTATTAGTGCTTAAAGCACTGATAGGCTTTTCTGTTGCTCATTAAACAATAATAGGCATTTTCCTTTCTAAATGTGCTCACGGAGACCATTTCAAAGCACTCTTGACTTTTAAAAGTCTCTTTCTATTAAAATCTTTCTACAAGTTAGTTCCCCTGATAAGGAGGTCCTTGTTGGAGGAGGAAGAGGCTAAGTTTTGACCAAGCCATCTTGAAGATTATCTGCTCCTGGAAGGAAAAGCCTGAAGCATTGACTTTTGATTTCCTCAAAAAGATACTAAACATGTCTTCACTTGGCGTCCAGCCTGGACCAGTGAGTTTTAAATACAGGTAGCAAGGGAAACGACACACAGGGCTGGGAAACTCCGGCAACAAAGGCTCATCCACTGCCTCTGCTCACTTCTCCCAGGGTGGAAATTTAAAACTAAATGGGTTTAAGATGAAATTCCTTACACCCTGCTTCCCAAACAAGCCTTCCCATCCCTGCCTAGGGAGTCCTCCATCCCTGCCTAGGGAGTCCTCCACCCTGGATTTCCTGACCATCCCATCCACCCACCACCGTTTCACACTTTCCCTAGGCTAGCTCCTGACTTTTCTTCCATTCAGGAGGGCTGGAGGGACATAAACACTGCATTGCTTGCTAAGGATCTGAAATCTGTTTTCCTGATCCAGGACCTCTTTAGAACTGGAGTTATGTTGTTTAGCACACAATTATCCTGTCTTCTAGACTAAGATTTAATTGCTAATGCCAGAAAAGCCAGGTGCCTGCTGTGTTTTCCAAGAATGACCCATTTTGCAAATGTTAAATTCACAGTCGGGCTCGGGGTCCTGTTTTTCCTTTTTCTTATCTGAGGTCACAGACCTCCGGAGAGCCCAGAAGGGTTACAAGGTCAAAGTCTTCTCTTTGGAACTTGCTGCTTGCTGGGAGAGGCAGCCTGCAAAATAGATGCCTTGGGGAAGGTTGGGGCTGGTCACCTTTTTAATTCTGGGAAGGAACAGCTGGTTTGAATTTCTTTCCCCTTCTGTCTCCTGCTGCCTTCCTCACTAACCCAGGGAGAGGAGGATTTGTCCAGAAGGAGCCAGCAACATGAAGAAACTACCTTCTATGATTATGGTGTGCTGTTTAGTGGCCTAGCTGAGTTCGCTGACTGGCAGAGAGGGCCTAGATTTTACATGGTTAACTTTGTCAGAAACCTGTTAGAGCCTTTGTCTGGAGAGTCTTCTTCTAATACTTTTTAACTAAAACTCTAATGGAAATACGTATCCTAAGGTTCAGTGAGTTATATGGAGAACTGGGTAAAATGTCAGAGACATGACCAACATATAAAAGCAGGCCCAGTATCAGGGTCACTGATCTCTGCCAGACACCACCTCTATTTCTAAATCACCATGTCCTCATTTATTGCTGACGTTGACGGGGGCTCTGCTTCCCGCAGTCACCCCCCAGGCGGGGAGACAGCAGAAGGATGCTCGCCGGTGTTTCATTGTGAACAGGTGCAGAAACTGGGGGCCTGTGGAGCCGAGCTCCAGCCCACGAGTGTGAGTAGGTATTCTGAAGAGTGCCCATCCTAGCCTGCTTGCAATGGCATAATAAATCCAGTGCCATGAACATGTAATGCTAGGAAAACAGTAAAAATAACCGGAAAGGGTTGGGGAAAACCACACCATGTGGCTTGATTGTTCTTATCTAGTTTTAAAGTCTTCCACGCTTTTTTAAATCCTGAGCATGTGGGTGCAGGTACACACACACACACACACACACACACACACACAGAGAGAGAGAGAGAGAGAGAGAGAGAGAGAGAGAGAGAGAGAGAGAGAGAAAGAAAGACAGAGACAGAGAGAACTGTCTCTGAATAGAACTCACATCTCTCAGATGGTAAACCAGTAACAGATTTTTGTCTGGCTCCTCGGCACGCTGGCCTCAGGCCGTGTTGGTGTGTGGCTCAGCAAGCAATCATAGGTCATGATTTCATTGGCAGTTAGCATCAGGTTTAATTTTTCTAGCATGTTGCATTTACCAAGATATCTGGTTTTAGTTATGCCAAGCACTCTCTGAATCAAGCTTTGAACGGTATGGTGTGTTTAGGTACCTGAGGTTTATGGAACACACATGCTAATTGTTTTCAATCACTTTCTTTTCTAAACACAAAAATGTGTTTTCTGAGGCTGAGCAACAGTAGTCCTTGCTGGCATTAGTGTCTTATAGGAAAGGGTCCCCAGTTAGGTAAAAATGCCAATTTAATAAGACTGCCACCTACTGATGGGCATAGTTGAAAAGAATGAAAAGAATGCCAACTAAGTTGTTTTTTAAAATGGGTTTCTTTTTAAAGGTGATTCTTAAAAATTAATGCACATCATTTAAATTGCATTTCAGGAATGTGACCAAGTCCATATAGATGACGTGTCATCAGACGACAATGGCCAGGACCTGAGGTGAGGGACTGCCTTGGTGCACAGGCTGAGTCTTCCTCTGCTAAAAGAGTTTAATTACTCAGCTAATTAAGATGAATTTTCTATGTGATTAACTCCAGGCTTCTCTTGTGTCTAAACAGCACATACAACTTTGGAACAGATGGCTTCCCTGCTGCAGCCACCAGCGCTAATTTATGCCTGGCAACTGGTGTCCGAGGTGGTGTGGACTGGATGCGGAAACTGGCCTTCCGCTACAGACGAGTCAAAGAGATCTACAACACCTACAAAAACAACGTGGGAGGCGAGTGGCCGGCGGGCGGTGCCCTGGTGGGCGGGGCTAGGACTGCACACTCATGGTTCACTCACTCCGGGGCCACACTGTTGGGTAGAATAGAATACGGACAGTTTTTTCTAACTGATTAAATTCTACTACAATTTAAGGACAGACATCAGACTAGAACCAGCTGCCCTGGCCGCCAAGTGCCATGGGACGGCCTGCAGTGACCTGGGTGAGCTCCTTGGCCTTCTCAACACTCAGTGATCCTTCCAAAGAAGCCTTGTCCACAGCACAAGATGGGTTATAACACTGTTCCCCGTCCTGTGTTGTGTTAGCCTGAGTTTTTTTCAGCATGGTTCATGGCGGTCAAAGTGGCTTAAATATAAAGGAAATAACAGTCAGTTAATATAATGCCAGATACATTGGTGGGGCTGTTTCCAGTAGGGCTAGAAAATATGTGCATAGTAAGTATATTCCTTCCTTCAGCCAGGAGCCAGCCGATGTTGGCCACTCAAAGGAGGTGACAGAGTGATGCCTAGCCTTTCCGGGGTCCTAGCTCAGCTATGATTCTCACAACTGCGGGGAGAAGCATGTCTGACTCATTCCCTAGAGTCAGGCAACATGCCAAGACAGTGTCCCTAACCACACCAAGGACTCTCACCCACCCTAGAGCTGGGAGCCAGAATGTCCTGGGAGACAGTCCCTGCGCACTAAGCACACATTTGCAAATGAACAATCACTGCGCGTTGTCAGCTTAGGGACAGTGCTGCCCTCTGTGAACTGTCTCCTCTTTGTGAACCTGCACAGCCATGTGGGTGAGGATACGGGTTTCATGAGCCTTCTACCCCTCAGGTCTGCTTGGCCCAGCTAAGAGGGAAGCCTGGCTCCAGCTGCGGGCTGAAATTGAGGCGCTCACAGACTCCTGGCTGACTCTGGCCCTGAAGGCCCTCTCCCTCATCCACTCCCGGTGAGGCCCCCGTGGGCGCGGGCTGGGCGGCCGCCATCGCTCCGGCTTGCTTGTCTTGAAGACTTATTTGCCAACAGTTCCTCCTCCTTTGTGTTCTCGTAGGACAAACTGTGTGAATATTTTAGTAACGACGACCCAGCTCATTCCAGCATTGGCAAAAGTCCTGCTCTATGGATTAGGAATTGTGTTTCCAATAGAAAATATTTACAGTGCAACTAAGATAGGTAAGCTCTTTATGGTTTTACCTACTCCTCTTTCTTGAGGCCAGTGTGAATGGGAAGACATCATCAGAATTCCGTGCTCATCAGAAAAAGGGAAGGGTAACCGGGAACATCAAATACAACCCACGTAGCTGAGGCACAAAACTCAACTGGAGAAGGTACAGCCTGGGCATTCAAGGTACAAATGATGTCACATCAATTCTTAGATACTGTTAACACAAGCATTTGGTAAGCTAAAGCAAAAGTCAATACAAACCCATACAAAGCGGAAATAAACGCTTCAGGAGAGTTTTCTCTATTTTACTACTGGAAGTGGGGTTTTATTGGTTTTAGCTCAATATGTATAAAATATTGATCTTTCATTTTAATTCTGGGAAGATGGAAAAAAAGAAACTTCTGACCAGAGATGGCACAGTTGGGAGGGGCTTCTTCTGTGAGGTGCAGTTAGAATGTAATAAACTGAGAGGACAAAGAAGTCCTGACTTGTTCTCCAGAGGAGCAAAGGACTACCTGTGATCCATTATGACAATATGCAAATGAGCCTCCAGCAGGCAGGCGCTGGATGTGGACAACTGTCCTGGCCCTTTTGCATATTCATCTTTACATTTTACAAATGAGGAAACATAAGTGCCCAGGCTTACGTTATTTGAGTAAATGGCTGTGATCCCAGCCTGGGGTCACGTTAATCTGAACTCCTCTGCGTGAGGAGACAGCTGCTAAGTGCCTGGTTGTGTGCAGCTCTGAAGAAGCCTTTGCCTGGCCAGGAGAGAGCAGAGGTCAGAGTAGACCAGGTAGAGAAGAACAAATACGAATGCTTCCCGAGCAGATATGATCATGGGGTCGAGGAAACAGCCTCGTGGCTGTCCCTGAGTGGCCTGGTCAGGGCCGCTCTCCAGAGTCTGCATTTCATGAGCAATAGTGCCGTGTGTGTTTGCCATGAGACATAGAAAGCATCCTCGGCATGGAGAGAAGGCTGGTTCTGGCTGCTGACACCATCTGAAGACAAAAGAGCAAAAGTCGACCCCCTCGGCTCTAACTCCGTCTTCCTGGACGTTTAAAGCCTTGTATGCCATGCTGCCTTCCATGCTTCTGCTCAATGGTCACTAAACACTTATTTGTTTGTAATGTGAACTTCCCACCAGATTATAACATTCCTAGAGCCCTCTGTTTCTTTTTCACCACAGTGACTGCAGTGTGTAGCATTCCTTGTACACTTAGAAAATGGGTTTGGATGACATGGATAAGCATCTATGCATTGGGAGAGCCTGGGGAGGCCCTAGGGTTTCTTATAGGCAGTCTGGTCAACACTGACGTCCTAGCCAGGAAAATGAGGTTACCGAGTGGCAGGGCTGAGTGAGAGCCCAGGTAGACGAGCCCACCACTTTAAAAGTCTGCCTATCTGATATCTAAGAATAACTCATGCTTCTTAAGCTAAAACTTAAAAAAATAATAATAAAAGCAAGCTCTTTTTAAGAATAATCTTATGTGTTGTCCTGTTTTTGTAAGAAAAGTAGGAATTGAAAGATCTGTGACTATTGCTGACTGCCATCGAGCGTCAAGTGAAATCAGTGTGGAGGTCACTGTAGACAGACTGACCACTTAATTTTTTTCAATATTTAGTGAAAAAAAAAAACCCTATATAACCCAAAGTTTGCAATGAAACCTGTAGGTGCAAGACTTTCCCTTTCCTTTTCTTTTTTCCACCAAAAGTTCACCCTTCAATAACCTCGAAGGAATTTGGAGATTAGCTCAGGGAACATTAGCCCAACCTGCAAAAAGCCCTGGGTCTGATCCTTAACACTGTAATAAAAAAATTAAAAACAAAAAACAAAGAAAAATCTGTTCACATTTATATAGCAATCAATTTAATATTCCTTTCTGCACAAGTTAAAAGTAATACAGCTTTGCAGAACATGCAAGTATTTTCCCCTTCAGAGGAAAAAGTCTGTTTCTTAAAGTGATTTAAAATTTCACGGTTTAGTGGGCAACTAAGGCGTTGGAAGGCATCTTTGACTAAGGCTGTTCGTATTACATTCTGTCAGATGCAAACGAAAGATTTTAGTGCAAACTACAAATATAATGTAGACATTTGTTTAAGCAAATAAGCAATTTGTTCATGGATATATCGGATCCTCATTTGAAAGAGGTGCAGGCCAGGCTCAGCCATTCATGTTTGAGAACTATCAACTGTCCCTTTGTCCATTAAAATGACCTTATTGGCAGCTGAGACCGGAACACCAGAACACCAATCTCCTCTGTGAGAAGAAACAATGCCAGCATTAACTACAGAGATGTGTGTCATCCAAGCCCAGAGGAAGGCCTGACAAGATAGTAGACAGATAAGAGTGTTCTGTTGCCTGGATCCTGCCTCCTCTAGGGAAGTGCTTGCCTGGATCCTGCCTCCTCTAGGGAAGTGCTTGCCTGGATCCTGCCTCCTCTAGGGAAGTGCTTGCCTGGATCCTGCCTCCTCTAGGGAAGTGTTTGGTTGGGTCTAAGATGGCTGGAAGAGGTGGCCACAGTCTTGCTCTACTACCCATACATACCTACAGTATCTGACAGTTATCTAAGAGGATAAAGATATGTCTGGCATAGCTTTAAGCAAAGACATTAGCTTTTGAGTGACTTTCTCTTGACCAGCAAGTGTTTGATTTCTTTTCCTTTACCAAATCCAAGGTTGGTTAATTTTGTTTTTAAGTCACTCTTACTGATCTTGTATGGGTGACTGAGCTTGATATAACAAGTTTTTAAGCTAAAATAAACTGCTAGAATTGTATGCCTTTTAGTCTCAGCTTGTAGGGAGAGAATTATTATAAATTATTATTATACTTCAGTACACTGGTGTGCACACACATACACTCAGGCACATGTGCCATGGACACGCAGTCTCATGTTTGTATCGTTAAGTTCTTTGGAAAAGAGTATTTAAACCAGGCTGCTCAACATTTTGGCTTTGAGATATGGTGTTTCAAAGTTCGTGCTAGTAATTGTGCAGCGGAACTAAAAGCAAAACCTCAGAATTTAAGTAAGTTTGTAATTTTGTGTCAGGCCACATTGATAGCTAGCCTGACCTCTTGTGTCCCAGCATTAATTTTCAAAAAAATGGCTATCATACTGCCTATGAATTCACAACCTTTGCCACATTGTACCATCTTCATATTGCTTAAGTGGCTTGACAGGTTTCCCTGGGTCTGAGAGAACTGAATCCGAAGCGAAGCGTGGACAAAGTGAGATTTCCCAGTATCAAATTACACTTTCTGTACCTTGCTTTTACCCACTAGGAAAGGAGAGCTGTTTTGAGAGGATAATCCAAAGGTTTGGAAGGAAAGTGGTCTACGTTGTCATAGGAGATGGTGTAGAAGAAGAGCAAGGGGCAAAAAAGGTAAGCCTCCCCGAGGGGTGCCATCCGCAGCTTCAGTCATCAATATCGGCTCCTCCCAGCACGGTAGGGCAGTTTTCTACCGCAGACTATGAAATGGGAAGAACTGTAAACATGGGGAGGGCTGTGAAGAGCCTTACTGACATGAGTGCGCTTTCCATGGTGGTTGGTCAGAAAAGCTGGCTTAGCAATGCAGCAGTGTTCCAGAACCCAGGTGACAACACATTATGTCCCTACACCTGGCACACAGGACATTGTCAGGAGGCTCACATCTTGTTACCCAACCCCAATGCAATCTCAAACCCTCTCAAGCATCGCTTTGGAAGGATGTCAAAGCCGGTATGCAAGATGAAGTGATTTTCTGCCGCAGAGAGCATCTGCCTTGCCTGGACTGCTGGAAAGGAGGGAATCTTGGACATGAGTATAAAAGCTTCTTGATGCGATTCCCTGTGGCACCATCGCTGGCATGTGCCTCTGGAATTCCATCATTCCCTTAGCAGAATGATCTCTCCTTTGGTGTCTCACTGTGCTTCTTACAGGACAGGACCCCCTTCCTTACCTGACACTCAGGGTCTTCACAATCTGATTCCAGCTTGCCTTTGTGGTCTTTCTCCCTCGTCCGCCCAACACTGCAGTCACATTCATCTGGTGACCTGGTGGCCTTAGTCCATTTTCTGTTACTATCACAAAATGCATGAAGTTGGGTAGGTTATAAAGAATAGAGATTTATTTGGCTTAGTTCTAGAGCTTCAACTTAGAAGAGTATGGCATCAGTGTCCAGTGAGGACCTCCCCCAGTTACATCGTAAGATGGCAGGGGGCATCCCCTGTGGACACAGGGCAAGGCCTGTCTTCACCACTGTAGAAGGTCACTAAAGTCACAGCTCTCCTTTCACACATCTGCTACTCAGTTCTCGGTGAGGGCTCCCTGCTTCCGAAGCCAGTACTTACTCAGGTACGTTAGTTTCGGGTACTGACTGGGCTTACGTGGGCGCCCCTGCCTGGCGAAGGCACACATTTGAGCAATTGAGTCAAAACCATGCCATTTTACATTTCTTCAAAACCAATTTTAGCTGCTTCTCTTGCTTCTCAGTTTTCCATGTTCTTTTTAAAGTCATACAGCATTTCATCTGCCTGAATCATATTCTTCGGCGAGTGAGAAGAGCTTTTGAAAGCCAGATACCAGTAAGCAGCCATGTCCTTAAAGGTCGCCTGCTGGCTTGCCGGTACAGCTGGGCTTTCCTAAGGAATTCAGTCTAACCCTATAGCTTCTTTCATAAAAGTACTTCCTCAAAAATGAAGATACATCACAGTTTGAGGAAAATAATTAAGCACAGGTATGGTTTTTAAAACATCAGAGTGGTAAGAAGGGAGAGCTAGGTCTCATTGATCAAGCTACATTTTCAGAAACCCATTTAAATCTTTGTAACAGGTAAAAATAGCAAGCATCCATTATTCTGTGTACTGACCAAGATTCCACTTAAAAATAGTCCCTTTTAGGTAGGCATCCCAAAACCTGCTGATAAAAAAGTTAAGCTAAATGCTAACCTAGTGAGGCCTCATTTTAAACTCCAGAGAAAGTGACTTTGGAGGGTGGTGGGGAGGACAACATTTGTAACACAATTTAGTTCTTTGTATTTAAGGGGGACACAGAGACAAAACACTAAGTAGAGGTTAGTTTATTATGGCAGGTTGTTTGTTCATGCTTACAGATTACATATGGAGAGTCTGGGCTTGGCCCTCTCTGCCTAAAGCAATGGTCCTCAACCCTGTCACAGAGGTCACCTAAGACTAGCGGAAAACACAGATATGTATTACAAGTCATAACAGTAGCAAAAGTACAGTTAGGAAGTAGCAATGGAAATACTTAATGGTTGGGGGTCACCGCAGTGTGAGGAGCTGTATTGGAGGATCACAGCATTAGGAAGGCCGAGAACCGCTGGCCCAGAGGGAACCGGAGACACAGACTAAATGGGCAGTGCAGGGCAGTAAGGTTTACTGGGAGCTGTTAGAATGGTTAGTCTCTCGAGGTCTCGTTATTTATGACTGAAGTGTTTGAAACGCTATATGCAAACTGCCTAGAAATCATGTCTGCACAGCACAGACAGGCTTTATGCTTGTGAAACACAGATGGTAAGGCAGCATGCTTTCTCTGCCTTTGCTTCCTCACTGAGCAATCTGTCCTGGTAACTAGCATCAGTAATCCTGCATCAGTAATCCTTTATTATTATTATTATTACTTTTATTTTCTTTACACTCCAGTCATTACCCCCTCTCAGTGCACCTTCCCACAGTTCCTCATCCCATTCCTCCTCCCCCTGTATCCAAGAGGATGTACCTACCCCCGAGACCCCTGCCAGGCCTCCCCACTCCCTGGGGCCTCAAGTCTCTCCAGGATTAGGCTCATCTCCCACTGAGGCCAGACCAGGCTATCCTCTGCTGTGTATGTGTCAGGGCCTCTGACCAGCTAGTGTATGCTGCCTGATTGGTGGCTCAGTGTTGGAGAGATCTCAGGGGTCTGAGTTAGTGGAAACTGCTGGTCTTCCTAGGGCGTGGCCCTCCTCCTCAGCCCCTCCCAGCCCTTCCTTAATTCAACCACAGGGGTCCCTGACTTCAGTCCATTGGTTGGGTGTAAGTATTGTATCTGTCTCAGTCAGCAGCTTGTTGGGCCTCTCAGAGGACAGCAGTGCTAGACTCCTGTCTGTAAGCACACTGTAATATCAGTAATAGTGTAGTGCCAGGTCTTAGAGCCTCCCCTTGAGCTGGTCAATTTAGGCTGGTCACTATACACCTTTCCCTCTGTTTCTCCTCCATTTTTGTCCCTGCAGTTCTTTTAGATAGGAACAATTCTGGGTCAGAGGTTTTTACTGTGGGATGGCAACCCCATCCCTCCACTTGATGCCCTGTCTTTCTACTGGATATGGACTCTACAGGTTCCCTCTCCCCACTGTTGAACATTTCATCAGACTCTTTGAGTCCTAAGAGTCTCTTGACCTCCAAGGTTTCTGGTACTTTGTCGAGGGTGCCCTCGTCTCCCAACCCTCTCCCCAGGTTGCATATTTCATTCTGCTGGCCCCCAGGACTTCTCTCCTGTTCCCACACCCCCAATACCTGGTCATTTTCCCCTCTTCCCCTCCCCATCCCCTCTCCCACCAGATCCTTCCCTCCCTCTGCCTCCCATGATTGTTTTTTTCCCTCTCCCAAGTGGGATTGAAGCATCCTCACTTGAGCTGGTTAGCCTTCTTGAGTTGTGTAGATTATGTCCTAGGTATTCTGTACTTTTTTAGCTATTACTCAGTACATATCATGCATGTCCTTTTGGGTCTGAGTTACCTCACTTAGGATGACATTTTCTAGTTCCATCCATTTGCCTGCAAAATTCATGATGTCCCCATTCTTAATAGCTGAATGCTATTCATTCCATTGGGTAAATGAACCACATTTTCTGTATCCATTCTCCCATTGTGGGATATCTGGGTTGTTTCCAGCTTCTGGCTATCACAAATAAGGCCACTATGAACATAATAGAGCATGTGCCTCTGTGGTATTATAGGGCATCTTTGAGGTATATGCCCAAGAATGGTATAGCTTGATCTTCAGGTAGATCTCTTTCCAATTTTCTGAGGAATCTCTAGATTGATTTCCAGAGCTGTTGTACCAGTTTGTAATCCCACTAGCAATAGAGGAGTGTTCCTCTTTCTCCACATCCTAGCCAACAAGTCCTGCCACCTGAGTTTTTGATCTTTGCCATTCTGATTGGTATAAGGTGGAATCTCAGGGTTGTTTTGATTTGCATTTCCCTGATCACTAAGGACTTTGAACATTTCTTTAAGTGCTTCTCGACAATTCAAGATTCCTCTGTTGTGAATTCTCTGTTTGGCTCTATAATTTTTGATTGGGTTTTTAGGGTTTTTGGAGCTTAGCTTCTTGAGTTCTTTATGTATTTTGAATATTAGCCCTCTATCGAATATGAGATTAGTGAAGATTTTTTTCCCAATCTGTAGGTTTGCTTATTTGCCCTTTGCCTTAAAAAAGTTTTCAGTTTCATGAGGTCCCATTTGTAAATTATTATCTTAGAGCCTGAGCCATTGGAGTTCTGTTCAGGAAATTTCCCCCTGTGTCAATGATTCAAAGTTCATTCCCACTTTCTCTTCTATTAGATTCAATGAATCTGGTTTTATGTTGAACTCCTTTGTCCACTTGGACTTGAGCTTTGTGCAAAGTCACAAATATGGATCTATTTTCATTTTTCTACTCACTGACTGCCAGTTAGACCAGTACCACTTATTGAAGATGCTTTCTTTTTTTCCATTGTATATTTTTGTCTTTTTTGTCAAAGATCAAGTGTCTGTAAGTGTGTGGGTTTATTTCTGGGTCTTCAGTATTCTGGGTATTCCATTGATTAATGTACCTGTCTCTGTACCAATACCATGCAGTTTTTATCACTCTATAGTATAGCTTGAGGTCCGGGATGGTGATTATCCCAGAAGTTCTTTTATTGTTAAGAATTTTTTTCTGCTATCCTGTTTGTTGTTGTTGTTGTTGTTGTTGTTGTTGTTTTTCCATATGAAATTGAGACTTGCTCTTTCCATGTCTTTGAAGAATTCTGTTGGAATTTTGATGAGGATTGCATTGAATCTGTAGATTGCTTTTGGTAGGATGGCCATTTTCACTATTTTAATCCTACCAATCCATGAGCATGGGAGCTCTCTCCATTTTCTGAGGTCTTTGTCTGAAGGCCCTCCAGGAGATCTGCCTCGGCAATCCTTTATATAACCACACTAGCATGCTACCATGCGGATGTGCAATTATTCCAACACCCCTTTGAGGCTGCACCTTGGGGTCCTGGCATTTAGTGTTACAAGCTGATCCTAGAGGAACTTTCTGGGAGTTTATTTCTGAAAGTGCAATATTTGCATCAGAGAGAAGATGCTCTTAAATTATAGAAGAATTTCTTATTGGTGCATTTTTAATAATTGTGCAAACATCCATTTCCCTGTGAAGAGCTGTGTGCATAGCTTTTTATATGATAGATGTCATGTGTAACCAGAAGTGTAGATTTTCAGTGGGAGGAGGATGTGAAGAGCGGTGTCCATAGGCAGGAAGAGCAGAAATGGCCTGTCACTGTGTCCCCGTTGGGACATGCTCTGCAGACTCCAGACTTCCGTGCCTGCTTCCCCTCCCCCTTGTTAGGAGTGGAGCATCTCCGACCTCACCGAATGAACCCAGGTGTCCCCAGCCAATGGCCACTCACAGCCCTCTTCTCTGCATGTCTTCTGCTCTACACACAAACTACTTCACAGCTTTCTCTGGGTCCAACTAGTCACACTTCCAAACCTCCCTTTCTCAGCACCTCCCCCCAAGCAGTTTTAAATAGCTTCTTCTCTGTGTTTTCAAGCCTTCAGCAGGTATTGGTGGTCCTTCCCTTTCATTTACAAGATAAAAATCTAAACTCCTTAGTTAATTCTCAAGGCCTTCCCCTGAAAAGCGATTAGAAAACGACTATTCCAACCTGATGACATTCCAGGCTAATTACAGAAGACACTTCCTGGTCCCTTATGTCCACACCTGTGTGAACCTTCTAACCTGGAGGCCCTTTCCTTCCAGTTGACCCTTCTATCTGTGTTTATTCTTCCCACTTGTGTAAGCCCAGCAGGTAGCAGAGCCACCCTCCCCATGTTCATCCTTCCTGTCCCTACCCTGGCATCACCAGGGCTTGTGATGGTTCAGCAGATATGTCTTGTCTGTCCATGGCTCTGGGTCATGAAGCATGAACTTGTGTTACCTGTTAATTCTTGTTGCAGCTATGGTGCTCTGCAAAAAAATGGCCTTTGTTTTAACCATAAACTTAGAAACAACATGGACTCATTTACACCAACTACCTAATTTACTGATAAGCTGAGAATGTGGTGCCATGAAGGAGCCTCATGTGGCTACTGGAAGCTTCGTGCTCAGGTTGCTTTAAAGCCATGGCTTCTCTTTTGCTCTTCTGGCAACCTTCCTTCCCAGTTTTATATCAGAAATATCTGTTTTGGTGGCCAAGAATAACATGCCCATACACACACACACACACACACACACACACACACACACTTGCACATGCTCACACTTCATTGCATCCAGTTGTCCCTGGTCATGTAAAATCTTGGCATTGTTAAGTACTTGGGTATGTGAACTATTACCCTATGCAGTATTGAACTGACGATGTAGTCACGAGAGGCACAGGCCTTCTCTGCTACACTCAGTTCTCAGTTAACCAGCCGCTTGATCACGGACACTGCTCAGAGTCCATCAGGTTCTGTGAGGATACAGTGTTCACTGCAGCAGACATCACTGTCTATGCTTTGTGTGAGGAGACAGTGCTGAGGCTGGAGCTGAACACTGTAGCATGGAGGCTTCAGACAGCCCAGACCTGGTAGGGATCTTACTTTCAGTCTTTAGCAGCTATTGTTTAAACCTTTCTCTCTTCTCTCCCTTCTGTGTAGATGATGATACTGCCACAGAGTCACCTTACACAGAGCCCAACAGAACAGCTGATGTTTAACTCATTATTATCAATAAAGTGACCTAGAGTTAGAAGATGGGACGGTAATACTCTCTGGCTTTTGAGCCAGCCATGTCTCACGTGTAGCCAGTGTCCATGAGGTTCTCTATCTGGGCTCCAGCAAAGACTCAGCTGAGCGTCCTTCTTGATGATCTCCCTTTGCACTCAGATCAACTGTTGCTTCATTATTGGGGCATCTTCCCAGTCCCCTATGCAAAGCTAACTGTGTCTCTCTTGCTCCTGTACTTCTGTCTAAGATGGTGAGCCAGCACCATCTATGTTTCTGACTCTTATATTCCTAGATCATGTGCCCAGAAACACAAAAGACAATCTAAATAAGTAAATGAGCCATAGTGCAGATTATAATCTAATAGTGCCAAGCAGAAATCTCTATATGGTCTGCAAAAGCTTCTGCCATTCATTTCTGAACTAGTCTGTTATTAACAAGTAACAGAGATATATAGATTCCTGCCATGGCAGTGAGTCTAGAATGTTCAAAGTTAGAGAAATCAGTAAAAGCCTTTAGCAGATTAGAGTATATTAACAGTACTAACACTCTTGGTAAGTATATTAAACAATGTATGCCATTTTATATCAGCTTTATGAGCGTCATCAGACTAGAAGCTTTCATTATTACCTACAAATCTTTATCATCTAGCTTCTGTGACAGATTTCCCACTTCTTATGAAGTTTCCTCAAATTCTTCAGAAGCATAATTGCTGCCTCCATATGATTATGTGCGAAAGAAATCTGTTTTCCTGCGAAAGAAAGTTTGTTCTCAGAGAGAGAATTTGCTGCTGTGTAAATACTCTTTCAGATGCTTCTGAGCAGAAGTCTGCTCCAGCCTCCACTGAAGGAGATAGCCCGTTTCCAGGATGCTGGTCTCTCCAAGTGCCCCGCAGTCCTGACTAAACTTGCTCTGTGCCTTGATGGCGTAAACCACTGCAGATACACATACTCACACCAACTGTAGGTGCTTGTTTACAATTTCTCTCGCACAGAATAGTCATGAAAAAGGAATAGTGGCATCATCTCTGAGCAAGAGATGTGTCTAGAAATAAGAACTGTAAAATACTGCCAACTAAGGAAAACTTCTCAACCCATAAAGTGTAAGCTTCGCAAACCTTCAGCACTTGGCAATACTCAAATGACACCAATTTCTCTTCAGTGACTTTTAAATTTGGAAATGTCATTCATGTCACAGTGGAGAAAAATACCTAGCTGAGAGAAATGGCACTCGCCTCTCACAGTGTTCCTTGAGGTGAGGTGGGTCTGGATTTGTGTTTTCAGTAGACGTGAGCATGCTGGCTGACAGTTTGTACAGTCCTGAAATGGAACAGGGCCACTGTAAGGAGATGGAGGGCTTCTGCTGGCGGGGTCTCTGTTCTTACCAGATGTCTGCCCTCTCTGCAGCATGCGATGCCCTTCTGGAGGGTCTCCAGTCACTCAGACCTCATGGCACTGCATCATGCCTTGGAATTAGAGTACCTGTAACAGCCTCCTGCCAACTTGACACTGCACCACTGCTCCGTGACCAGAGATAACCCAGCAGGCTTGTCTTCTTGTGTCAGTGCTGGACTCCAGGATATACCAGTTTCAGCATGTGGATGCACAGCTGCTGTGGTCTTGACTGCTACCCTCGGGGATAATGGAGGACCATGTGTATTCTTCAGAACAGCTGTTGACTTGAGTACTGTGAATCCAGTGAAAGTAAGCCATGAGAATGTTCTCGCACAGTGTGCTATGTCTTGGCTACATTAACTACATGGTTCAAACCTGTGAAGAAAAGACCTACAGACACTTTGGCTTTCAGCAAATGTGATACAAATAGCGTCTGTGACCCAGCAAACTTGATCCTGCAACAAAGACTGACATGTGACTGAATGTGTCTCCTGGACAAGCGTGGAGCTCTTTTCTCTAAGGTTTACCTTTTGGTGTCTCCCACCCGGGGCAATCTGTACTTTGCTACTTATTTATGAAAAAGACTTTGGAAAAACAGATTTGCTGAGGTATAATTCACATACCAAATGATTCACCAAGACAGACTTCTGGGCTTCAAATAGTTGAAGGGACAGTAGCATAAGAAATAATCAATGAAAGGCCTTGGCCTGACAGTACGGCAAATACTTTGAATTTTAGCACATTGCAAAGTAGTTTAAAGTATGTCTAATTTAAACATGTAAAATGTACATCACTGAGACAATCGTGTACAGAAAGAATTTTTGGTGTAAATTTGTAATAATGGATGATTCTTATACATTCTGTTTAGGGAATGCTATTATGAGGTAGAAATGCCTTCCTAGGAAGTTGGGCACACACTCCTGCAGTGCCTTATCTAAGGATTGGGTATAAATATTGTAGATAATGGATCTTTTTGATAATGTTATCTAAGACCAAAAGCATGAATGTCAAGTGTCAACAAGGATTTTATTTTCTCAGTCTTTTATCCCATCCATTTTTCTAATTTGTGTGTATGTGTGTGTGTGTGTGTGTGTGTGTGTGTGTGTGTGTTGGTTAAAAGGGCCTTGATAAAAATAACAGTGGCTCACAACTAAAAAGTCTTGAAGTCTTCCTGACCACCTCCTCGACTTTCTCATTTCAACACTAATGTATTATATGTAACTACTTGGAAAAGAATGACTATTCAAATGCTTCATCCCACAGAAAGAATATAGATGATAGATATATTTTATTAATAAAATTAACTGGAGCCTAGTAGAGTCTCCTGCACTCAGAATGATTACTGTGTCTGGGATTCTTGTTTATATCAACGAGGACTTTACTACATACCTGGGTCAACAGCACTTCTTACCCCGCCTCTTACACTTTCCTTCCCCACCCAGACAAAGCTCATTACCCCATAGTGGCTCTGTATGGCTACCATCAGAAACATAATGTTGCTCTCTATGAACGACAAGACAGACATAAACCTGGAGGGAGTCTGGGGGAGACACAAAAATGATAATGTTTGTCATGTTATAAAAAAGATTCTTCAAAAATAATGAATTTGTATATGGTCAGGAGTCTTTCTCATTGTGAACTTTGTATTGCCATGAAATTACCCTCTGGATCAATTTTAGTTAATATTACTACTAAGTTATTAATAATATTATTTAATTTTGGGGGCACCAGGTTTGACCCAGAGTAGCAGAAAAACCATCCTACTTTTTCCTATTCTAAAAGCCCATGTTGCTGCTAAAATTAGTCATTGTAAATTCTCCAAACTGTTAAAATGAATAATGGAATTAGTTTCTCCCCTGAGGCAGACAGACATGGCCCGAGTTGAAACTCTTCATTTGATGCTTTTGTATTCTGCAGACTGAAAAGACAGCCTTGACCTTGGCCTTACTGTAAACAGGTGTGCTGTGTCCACGATTGTGTACAGAACTTTTTTTCCTTCACTAATTTTGTGTTTAAATTAATAAACTTGATTTGTGCAGTACTGTATGCTCCTTGGATGTCCGTATCATCTCTCTGGTTTTGGTTATGTGGAGGAGCTGAATCTTGTTTGCATTAGAACCCTGCAGCCTGAGGAAGTCATTCGGACAACCCGGTGATGGCTTTATCAGTCCTTTAGGAGCTGAACGGCAAGGCAGCAGCTGGATCTTTGATCATCGTAAGGACCGGAGAATGGAAAAGCTCTTTATTTCCCCCAGACTGCATCAACTGGGTCCTCACTCACATTTATCTAGGATAGGACAGAATTAGGCATAAATTATCTCAGATTGCAGAACATAGCTCTGCCCACTTAAATACCCAAGAGACAGCAATATGAGGCAGTTTCGTCCAAAAGGAACATTCACAACATATATCTCTGTGATTTGCCAGATTAATCACTGACAGAGGACTATAAAACTATACAACTCACTTTCTCTTGAGACTTTAACCCAAGGAATACAACATTCCTGTGTAGAAATACATGACAATGGAATGTCATGACAATGGAATGTCATGACAATGGTCTGTCTGGCCTGCTCATCAGCCCTGTGATATCCATCTTTCCCCAGGCACTTACTACTCCACGTCACATGAATAACTGGGTGTCCAATGTGAAAGTGGCAAGGGTTGAGAGGGGACTAGTTGACAAGGTAGAGATGGGAAGGGATGGGATGATCAGGTCTTAGGTGAGGAAAGTATACATCATAGACGGTGTGGGGGTTGTACACTCAGAAGATGAATTCTCTGTCATTTCTAACATGGCACACCCGCCCCTAGCCCAACCATTTTAAGGACTCCCCTCTGACCAATAATTGAAGCTTAGATTTCTATTATTCCAGAGCCTACAAATATAGCTTGTCCTTGCCTATTGGCATTATCTTGCATTGCTATAATGAACAAGACTTCAGTACCCCCTGGTCCATACATAGAGCAAGAATCCCACTTCATTTTCACTCAGAACATTTTAGCATTCTAGTCTCAGTCCACAGACACCATAGCTAGCTCTTACCCATTGTCTTTGGCAAAGCTCTTTGTCTTCATGTCACAAAGCACGGAATCCTCTCTTGAATGTCTTTCCCACCTATCTCTGCTGTTATGGGCAGTTCACATTCTATCCCATAGATTCACCATCTCCTGTGGCACTGCCCTACCTTACCTAGGTACCATGGGACAAGATGACCTTGATCCAATAACTGACTTCAATGTAAAGTCGGTAGAAACAGTGGGTGAATTAGTAAGTGAATAGGGTACACTCAGGTTAGAAAGGCTCCTTATGGAAACCAAGTTGATGGGTGCTGTTCTAGGTGAAGGAGGGGTCACTGAGGAGCAGACACAGATATCACTGGATCTGATTTACTCATGCAGTGATCACCCTGCCTGCTATGTAGACAGTGGGCAATAGTGAAGGAAATAGAGAAAGAGGGGCGGGGACGAGGCCAGTCAGTTTGGATGAGGATGATGGAAAACTGGAATCTGACTTTGTTGACATAGCAACTGTTAGACTGAGTAAGATGTTACATGGAGGTGAATTGAGGCACAGTGGGATGTGGGGTGGGTACATACGAGGTAAAGGGGCATTGCTGCGCCATTGTGAGACAGGGCATTCTAGTTCACAACCTCGATTCTGTGGACAGACAACCTGCAATCCTAGCATAGCAAAGCCATGTTTAACTGTATTCTTGGTTACCTAAAATGGGACTAACAATGAGCTATTTCAAGAATTATAAGGAAAAACTAAGCTAACATTTCTGAAGTATTGGACCACTGCCTAGTAGATTTTCTAATGTCGCCCCCTGTTTGTATACACACAGGTTTGTTGAATTTTTTCTGCCCACATGAAGAATCAGCTTCTCCAATAGAATACTTCCCTATAGCTGTGCACGGCATTGCTGGGGCTAGGCCTAGAAAACAGGCTGAAAAACAGGCCCCAGCTCACAAGTCTTTGGCTAGTGGATGTCAGAGAACTCACTGAGTTCCATGAACCATCTCTGTGAGCAGTGCTGACGGAGGCCAGCAGTAGGCTAGCACAGGCTCCTACAGAAGCAAAGCATAGAGCTGAGGCTAGCCCAGGCTCCTACAGACGCAAAGCATAGAGCTGGCCTATGAAACTTGGACTAGAAGCAAGACTGAGAGTAGGCTAGCTCGGGAAGGAGGTAGGCTAGCTGACACAGGGAACAAAGCTCCAGTCCTGGAAGCCAGAAGCCTAGAGGATTGATGAGTGCCCCAGGTGAGAGGAGTAATGGGGGCTTCTTTTTAAGCCTCAGAGTCTCAATCCTAGGTCAGTCTTTTGCTTTCAAACTGTTCTTCCAATCAACATTTACAAATGCAAGGTAAACATGTGTTTCCCAATAACGTTTTACATTTGTTTTTTCAAAACATTTGCATATGACATGGATGTTTCTCAATTCAAATTACTATAAAGGAGGCCATTTGCCTAACAGAACCTGGAGAAGAGAGACCCTGCTGGTCCATTTATGATGCAGAAGAAATTTCCCTGCAAATGTTGGAAGCTTCAGTTGCAACAGTCTAGCAGGATGCACATCTTTCTCTGACTCCCAAAGCTGCGTTCACCAGAGCACATCTTTCTTTCAGTGTCTCCCGGAGTGTTTCCACTCCCCTCCTTTCTGTGTGATTATAGGAACTGACAGGGTGACTTGTGGCAGACGAAATGAAAGGGTTTGTAATTTAGGAAACCTCTGGCCCCGCTGACTGAAAGCAGGTTGTTTGTAAAAAGGAAATCCTGACCTCAGCTAACTGGCAAACTCTGTCAGAAGCAATAGAGGGGGTAGAGGAGAAAGAACAGTACTGGGAGTTTTATTGGCAATGGAAGAAAAATGGACGCTCTGCCAAAAGAGCGCTCTCCAAAGAGGACTAGGACATCTCCAGCCCCTGGACGTGATTACACAATGGTGGGTGTCTGCTGCGAGAGTACAGCGTCTGGGAGCACAGCTAGGGCCCATAGCTAGATCAGACACCCTGGAGATGAACTGCCTCTAGTGTGCTGAGATAGAAGACCCTGGGGAGCACACTGCTAGGGACCATAGCTAGATCAGCCACCCTAGAGATGAACTCCCTCTAGTTTGCTGAGATGGAAGACCCTGTGCTGCAGGCAGGGCACGGCCTACCCTGACTTCATCACAGTAGACTCCGAGCACCAAGACACCAGACAGACAGGCTGTCGATTGGATGTTGGATTACTTTTCTCATTGCAGCATAAGGAAGGAGTTTGTTTTTATTTTGGTGTATGGTTTGCAGATACAGGCGATCATAGCAGGAAGCCATAGTGGTAGGAGGAAGATTGCGAAACAGCTGGTCACAGGGCAGTCATAGTCAGGGAGGAAGGAGACAGAGAGAGAGAGAGAGAGAGAGAGAGAGAGAGAGAGAGAGAGAGAGAGAGAGAGAGAGGCTCAGCTTGCTGTCTTCTTTTTTACCCAGTAAAGGATTTGAACTGTGAAAACCTAAATGTCCTGCCTAAACTTAGGGTGGATCTTTCTACCTCAGTTTACTCAGTCTAGAAATACCTGCACAAACACCCCCAGAAGTTCATACCCAAGCTGATTCGAAGTGGCCCCTCACTCACGGTCCTGCCTGGCACCTGGTCCTCTGCCTTGCCTCCGTCCGCATGCTGCCTGCCCACCCACCGAGCCCTGCCCTCTGACAGCCTGGGTACAGAGCAAAGGCCTCTGTGCACGGAGTGTTGATCTCCAGAGGGGCACTCTTGGCAGCCTCTTGAGTGCTTTGACAAATATCTGGTTGGGCCCTGCCCATTATGCTAATTTTACCCACCCTGGGTGGCACCTGAGCTGCACTATTAACAGCAGCTGGGATGAGCTCTACCACCCATGCCCTGCCTGCACTACAGACCAGTGTGTGAAGGATCCTTTCCGGTCCACTGTACATGGCCGTGTTTATGCCTCTGAAGCCCCACTGATCCCGTTCAACTTCCCCACGTATCTGAAGGAGATCCACTAAGGTGATAGTTCTCAACTTCCTAATGTTTCGACCTTTGTACAGTTCATGTTGATTCTCTCCCCAACCATAAAATTATTTTCATTGCTACTTTATAACTGTAATTTTGCCACTGTTATGAATTATAACACGAATCTCTGTTTTTCGGTGGTCCTAGGCAACCCTGTGAAAGGGTTATTCAGCTCCCAAGGGGGTCTCGACCCACAGGGTAAGAACTGCTGCTCCAAGGGGTCCTACGCCGCGGTATCCTCAGAGGTTGCTGTGTGTCATAAGAACACGTGTGGTAAGCGACACCCTATGGTAGGGATAGCACTGGGCTTCAAGGAGGTGGGTAAAAGTTGCAAAGAACTTGGTGATGGACATCCTGAGAACACAACAATGAATGTACCTGGGAAAACAAAGTTCTAAAGAGGAGGTGTTTTGCTCATTGGTCTGCATGAAAGACAAAAAATAAAAATATAAAAGGCGCCAGCTGAGCGTGGGCTTCACTGGAGAGGCAAGCTTCCCAGTCACCGTCCTCGAAGCCCTTCCTCAGGTGTTTATTCCAGTGTGTCCGTTTCCCACGCTGTCCCCACAGTCTCACCACTGGTGTCGTCCAGACCTCTTGCCTGGGCCTCACTATCCCCACTCTGGCCCTCTGCCTGCTTTGTAGCCAGAGGAAACTGTTTCAGAATAACGGCTGGTCTCCTCGATGAGCCGCATGACTGCCCCCAGCGGCCCCGGGAGCCCCCTCCTTCCTAAGACGCTGCTGGATCTCTCAAGTCCTGACTGCAGGTGAAGGCCTCAGCCTTTGCATGTGCTCCCTACAGGGAGGACTCTCTGATGCTCCCCAGCTCTCAGATTGCACCCTAAGTCTTGCACCCTGCATTCTCCAGCCCATCCAAGGGACAGCTGTCGCCCAAGACTTCTAGTCCCCGCCACTCTCAAAAGCCCCTGTTAGATTCCTCCCTCAAGTCACTACATTCTGCCCTGTTTAGACTGTTGCTCTTACGCTGTCTGCTCCTTTTAGGGAGGCAAAAAAATCCCAGAAAGGGAAAAGCCATTGCCACCATTGAATTCTGGAGGGCAATGCTGGACTAACAAATAGCTTTTGTCTTAATGATAATAAAACCAAAGTATTTGTTGACAATGTAGGTAAAGGAATGATGGGCAGGTAAGCAAAGAAATTGGGAATTGAGAGTGCAGTATATGTGGGAGATGTTTAAAGTATTTGTTGAAATAAAGCTTTGTGTGGAATGTGGAAAGACAGTAGAGAAGAAAGAAAATCTTAAAAAATATTGGTGAGATTTTCTTTTCTTTTTCTTTTCGTTTCTTTTTTTTTTTCTTTCTTCTTTTTATCAGGATCTGGGACTTTATCTTTTATGATGAAGCCACCAAAGACTCTTAATCTGGGGGTTGACAGTTGGATGCAAATTCATTTGATTTATGAGGGGGAAGTGGGCCGGAATAGAAGGTTGCCAGACGTGTGGGAGGTGGTAGTAATAACTGAAGCATGACATAGGGGATCTTGTCCAAGGGAAGCCCCGGGGACTGAGAGGCGGAAGGAGGCCACGCAGCAGGTGTGCCAGAGGCAGGGCTGGTCGGGAGGGGCGGGCATCCCAGGCTCTATTGCCTCTCCAGTCCTGGAAAGGAGCTGGGTGGATATAGCAGAGTTGCAGGTAATTAAGTCAGGTTCAATGGTTTGCCTGTGTGCCACTGGGGTCTCTTTCTAAATTATCTCACTGTTCCCCAACTGGAGGGCTTTGCTGTCTGGAAGTAATTTTATATCTCATTGAATGTGTGTGCTGTGGTGAGCTGCGTGGGGGGCTGGGAAGAATTAAGCAGCCAGGCTTCCCCGTGGCTCCAGCAAGCGGGCTGGAACTCTTTATGTATAATTGAGGAAATGTCACTTTGCCATTTCAAATGGAGTGAAGAGGCTGGCAGAGAGAGGCTGGAAAGACTGTGAACCCTCAACGTGAAGACCTTTATTATCCACCCCTAGTCACCACTGAAGTCACAACAGGGGTAGACTCTGGTACAGAGCCTGCTTCAGCCATCTCCAGACTGGGCCTAAGGCCACGGATACCTGACAGCGCCCGTTCCTTGGGGGTCTCAGGAACAGGGTGTTATGTCATTCCAAGTGAGCCAGGAAACCCCTCAGCAGAGGACCCCTGTGAACCAGTTCCTTGTATTTGTTTGCAAGCACAGCCTCACACAGCAAACTGTGGAAGATAAGAAAAGAAACAGAGAGAAGTACAGGCAGAGTGCAGAGGATTCCTCTAAACCTCCTTTAGTTCTGACACAAAGGAGGCCTGGACAGGCACCACCAGGGCTTGGGAACCAAAGCTCCTCTGAGGAAGAGACCAGCCAGCCAGCCAGCCAGGAGAGCAGGAACATGTGGCAGGGAGAGCAAGAGGCAGAGCACGAGGCCTGCTCCCTCCCTGAGAAAAAGCCATCTGTCACCGATCGCTCGCTGTCCCAAGGCGCCCACTGTAGGGACCTCTCACTGAGAAATCACCACAGGCCTCATTGCCTGGCTCACCTAGTAGTTCCAAAACACGGAAGACTTTCAGATTGTCTGTTCTTCCCAAAGCAGCTAAAATACAGGAGGGAGGGGGACCTGTGAGAGGGGCTCACACCCTTGCTGGAACAGACTTGTTTTGAAAAACTTCTGCCCTCAAGCTTGAAAGCATTTCTTGGCCCAGCGGACTCAAGAGGTACCAGGACAGCCCCGAACTGTTTCCAGCCCCTGACCTTGATGTTTATTTGCAAAGCCTGACAGGAAATCTCAGCACCAAGGATTCCATGAAAAACAAAGAAAAATGCAGGAATCAGAAAAAACAACAGACTGTTCTAAACAGTCTCACAAAGACAGACCTTGAAGATTTTCCTTCTAAAGATGCCAGGAAAATATTTCCCTTTGGTGTTTTATTCATGCAACACGTTCTGAAAACCTACTACGTGCACGTTACTGGGCTAAGGGCCAAGGCTCCTACTTCCCTTTGAGTGGGGTCACATGACACTGAAGAAAAGGTGTCAGAGAGGGCCGTGGTGTGTCTGTGGTGTGGGTAAGAACGGGAGGCAAAGTGCCAAAAATGGCTAAGGTTATTTTGGGAAAACTCTTCAGATAACACGCTCTTTCATCTGTTTTTCAAAGACTAGGGAGTTTCACGAAAGTGTAAGAAGAACATGGGGCTGAGAGGAGATCACATCTTAAATGCTGTCAGAAATTGACTTCAAATAACTCTGCAAGCACAGCAGGCAGGAGAGGACCTGACAGTCCTTGATAGCTGCTTTCTGCACTTTCTAGGTGAGAATCTTACAGCATAGAGAAATGCGTGTTGTGCACACACGTGCCCAGGCAGACTGCAACCAAGTTTGGGAACTCAGGTGCCAACAAGCAGGAAGTAGATGATAGTCAGTCTGGTATTCAGCTGCATAATGACACTTCAATGAACACCTGGTCATAAATAGAACTGGAACCCCTCCCCCAATAAGGTCACCTTGCTTAGCGATGATACAACAGTCTTAGTGTGCGTGAGTCACAGTGTTCTCAACATAATGAAAACTGCCCAGCACAGCACCCTCAGAACATATCCTATAGGTGGTGACTGAATGAGCCCACAGGGTGAGAGATGTAGATTCTAGAAATCCAGAACACTCTGATTGTTATTAATTCCCTCGTTCAATAATGGCAGGGGTTGAGAAGTTATTTGTATATTATAAGAAAAAAAATGTAAGAACAAGCAAGTGGTATTAATGAGAAAAAGACATCCTTAGAGCTTGGGAAACAACAGAGTGGTAGCAACCTGTCACACTGTGAAGAGAAGCCATAGAGACATGGCAGCCTCGGTTCCCATGTGGGGACACTGGCGCAGGGCGGAGGTCCTACAGCTCTCAGGAGCCACGTATTCTGCTAGAGTTCATTCTGTCTTCATCCTAGCAATCTTAAGCCTCATCCACTACAAATCTAAATTGAAACAATAACAAAAAATGCAGGCCATGTCCTGGCTAGGTAATTATCAGGTAAGTATACTTACTCTGTCTCATCCCACAAGCCTGGTGGCCCAAGTTCAACCCCAGAACCCACATAAAGGTGGAAAGAGAGTCAAGTCCACACATCCTTGGCATACAATTAATTAATCAGAAATTATGGACCAATTAAAACATTCAGGTAATGAAAAATATGTCAGTCTAGAATGTCTAGAAAAATTTCATGTAGAAACTGCTACATAAGGGTGGGATTTACTTAAAAACAGTTCTCATGTAGGCCAGAGCAGCAAACGGTCTCCACTGGAGTTTCAGGCCTGTGCCACCACACCAGGTTCATTGGGCAAAACCACGTCTTCCTGAATGCCAGGCAAACGCTCTGCCCACTGAGCTGCACCATCACGCCCAAGCTGCTCTCGCAGGAGCGCACTGGCAGAACTGGGAGCTGCAGGTAAGCTGGTGAGGGTCAAGAAAGCGCGAACGAGAGAGTCACTCATACCTTAGACACTCGCCACCTCACCAGTGCCGAGCTTGGCTTCTATCAAAATGAAATCCAAAATGCCCCCGCGCCACGTTGACGGCTTTAAATGTCCATTTCTACGTTCTACAGCATGGATATGTCTTGAAACACAATGCTGTTAAATAAGTTAAACACATGAAATATCATGATTCTCCTGATAGGAAATCCTTACAATAGGCCATTTCCCAGAGAGGTATATTTAAGATTCTTAGAATGCCTTTGTAATTAAGTAAGACCCACCTGGACGTCAATTACATAAGGTTTCTTCTTTGCCTTGTTCTCATCCTTTCATTGTGGGTTGTTTGTAGAATCTTTTGTTAGATTTCGGTTCTCCAGTTCCCTCTGATGAGCACATAGCAACGTGGCCAGTCCTTACCCACACCCATGACCACTGGAGACCACCAGGAATTCAACCCACTGGGTCCGTGTACCTCACAGACAGCAGTCCCGTCACACCGCTGAGGTGGTCCAGGCTTCCGTGTGGCAGGGCTCTCACTCACGGATGGTCCTAATGCTCAGTGATGGTGCTTGAACATAGGAGGACTGCCAGGACGCTTCCCATTCCTCACAGGACACTGCATGTGAGCATCTTTTATGTGTGAGTAGCTATGTAGGTATATATTGCAGAACAGTATCCTCTTATATAATGCTTAACTTCCTATTTCTTGGCTTTTAAACTTTTAGTTGCCATAAATCTGTTTTAGTTCATAGACTACTTTTTAACTTCTACCAGCTTCCCAGTAATATCTTATACATGAACAGAATAACTTATTATTAATAAGGAATAAAATATTTCTAATATTCCATATTATATATTATACCATAACAAGTGCACCCCCCCACACACATACACACACACATACACACACACACACACACACACACACATACACACACACACACACACACACACACATACACACAGGGGGGGTGGCAAGGCTAACACATTTTAATCATTTAAATGCCAATTAAATTTTGCCAAAATGTTTTACAAGATTTTTACTAAGCCAGATACAGTCATACATATATGCAATTCCAGGACTCTGAGAAGCTGAGTCAGGAGAATCACAAGTTTGAGGATAGCCCGAAGCTACCCAGTCAGACCCTGTTACACACACAAAAAGATTTTTTTTATTCCACAAACAAATGTGGTAGAATCCAGAAGACTTTGAGATCGCTTACTCCCATAAACATATGGTATACTAGGCCTAAGGCAGGGTCCAGAGGCAGGGCCCAGAAATTGTAATATTGTAAAATGTATAATGTAGTTCTGATACTTGCCAGCTTTTTTTGACACATTAATCTAAGTACAAGTTGAACATTAAATGTGTGTATGAAATGAAATGTGAAACTACAGATTTTTATTGGCCAAAATCAAACAAGTTCTAAGGAAATGGAAAGATATACTATGTTCATGAATTAGAACAGATGATATTATGCTCAATCCTCTTCAAACTGATGCGGATTAAATGTCACTCCATAAGAACAGACATCGTGAAGGGGACTGTGGAGATGGCTCAGTCAGTTACAGTCCACGCCGGGCAAGCATGAGCATCTGAGGCTCAGATCTCCAACACACACATAGAGTTCAGGTACAGCAGTGTCCACCTGTGCGCTCACTGCTGGGAGGCAAAGGCAGGTGGACCCTGCAGATCACTGGCTGGCCAGCCTGTCCCGGTTACTCGGTGAGCACCAGGTTCAGAGAGAAACCTTTGCTCAAAAGATAAGAGGAAAATAATGATTGACATTTGATCTCTGGCTTCCATAGGCATGTGCACAGATGTACACTGACACTTCAATACATGCAGGTATATGCTCATGTACACATTCATACAACACACAGATGTACACTGACACTTCAATACATGCAGGTATATGCTCATGTACACATTCATACAACACACACACACACACACACACACACACACACACACACACCCCAAGCTGGATCCTGAAAATAAACAAGGCTGGAATACTTATACAGATTGCTGTTAAAGTCAGTCCCAAAGCCCCTGCAATGAAAAGAGTGACATTGACACTAGACTGAACAGGAAAACCATTGGGAAAAGAGCAGAGAGAAGAGCTACATGCGTCCTGCCACTTGAGGAGGAGGAGGAGGAGTCAAGACCATAGAAAATAGACAAGAGTTTTAAACAAATACTGCTTTACCCATGTGAAAAAAATAATAATGTCAGCCCTGTGTTCCTCCATGTACCCTTGCAGCACCCTGGTTGTGAATCCAGATGTAAAATAATGCAATGCTAGGAAAATTGGACCCAGGGAAGGTACGAATCACCCGGAAGATGGCTATTTGGAGAATGCTGGCATAAACACATTCTGCTTATCACAACACAGAACTCAGAGTGAAAGGGCAATTGAGAGAAGATAGATACATGTGACGTCAGAGTATTCAGAACAGAGCAGAGAAAGATACAAAAATCAATGGGAAATGGATGAGAAAATGCTCCCAAGATCTAAAAAAAAAAAAAAAATGTTTCAAAGATGTGAACAGACATTTCCTGTACAACTAGGAGATGTTGGAAGAGGTAGTACCAAAGCTGCTTCTTTTACTCTCTGGCTTCCCAGTTGCCGTGAGGTCAGCAGCACCTACACCATTCACTTCCACCATGGTGTACTGGGTTTCCGTGGACACAAGAAACAGAGCTACTTAAGGATGGATTGAGACCTGTGACTGTGAGCCAAAATGGTTTATTACCCTTCGGCTGGTGGCTACAGTCTCTTGCCATGAACCGAAAGCTGAGCAGTAGCATCAGAAGCTAAGGTAGGCATGACTACACACTTGCTAGTGTGGCACTTGCCCTTCCTGGGGATCATCACAGTCATAGCACAAGGACAGATGCTTAATGACAACCACAAAGGTAGTATGAGTATTGACCAATATGTGTCCCAGCACAGTGAGAACTTCTCTGTGCTAAAAGGGAAAGACCTGCCCAGAATTTAGCTGGCTTATTTGGACTGGTTTGACTGCCTGAATTTCTTCTAGTCTTCATGTCATAAAAGCAAGCTTCATCCCTGTTGATCCATTACAGTTCCAGAACACAAAAGAACTAACAATATATTAAAGTACCTTTTATACAATGAAATACTGAGCACCATAAGTCAAATGATATGTCTGGTGAAACAAAAAAAAATGAAAGTATAGAATATATGTATGATACATATACATATATACATATATGATATATATGAATCATATAAAAACAATGTATAAATATCCATAGTAGAGAATATTAGGATGAATGATTCATTCACTCCTCAGCATTAGTGGGACATTGGTTTCAAGACTGCCTGTATATCAAAGTCCTCAGATGCTTAAGTTCCTTCTATAAATAGCATGTAACCTATGTGTATATATATATATATATATATATATATATATATATATATCCTTCTGCATATTATAAAGCATTTTCTAAAGTATTTATAATGCCCAAGGCCAGGTAAATGTTACATAAATATTTGTCATACTTTATTGATCAACGAATGCCAAGAAAAAGGTATGTCTGTATATATTTATAAATGGTAACTATCTTTGGTACAATTTTGAACATTTTAACTTTTAAAATTATTTTCTGCAATGATGGTTTTTTTTTTTGTGTGTGTGTAGTGACCTTGAGAGAGAGAAATCTATATGTATACATATTTATCTATATCTATATAGAGAGAATGAATGAAAGAAATAGAGATATACATTATGTAGATATAGTTGGTATTTAGAGATAGAGAGCAATAGAAAGAGAGAGATGATATAGAGATGGAGATGATGAAGATGGAGATGGAGAGAGATGGAGATGGAGATATTAGGGTGGTTTGAATGAGGATGGGCCCATAGGCTCATTTATTTGAATGTTTTGTACCCAGTTGAAGGAAGTGTTTGGGGAAGATTAGGAGAGATGGCCTCGTTGGAGAAGGAGGGTCACTGAGGGTAGATTTTGTGGTTTCATAAGTCTATACCATCCCAACTAACACTCTATCTGCCATGTGCTTATGGCTGACATACAAGACATCAGCATGGTTCCTGCCTGCTGTTGTAATCCCTGCTACGACACTCATGGATTTTGAATCCATGGAACTTTGAGCCCCCACACTAATGCTTTCTTTTATAAGCTAAGACAAATATATAGATACATATATGTATATGTTCCCATATAACTTCATATATGTGTATATTTACCTATATTCAGTGAAGCAAAGAGGCATTAAGCAATTAATTTAGAGGCTCTCATGTTCTCTAAGATGGTCTTAATTTTCTAAGTAGCCAAAGATGACTCTGGGGCTCGGACCCACTTGCTTCTGCCCACCAAATGTTAGGATTACAGTCATGCATTACTACGCCCAGACAATGTAGCAATGAGGGTTGCACCCAGGGGTCATGAACACCAGGCGTGTACTCTACCGACTGAGCTGCACTCTAGCCCTGGGGGGTTTTAAACGTACAGGCAGCCGTGTTGGTAGTTTAGATCAGCACCGGCATCAATGCTTTCGCTCGATTTATTCAAAGCAATTTTAGTGGTATTTAATACTTAAATAAGATATTTTCATATTTTCTAATCATTGTCCTTGGCAAAATTCAATTCAAATACAATGCCTTATGTTTAGAGGTAATTCATTTTTTATTAGATATATTCTTTATTTACATTTCAAATGATTTCCCCTTTCATTGTTCCCCCCACCCATGAAAATCCCATAAGACATCTCCCCTCCCCCCGTTCCCCAATCAACCCCCTCCCAATTCCCTGTCCTGGTATACCTCTACACTGGTGCATCAAGCCTTTCCAAGACCAAGGGCCTCTCTTCCCTTTGATGTCCACCAAGGCCATCCTCTGCTGCCTATGTGTCTGGAGTCATGGGTAAAACCATGTGTACTATCTGGTTGATGGTTTTGTCCCTAGGAGCTCTGGGAATACTGGGTAAGTCATATTGTTGTTCTTCCTATGCTGCTGCAAACCCCTTCAGCTCCTTGGGTCCTTTCTCTAGCTCCCCCGTTGGGGACCCTGTGCTCAGTTCAATGGCTGGCTGAGAGCAGCCCCCTCTGTATTTGTCATGCACTAGCAGAGCCTCCCAGGTGACAGCTATATCCAGCTCGGGTTAACAAGTACTTGTGGGCATCGATAATAGTGTCTGGGTTCTGTAACTGTATATGGGATGGATCACTAGGTGGGGTAGTCTCTGGATGCTCGTTCCCTCTGCACTCTGAATGTATACTCTCAATGGCCTAAAACTTCATCCTAGGTTCAACCTCTTAAAGGGTTTACCACCCCCAATAGGGCCACTCTGTGGACATACTCTTTACCATGTGGGTCTGTCATTGTCAAGTTGAATGTCATTGATCTTTTCATTCACAATATTTACTTATATTTGAGCTTTTCCATTTAAGTCTTTGGACCACTTTGAGTTATTTTTTATATATAATATAAGAGGAAAGTACAACTTCACTCATATGTGGGTATACAGGTTCTCCAATGTCCTGGCTGGGTTTGTTTGTTTTTGTCAAGTTAACAGAGATCTATATATGTCTGGGAAGAGAGGATCTACAATTGAGAAAATCTTTCTATGAGTTGGTGTGTAGGCAAGTCTGTAGGACATTTTTTGGATTAAGGAATAATTTGGAAAGTCTAAGACCACTGTGAGTGGTGCCACCCCTGGGCAGGTTGTCCTGGACAGTGTAAGAAAGCAGGCTAAGCAAGCCATGGGGGTACGCTAGCAAGCAAGATTTCTCCACGGCTTATACTTCAGTTTCTGCTTTCAGGTTCTCATCTTGAGTTCCGGCCTTGGCTTCCCTTAATGGATAATAAGATGCAGTGGTGGTTTGAATAGGTTGGGCCCCCCCTAGATTCATGTGTTTGATTGTGTGGCATATATGAAGTGGCACTATTACAAGGTATGGCCTTATTAGAGTAGGTGTGGCCGTGTTGGAGGAAGTATTTCACTCTTGGGATGGGCTTCGAGGTCTCATATGCTCAAGCTATGCCCAGTGACTCAGTCTCCTGCTGCCTGTGGATTCAAATTAAGAACTCTCGGCTCCCCCGGCACCATGTCTGCCTGCACACCGCCATGCTTCCCGCCGTGATGATAATGGACTGAACCTCTGAAACTATAAGCCAGCTCTAATGAAATGTTTTCATTTATAAGAGTTGCCTTGGTCATGATGTCTCTTCACAGCATAAAATCCAAACTAAGAAAAACATGTAAGTCAAATAAATATTTTTCTCCCCAAGCTATTTTAGGTCATGGTATTTAGCACAGCGTTAGAATAGCAGCTAATATACCCCACTTCCTTAAGTAGTCTTAGAACTCTTGCTCTATAATCATGTGATCACACGTGAGAGTTCAAGCCTGGATTTTCTGGTCTGTACCACTGGTTCATAGGTTATCTCTATGCTATACAAAATAACTATTTTGATGACTCTCACTTTGAGGTAAGTTTTGAAACATTGCTAACTTTGTTAGTCTCCTTGGGAGTTCACATAAATTTTAAGAAGGACTTTTCTGCTTTTAAAAAATCTTTCATTATGTTTATTTTCTCTTTCATTATTTTGGATTTCCTCTGGTATCTACAATATAAACAATGTAGTTCATGATAAGTATACAAAAGAGTCAATTACATTTACATTTCTGTGGCAAAATGTCCCACAGAAACAAAGGCCGAATGATGTGTTTCGTCTCGCACTTTCCAGAAGTTTCCATCCACAAACACTGGCATTATGGCTTCTAGGCCTCTGGTGGGCAGAGCTCGTGGGAGCACACGATACAGAAAAGCAGTTCACAGTGAAGTTGGCAGAGAGCAGACAGAAAGATGAGAGGGATTGGGTACAAGATAGATCCTTCCGGACACTCTCCCAGCAACCTACCTCCTTGAAGTAAATCCCACTTCCCCAAATATTATGAGACACATACAAAATGTCATTGGGATTTTAAAGGACTTTATAACAAAGGCAATCTAATCAATTTGCTAATATGCTATAAGTGTTGTGGCTACAAATCTTCCCCTACTATATTGAGTGCATTAAAGAGTAGCTGTTTGTATTTTCATCCCCTATACAACCTACTGTTGAGTTATGTATACTAACCATACTCAGAATGCACCTGTGGAGGAGGTGGGGTAACTGGGTTATGTACTAGCCGGTACTCAGCACATACCTCCAATGGAGTCAGGGTAACTGAGTTATGTACTAACCAGTACTTAGCACGTGCCTCTGGAGGAGTCGGGGTAACGGCATTGTATACTAGCCAGTAATATTCAACACATACCTCCAACAGAGTCAGGGTAGCAGCGTCAGATCCTCACATCTTTATCTGATATGAACCAAGGCATCTTTAGGGCTGAAACAAAATGAACTAAAAATAAACAGATGTCTTTGATGAACAGACTTCGGATTTCTCTGCAAAGTAAAACAAACTTGAGTCTTGGTTGGCACATTTCAGCTGTTCCATGATTATGTAAGAGCTACAGAGGACCTAAAATAAAAGCTGAAGGTTTTCTCAACAGTTTAAACAAGTAGAACCTGCTCCTACCCGCCCACTCCTCCTTCAATCAACTGTAGCTTAATAAAATCTAAGGGTAACCATCGGGGATAAGTGGTTTATTATTTCTAAGGCTATATTACCAGCTACATACTTATTGTAACTGCTCATAACTGGACATGGTTTATTCTATTTATAGCATTTAATACTATTTTTTAAGTTTAAATAAATAGATTGAAGAATTGAAGTCTGCATAGCAATGTTTTTACATAATATAAAGGTATGAAACACAAACTTTTCCTTCCTTTTGTGGAGTCTAATGAAACTGCCAGTTATTTATTTTAGCACCAGACAGTCTTGGCCTGCAGAGTACGGAAAGACACAAGGCAGTCTTGCTTTGATGTTTCTAGAGTTAACTAAAGAACCCTTCTAAACAAAAAATAGTAAAATTACTCTTGCCTGCCCAGGGCCTGGTCTGCACTGTGCCCACTCACTCCCTTGGTGAACAGGACTCCTACATCACAAAGGAACAGATCAGCCATGCAAGGGTGAAGGGAAAGAAGCCATTTTTATCTGACCTGGAAGTGTTAACCTTCTATGTGACGGAGACAGCTCCAAAATCTGATAGAATCTGTGAGTTCTGATCTTCTACCAACAGCCATTCACACACACACACACACACACACACACACACACACACACCTGCATAACAGCATGCATGATTCCAGGGGTTCACAGGCAAGCTCCTATTCCCTTCCCAGGTCACAGCTTTATACTGTATGCTATGCTAAGTGAATTAATGTGGCCAATAAGAAATGCAGGGCAAAGTGATAATGTTGTTGCTTGATTTTTTAGTGAGTTTGCCAGAAAACTAATCCCAGAGGCAGAATACCTAGAGATGGTGAAGAGCCTTGCCAGGAGATGATGTGGAGAGCTCACCATTGCCTGAGAGGTCTAGCCCATCCCTCAGCTTCCAGGAGGCAAACCCTGCTATACTTGACAGGAAAATGTTCACTTAGAAAAGGAGAGGACCACGGTGGGAGTGGACTCGCACACGATTAACTCTGTGCTTAGAATTTCTAATATTGTGATGGTTAGTCTTAAAAAAGTGTGTGTGTGTGTGTGTGTGTGTGTGTGTGTGTGTGTGTACATGTGAGGTCAGATGACAAGGTGCCAACTCTTCTCTTCCACTTTGAAACAGACCCTTCTCTCTGCTGCATAAGTCATGCTAGCTGGCCTGTGGGCATCTGGAGGTTCACTTATCTCTGCCTCCCCTCTTTACCATAGCAATACTGGGGTTATAGACACATGCATACGTGTTTGGATTAATATAGATTCTGGGACCCTAGCCTCAGGCCCTCCCCAGCCATCATGCGTCATCCTGGTTGCCTACTCTAAGTAAAACTTGTCTTGTAGACAAACTTCCAGGTATTTGCACAGAGGTTGAACTGAGAAATGTGGACAGCACCATCCATGTGCTAGGGTCCTAGACTGATTAAACAGGAGGAAAAAAGCTGTTCACAAATATTCTACCTCTCTCTGCTTCCTGACTGCAGACCCAGTGTGACCAAGTGCCACACTCTCCTGTTGCCCAGGAGACTGGACCGTTATATCATGACCTGAAGCAGATTCTTCCTTCCTTAAGATGCTCCTGCCATGTCTTTTGTCAAAGCAATAAGAAAATTAACTAACATTCTCTTATTCCTGCCATACCAGTGTGAGAGCAACGCAAGAGATTAAGTGAAAATCACTAGCCTGCTGCTCCGCAAGCATCCCTGAGGACCTCTCCCGCCCCCTTACTGTTAGATGGCTAATATCCATGTACAAGATTAAGCTAAGGACTTGAGGTGGGAAGCTGAGTTCAGACTCTCAGGCTGGTACTCTGAAGGACTCGCAGCCCAGTAAAGAGAAAAGAAATATACACCTGGGAATATAAGAAAAGCAGGGGACAATAAGGACTATACATACATGCCAAATAAACAAACAAGCATTTGCAGGAAGAGACTTCACTTCCTTTTGGGATGAGCAGGGGAAAGTGGTAGATTTGAAATGAAGTAAAAAGTGTTTGGGGTCTTGTAAACAGCAATGTAACAGTCATAACAAAGTCATGGCTTCAACCGGGAGAGAAGAGACTTGGCATACGAGGACCTAATGCCAGAGTCATCCCAAGTCAACTGAGACTTAAAGGGACTGTCCAGCAATCAGAAATCCAAAGATGCTTGGGTTATAAATAATCTAGGGCTTATTTATTTATTTATTTATATCATGAGAAACAGGCATGGTATGACTTAAGTAGTTGAGGCTTGCTTTGAGACTAAAAGCACATGGCTGACTGGTAATTCAAATATAGGCCTGTTTGATGTTAGAAGAGAGAGAGAGAGAGAGAGAGAGAGAGAGAGAGAGAGAGAGAGAGAGGAGAGAGTGTGTGTATTGTGTGTCTCAACTGTAGGGACACAGAGCTAGAATATTCTAGAACATTCTAGAACAAGTTCAGTAGTCAGGAAGGATGAGGAGGGAAAGGAGACAGAAGGCTCAGAGGCAACAGAGAACTTCAAGCCAAGCCAGGTAAACAGGGGTTAAAACAGAACTTGTGCAGGGCATGCTGTGAGCAACTATGTCAGAGCCTTGGAGGGGAAGTGCTACTCTATAGAGACATGCATGCCTTCTCTCCTCTTTGGCTTTCATTCTACTGAAACAATGGATTCCAGAGGATTAAAATATCCCAGGAGTCCTCTCCCTGGATAAGGGAAGGCTGAAGTCCTGGTACCAGACCAAGGGGGGCGGGGGTGGGGGGTGGGGGGGGAGAAGAGATTCCATAAAATTCTGACACCTTCCCAGACAAACAGGAAGAGAGACAGAGATGAGCCAGTGATGGGTGGAACCATACCTCAACCAGGAGTGCTTAGTTGTACACACTTCTGGTATTTAAGTATAAACCTCATCCCAGACCCTGAAGATACATCTGTGGCTCACTGGACCCTGCTGTTTGTGCCTCTTCCCACTGTGACCACATTGGATTAAGTCTATCCTCTGGTTTCCACAATTTCTCATCTCTCTAGTTGACTTATTGAAGACTTGTAGCTAAGTCTAGCTCATGAGGACTGCCTGAGGCAAGGCTTTGAACCTAAAAACTCTGGTGACTGTGTAACTGGGGTTCATGATGTTGTTCTACAAACAGAGAGATAGAACTGTGAGGAAAGTGACCAGAAAACTGACAAAGCTACCCAGGGCAGCATCCAGTGCTACTCTGGCTGAAGCCAGAGCCTAGACTGCTGGCCTGATCTATCTCTGAGGAGTTTGAAAACATGAGTAGGACTGAAACTTCTAAGATTTCACGCTGCTCATGGGTAGACCTAGCTCTGTGAGACTCAAAGGGGGCAAACGGCACTGCTGGTTTGTAGACAAATCCTTTTGAACCCTGAAAGTTGCCTCCCTCAGGTCAGTAGACAGACATGTTCATATCCCGACAGTCACAGGCTCAACTAATTCACTAATAACAAGTAAATAGAATACAGTTAAAACGAAGGCCAGGAACCTAGTTAGGTGGCCCCACTTAAATGGAGAGAGCTGTACTACCCAAAGATATCTGCTCTCCTGATGGGAATGCTCTCTGTATACTGCTGTCTATCATGGAGTGGTTACCCTCCCATGGGTACTGAGCATCTGAAATACCTGGCTAGACAGTGTGCTTCTAGAGCAAAGAGTGCATTCAAGAGCATCGGACAGTACTCTCCGTAAGCAAACATGGCTCTGAACTGATTTGGGTAGAGAAGACAAATCCCTGAAAGGCTGAGTCTTCAAGATGCGGTTTCTGAGGGTCAGTATATACATCTCTACCTAGGAAGATATGGAGTACTGGCCAGGCAGGCAGAGGCTTTTATGAAAGTATCTCCTGTATTTCTTTGCTCCCGCTACTACACATACCAAAGCAAAGGACCAGCAAGAAATTTTAAATCTCTCTCCAACCTGAAAGGAACTTGTACTTTCTGGATTTGTTCTATGAATGTTAAAGCTTAAAACTGTCTTTTGTCTGTAGATTAACAAAGAGGCCTGAACACCAGAGCCGCACTCTCCGTTTCTATGAAGAGATAAGTAATTGTATCCATGTGTCTTCTTACTAGCAGCCTTCCCTTCTCCCACAGAGAGACAAGGACTGACTTCCAGGCCCAGGAGAATTCTGGAAAGCGGAGGCTCACTGCCCATTTCCTGTGGTTCACAAGCCTGGAATAATTCGAGACATGTGACCTGCATTCAACACCCGGGCTGGTGCCCCTTCTGACACGCTTCCAAGACAGGTGAGGATCAAACACCAAAGAAAACACAAGAAAACCAGAGGAAGAAGCCAAAGAGCCACACAAGGAATGATCCTGCTAAGAAACAGAAGCAGAAAGGTGAAAACCACAGAGTGGAGAGCATGGCCTCTTCAAACAACTACCTCAGTATTTCCTGCCTGCAAATGGAGATAATAGTCCTTAGCAGAGACTATTTGGATAAGGAGTTTTAGGAACCAAATGTTTTATGTGGCCTTATTTGGGTCCTTATATGAAGTAAACAGTTGAAAGAAAAATAATTCTAAGAATAATAGAAAGGAGAAATGAACCAGCTGTCAGTGATCCTAAGGAATGGAGAGATATATCCTCAGGAAAATGCCCATATTTTTAAAAGATCTATGATAAGATGGAAACAAGTTCTAGATTTTGTTTTCATTTAGTTACCACCAAGATAAAGCAGCAAAGGAAGGAATGAGAAAAGTAGAGAAGGGGAAGAAATAAAGGAAGGAAGGATAACAGAAAAGAAAGATGGAATTAGGACCTATCTAAATAGTCAGGTATGTGTTGCTTTGTGGTCTTGCTTCATTTTGAGACTGTCCACTGTGTGGCCCAGTGTGACCAGGAACCCATGATCCTCCTGCCTCTATCCCCTGCATCCTGGATTACAGGTGTCACCACGCCTGTTTAAAGAGCACGTGTATCTAGACCCTTTTGTAGAGTGTGCTGCCATATTTAAAACTGAACCTTCTGAAAACACCCCCAAGTATGCACCACACAAGATGTTGGCTCCTAGTGGGAGCTACCTATAGGTATTACATATTCTCAAATCAATCACTTGACATTTTTACAACATCACAAAATCTACACCTTTGCTCTAGCCTAAATCAACAACAAAGCAGCAGGCAAGGCTGTGTATATTACAGAAGCCTTGTAAATCAGCAGTTGCCTCTAGGCTCGGGGGGCCTCCAGATGTGACCAGCTGTTCCAAACAGTAAAATCTCATTAGTTCAGTGTCCAAACACTCACCAGCTAGGCTCACTTCAAAGTCAAAAGAGCCCAGAATCCAAAGAGAGAATAGCCAGAAAACTTCTGTGTTTTTAAAAGTCCAGTAACAAGCTAAGAATTTGACTTCTTGTCACTAGGTAAGATGAAGTAGCATGGCGTTACAGGGCCTTTCCATTTTAATTACTCTTCTCCTGTACTTTTATGCCAAGACTTTTTGGTTTCCTCTGGTGGAAAAGATTTGCTAGGACTCTGTGCCCTACGATTGAGGTGAGAAAGTAGATGTTCAAGTCATTTATCAGAATATCAGTGATGACTGTTCAGAAGTCCTGAAATCCAGCTAGCCATCCTGTAGACAAAAGCACCAGGCTAGGGGAAGAAGACATTCAGGAACTTTATGGGAGAAGAGATGTGCTTCATCAGCGTTTTAATAAAATCAGACAGCAATAGTCATCCAGGAACAATGCACTGGCATGGTTCTCAGCAAGCGTGTTGGCCACCAAATCCACTCTGACATCTATCAGATGCTGAAGTGGATGGGGAATGAACATGGATGCTTTTGTTTGGTTTCATTTTGTCTGTTTTATTTTAACTTTTCTTGGCTTGGGGTTGAGAGAGTTCACTTCCGCCCGCTACATTCTGAGCTTTGGGGAATGGCACATGGAGAAGATGTGCCCTACGGTGCTCCTTAACTTTGTTCATGATTCTCATCCACCTAAAAAAGAGTTTCGGAGATTCTGGAGACTGGGTGTATTAGGTGGAGGATTTATGGAAAGGAGGGGAGTCATGAAAGGTGCTAATGAGGCAGGGGTGGAAGACGATGAGCTTGGTTGTGTCCCTCTCACTGTTGACCAGCAGTAAGTGTCTCTATTATGTATGTATGCCACTGTGCAAAGTCCACTAACTGGAAATAAATCTGGAGCCAAGATTTGGAAATGGATGTCTGTCCCACATCTAGACAGACCAATAAGCCCTTCCTCAAATGCGTTGTCATGCAGGGCCGTGCACAATCCGATCCTAAGGCTTGTCTCAGCTCTTAGTTTATGCTATCATTGTAAATGACACCTGGCAAATCTCAGCTTTAAATACAAGAAAAGCAAGAGGGACACCAGAGCCCTGGTGTTGTTACTCTTCCAGGAGACGGGGAAGAGCCATCCATGTATTGCCCTGGGAGCTTAGTGGTTATGATACCTCACTCTTCAGCTGAGCTGTGTTTCTCAGTTACAAGGTTTCACTAGACAAATTCACTGGAAAGTAAAGTCTATTTTGTAATCTACATTATTTATATAGGAATCCTGTTGTTCATAATAAGTGTCAATAGATATTGCTTGGATGAGTAAATGTGGTTAGTCTAGATTAACATTTTATTTGCATTTGTTTTACAAGGTCAAGTATGTCCAAGTATAAATTTCTCAAAGACAATCCATTACTTTTCATGATTCTTCTTTCATATGATAAGAGCTGATGTCCTGTAAGGATCATATTGATTTGTTTGTCATGGGAATGCCAAATACCATTGCCACAACAGACAAGCAACCCAGCTGAGTACATTCTGTGTTCTCTAAAGAAAGAACACCAAGGCCAGCACAGAAAGCCACTGTCTAAAAATTCAGCTGAAAATTCCTGTAGAACAAACGGTGCTCACTGGCAAATTTTCCAAATAACTAGAATGGTTTTGGAAACCAGACCAGAGACAACATTTATATATAAAACTCTGCCAGGTTCTCACATAAGCTTTTAACATCACCCTCCATATTTGGGACAGATGAAAGGGTAATTGGAGGCCTGTGGAAAATATGAGTATTGGGGTTACAGATTCTTCTTCGCTTCTCACGTATCTCCCACATTCTAGAAGGAAAGGAAAGTGCTTATGTAATGCCATGCTGGTGTTGAATGACTATTGTTCCCATGTTCCACTAATCACCTCAGGCAGGTCTGCTGGAGATTCAGGCTCTTCAGCCAAGGGAACCATGGAAGTCACAAGTACCTCCCCCTCCCCCCTTCAAGTATTTCATCTGGACTGAGGACTAAACATGCACACATCCAAAAACCCCAGGTTCCTCTTTTCTAACCCAAGGATGTGCCGAACAGGAAAAAGGAAATGAAATTAAACAAAAACAGGTTTCCAAACATACTGTAGTTACTTGGCCAACTTAAAGTCCCCCAAAATGTTAACACCCATGATTGTATACTTGGTAAAGGATCATCCAAAATAGAAGCCATCAGGAAAAGGACTCATTAGACCAAGATAATCCTTGAAAGTAAATCCCAGCCTTGACCTGAGTAGCTACAACATGCCATGCAGTAGGAAAGGACAACCCAACCCCCCAATATGGGCCATGAATCTATCAAACAAAACACCCATTGCCACACCTACGCCCCAGCTTAGAGAGACAATGAGGGCTGAGCAGAACTGGAGGCATGCAACTCCACCTCCAAATATGTCCTGAATTCCTCTATGGAAATTTCACGTTTGAATACTTTATGAAGCATGCTTCCAAACCAGTGCTGAACTCCAGAACATGAGCTGACCTTTTGTTTGTTTGTTTTCCTGGCAGGCATGCTTTCTTGGGGCCAATAGTATATCATCTGTCACTCTGTTACTTTGTTTATCTAGAGCCTGAGGTTTCAGCATCTTTACTTACACCTATGACTTGAAGAATGCCTAGCTTTGCTGGTTTACATTGCCTTGGTTGCTTGCTTTTGTCAATTTAACACAAGCCAGAATCATCTGGGAAGGTGGATTCTTAATTGGGAAAATGCCTCCGTAAGACTGTCCTATAAGCAGCTATACCATTCATTTTCTTGATCAATAATTGACGTAGGAGGGCCAAGCCCACCTCTGAGCTAGTGGTCTTTCTTGTATAAGAAAACAGTCTGAGGAAGCCTTGTGAAGCAATCCACTAAGCAGCACTTTTCCATGGTCTCTGCTTCAGTTCCTGCCTCCAGGTTCTGTCCTTGAGGGCTTGTCCTGATTGTTCTCAGGGATAGAGTTATCAGCTGAAATAGTCTCTTTCCTCCCCAAATTGCTTTAGACCACATGTTTTATGGCAAGAATAGAAACTCTAAAGTCCATGCTGGATTGATTTGAATAAGAATGGCTGTGTAAGCATACGTTTGAATGCTTAGTCATTAGTGAGTGACAATACTTCAGAAGGATTAGGAGGTGTGACTAGGTGCTTTCAGGGAATATCTTGGCCTAATGTGTCTTTTTCCTGATGGCTTCTATTTTGGATGATCTTTTACCAAGTATACAATCACGGGTGTTAACATTTTGGGTGACTTTAAGTTGGTCAAATAACCACAGTATGTTTGGAAACCTGTTTTTGTTTAATTTCATTTCCTTTTTCCTGTTAAGCACATCATTGGGTCAGAAAAAAAGTGTGTCACTAGTGGGTAGGCTTTGAGGTTTCAAAAGCTGGCACTGGACCCAGTGTCTGTCTCTGTCTGTCCCTGTCTAGGTCGGTCTCTGTCTGTCTCTGTCTGTGTCTCTGTCTGTCTTCACCTTTGCAGTGTCTTTGTCTCTGTCTCCTTCTCCTCTCCCTCCCCCTCCCCCCCACTTTCTCCTCTCTCTCCCTCCCCCCCCCCACTTTCTCTTCTCTCTCTGCCTGCAGATCAGGATGTAGCTCTCAACTACCTTTGCAGCACCACCATGCTTCCCACCATGGTAATAGACTAAACCTCTGAAACTATAAGCAAGTCCCAGAGTTAAAGTTTTTCTTTCCTAAGTGTTGCCTTGGCCTTGGCATCTCTTCACAGTAATAGAAGAGTAAACAGGCACATGCACACAACGCTCTGATGTCTGTCATGCCGAACATCTTTTCATCAGTCACTTCTAAGTTTTCCTGTAAATGTCTGTCAACACTGAGAATTCACTCACATTAAGCTCAAGACTGACAATGAGAATTAACCAGCGCCGGGCCATTCATCGACACTAACTTTGAGCAAGGGAGAGTGGGAGGGACTCAGTGTTTAATTCTCTAAGCTTGTCATATTGACAAATGTACGATAGAAATAAATTCTGATAGTATTGTCTAAGTTTTGAAGTGTTTAAGACTGTGAAATCCTGTAACTTGTTCTGGCTGTTTATTAACTAAACTCCAAGAGGGAAAGTGTGTTGTATTTAAATTTTATTTAAATTTCTCCCTAAGGTAGCTGGGAATTTCCTTTTAGATATTCAGATCATGTATTTAGATTGTTGTGCTTTCTTGTCCTCTTGAAGAGTCACCTGTGGCATCTGTATGAAACTGATGGTTGCTTCATCTTAGAGCATGGTCCTACTCCTTACATGATTTGTCATGTTTGAATCATCCATTCTTCTGTTCATTCACCAAACTGTTCTAGGCACCTATAGTGTGAAAAGCTACTGTGTCACATGCTCAGAGGGTAAATATAAGTTCTCTAGAAATCTTATTCTTCCAAGGCATAAAAACCCCTAAAGAAAAGAGTGTGTGTGTATGTATCCATGAGGCAGGCTAAGAGGAGCTCCAGCCTGAAAGGACAAAGAATGTTTCAACAGTTCAGAGAAATACTTTTACATAGTGGAAATAGGTTTCCTAAATGTCACTTTGAAGGTAAAGGTGTAAGCTTTCCCACATATGTACTGAATGGGTATTTATAAAACATACAATACTTCCTCACACAGATGAGAAGTACCCCAAGAACAAGGAACAGTTCTGTACACAACAGGCTTTTTTTCTCTTCAATACCTAGTACAGTACCTGGAATGTGTTCAGTAAATGCTTATTGAGTGAATGACTATTAATAATGAAATTGGTCCTGAGAATTCCAGGCAGTGGCCACAAGATAGTCATTGATTACAGATTCTTTTGATTCTACTGTTTGGCAAATGTGCAATCTTTCAGCTATGAAAAAGCAATCTGCTTCTTGCTCCATTTTTGAGTTTATTTTTATTTGGAACAAATTTCCTCGTCTCCTCTGATTGTCTTGGTTTGTGAACTTCTGGGCACGCCTGCGTACGCTGAGAGAGAACAAGGCTCCGACGTACTCATTTCCCTTTGCCACCCTGTTTCTCCAGCAGCTTCCCAGCGGAGTGGGGCTTCCTTTGCAACTCCTGGGAAATGTGGGAGTGTTTCCCCAGGGTTGTGCTGAGGATTGGCCACAGTTGGAAAAGCGTTAGGAGAGATTATGATGAAAGTCTCCATGGACTTACAGCAGAACAGAGCAGACTGGCAAGGGTCCATTCTGAAGGTCCATACTGTGCCCCCATTCCAATGTCTCATAGTCCAGTGTTGGTCACAGCATGGGAAAAGTCTGAGTGGGAAGAGACTAGGAAAGAGCCTGGGGGCTGCTCACTTCAGTCTCTGCTATCCTGGGGGCAAGGGACATGCCAATGTGGTAAATAACTAAACGAAAAGTGAGATTCAAAGAGGCTGGGGGCAGATGAAAGATCAGTGACAGGCTCTCCTTTTATGGCCTACTTAGGATTGAACTGCCCCTCCCTCCCCGCTTTCCTCTCAGCCTTGTTTATAGATGTTAAACGACAGTGAGGACCCTTTTATTTTTAAAAAGGTTCTTAATGGAAAATTCATTTGATCATGTTTGAGAGGTGATTAAAGTTAGGTCAAACCTTGTGATCTCAGAGTCATCTTAATTAAGGATCCTAATGTTTGCCCCACAAATGTGGAGTGTCACAGAATGGTGTTTTCTTTAGAACTCTTAATAAAGTCATATTAACAATACCTTACATTCATTGACATTTGGGACTCTGCATGTTCATATTATGAGCTATTGGATACTCACTGTGCCCTAGGAAGGTCATAAACCCAATATTTTAATCCCCATATTACAGATAAGGCAATAAACAGTATGAAAAGGCAGATGAAAGTAACCCTTGGACTTTCTGTCTTAGTGGTAGCCTGGACTGAAATGGAAAATTCATGTGTAGGGAAAAAGAAGCAAAGAAAAACAGACTCACTGAGTCTAATTTGCTGATTTTGTAGACTTGGTAATTTGTGATAGGGATGGTGAGCACATTCTTTTCCTCAATCCTGCTCTCAAAGCACTCAGGCACATGAGTGATCGTCCCTCGCTACATAGTATTTCTCCCAATCAAAGCAACGAGAACTTGGAAACAAGACAAAACAAAACAGAAGCGATGGTCCTCCAAGGCTAAAATGGCCGTCAGTTAGGTTCTGTTGGCCCACACTGTTACTCCTTCATTAACACACACACTGAGACCTGCTATGAAGAAGGTGCAGCAGGTGCTCTGTGAAGCACTGTCCCAGGGCCTTTGGAAACATTAGAAACCTTGAGGCATTTACGTCAGCGCAGTAGACGCATGGCACTGGGCTCCGTTGCCTGTGCACATTCCTGCAGACTCCATGGGAATGGCCATTTGATGTGTTTGAAGTGGGTCACCAGGGCTTAAGCTCACAAGTGGAAAGAGCCTGTATGTTTTGAGTACATCAAGCACTCGTCAAGTGTTTACAGGAGCGCGTGCCAAGTTCCTCCTGCACTGTGCAGTTGGAATCCAATGATTACATCCTGGAAGAGCCACCCCCAGGACTTCCATCTACAAACCTAACCCACAGTCCTGGTCTGAGCCCCCACTGTTAGAAAAAAAAGATATATCAGTGGTGTAGCTGTGAGTATTCAATTGAATTATGTACATGTATGTGTTATCTGTAACCCAAAGAATCAAATGACCCTAATCTAAACTTAAATTGTTTACATATGGCTTTAATGTGAATTCATTTTAGTCAGTGACACAAAAGTTATATATATTCACAGGACATCATGTACTTCTGCAATGCCTGTGTGTTTCACGTATGTTTAAAGCAGAGTAAACATTCTATCTCCTTAAATCCATGTCTTTTCTATCTACTTTGCTTAAGAATAAGCTGTATTATATGGATATGATTCGTTACAAGGCTTTGTGCAATCTTGCCGTTAGCTGCCTCCTAGGGAATTCTCAGAGGGCTAGCCTACCACTCAAATATCCTTTTCCTTTCTCTCTACCCTACTTTTTAAAAATGTTAATTGATTTGCTCCATGAAATCCCCTGTAAAACAGCCAGATGTTGTAAGAGAATCTTGATAGTATGGGAATTCAGCAGGAGATGCCAACAGTACAAAACACTCCTCAGGTTTCTCCAGCTTTCAGCAGGAAAAAAAAACCAAAAAAACAAAAACCCCAAAAACCTAAAAAACCCAAAGGTTCCTCCTTTACCTGGGATTAAATCAAATCTCCTGGATTTCACTGGTAGTATCTAACAGAAAGGAAACCTGTGCACCACTTACTTCTGCCACTAAACATATTAAGCAAGCAGAGGTTTGTAAACACAGAAACCACCCCAAGAGTGTCAGCTGGAGATGTGGCTCATCCTGAGCTCCATTGCTGTCCAGCTCTGTGACCCTATGCCAGGCACACACTCTGTGAGTCTCACTCTTGGCTATCAAGATGGATGTCTGACATGGTGAGCATTCTTCCAATGCCGTCCAATGTGCTTGGACCAATACAGTTTAGAAGGGAAAGGGATGCGTGGCCGTCTACCCAAGGGTGGAAGGGTGGAAGGGTTGAAGGATGGAAGGGTGGAAGGGTGGAAGGGTGGAAGGGTGGGAGGGTGGAAGGGTGGGAGGGTGGAAGGGTGGAAAGGGTGGAAGGGTGGAAGGGTGGAAGGGTGGAAGGGTGGAAGGGTGGGAGGGTGGGAGGGTGGAAGGGTGGGAGGGTGGAGCAGTGAGGGAGCACACAGGGTGCAGAGATGTGGGTCTAGCCCACATCCTGCTCAGGTTCCACAGGCCTCCTGTCACTCACTCATCTGAGCTGCTATGTATGTGCTAACTGTGTCAGTGGGATGTTTTATGCCTAGATGACCAGATTTTCAATGCAGGGTAAATTGTCTGGGAGAGTAAGAGTGGTTATGGGACCAGGTAGGGAGTTGCCACTAAACATCAGATGAGACCTAGGGAGTCTGGTTTTAAAACATGGAGACTTTGAAGATCTTGAAGACATTCCTCGAAATGTCACAAACTTCATGACAGGAAAAGAGAGAGGCTGAGAACGCTAAGGTATCTAGTTTGATGGAGTAATTAATTTAGATCCCCCACACACACACACTTCTAAAATCGGATATGCAGTAGAGTCACCTGGAGGGCTTGTTGTGACAAACACTAGATTCCACTTTTAGTGTAGGAGAACTGTACAGGGTCTGGGGACCTGCATTATCATAGGAGACACCACTGATACTCTGGAGACCATACTAAAAGAAGCCCTGAGGTGAGACTCACGAAGCTCAGAGGTCATCTTAAAGGAAGCAAGCTCATAGGTCACCTTCTAAGAATTAAGCATGTGTGTTTTGAGGAACCCATGGGACATGCCCTTTGTTTCTTTGTCTTCGTCACCCGATGAATAAATGTTAAATAAATCCAAATGTTAAATAAATAAATGAACAAAAGACAAGTCAGAATCCATGCCCATGAATTCTGTCTTGACCATGAGTGGCTTCAGAGGGTTGATGGTACCACCCATATTTAGAGAATCTTGGGAAGAGAGAGATGGCCATGCAGTTTAAAGCATGTGCTGTTCTTGCAATGGATCAGAGTTTGGTTCCTGGCTTCCTCATTGGGCAGATTACAATGGCTTCTAGCTCCAGCTCATGAGATCTGATGCCTCCTTCTGGCCTTTACAAGCACCTGTGTGCACACATATACACATATGTGTGCATACATATACCTAAGTAAATAATTTTTTAAAAGAATCTCTAATAAGTTAAGTGGTAAGTACACAGCCCATACTGATGAGAACATGTGTCTTTACTTAAGAGCACTGAAACAAAGATTGAAGGAGAGCCCATGGGGAATATTGAGGGAAGACTTTCTGTAGAGAGAAGCTGAGAGTTGGTTCCTAACTGCCTTCAGGAACCCATTCTGTATTACAAAGCTTTGACATAGGTGGAAATGAGAGCAACGATATATTCATGTGAAGCTGAAATGAGGAGTGCAATGCTTGAATGGACTGCAGAGCCAGCTAAGGTTTATTTCAAAGTAGGAGAGGGCAGCAAAATATGAAATATAAGCACCAAGACACTGTGAGGGGAAAGAGTCATGAGCCAGGACATTATCACACACAACACAGCACTTTTGTACACAGACACTCTTCTGTTTTCCTCTTCATTAATCAGACGTTAGTTCACCTTTATGATGAAACAGAGCTCTTGTTTGTCAGGGTGCCACGTACAGCAAAAAGATCCTAATTCTGGCATCAGATGCCTCAGAAAAGACATGCATATTCCTACACTGGCATGGACCTCACAAAGGATCACTTAACCAGGAGAGCATATTAGACATTGGTAACATTCTGCTGAGAAATGTTTCATCAGTAGAGGAACCTGATGCCCTGATAGTGACAGGACATGGCTCTCTCAAGTCAGGAGACACTTTTACCTCTGCGACTGGGTTAGAAAGCCCTTTGAAATATACAAAGGACTTAAAAAAATAGGAGTGCAGGGCCTCAGGGAGTCCTGCTAGTTTAAATAACACATGAAAAGTATTTATGAGCTCTTTTTTATGAGGTGGTCAAAGAAAAGACCATCCAGTGTGTAACATAAGACTGGGCTGGAGAAGAAAACATTTTCAAACCGCATTGGAGAGTTAAGCACGAATGGAATTTTATTTCAGTCTCTGTTGCTTATTTAAATTAATGGTGTTTTCAGATGGGGCCTAAATGATAATGCAGATCAAGGTGAGGCTTGCCAGGAAGAAAATATACTAGTCTATTATGCAAAGAATGTTTCTAGGTAATGTTGAAATAATGTGAAATATATAGGTTTAGCAAAAAGGGACTTTCTGGAAGGGGTAGGTGGCTGTAATATGCCTGAGTTTGTTTTGAATCCTGTGAGCTGATCATTTTGCTGAAGTCCGGCCTTTGGCATGACTCTGTGTTCAGCTAATGGGGAGCTTTCTGGGACCAATATGGTTCAAACCATCGAACACTGAGAAGCTCACCAGGCTGGAGCATGCTGTCACTTCTTAATTATAAAACTGACCTTTCTGCAGAACACATGCCGAGCTCTCTTTCTCCAAAGTAGAGATGGATCTGAGCAAAGTAGAGAAGGATCGAGGTCCTTCCTGGACCTCCCTGTGACAAAGAACATGCCCTGGTGTGCGACAGCTGGCAAAAGGTTATGGGCTACAGAGGCAGCCACAAAGTGGAACAGAGATAACTGGCCCCTGGAGGCGCTAAACTGAGGTCCTTGGCCCCATTAATTCTGTGTGTTGTAACGAGCATCTGCCTAGCGAGTTGTCTCAGTAACAAATTTTACCAGTAAAGCGCTCTCTCCGGCCAGCAGCTGACTGAGCTCTACAGCTGTGTCAAGAGCAGGAGAGCCCGCGAGTGGGTCGTGCCCGCTCCAGCCTTCACTTATTTGTCCCACCGATACTGACTGAGCCGCTGACTATATCCCAGACTGCCCTAGGATGGAACCAAACTTCCATCATTCCCCACTGAACTGTTTGTGAAGAATACAAACACAACAAAAACTGCACCAAATCTACAGTTAGTCATTTCTGGATCTGAAAAAAAGGGCTGTTCTGTTTAATAATTTAAAATAAAACCCATCAGGTTGCTAACCAGCAAGCCTCCTCTGAAAACCTGAGTTCCAAGTTTAGAAGCGCCAAGCCAAGTTACATATCTTATAAATCCCACACTGACTGAGGGTCCCACTGAGTTCAACTTAGAGAAGGAAATAAAATCTTAGTTCATCGTCTTTATATTTACACAATAGCTTTAAAATAGTAGGAAGGTAAAGAAAACAGAAATCAGGATTGAGGAAACTTGGTTTTCAGCAAATTCAGTTCAACTATTAAATCACTTTTCATTCCCCTAGAATTCATTCATTCATTCTAGAACCAAACCAAATTTAGTATAAATTTCCCCTTAAACCTCCACTTCCTTTTCTGCTTGCTCATCTGCCTTCCTCTCCCCAGACTTTTGGTTTGTGGTGGACGGGACAGCTATGAAAATGATGGACGCTCACCACCATCGCCTTTACCACAAGGAGGCCAGTGCACAGTGCAGTTTGGCGCACACACATCTCTCACTCCTCCGGCCGCCCTCCTCTTCCCTGGCCTTCGGTTCTCCTAGACAGATGGAATAGTAGTTTACCAGCAGGAGGGAGCTTCCATCCTGCAGCTGCCTCTGGGCAAGACCACTGGATACTGGAGAAGGAGGGATCTCCATTCAGAACTTGTCAAGCTTAATCAGAGGTAAATGATTACCTCTTGACCCAAGGGGCTGCCAGGAGGGAGTAGGATGGAGCTGTTGTTGCTGTTGCTGTTGTTGTTTTAAAGAAGGTAGAGGCAAAAGTGTGGTGGCTTGCTTTTGTGAAGAGGTACTCTGGGACCAAGGAGAGGGCCTGACAGCTCACTTTGGAAAGTGCAAATCTTGCAAGCACAAGGACTTGAGTTCAATTCCCAGACCCCATGTAAGAAAGCCAGGCATGGTGACACACATCAGTACAAGCAAGTCTGAGACAGATTTCACTAAAGCAGAATGAAGTTCTGAATACTCTGCCACATCACATACACATGCAATACAAACCAGGATGCCGGCCCCATTTTATTCATAGTGGCCCTTATCATGATGGATAGGGTTAAAGTCTCAGCAACAGTAGAACAGTTCATTCCAAGGTTCACTAACCCGATGAAGGGAAGGGGTTTTCCAGCCTTATTTGAACTGAAAAGCTTTTTTATTTATTTATTTATTTTTAATCATAATTGACCTAACTCACAGCATGGCAAATGATATTTTGCAAATTTCCAATGTATTTGGGTTTTTTTTCCCTCTACAATAGGTCAATACGCCACAGCTGTTTGATTAGCTGGAGGTCATTCTATTAGACTGCTCAAATTCTTCATTTTCTTTTTAACAGCTGAATCCAAATGCTGCCTCAGTTTCTCTGAGAACATAGTGGATATTCTATAAGCAAAAGAATTCCATTCCTTAATCTTAGCCACTGACTGGCCATAATTCAGACACTATAGTCATATAATTCAGACTGCTTATAATATGTCTCTTCTGTGAAGAGACAGGCTGTGTTGGATGCTAGGATATTTAGGTTTTGCAGGTGGTGTACTTTCTAAGGCATACAGAGACCTCTGACAATAGAACTACCCTTAACCTTTCTATATTTTCAAAATTTGTAATTTTCTAAGGGACTTTTCTCATTTTCAAAAAGACACACTAATCTCTCATTTAATCACACATAATGGTTTTCAAATTCCAAGTTTGGAAAAAGGACCACACTAGATCCTGGAACAATTCTTCCTGTAGAACAAGTGATTGCATTTCAAATTTTTTTTTTTAATTTGTTTTGGGTAAGTACAAACACGACAGAAGAGGGCATCAGATTCCATTACAGATGGCTGTGAGCCACCATGTGATTGCTGGGAATTGAACTCAGCACCTTTGAAAGAACAGTCAGCTCTTAGCCTCTGAGCCATCTCTCCAGCCCAATGATTGCATTCTCAATTTGTTAGCATTTTGTCAAGATCTCACACAGGTTAATACATCCAAAAGAACGATTGGGTGCCTGGGTCGGGCAACTGTCCTTTTGTACTGATGTTATCTACACCAGACCTACTGACACACATGGCATAGGGGGACTCATCCCTCATGCTTTCTAAAACATATTAATGTACAGCCCGAATGACATCGTGATGTGCCATTGGAAGTGTCAGATTTGAAGACAGAGTATGGCTATGCAAAGCCATTGGAGGGCTTCAACACCCTCCAGTTGATGTCTTCATAGCACATCTTTAGACTGCCAGTAATCCATTCCCCAAGTAGACATACATGTCTACTCTAGTCATAGTGTAACAAGCTGTATGAAGGCCAATGGTCATTTATTATACTGATGACATCCACAAACATTCCTTAAAATAATAGGGAGTTTAAGGCTGATACATAATGATTTTAGTTAAATCTCACCTGTTATATTTTGGAGAACAGGAAATGATATGATTTTTTAAAGTGACTGTAATAACATTGGCTTGACTTCTAGTACCAGCTACATAGCTCAGTACCTCAGCATTTCATACCAGTTTCCTTTTTTTATTAGATATATTCTTTATTTATATTTCAAATGATTTCCCCTTTCCCGGTTCCCCCCTCCCTGAAAGTCCCATAAGCCTCTTCCATCCCCTTGTTCCCCAACCAACCTCTTCCCACTTCCCTATCCTAGTATTCCAATACACTGCTGCACTGAGCCTTTCCAGGACCAGGGGCCTCTTCTTCCTTCTTCTTGGGCATCATTTGATATGTGAATTATGTCTTGGGTATTCCAAGCTTCTGGGCTAATATCAAATTATCAGTGAGTGCATACCATGTATATTCTTTTGTGATTGGGCTACCTCATTCAGGATGATATTGTCCAGTTCCACCCATTTGCCTAAGAATTTCATGAATTCATTGTTTTTTAACAGCTGAATAGTATTCCATTGTGTAAATATACCACATTTTCTGTATCCATTCCTCCATTGAGGGATATCTGGGTTCTTTCCAGTTTCTGGCTATTATAAATAGGGCTGCTATGAACATAGTGGAGCATGTGTCCTTATTACATGCTGGGGAATCCTCTGGGTATATGTCCAGGAGTGGTATAACATGGTCCTATGGGTAGTATCATGCCCAGTTTTCTGAGGAACAGCCAAACTGATTTCCAGAGTGGTTGTATCAGCTTGCAATCCCACCAACAGTGGAGAGTGTTCCTCTTTCTCCACATCCACACCAGTACCTGCTATCTCCTGAGTTTTTAATCTTAACCATTCTGACTGGTGTGAGGTAAAATCTCAGGGTTGCTTTGATTTGCATTTTGCTAATGACTAAGGATATTGAACATTTCTTTAGGTGCTTCTCAGCCATTCAATCTTCCACAGGTGAAAATTCTTTCTTTAATTCTGTACCCCATTTTAATAGAGTTATTTGGTTCTCTGGAGTCTAACTTCTTGAGTTCTATGTATATTTTAGATATTAGCCCTCTGCTGGATATAGGGTAGGTAAAGATCTTTTCCCAATTTGTTGGTTGCCATTTTGTCCTATTGACAGTGTTTTTTTCCTTACAGAAACTTTGTAATTTTATCGGTCCCATTGGTCAATTCTTGATCTTAAAGCATAAACTATTGGTGTTCTGTTCAGAAAAATTTCCCCTGTGCCCATCTGCTCAAGGCTCTTTTCCATTTTCTTTTCTATTAGTTTCAATGTGTCTGGTTTTATGTGGAGGTCCTTGATCCATTTGGACTTGAGCTTAGTACAAGGACATAAGAATGGATTAATTTGTATTCTTTCTGCATGCCAGTTGAACCATCATCATTTGATGAAAAGGCTATCTTTTTTTTCCACAGGATGGTTTTAGCTTCTTTGTCAAAGATCAAGTGACCATAGGTGTATGGGTTCATTTCTGGGTCTTCAATTCTATTCCACTGATCTACCTGCCTGTCACTGTACCAATACCATGCAGTTTCTAACACAATTGCTCTGTATTATTGCTTGAGGTCTGGGATACTGATTCCCCCAAAAGTCCTTTTACTGTTGAGAATAGTTTTCACTATCCTGGGTTTTTTGTTATTTCAGATGAATTTGAGAATTGCTTTTTCTAACTCTATGAAGAATTGAGTTGGGATTTTGGTGGGGATTGCATTGAGTCTGAAATCAAAGACTTTTTTAGAATTTAATGAAAATGAAGGCACAACATACCCAAATTTATGGGACACAATGAAAGTAGTGCTAAGAGGAAAACTCATAGCTCTGAGTACCTCCAAAAAGAAGCTGGAGAGAGCATACATGAGCAGTTTAACAGCACACCTGAAAGCTAATACACCCAAGAGGAGTAGAAGGCAGGAAACCATCAAACTCAGGGCTGAAATTGACCAAGTAGAAACAAAAAGAACTATACAAAGAATCAACTAAACTGGATCTTTGAGAAAAATCAACAAGATAGATAAACCTTTAGCCAGACTAACCAGAGGGTACAGAGACAGTATCCAAACTAACAAAATCAGAAATGAAAAGGGAGATATAACAACAGAAACTGAGGAAATTCAAAAAGTCATCAGATCCTACTACAAAAGCCTATACTCAACACAACTGGAAAATCTGGATGAAATGGACAATTTCCTAAACAGATAATGAAATACCAAAGTTAAATCAGATCAGATAGACCATCTAAACCATCCCATAACCCCTAAAGAAATAGAAGTGGTCATTGAAAGTCTCCCAACCAAAAAAAAGCACAGGACCAGATGGTTTTAGTGAAGAATTCTATCAGACCTTCAAAGAAGACCTAACACCAATACTCTTCAAACTATTCCACAAAATAGAAACAGAAGGAACCATCCTACACAACTCATTCTATGAAGCCACAATTTTGCTGATACCAAACCCACACAAAGAAAAAGAATGTTAGACCAATTTCTTGTATGAATATTGACGCAAAAATATGCAATAAAATTCTTGCCAACCGAATCTAAAAACACATCAAAATGATCATTTACCATGATCAAGTAAGCTTCATCCCAGGGATGCAGGGATGGTTCAATATATGGAAATCCATTCACTACATAAACAAACTCAAAGAAAAAACCCACATGGTCATTTCATTAGATGCTGAAAAGGCTTTTGACAAAATCAAGCATCCCTTCATGATAAAAGTCTTGGAGAGGTCGGGATTCCAAGGTCCATACCTAAACATAGTGAAAGTAATATACAGCACTTCAGTAGTCAGACTCAAACTAAATGGAGAGAAACTTGAAGCAATCCCACTAAAATCAGGGGCTAGACAAGGCTGCCCTCTCTCTCCATATTTATTCAATATAGTACTTGAAGTTCTAGCTAGAGCAATTCGATAACAAAAGGAAGTCAAAGGGATACAAATTGGAAAGGAAAAAGACTAATTATCACTATTTGTGGATGATATAATAGGATACAGAAGCGACCCAAAAAGCTCCACCAGAAAACTCTTATAGCAAATAAACACCTTCCAGCCAAGTGAATGGATATAAAATTATCTCAAACAAATCAGTAGTCTTCCTTTACTCAAAGGATAAATAGGCTGGGAAAGAAATTAGGGAAGTGACATCTTTCACAATAGCCACAAACAATATAAAGTATCTTGGTTTGATTCTAACCAAACAAGTCAAAGATCTGTATGACAAGAATTTCAACTCTCTGAAGAAAGAAATTGAAGAAGACCTCAGAAGATGAAAAAAAATCTTCCATGCTCATGGATTCCTACCAGTTTCCTAATCACTGAGTCTCAGCTATAGAAGAATTTTAATCCAGTAATATGGCTGCTCTGACAAAGGATCAAATCCAAAGACCTAGGTTTGCATGATCTGGCTGAGATACAGACATGCTCATAGTACATACCTCTAAGATAATGCATACATAGTACATACCTCTATAGTTTATAGAAGAAGCAGCCATGTTTCAAAGTGATGTCTAACTGAGTGGCAGACAAAGTGATGAATCAGTGAAAGATTTGACAGAGTGAGTCAGAGCTAGAATACACCCAACTCTCATAAGAACAACACAAGAGAGAGAGAAGCTATTTATTAGCAGTGTAGTCAGTTGTCAGTCAGTGCAGTCAGTGCAGGGCAGTGGAGTTGAGTTCATTCACGAATTCATGCAGTTTAGTGCAGATTAGCAGAGGCAGTTGATGCAGAGAATAAGAAGAAGCCAGAAGATTAGAAAGAATTGTCATAGTTAGTGGCCAAGCAGAGCAATTCAGTGAGAAGCTGAGAGAAGTCAGATTGAATTAGTCAGCTTAGGAAAGAGTTTGACCCAGAACATTTGAGTTGAACTAGCCAGAGAGTGTTCAGAAATATACAGGATAAACTTGGGCTGGTGAGCTAGCTCAAAGGTTAAGAGCACCAACTGCTCTTCCGAAGGTCATGAGTTCAAATCCCAGCAACCACAGTGTGGCTCACAACCATCCATAATGAGAAATAAATAAGAAGAATAAAAAGAAGCTATGGGCCAGAGGGATCAGGGCCTGGAGTAGGTGGGGCTGGAGCAAGAGGGAGAAAGGGAAGGGGGAGAAAAAGGAAAGTTACATCTGGTAAATAAAAAAAACCTTGACACTCAGAATGAAACTGTCTAATTTTTAATCATAAAAGTTTTAATTATGAGTATGTATGGGAGGTATGTGCATGTATAAGTATAGGTACTAGCAGAACCTAGAAACAGGAGTTAAAAACTATTGAAGTGTGAATTATGGGTGGTTGTTAACTATCTGATACTTGACTGTGGGTGCAGGAACTGAACTCAAGTCCTTTGCAAGAACAGTACTTATTCATTCTTAATTACTGAGCCATCTCTCCAAACCCAATCCTACCCATTTTAGCAAGTAATATATGCTAATAAAATAATGCATATGAATGTATAGAAAGTAGCATGTCTATACAAATGTAATAATTGAGCAAGCAATATTACATTTTTAATTCAAATTATGCCACTCTTCTGTTATTAAAACTAATAAAGTAATTCCCTGACTTAGAAAAACTTGAACCATATCCCTACTTTTTAATTGGTATTAATATATATTAGTATATATATTAATTAATATATATGTTGAATTTTGTTCCTTTCAACCCCCATCACTTTCTCTAATCCTCCTTTCTCCCCCATTGAAACTCTTCTTTCCAAAACAACAATAACAACAAATATCACTTTAGGGTCTTTTTTAAAATTCCCACTAAGTTTAATTATGGTTATTTATGTGAGCATGAGTTGAGTTTATTTACTGGACAAGGGCAACTTATCAGTGGTTACATCACTGTAGAGAGTGATATGGCTTCTTCCAGTTCCCATTAACTGCCATAGCCTCTTAGTGAGGGGTGAGCCTCAGAATTCCCTCTCACTCAAATGATGAACTGGTAATGGGTCCAGTCTTGTGCAGGATTTGTATAGTTACCCAGGCTCTTCAATGACTCGAGTCATTAAATACTCAATATTGGCTGTATTGAAGACAATAATGGGCTGTATTATGTTTCATAGCATTACCCTCTGACTCTTATATTCAACCCCTCTTCTCTGAGCCATGAACGAGGCTATATAGATGTCCAGTCTAGGGTTAGGTACTCCACATCTCTCTGTACTCTGCATATTCTCTTCACTTTGGCCAATTTTAAGTGTTTGTATTAAGTGCCATTCTCTGCCAAATGAAGTTTCTCTGAAGAAGGCTGCAAGTTTCACAAATTTGTGGGAACAAAGATAAATATTTAGAAGGCAGTTTGTTCATTTAGCAGAACAACAAATGTAACCCCTTCCCTGGGGCTTCTGACCTCCCCAGTCATAGGCTTTTAACCAGGTTTCCAGAATTAGGCATGAATTACTGCATAGGGGTTGGTCTCAAGTCTATAGAGTCTGATTTTGATTACGAACTTAAAGAAATAATTTGTGATAACTTGTAAGAAAGGAGTAATGTTAAAAGATATGTTCTTAAAGAGCTCACATACAATGTCCATACCCTCAAGCGATCCTACATTAGTGTTAGGAAGATGGGCCAGATGCTATGCCTGTGTAGCTATGTAAAATTGAAGCTTAATGTTAGAAGTCTGTCCCTTCCTCACATGCTAGAGCAAAAACATGTGTGTCCATCCATGACTGGGAAGTAACATGGCATATCTGGGTCAGAGGTCTGTAGTTTGCAGTAATAGGAAGGTCTCCATCATAATTTCATGCTGTGGATGAATTTTCTGTGAAAGGTGTTGGCCAACAGGCATGACGAGGCTCAGCTTCTCCATTGTTCCAGTCTCTTTACCCTACATTCAACATGTTGTTAGATGAAGCTTTGAACCAATTGCTTACCAAGTATGTTTGAAAAATAAAAAGATTGTCTTACTCTTCCTGTGTGTGTCCAAACTGTTGTTAAAAGATAGGATTCCAATCTTACAGTCAGAAAATGTGGGGTTTAGGGTGGCAGTTATAATACTGTGACTATATTTCTCAAACCATAAATTGACATGTGGTCTGACAAGCATAAAGTGTACTTCTGGAGACAGTGGGATAGAATATTTGAAATCAGAACTGGAAAATTTGGGACATATGAAGGCTATAAATAGTGGGCAGAGACTGGGCTGTTTCCAGCAGAGCTCAATTCCGACTAAGAACCACATAATTAGCCAGCCCCCAGTTGTCATACATATAAATACTAGTACATACAAGAAGCAATTTAAACCAGCTCAGTAAACAAGCCCTGCTTGTGCCAGAGGCCGGCCTGGCACACATGCCTCTTGTTTTCAGAGCTCTGCCAGTCCATGTGCAGGATAAAGCTGCCCTTGAGCAACTGACAACACATCTGAGAAACAACACAGCAGCCATGAAGAGCCAACCACACACATCCAGTGCGGTATGTCCATTGAGAAGAAATACCAGGTTTTAACTGATGTCTCCTCCTTTATGCAAGAGAAAGGTAGAATTATCTTATCCATCACATTTTCAAATGTGCATGTTTTTTTTCTGGCAAGAGACTTTATTCTAACCAAGGGTTCCAGAACAATACTCAGATTAGAACAAGACAGAGATCGCACCAGGGCTGTAGCCCAGGAGAGCAGAGGTGGCATGTAGTCACAGGATACACGCTATACACAGAGCCTTCTTTACTACAAGAAGTTATATACTTTTAAAAATGTTGATACTATTGTTAGGAATAAAGTTCAGCACCACTGGGAACTATAATAAGGACCAGACAGTGACTTTTCCAACATAGAACAGCAGTGAACAAGAACTGTGTAAAACAAGTACAATCCCACTGATGATCACTAATCATCACTGGTTCATATCAGACTATCTATTCTCTCTGGTCATACCAGACACCACTGCCATCTTAGCCTTTCCATTTAGTACTTGGAAGCAAAAAGCCATTAAGAGAAACATGCCCAGCTTCATGAACTTTAATGTAGAGTCCCAAATTAAATCCATATCCTTTAACTCCAGACTCCTGACTCTGGATACAGATGATACAGGCACAGATATACAGATACAGGTACAAGTACAGATACAGGTACACATGATATAGATACAAATACACAAGACACAGATACAACATTCACAGCAGGAGAAAGCATATTTCCAGCAAGACTGGAAGAGAAGCTCTTCTCCCTCCCAATTCTTCCTCACAACACAGGTATCATAAATACTGAAGAATGTTCTAGAAAAGGTTGAGATGGCTGGGCCCCATACTTGATCTTCTGATTTAGAAATCTGACCTTAGTCTGAGGCTTTTGTATCCTGAAGACACTTCTTCACCCACACTGGTAATTCCATTCACACTGCCTACTAGGAACTTCTTGACATATAGTTGTATCTAGCCTAATTTTTGCTCCTTTCTTCCTGTAAAGGGATTAGGAATTAACAACTACTGCTACTATTGTGTAATAACCCACATCTAAAGATCATTAGCAAGTGGCCAGATGGCCCAGTTCTTTAATGGGAATTTTCCAAAACATCTTGAGATTTTTGTACAATTCTAATTTGATTCCTTAATATTTTATATTCGATATTCACTCTTTACCAGGGCTGATGTCTACATGATACATTCCTGGTAATTATAGTAAGCCAAATCAGCCTGAGTCAAACCCAGGTTAAGGAGCCCTCTTCAGTTCTCAGCATGACCAAATAATAAAATGCTGGAGAGGAAAAGCAACAGAGAAGGTGTAGATGTAGCTATAGAAGCACTTTGCAAAGACTATACAAACATAGCTCAAATGACTTCTAACGAACAGAATATGTAAATTTAAATGTATTGCACATATACTTAAATTTATAGAATATAAATCTCTATAAATTACTCAATATAGGAAGGCAGAAGAGATGAGGAAAATAAGTGAGTCCATTTTCAAAATCTTCATCTGAAAATGTTTGTTGTTGCCGTCATGGAAATGAATATGCAAAGGAAAATAAACAGATTCAAGCCTCAGATTCCTGAATAACCTGGATCTCAGAAGTTACCTATGATTTCATGCCTCAAATGCACCTGAAGAATGCTATTTTCGGTGTTAGCCTCATTTGTGGACTTGGTCCTAGAAAAGAACACGGAAACTGGCAAACAACGGCTGATTTGTGGATATGCCTGTAGGCTATTCAGAGACCTAAGTAGCATCTTGTCAGCTTCCTCACAGTATCTAAGTCACTAAGCTACTAAATAAATTCCTTTTTATGTCAGAACCACTGTTCTGACACTTGCAGGTAAATACCATGAATCAGAAAACACTGCCAAAGGACCATGATAGTCAAGTAACGTGGCATGGATAAAAAATGGCTACTCATTCTTCACCAGGGTGTGTGTGTGTGTGTGTACACATAGAGGACAGAAGTCAAGCCAAGTGCCATTCCTCAGAAGCCTTTTGTCTTGTCTTTTAAGGCAGTGGGACACTGGCCTGAAGATCACCAGTTAGACCAGGCGGGCTGACCAATGAGCTCCTGGCATCCACTTTCCTCCACATTCCCAGCCCTAGGATTGCAGGTTCACAGCACCACCCTGGCTTCCCATGTGGGTCCTGGGGATAGACTTCAGACCCTCATGCATGGGCTTTCCCATCTGAGCTCTCGTACCAGCCCCAGTACCCGAAAGTTTCAAAAGAATAGATCATTCATTGATTTAATAAAAGAGAGGAAGAGAAAGAGAGAGAAACAGAACCACAAAATTAGAAAATTAAGGAACTGTAAGATTCTCCTTCTGAATAAAGTAACGAAAACTACATAGAAATGTTCACTTGCTGACAAAAACCTACTGCCCACTGGCTTCTGCTGATCAGTGAAGCACGCAAAAGACTTGGCTTCAATGTCCCAAGTTCCCAACCTGGAAAAGTGGGAAGCGAAAGAAGGGGGCTGTGGGTAGATGAGAGACGCCACATCTGTACAATACTTATGCTCTAATTGCAAACTACCCACAGTTATTATATTCTGTTTCATGTGCTTTATATGAGTCAGATGCGGAATTCCCTGTGGTAGTGGTTGCTTTAACTCTCTAGAAACTTGAAGGCAACTTAGAACTAAAAGGAAACGAAAGAAATTGGCTTTAAGAATTAAGTGTTTTGAATAGGTCCCTTCCTAATTTGTTCTGTGAGGAAGGGAGCAGTCTATCATCAGTGGAGGGCTTTCAAGTGCATCTAATCACAAGCATGTGTGACACCAACAGTGAAGGCTGGATGAGCAATTAAATGCCGAATTACACTCAAGGAGGCCCCTGCATTCTGGGCTCTGTGACTTTGCCCTCAGGAAAACATACAGTAGCCTTCTGCGTCGAGAATCAGTTCCTTAACACAAGTAAGTACGCTGCAAACACAACTAACTCTGCCCTCAATTAGGGCCACAATTTCAAGCCTAAATCATGATGCAAGTGGATGCCTTCATATGTTGCCTATCTCTCCAGACCTTGGTATCATCCCACAGGAGCTTATTAACACGATCTGCTTGTCAACCCAGAGCTCCATGAAAAGTGTTGGCTTTGTTATCGTCTATCAACCTGAGAGATGGCTGAGGAAGAAAGAATCAACCTCTGTGGCCCTCATGCTTCTTCAGCAGAGCTGTCTTCATTCCTCAAGGAAATGATTGAAAGCTTTCCTTAGCTGTTTCCCTAGCCCCATGGCGGTTGGTGGGGTAGGCAATGAGAAAAGACAGGCAGTCTTTAATTTTTTTATTTCCAGTGCAATATTGGCCACTGAATAGAAATATCAGGTTACCAAGATTCATGGCTAGGACCCCATAGAACATCTTCAGAAAATAACAGGTGGTAAGGTATTAGAGATTCTGGAAGTCACAGATTTTTTGTCAAAATGTGTTACACAATCCTTCCAAATCTCATAAGTAATTGTTAAGTTAGTATCTCAGTGTTGAGACAGACTGATGAGAGATTCACATGGCAGCAGCTACACAGCCTAACAGGGCAGCCAGTGAACAAGACAAAAAAGAGACACTTTTGAAGAAGCCTCACCGGAAACGGGCTGTGTGGAATTTCCCAAGATTAACTGAGGGGGGAACAGAGGCATGGGCTACAGTACCATCGGCAATTCTACATCGAGGCTTCACTGATGGCTTTGCAAAGGATTTAGGAGAGCAAGCCAGGAGGAAAGGTAGGAAAGAGGTCAAACAGAACGTAGCAGTCATGGATATGGTACTTAGGAGGCAAGCATTAGGGAGGCCGTGGGAAAACAAAACTGGCAATAGTGAAACAAAGATACCCCACAGCACAGCAGAAGATGAGGTCAAGGAGCTTAGGGCTGGCTCCGAGGATGATGGGACAAAGTGTCAGTACTGGGACCTCCCACTTGAACTGTTACAGACAAAATACTATATACTGTATGTTTGATTTTAGTTGTTGATAGCATACAAAAGAAAACCAGCAGATTAAAGTGATTGTCAGGAGGAAATGAAGGGCAAGGGATGCTGGACCTCCCTGCTGTGGACTCTGGGCATGTTTTAGCTGCCTTTGCAGATTCCAGCATCCCAATGACATGTAAGTGGTTCAGCTGGAAGACAGCACTGCTGGCCAAGGGTTCCTACTGTACAACAGGTCCCTTCTTCCTGGTGTGCTTATTTGCTTTCCTTTTGTTAGACCAGGCTGCTGCATTTCTACAGCCTTACATAGGAGGGGTGGGAGAAGGAGGAGGAGGAAGAGGAGAGGAAGGAGGGGAGGAGGGGGAGGAGGGGAGAGGAGAAGGTGAAAAAGGAGTAAGGGAAAGAGGAGGAGGAAGGGGAGGAGGGGAGGAGGGAGAAGAGGAGAAGAGGAGGAAGGAGGAAGAAGGGAAGGAGGAGGAAGGGGAGGAGGGGAAGAAGGAGAAGGAGAGGGCGGAGGAGGAGGGGGAGGAATAGGGGAAAGAAGAAGAGGAGAAGTGGGGAGGAGGAGAAACAGAACAAGCTTGTCTTACTATGTCTTGCCTACTTCTATTTGGCTTATGAGCCGGAATTTCAGCAGTTGCTATATTGTGCCATATGTGCCACAGAGCACAGCTGCTCACTGGCAGAGCTGCCCCAATGGTGTGCTGGCGCATGTCTGGAGCTCTGTGTGACTCTGTCATGAGTCATGAGCAAAACAGTTGTAGAGGTGAAATGGCCACGAGAGTCTCAGAGAGAAATGTTGTGCTTGTGTATGAACTTAGGTTCCTATCAATGGGAGGTTATGAACTGACCTGAAAGAATGCTGCAGAATGTATTCTTCTCATCAAAAGAATATAACCTTGGTATATGATATTGATTACATGACAGGGATCAAAGACACTACCTTAAAATACTTGTAGTTATAAGAGTAAATATGGATTTCTACTGACCAACTTTAGGGGAGAGAGGACAGACTGCATAGTAGAGTGCTTTACATTATCAGGGAAGTGCTAGGGAAAACCCTTCTTAGGGGATCTATAGAGTTGGAATTACTGCTTATTAATGGATCTAACCTATTTACAGGATTTCCTCAAAACAAAACTGTTGAGTCACTATAACTATAGAGCTTCCACTGAATTGGAGGAAAAATATACCTGAAATATTACTGGTGATCTGGGAACCTACCTCCCCAAGAACAATGCTCCCAAAGGGAATGCTCGAGTGAGGGGATTCCCTGCCTAGGACGACAGAGCCATGAAGAATTGTGTTATCTTGGATCTTTGAGTAGCCGATGAGTTGAAAAAGACCAAGAAAGGACTTGGGTTCCTGTTGTACCTCGGACAGACACTTCACAGCCTTATCCTCAGTTCTCACAGGGAGACACCAGGGCTACTCTTGTTCACAACATGCCAGGATTCCAATCTACGCGCCTTCCTGTGGGTCCTCTGCTCTCTCCCTGAATCACTCAGTATGTACCTGATGATCTCATACAGTATTTCCTCTCCCTCACAAAACACATTTCAGAGCAATCAAAAAATGCAGCCATTTGCCCATTAATGTCAACGCTTAAAGATATCTTTCAACTAGTAATAATTGTAGTGACTAATTGAGTTCTGGGTTTCAACACGTTGCTTTGACGGCTGTCACTCTCATAAGGATCATGTAAGGTGGGGGATATCATCCAGGCTTTCCCCCCCAAATGACTAGAGGAGTAGATCTCATATTCCCAGGTACATTTATCCCAGTTGGATCAGTTGGATCTCTCCAAACCCTTTCTTTTCTTTTGGTCAATACAAATGACATGAAGTTTCTTAAATAGGCCCAAATTCACTCTGCAGCTCAACCTTGTGTTCTGGCTCTCTCTCTCTCAGAAAGTTTCATCAAATTAAATCAACTCACTAGTTTAAGGTATGGAATGACAAAAACTTACCCTTTCAACATCTTCCACAGAACACCCCTGTAACTATTACATACAAAACACAAGTGATTTTACTCTTCTCAGACCTCCAAGGAGCCCTAAGATATTCTGTCATGACCCATGGGTTAATCAACTGTTCGGAAGCTAGAATTCTTTATTTGTTCATTTCACACTTAAAATACAGGAATTCTGATTTCTCCTGCCCTGGTATTGTTTGCAGAATTCACATATTTAAGCAATGGGAAAGAGCAGATAATGGCTTGCTGGGGCAAATATTCAAATGTCTACTATTTTTCTTAGATGGTTTTTAATCCATTTACCTTCTTCTGACCACAAACTCCTAGAAGAATAGTATGGGCTCCATCAACCACTGGACAGGACTATTTTTCTAACTGGTCCATTGTTGATGGTTAATCTTCATTATTAGCTTGACTGGATTAAGGAATGCCTAGGCAATTGGCAGAGTATATCTGTGGGTTTAACTGTGATGGCATGTCCAGAGACCATGAGACAGATCTTACCTCATCAATGGATTGTCTCCTTAATGGATTCATAATATTATGGCTTTGTTACAAAGTAATGGGAAGATAGGAGGCCACACTAGATTGAGGGACTAGGTGACCAGAGAAGTGTCCTTGCAGCTTGTGGTGGTTTGAATACGCTTGGCCCAGGGAGTGGCATTATTAGAAGTTGTGGCCTTGGAGTAGGTGTGGCCTTGTTGGAGGAAGTATGTCACTGTTGAGGTGGGCTTTGAGTGTTCTCCTGGCTACCTTCTGATCAAGATGTGGAATTCTCAGCTTCTGCCTGCCAGGATGCTGCCATGCTTCCTGCATTGATGATAATGGAGTGAACCTGTAAGCCAGCTCCATTTAAATGTTTTCCTTTGGTGCCTTGGTCAGCATCTCTTCACAGCAATGGGGAGCCTCACTAAGATGCAGTTGTACCTTGGCCTCTTCTTGTACCCTTCCGTCTGTTAACCATCCACTAGGAAATGAGTCAGCAAATCCTGTACACTCTGACTTCCTTGACATCCTGTCCAAGTGCATCAGACCAGAGATGTCTGTACTCTCTGAAGACAGGAACCAGACTACATTGTCCCAACCTCAACTTATTCTGTCAAGTCTTTTGTCACAGCTATGGAACAAGTGACTGACATGTATGGCCAGAACAGACATCTCTGTCTTCTTCTCACAGAGGTTCTTCTGAGCTCTGCTTTGCAGCCCACAGCACCTTCTCTTCTCCAAGTGTTGTGTCGATGCCATTGTCCGCATGCTTCAGAGCATGGGCCTTTAAACGGGGCTGCCTCATCTCTACCGACTCTTGCATCATCTTGTGAGCACATTTTCCCAGGGATCTAGTAGACACCATGGCCCCCATCATTACTTCATTTTGTGGTTCTAAATAGGAGCACCCCATAGGAGCAATTTTGAAATTAGTGGCTGTGGCTTTAAGGGACTCACAATAATTAGGCACATTACAGGCCTTGGTGAGCAGAGTGACAGATATTTGTCCTTTGTGGTGTCTGGGGCAGTACTGCACAGCGGGTAATCGCCTCTTACCCTGCATAACTTTCAGATGTCTGGCTTTATTTCACGGAGAAGAAAAATGTACACACACTTATGAAAAAAATGTATCATTTCCCTACTATGTGCTAAGTGTTCTTTCAGGAATTCAGGATAAATAACATTCACTTCTATCTGGACTTATAAAATCATACTTAAATTCCCTGAGCATGGAATCTAACTCAATTTTTAACAGACAGTATTTTTGTACTGTCTAAATAGCCATTGTTTCCCTGAAATGCAACCACCATGCAAATCAAGGGAATATGGTGCTTTTTATTCTAAGAGGTTCCAACAATTGCTCACTGTGTCAGGAAACCACATCACTGACTGTATCAGTACTATAATGCCACACCGCTAGTGCATTGTGTCTATCTTACCCTCACTGATGGCTGCTGCATCGGCAGGATCCCATAAACTAGTCACATGTTTTCCACTTCTGTGTTCTTCTCCAATAGCCATGTCTATGCAGTTATATTCAAAAACAGGTATTGTAAACATCTGTCAGCTCCAGTTGCTTTTCAGTATAATTTTTATACTATGTTTTTGTTTTCTAGTATATGTGAGACTGGCTGTATTATCCATAAATCTCATTTTAAGATGGAAAGTGGACATAAAATTGTTTTTCAAACAAAGAGTGCTTCTTTTATCTGAGAAATTAGAAATCAATAGCTTAATTAAATATGTGACTGGCTCGTCTTCAGTAATGATCTTCCCCCAGTGTCTGGTAAAGTCTGAAGAAAGCAGGAGCTGTTTCAAATTCCCTACTCCTCCAGGAACCGAAAAAAGTCTCATCACAAAAATAAAAAATAAATTTTGAGTATTTGCTCTCTGTAGAATGTAGGATTGGTGAAGATCTTTCCCTGTTAGGTAGGCTGCCATTTTGTGCTATTGATGATGTCCTCTGTCTTACAGAATCTTGTCAGTTTCCTGAGGTCCCACTTATTAATTATTGATCTTAGTGCTTGAGCTGCAGGTGTTCTGTTCAGGAAGTTCTCTACTATACCAATATGTTCACGGCTGTTTCCCATTTTCCCTTGTATTAGATTTAGTGTGTCTAGTTTATGTTAAGGTTTTTGATCCACTTGGACTTGAGTTTTATGCAGGGTGCTAAATATGGACCTAGTTGCATTTTTCTACATGTAGACATACAAGTAGACCAGTACTATTTGTTGAAGATGCTTTCTTGTTTCCATTGTATAGTTTTGACTTCTTTGTCAAAAATTAAGTGTCCGTGGGTATGTTGATTTGTTTCAGGGTCTCTGGTTCAATTCTATTGATCGATCTGTCTGTCTCACAAATGTACTGCTAGTGAAATAATGGGTGCAAATGGAAGTACATGCACACGTACACACACACGTGTACACACACACACACACACACACACACGTGTACACACACACACAACAGTTACTGTAATTTCAAGCTAAGCTAACTTCCTGAAAATCTCATATATTTCTATTTCAATGGAATAAATAATAAAAATGTACTCAGTGATGACTTATTACTTATACAATCAAAGAGAACATGATAACCCTTAAACTGTTTAGGAAAGCTTCATAGCTTCAGAGATACATATGATAAACTGAGCAGCCTTTTGCTATGCCCTTATAGGTGTATGACTACTGATTACTAGCCCCCTGAAAGACATAGAGCAGTCTGGCAGGAAAGGGAAACCACAGTATAAAATAGCAGCCTTGCCCTGGACACTTGTTAGCTGGCCTCCTGGGAGTTTCTCTCTGCATCAGTCAGGGTTCAACCAGAGAAGAGAATCAGCAATAGATATGTATGGTAGGAATTACTGCAAGGAGCTGCTGTGTGTGGTGATAGGGGCTGGGGAGACAGTCTGAAATGCACAGTACTGGCCATTGGGAAGTACAAGCTGGAGACCAGGGCATGAGCTGGGAGAATTTTTTCCTTTTAGGAAAGTCACAAATCTGACCGAATCATGCTGGTAGGGCTTAAATATGTCTCCCAAAACTCTTTGCTGGAAAAGATATTCCCAACACCACAGTGTTGGAAAGTGGCATCCAAAAAGAGCTGATGAGGTCAGGAAGGATCGACTTTCGAGAATAGACAAATGCTGCTATCAAGATGGTGGATGGAATACCACGAGTAAATTGTTATCAAAAGCCAGCATGGCTCCCTCTTATCTTCCTGTTTGGTCAACTTTCAGCCTTCCCATGCCAAGGCCTTGGACATTTGTTGGCATTTTGATACTGATGGGCCAAACCTCCACAATTAAAAAACAGTTTTCTTTCTTTTTCTGAATTACTCAGTCTGTGGTGTTACGTTAAAACTATACAGCATAGACAAAGACATAAATCCACTCAGACTATGGATAATAATCTCCCTTATTAAAGGTAACTGTGCATTATGCATATCCATGAAACACCTTTGAAGTAATATACAGATATTCGACCAAGTTCCCGGGGACTACATCCTAAGCAAACAAAACAAAGAACACCCACAGTCCGCACTTTGCCTGTCATGCATCTGCTTAAAGCAAACTTTCTCCAAATAAGGACAATAATAAAACCATACTCCCACCTTTGACTTCGGTAAAGCTCATACATTTCCTGTTATATCGTTGCTTCCATTCTGTGATAAAAATTCACTCCTAGTAATAAAATGTAACTGGAAATTGAAGGTGAAAACATCAATGTTTATGGAATAAGGAATACCTTGTAAGTATTACAACAATACTGTCCTCACCTATGACAATAACACCACCCATTGGACATTGTCCCTATAGGAACTACTTGTCACAAGGAGCCACAACATTAGCATACTTACCAAGATGGTGTTAGGGTAGGGACTGTGACTCAAAGGATAACAATGATCAGGTTTTAAGGAATAGGAAGAGACTTAAGAAATGAATGGCTGGGCAGTGGTGGCACACACCTTTAATCCTAGTAATTGGGAAGCAGAACCAAGCAGATTTCTGAGTTTGAGTCCAGTCTGGTCTACAGAGTGAGTTCCAGGACAGCCAGGGCTACACAGACAAACCCTGTCTCGCAAAACAAAAAACAAAAAACAACAAAACAACAAAAAAAGAAAAGAAAAAAAAGAAATGAAATGAATGTAGAAATGAGTGGTGTTAAGGCAGGAATTACTAATAATAGTCTATAAATAATTGCCTTTACCCTTTATAAAGAAAAGTTATCTTTGTAACAGAGGTGACTACAGAAAACCACAGCCAATCAATATGCACAGTTGTCAAGCCCAACCCCAATGGATACTACACTTCCACCCTAAGGCTCAAGAGAAAGCAGAAAGATTGTAAGAGCCAGAGGATAAGGGAGTTTGCTGTGCAAGTTGTGTCTTCTAGTAATATCAGAACTACATCTATAAAGTCTCACCAACCGTGAGCTGAACAAAGATGACACCAGTAGACATGCAAAACTGCATAGGGAAAAAACCCATGAGGTCCTCAACCCTACACAAAGAACTAGAGGCAACTGGGGAAAGCTGGGAGCCAGAGAGGTGGTGCTACCCAGAGGAGAGCACACGGGTTGGTCATGCCAAATTGTCAGTCCTAAAGACAATCCACTCAAGTGACATTGTACAGACCCAATAGGTTACACATATGCATGGGATAACATCGGATGGAAAAAGAGGTCATGCACGTGAAGGAGAGGGGAGTGGGTATGACATAGTCTGGAAGAAAGAAAATGAAGAAATGTGGTAATTAAACAAAAATTAAACAGAAGGGTGTGTGTGTGTGTGTGTGTGTGTGTGATAGAAAACAGTTGCTTCTTACAAAGGAAATGGGTTCTTGGATAGAGAGACTAAGTACCGGAAACACCCTGACGATTTTCTGAATGTGGAGAGGAAGGCTTACAGTTAGGGAACAAAGCTGATTCTGACCTGTGAAATGCCTACATTTCATCTTTACTGGGAATAATGAGTTATGGGCAATGCCCCCTCACTCTCTCTGTACTTGCGTCTGCATTTCCAGCCAGCAGAGAGAACTCTGGGTAAAAACAGAAAGGAGGCTGGGGATAATGTTTCAACATGAAGGCTTTATTAGGAAACTGAGGGGAAAAAGACAAGTCCCACAGAGAGGAACACAAAGAGATCCTAAAAGGGAGGAAGACTAAGAGATCAAGAAATAAATGACAAAGTCTGGGACTGGGAGCTACATGGACCAAGCCAGGCCAGTGCATCCTCCCCCAGGCATCGCTGAGGCTGTAGCCTGAGCCATCAGCATTCAACGAGTTCCCTGAAAATTGGACGACTTTGTTAAACAAATCTAACCATAACTGACTTTTCACTTATGTGAAATAATATTATACATTTTCAATTATACATTATCAATATACAATTATCTTAATTGTTATATATGCAATGATATTAATTTTTAGAAAAACTACAACATACTTTAGGAAGACCAGCTAGGATCAAAATACTATCTCCCTCTTAGTCATGGAAAAAATGGTTATATTTGTGGTTATATAAGTGGATTTGTATTTTCTAGTTACAATGATAAACATGCTGATATTTTTCATCATCAGAGAGAGTACTATCTTCCTGAAAGAGAACTGTTTTCCACCAAACTGATATTCAGTCCAGAACAGGGCTGGCTAAACCTACCGATAACATGTCTGTGAACAACTCTCCATCCATTGTTTGCACAAGCTCCAGTTTTCTTCAGGGCCTTTGTTTGCCATTCCATTTGTGTACAAACACAGTGAATAAATGCGTGAGCAGCAAAATCAACATTTTCTTGTCTCCAGGTAGAAAGGGAAACCAGTACAAAAGGCCAGAAACTTGAGTTTCCTTGGGACTGCTAAAGAATTCACAGCATGGTCTCTTCAAGACCTTTCCTGGTGCAGTAGCCTGCCCTGCTATAAAAGGAGAGCCACGAGCCAGACTGTCTCCCAAAGGCCCCTCCAGGACTGCAGTTCTGCCATTTATATATTCCTTGGGGAAGGAGCAGCAAGCAGGCTGACTCGTCCTCACGGCCTCCTGATAGAAATCACACCTCCTGCAAGGCCCTTCTCTCTGTTTCATCTCGCCCTCTCAGCCTGCTCTTTCTTGACAGTCATTTGGCAGTAAAACTTCTTTTTCACTCCTAACACTTGAGCAAATCCTGGCCGTTACTCAGATACTTCAGGTCTTATTGGTGCTGTTTAGCACTGGCACTCAATGGGGGTCTAAATAGTTCCTCTCTTCTCAACTGAAACTTCTTCCAGCAAATGTTCACCCCACAGCCACCCCAGCCACTCCCCCACCCCGTCCCCCCTTCATGCTGAGTGCTTGGCTAGCCTCTCCCCGATGGTCCTTGCTGCTATTATTAATAAGTACAAGTGGAACCACAGCCAGGCTCCCACTTTCTCTACAGCTCTGAACGCCTCCAGATCTTAATGCTATCCTATCTACTTTCAGAAACGCAGTCATTTGTCCTTGGCTCGATTCTTCCCAGAACTGACTGGCACAGGAAGCCTTTTTGGAAGGGCAGTTGGCACGAGGCTCGGTTGGCAGGTTCAGGGGAGTCATTTCAGTTCCACTTTCATCTGCCAAGTGTGTATTCCCTGGTGACCCAGTTTGAATTTTAACTTTCCATCAAGACCACCTGCCTGGTGTTAATTAGTTATGGTTTTGTATTTTATATGCAAACTTATTTTTTCCCATCCATGAGCTGGCATGTCCCCGCTGGGCTTCTCTTACAGTTCTGCACAAGCAGCTTTCTGCACTAACCCAGAAACATGCTGTAGTCAGGGCAGACAAGCAGTCACAGGAATCGGAGGACCGGGATTTGGGGATTACAGGGTTCAGGTCAATCCTAGTAGAGCGAGCCTGTTGCTATTATGGTACTTCTTTGCTTGAGAATTTTGAGTTTATAATTTGGAGCAATTCTTTCTTACCATATACCTCACATGAGTATTACCCTCTCCAGTAATCTGCACAGTAGGAGGGCCTGTGCTCTCCTACTGTGGACACAAATGTACTGATTTTAATATTATTTTAGAGACCAGTGTCCTTTCGATTCAGTTGCAGGGGTAAACGTAGTTGATCAGGATTCCTTACTTTATTTAGAACCAAGAGAAAAAATGACCTCTCCTGCCTGCATGAAAACGTTAGGACAAATCTTCTTCTTCCAGTGGTGTGGGCATGTCAGAAGATGTGTTCTGACCAGATAACTTTCAACACTGTACCCAACCATCCGTGCTAAGACAAAAACATATTAAGATGATAGACACACCTGCTCTCAAGAAGTTAAAAAAAAGAATTGATAGAGACATATAAATGAAACTGGGTATAAGAATCCAGTTTTCCACTACAGGTTAAAAAAGAAAAAGAAGAAACAAATCTGAAGGAGCGAGTAGATCATGAAGGAGGAACTGTCTCTGAAGGAACTTGGTGACTCTGGTGTTTGTGGCTTTCACAGATTCATGTGTTAAAACCATCTTCATCACTGCGATATCAAGTGGTGGGCCTTTGAGGCAATTAGGTTTTGAGGGTGGAACACTCCTGAAGTGAACATGATGCCCTTAGAGACACCAGAGAAAAACCCAGCATTCCCTACACACCCACACAAATACCAAGACTCCCATCTACAAACCAGAAAGCAGCCCCATGAGATGCTGAGTGAACCTTGGACTTCCCGCCTCCAGGGTGTGCATTTACATTTCTATTGTTAGTAAGGTGTTGGTCTGTGGTATTCTGTTAGAGCAGCTTGAACAAATAAAGGCAAGGCACTTTGTTTTTCTTTTCTTTTTCTTTTCTTTTTTTTGTTTTTGTTTTTGTTTTGTTTTGTTTTGTTTTGTTTTTTTGTTTTTTCGAGACAGGGTTTCTCTGTGTAGCCCTGTCCTGGAACTCACTCTGTAGACCAGGCTGACCTCAGAACTAAGAAATCCGCCTGCCTCTGCCTCCCAAGTGCTGGGATTACAGGCATATGCTACCACTGCCCATCTCATTTTGTTTTTCTATCAGTTGCTTTCTGTATATTTTAAAAACAAGATTTAACTGAGATAGAAACATCAACCTAATATTGTTCTCACATGTACACATACTTGAGTTATCAAACCACATCTAGAGGAGTGATAAGAGAAGATATCTTTATAGAAATACTGCCACTGTATCATGTGGCCTAGACAATCTGATTTTATATTCCACCACACCAGCATCTAAATCAAGGACTAAAGTGCCTGAGAAGACAAGGTATGGAATAATTTTTCCATTATAATTTAATGGACAATTTTTTGGGTGCTAAGTACTAAATGGCTTTAGGAAATGACAGAAAACACCAGTCCCAGGAATTGGAAGGATTCCATTTCACCTTTTGTCCCTGTAGACCTACAAATAACAGGGGATTAGCTGGCAACAGGAAAAACCATTGGCCAAGAAGACCTGGCCTTCCCCACTGGGCTGCTCCCTGCATACATTACCCCAGGAAGCCTTTCAATGGGGGAAGGAATGAGGCTGTGAGGAGTGAGTAAGATGACCCAGATGGAGTCCTGACAGATTGGATGCTGGCTGAGAGACTTATCTAAAAGCAAAAGCCGCATGCAAATAGCATGGTCCATATCAGTTTTCAGATATTGTGAATACTAATTCATAATACATATTTTAGACATTACAGTCCTTGGAGATGATGTATTCTTCCAGAGGTGATGACAGGGTTTGCTAAGCAGTTTCCTACACTGCACTGCTGCTTGGCCATAGCTGGGGCACTCTCCAGATCTACAAACAGTTGTGCTCTTCACCTAATCACAATTTACAGCCATCCCTTTGGCGAACCCTTTCTGAAGAGCAATACAAGAGTGATTAAAAACGTTGAGTATTTGGTTCTAACGGCACTACGACCTCTCTTCACATGACCAGTGTTCTCAGGGCAGAGGCATAAGGCAGTCTTTCAGAGCAAGACATTAAGCATCATTTTCTGGCCATATGCCAGGAACATCCATCTGACATATCCATTTCTTGGTTGTTCCTGCTGTTTTGAGCTCAATTCTTTTACCTTCTAGGAACTGGCTAGATTTTCCTTTGATAGATGGAGATCATCTTTGCAATAATTGCTGTTTTGCCATAAATTCCCATCCTAAATTACTTCATGTTCTAGTGCAATGACAGCAAGCCCTTTATTCATATTAGCAATGTGTATATCCTTCATATCCATACTTCAACTTCAACTCTGATGTCACAGCTTTGAGATGAAAGGAGTCTGCTTTATTTTTTGTGTTGTGTCTATGTTTAAACATGTTTATTTTATGTAAACTGCACTATACAGCTTTCTCTGATAAATGCTTATGAAAATCAAATGTAAGATTGAAATACAGTGTTCCCAAGTAAAGACAATCACATACTAGTAAGAACTCTATATTTGCATGTAGAAGTTATCATACATTGTGCGAAATGTTCTCGTTTTCTTTTTTTTTCTTTTTTTTTAGATTATTTATTGGATATATTCTATATTTACATTTCATTTCCCTTTTTCTGGTTCCCCATCCCCCAAAGGTCTAACATGGCCTATTCCCTCCCCCTGTTCCCTCCTCCACCCCTTCCCACTTCCCTGTTCTGGTATTCCCCTACACTGATGTTTTGATCCTTTCCAGCACCAGTGTCCACTTCTTCTTTCTTGTCGGATATCATTTGATATGTGGATTGTGTCTTTGGTGTCCCAAGAGTCTAGGCTAATATCCACTTATCAGTGGGTGCATACCATGGGTATTCTTTTGAGACTGGGTTACCTCACTTAGTATGATGTTTTTCAGCTCCATCCATTTCTCTAAGAATTTCATGAATTCATTGTTTCTAATGGCTGAATAGTACTCTGTTATGTATATATACCACATTTTTTTTTTGTATCCATTCCTCCGCTGAGGGACATCTGGGTTCTTTCCAGCTTCTGGCTATTATAAATAAGGCTGCTATGAACATAGTGGAACATACATCCTTATTGCATGCTAGGGAATCTTCTGGGTATATGCCCAGGAGTGGTATGGCTGGGTCCCCAGCCTGCCTTACTTATAATGAGGCACAGTCCCTATAATCTCAATACCTGAAGCAGGGTATTGAGTGCTGAGGCCAGCCTGGGGTTGTGTGCTGAGGCCACCCTGGGCTACATAGTGAGTTACAAGGCCTATTTTTAAAACAAAGCACCAAAAGGTAGGTAGACAGCATGATGGATGAGCTCTCTTTTTGAGACTCAGCACATTAGATCTTCCCCAGAGCTAAGGTCCCCTATAGGTTACCTAGCCCCCAAGGAGTCACCCTGAATCACACGTGCATCTGAGCAACACTCAAGTGATGGTAAAATCACTGTGGTGGTTTGAATGTGCTTAGCTCAGGAAGTGGCACTATTAAGAGGTGTGGCCTTGTTGGAGTAGGTGTAGCCTTATTGGAGGAAGTGTGTCACTGTGGGGGTGGGCAATTGGACCTTCCTTCCAACCTACATGAGGGTCAGTCCTCTCCTAACAGCCTTCAGATGAAGATGTAGAATTCTCAGCTCCTCCTGCACCATGTCTGCCTGGATGCTGCCATGCTCCCACTTGGACAATAATGGACTGAACCTCTGAACCTGTAAGCCAGCCCCAATTAAATGTTGTCCTTATAAGAGTTGCATTGGTCATGGTGTCTTTTCACAGTCAATAGAAACCCTAACTAAGACAGAACTCAACAGGCTGTATTTATAAATTTAAATGTGTGTGTGTAAGATCCGAAAGAAAAAACCGGGGTACTTCTGTACCCCCATGCCTCAGAAACCGGCACCCCAAACACTCACGAGAGACAGACCTGATGCAATTTCGCAAGAGGGTTTTAATATCCAGAGCTCTGGGGGGTTACTGTCTCCCCAGCAAGGTAAAGATGTAAGCCCGCCCAAGCTGGCTTGCCTTGGTCTTTTATAGACTTATAACAGAACCCGCCTACCACAAGCTTCTAAGCCAATCAGTTCAAACCATCCGAACCTGAGCTCTCTGACAACCTATCACCCTCTCACAGAGGCCGGAAGAACTAGTTAAGTCATATCCGCTTACGTGGCCGCCACGCAGTGTCGCGCGCGCCCACCCTCCCCCACTAGCCTTGCGGATTCAAGTGCCCCCCACATGCCCAGGCATGGGGGATTCCTAGCTTATAACCTTATCCTTTCATTCCCCACTTCCTGTCTTGTTAATAGTTCTAACCTTAGAACTAGGAGAATTAAAGGTCAGCCTCTTCTTGTCTCAGAAGGCTCTTATATTGCTGCCTAAGTACATAATCTGGACCGCGCACACCTGGTCCCTGATGAAGGCAACTAATCTATTGACTGTATAAGTCTAACTAAGAAACAGGAGCATTATCATTAGGGGTCCTATCAGGGCAGAAAACAGGGTGGTCAAGAATACAAGATAAGGGTCTTTTCACTGAGTCTTATTTAAAGTTTCCCGCATGGTGGCATCTAATGTAGACCATATCTCCGACTTGGAAGCGATGTGGGAATTGTGGATCTCCTCCTGAGTAGGCCTCCGGGACCTCGATGCCTTATCCATTGGAGCGCCTCGAGCCTAGAGAGCAAAGGTCCAGTCTCTGTGATCAATTTGGTGAGGATCTCTTTTACCAGGGTTCCAGCAACTGTTTCTGAAGTCTTCTTTGACAGATCCAGTAACCTGTCTGGAAGCAGCGAGGAGTCTCTGACATGCCTAGAGCATTAAAGCGAACAGTTTGAGCCAAATCTCATGTTGTGCTACACCTTTCGGGAGGACCCAGTAGATGACAAAGAAATTGGGGTAACAAAGAGGATTAAAATGGCAAGGACTATTCAGAAACAAGGGGAGAGGCACCACCCAGCCTAAACCAGTCTCCAAGGTCAATTTAGTTAAGGTCTCTCATAGAGTTTTGTTTATTTTCTCTAGCTGTCTTGAGCCCTGGGGACAGTACATCCAATAACATTTCCAATTAGTCCCCAATATCTGTTAATTTCTGACTTACCTTAGAAACAAAAACAGAACTATTGTCTGATCCAATTACCTTGGGCACTCTGAAACTCGGGAAAATTTCTTTTAACCCTGGCTGCTGTTTCCTGCCTGCTAGGGGAAGTCTCAATCTATCTAGATTAAGTATCTACAAGTGCTAGAAGATATTCATAACCATACTTTCCTGCCTTATCTTTTATATAACCTCTATATACTCTAGGTTGTTCTCTCCTAGGTCTTCTGCCTTATTTACTCTTTGCTGCATAAGCATTCACTCGCTGGCATACCTTACACTGTTTTATTGATCCCTTAAATGAGTTCATGTGTGCATTTGCCCTGGCAAGTCCTTGGCTTACTTTCTGGGGAGTATGATTCTCCCTTCTGTGTGCACCTTTCCTTGGTAATAGTTGGTCAGATGGCTATCAATCTCAGTCCTTCTTTTCTTCAGCATATGTTAAGTGAGGCTATCTCACTTTGTCCCATTTGTCAGTGGATGCCTCTCGCAGAACCACAACAAGTATAGGCTCCTGTATATCTATCCTTGGAGCCATTTGCTCTGCCAGGCTATTGCCCACTGAGTCTTTTCCCTTTTGACATCCTGGGCAGAGGGTGGTACTCACGGTTGTTGGCTTCATTAGGGCATCCAAGAGGTCCAAGATTTCATGTTGGTTTTCTCTGATGTGAGCAGTCCTTTTGGCATATACACCTGTGGACGTGGGCTGTGGCAAAGGCATACCTGTTATCCATGTGGATGTTGATTTTCTTGCTGTCTCCAAGTTCCGAGGTCTTGGTAAGGGCCATTAGCTCCACTTTCTGCGTTGACAGGGGGTAAAGATTCTTCTACCCAGATGCCGTTTGTGCTGCCCACCATAGCAGCACCTGCTTGTCCCTGTCCTTCACGGAGAAAATTGCTCCTGTCTGTAGCAACTTTCAGCAGGGGTCAGTCTCTCTTTTTGGGCCAGTTGCTGCAGCCCTTTGGACAGTAAATATATCTGTCCTTCTCACCATTTTGGAGAGTATGCCTTGCCCCAACAGTTAGGCCTGGGGTGACCTTAAATGAATGGGTTACCCATCCCATCCCTAAGTCCATTGTTCTTCGGGTAGTCCATGAACATATTTTGGTGCCAGTGGCTTCTTGGACCTTAGATCTTTTCTTGGAAACAGGGCCATTGGGTTGGAAGACCGTGTGTTAAGCCCCTGTGTCCATCAAGAACTGAGTGGATTTCTCTTTCCCTCTCACAGTTATCCAGGGTTGGGGGAGGTGGTCAGAACACCCATCTCCCCTAGTCATTGTCTTTATCCAGGGATAACACCTTTGCCATTTGGGGGCACTTCTCCAAAGACCTGTGAGTTCTTGCTCCCAGCTTGTTAGGGCACACTCTGGCTTAGTGGCCTCTCCCTATAGTATGCACATTGATTCCTTTCTGCCTCTTAGCCAGGATTTTCTGTAGCTTCCTTCTCTCATTTTTTTTCCTACTCTCCCTGTCTCAGCAAACTATACTAAATCTCTCTATAGACTTTTCTAACAACCTGCACCACCAAATCTCTCTACAGACCTTCTAAATAACTTGTACCAAATCCCTCTACATACTTTCTCAGCAAACTAAAGTCCTTCTAGTCTGGGGTGTATAGCAAAATGCTTCTGAGCTACACTAGAAAGGCTGCCAGTGACTCCTCTGGTCCCTGCTTCACATACCTTTGCCAAATCTGTGGGCTATCATGCCCTCAAGACCTGCCAGTGGAGTCTGGTGTTGGTCCTTCAGGTGCCTCTTACCTTTCGTCTGAGGGGGTATTCTTTTCTGGCTTCCTGTATTACAAATAAAACAGTCTCAAAGAGATTAATCAGTCTCTTGGGAAATATGTCTTTAGTGAGGGTGTCACCGTGAATCAGGATAGGTGGTTTCAGATCTTCTGCTCCATTCTGTGGTCTTCTCTAAATATAAATTGAGCATAACATCCAATCTCTGTCAAACAGAACCCTTGTCACCTTTACTATCTTGAAAGACTATAAGAATTAACACCTGACTCATGTTTTGGCTATAAATTTTATATCACCTGAAAATCATTTCTGTAAACCTATATCAGCTTTCAAGATTAAAGAGCTTGAGCTGACTATGAGACTAACAGTTTTTATCCCCGTCAGAAATCCAAGAGTGACCAATATTAACTGAAAATATATATAGAAAGCTTAACACACCTTTTAAGAATTAGCCAGATGATAGAGATTGCTAAATACCTGAACAGTTTATACTTTAAAATGTTGAAACATTGATCTTCAGCCTTCTGGCACTAGAACATCTGACAGACTTAAAGAATCAGGAATTATTAAGTCATATAATAATCTATAGACACATTGAGTTTGTAAATGAAGAGAGGCAATCTCGTTGCTCTCTCTCTCTCTCTCTCTCTCTCTCTCTCTCTCTCTCTCTCTCCATAACAGAAGCAACTCTAATTAAAACATTGAAAACACCCTAATAATAAACTCAGAGCCTTATATTTTTGTATGGCCCCAAACTCATAGGCTTAAACATTTCAGATCTATAATAATAACAGCAAGAAAGGACTGGGTGTAAATCCTGCATGTTTACATTTTTAGTATTTATACCAGTGAAAACCTTGATTTTGTATCAAAATAAAATCGGTATCAAATAAGAATTTATGCCTTGAACATAATATAATTCTCAAAACAAGCTTTTAGTATTACTGGGACAGATTTTTTGCTTAATGTTTCAGAATCTAGTCTTCTAGAGGTCCCCCTTATTTTTGACCTCTTCCCCAGAGAAACAATAAAGCCACAGCTTAACAGTATATCTATTATAATAATTTAAACAATTTAAAATAAATGAAATAAGCCATCTGTAACTTAAATTCAGAATTCCTACATCCGCCACTTTGAGTGTCTTGTTAGAAATTATTTCCCCCACTAGGGGGCCTCACAGCTTAAATATTTTGTCTCTTGTTCTAACATGGCGGGCTTGAGTCACGTGACCCGATCTTGCCGCCAGACCCTAACATGGCGGGCCTGAGTCACGCGACCTGATCTTGGCGCGAAAAACCTCAACATGGCGGGCCTGAGTCACGCGACCTGATCTTGCCGCCACAGAGCCCACCATGGCAGTCCTTCAGTCGGTCTAAATTCTTAACAAAATTATCAGTCGGTCTAAATCCCTATGCGTCAGTCATCTAAGTCTGAGAACACAAGACTATACAAAACACAAACAACAAAAACACAAGACTACAAAACAGAAACAATCACCACATAGACAACCTGACGCTGCCACCATCAGGCATCTCAGTTCAAGACAGTTTGCCTTTCAGATACCGAATGTTCCCGCCCGTTGCAGGAAACAAATACAGAGAAGAGAAGAACCCTATTCGGCCTTCTCCAGCTTCCTCCAGACCCCCGAGGTTTTGATTGCCAGGCGGAACTCTCCGCCCCAGTCAGGCTTTTGACAAAACAGTGAAACAAACAGAAAACAGAACCAGATCAGAAAACCAGACGGCCGGGAGGGCATGTAAGTTCTCCAATTTAGAACTACCTTATCCTCCCGACACCCAGATGGGAACTTCCCAGGCGTCCCTGGATTTCCCCCACTCAGGGACGTCTCCCCGAGTTACAGCTTGTGGCCTCCACTAGCACGTCTGCCTATACCACGGTCTCCTGGCCATCACGGTCCGAGGAGACAGCTGCATATCTAAAAGCGCGCGTCTCATCAGATTCAGATCCCAAGAACAGAACAGAACACTCAGGACGAACGAACAACATCACATCGGCCGGCCGGCGCACACACACACTTCAGAAGGGGTCCCCTTACCTCCAAGTTGTTTCTCGAGTGTGTAGGGGTGTCCGCATTTCCCGGCCCAATGCACCAACTGTAAGATCCGAAAGAAAAAACCGGGGTACTTCTGTACCCCCATGCCTCAGAAACCGGCACCCCAAACACTCACGAGAGACAGACCTGATGCAATTTCGCAGGAGGATTTTAATATCCAGAGCTCTGGGGGGCTACAGCTTCCCCAACAGAGTAAAGAAGCAAAACCCGCCGAGAACTGGCTTGTCTTGCCTTTTATAGACTTATAACAGAACCCACCTACCACAAGCTTCTAAGCCAATCAGTTCAAACCATCCGAACCTGAGCTCTCTGACAACCTATCACCCTCTCACAGAGGCCGGAAGAACTAGTTAAGTCATATCCGCTTACGTGGCCGCCACGCAGTGTCGCGCGCGCCCACCCTCCCCCACTAGCCTTGCGGATTCAAGTGCCCCCCACATGCCCAGGCATGGGGGATTCCTAGCTTATAACCTTATCCTTTCATGTGCATAAAAATTTAATGACAATAATTACAAAATAAGAACCCATAAATTTGAGAGGAAGTAGGGAAGGGATAGGTGGGATTGGAGGATGGAGAGGGAGGGGGAAATGATACAGCTACAGTACTAAATGTCTCAAAGTATATTTAAAGGCAAAGACTAAATGTTAGTTAAGTGTTGATAAAGAAGGAAGTGAAACTAGAATGTGGTTATCTGACAAGAGCTATTATCATAACATCCATATAGTCAGTAATAAGGAGGGGAGGATTGAAAGAGGAAGGAAACATCATTGGCTGTAGACAGCAATCCCTTCTTAGCCCTGATGAGTTAGCTCAAAACAAGCCGAGTATTAATCAGAACTGAAACTTAATATCTGACTCAAGCTTGACTCTAACAATGATTAAACAGTAATTGTTACAAGGTTTACTGATTTGGGCTTTAATATTCATATTTCTTTAATTCTTAATCTGTTTTTATGTATACTATCTACCTCTAAGTCCTAATTGTTAAATATTTGCATCTTTATAATTCTGTTTTTAGATCAAAATGAAAATGGTTGCTTTATATCTATCTTCACCATATTACAGAAGATACCATGGCCATTGTGCTGAGTGTTCTCCAAAGCTGAGTGTTCTCCCTTCCCACACAGGTAAAACCATCCAGGGCTGAGCTGATGCCTGTATCATCAGGGTTTATAGATGGGCATATAAAAGAGACAAAGAGCTCACAGCCCCAAAATGGAAATCACAAGAGGCAATATACTTTCATTTTTAATGGTTTGATATTAAATTACTAATAGCAAATGGGCATTAAACGTATTTTAAGGACTGATTATGATTTTTTGATCTATTACAAATTTTTAGGGTATGTGTCAGGTTAGGCTGGTGATCAATATTATATAGTGTATCAAAAATATCGTTTCTGGCCCTCTGGTGAGCACCTAGGCTGCATTCTACAACCAGCTCGCCGGCCCCTAGACCAGCGGTGTAGCGGCGGGCCTCCATATTGCAACCAGGACACAGCTGGAAAGGCCCAGGTAAACACCCCTTCCAGGGCTACACTCACGGGGGTATCTGCTAGGGTCTCGGAGCCAAGCAGGCGGAGTCCCGCCTAGGCTCTGTGGGACATCCCCGAGCCCTCTGGCGAGCACCAAGGCTGCGTTCTGCAACCAGCTCGCCGGCCCCTAGACCAGCAGTGTAGCGGCGGGCCTCCATATTGCAACCAGGACACAGCTGGAAAGGCCCAAGCTCTGTGGTACATTCCCGTGCCCTCTGGCGAGCACCGAGGCTGCATTTTGCAACCAGCTCGCCGGCCCCTGGACCAGCGGTAGCAACTGGCCTCCATATTGCAACCAGGACATAGCTGGAAAGGCCCAGGTAAACACCCCTTCCAGGGCTACCCTCACGGGGGATCTGCTAGGCTCTTGGAGTTCCTTGCAACCAGGACACAGCTGGAGAAGCCCAGGTAGACAGACTCCAACAGGGGCTACAATCGCATGGGTGGCAGCCAGCTTATGATCCCTTAAAGCAGCAGTCACACGTATTCACCAATAGAGAAACAACAGGTGAGCCCAGCCTCACAGGAGATTCAAACACCAGCCACTGACAACAAGGCCAACTAAAACCAGAAATAACCAGATGGCAAAAGGAAAACGAAGGAACGTTACTAACAAAAATCAAGGCAACATGACAGCATCTGAACCCAGTTCTCCAACAACAGGAATCCCTGGATACCCTAAAACACCAGAAAAACAAGACTTGGATATAAAATCACTGGTCAGGATGCTGGTAGCTGAACACATAGAAAAATCTCGTAAAGAAATAGAGGAGAAAATGGATCAAAAGTTAGAAGCCTTTACGAGGCAAATACAAAAATGACTTCAAGAAATGCAGGAGAAGATGGATCAAAGACAAGAAGACAATAAGGAAGAAAGACAAAAGTCACTTAAAGAACTACAAAAGAATGTGGGCCAACAAGTAGAAGCTATGAAAGAGGAAGCACAAAAATCTATTAAAGAAATACATGAAAACACAATCAAGCAAGCGAAAGATCTGAGCACATCCATCCAGATACTAAAAACAGAAGTAGAAACAACTAAGAAATCACAGAGGGAGACAACATTGGAGATAGAAAACCTGGGGAAGAAATCAGGGGCCATAGACGCAAGTATCAACAATAGAATACAAGAGATAGAAGACAGAATCTCAGAAGCCGAAGATACCATAGGAACCATCGATTCAACAGTCAAAGAAAATACTAAATGCAAAAAGGTGGTAACCCAAAACATCCAGGAAATCCAAGACACTATGAGAAGACCAAACCTAAGGATTATAGGTATAGACGAGAGTGAAGATTTACAAGTTAAAGGGCCAGCTAATATCTTCTATAAAATTATGGAAGAAAACTTCCCCAACCTAAAGAGAGAGATGCCCATGAATATACAAGAAGCCTATAGAACCCCAAACAGACTGGACCAGAACAGAAATACATCCCGTCACATAATAATCAAAACTCCAAATGTAATAAACAAAGAAAGAATACTAAAGGCAGCAAGAGAAAAAGGCCAAGTAACATATAAAGGAAAACCTATCAGAATAACACCAGACTTCTCACCTGAGACCATGAAAGCTAGAAGATCCTGGGCAGATATCATGCAAACTCTAAGAGAACACAAACTCCAGCCAAAACTACTTTACCCAGCAAAACTCTCAATTGCCATTGATGGAGACATCAAGGTATTCCATGACAAAACCAAATTTGCACGATATCTCTCCACAAATCCAGCCCTACAAAGGATAATAGGGGGAAAACACCAAGACAAGGACGGAAACTACACCCGGGAAGAAGCAAGATAGAAACCTCCTCTCATCAAACCCAAAAGAGGATAAATTCTCGAATATAAAAAATAAATAAGATAAATAAATATAATTTCAAAAATGTCTGGAGGTAATAATTACTATTCCTTAATATCTCTTAACGTCAATGGACTCAATTCCCCAATAAAAAGACATAGATTAACAGACTGGATACAGAAACAGGACCCTACATTTTGCTGCATACAGGAAACACATCTCAGTGTTAAAGACAAACACTGCCTTAGAGTAAAAGGCTGGAGGACAATTTTACAAGCAAATGGTCTCAGGAAACAAGCTGGAGTAGCCATTCTAATATCAGATAAAATTGACTTTCAACCTAAAATCATCCAAAGAGACTCAGAAGGTCACTTCTTGCTGGCCAAAGGGAAAATCCACCAGGAAGAGCTCTCAATACTGAACATCTATGCTCCAAATGCAAGGGCACCCTCCTTTGTAAAAGAAACCTTACTAAAGCTTAAAGCACACATTACACCTAACACAATAATTGTGGGTGACTTCAACATCCCACTCTCCTCAATGGACCGATCAGGAAAGCAGAAACTAAACAGGGACACAGTAAAACTAATTGAAACTCTGGACCAATTGGATTTAACAGATATATATAGAACATTTCATCCTAAAGCTAAAGAATATACCTTTTTCTCAGCACCGCATGGTACCTTCTCCAAAATAGACCATATAATCGGTCACAAGACAGATGTCAACAAATACAAGAAGATCGAGCTAATCCCATGCCTCCTATCAGATCACCATGGAGTAAGAGTGGTCTTCAATAGCAACAAAAACAACAGAAAGCCCACATACACATGGAAACTGAACAATACTCTACTCAATGACACCTTGGTCAAGGAAGAAATAAAAAAAGAAATCAAAGACTTTTTAGAATTCAATGAAAATGAAGGTACAACCTACCCAAATCGATGGGACACAATGAAAGCAGTGCTAAGAGGAAAACTCATAGCTCTAAGTGCATCCAAAAAGAAACTGGAGAGAGCATACACTAGCAGCTTAACGGCACACCTTAAAGCCCTGGAAGAAAAACAAGTTAATTCACCCAGGAGGAGTAGAAGACAAGAAATCATCAAACTCAGGGCTGAAATCAATCAAATAGAAACAAAGAGAACCATACAAAGAATCAACAAGACCAGGAGCTGGTTCTTTGAGAAAATCAACAAGATAGATAAACCCTTAGCCAGACTAACCAAAGGACACAGAGACAGTATACAAATTAACAAAATTAGAAATGAAAAGGGAGACATAACAACAGAAACTGAGGAAATTCAAAAGATCATCAGATCCTACTACAAAGGTCTATACTCAAAACAACTGGAGAATCTGGAGGAAATGGACGATTTCCTAGACAGATATCAAATACCAAAATTAAATCAGCATCAAGTAGACCAGCTAAATAGTCCCATAACCCCTAAAGAAATAGAAGGGGTTATAGAAAGCCTCCCAACCAAAAAAAGTACGGGACCAGATGGTTTTAGTGCAGAATTCTACCAGACCTTCAAAGAAGACTTAACACCAATACTCTTCAAACTATTCCACAAAATAGAGACAGAAGGGACACTGCCCAACTCATTCTTCGAAGCCACAATTACGCTAATACCTAAACCACAAAAAGATCCAACAAAGAAAGAGAACTTCAGGCCAATTTCTCTGATGAATATAGATGCAAAAATACTAAATAAAATTGTTGCTAACCGAATCCAAGAGCACATCAAAACGATCATCCACCATGATCAAGTAGGCTTCATCCCAGGGATGCAGGGATGGTTCAATATACGGAAATCCATCAATGTAATCCACTACATAAACAAACTGAAAGAAAAAAACCACATGGTCATCTCATTAGATGCTGAAAAAGCATTCGACAAAATTCAGCATCCTTTCATGCTAAAAGTCTTGGAAAGAGCAGGAATTCAAGGCCCATACCTAAACATAGTAAAAGCAATCTACAGCAAACCAGTAGCCAACATCAAAATAAATGGAGAGAAACTTGAAGCATTCCCACTAAAATCAGGGACTAGACAAGGCTGCCCTCTCTCTCCATATCTTTTCAATATAGTACTTGAAGTTCTAGCAAGAGCAATTAGACAACATAAGGAAGTCAAAGGGATACAAATTGGAAAGGAAGAAGTGAAACTATCATTATTTGCAGACGATATGATAGTTTACCTAAGCGACCCAAAAAACTCCACCAGAGAACTTCTACAGCTGATAAACAACTTCAGCAAAGTGGCAGGTTATAAAATTAACTCAAGCAAGTCAGTGGCCTTCTTGTACTCAAAGGACAAGCAGGCTGAGAAAGAAATTAGGGAAATAACACCCTTCACAATAGCCACAAACAACATAAAGTATCTTGGCGTAACTCTAACCAAACAAATGAAAGATCTGTACAACAGGAACTTCAAGTCCTTGAAGAAAGAAATCGAAGAAGACCTCAGAAGATGGAAAAATATTTCTTGCTCCTGGATTGGCAGGATCAATATAGTAAAAATGGCCATCTTGCCAAAAGCAATATACAGATTCAATGCAATCCCCATCAAAATCCCAACTCAATTCTTCATAGATCTAGAAAGAGCAATTCTCAAATTCATCTGGAGCAACAAAAAACCCAGGATAGCTAAAACTATTCTCAACAATAAAAGGACTTCTGGGGGAATCAATATCCCTGACCTCAAGCAGTACTACAGAGCAATTGTGTTAAAAACTGCATGGTATTGGTATAGCAACAGGCAAACAGATAAATGGAACAGGATTGAAGACCCAGAAATTAACCCACAGACTTATGGTCACTTGATCTTTGATAAAGGAGCCACAACCATCCGATGGAAAAAAGATAGCCTTTTCAACAAATGGTGCTGGTTCAACTGGAGGTCAACATGCAGAAGAATGCGAATTGACCCACTCTTATCTCTTTGCTCTAAGATCAACTCCAAGTGGATCAAGGACCTCCACATAAAACCAGACAGACTGAAACTATTAGAAAAGAAACTTGGGAAGACCCTGGAGGACTTGGGCACAGGGGAAAAGTTCCTGAACAGAACACCAATAGCCTACGCACTAAGATCAAGAATCGACAAATGGGACCTCATAAAATTACAAAGTTTCTGCAAAGCAAAGGACACTGTCCGAAGGACAAAACGGCAACCAACAAAGTGGGAAAAGATCTTCACCAACCCCACATCCGACAGAAGGCTAATATCCAATATATACAAAGAACTCAAGAAGTTAGACCCCAAAGAACCAAATAACCCTATCAAAAAATGGGGCACAGAGCTAAACAAAGAATTTTCACCAGAAGAAATTCAGATGGCCGAGAAACACCTTAAGAGATGTTCAACATCATTAGTCATCAGGGAAATGCAAATCAAAACAACCCTGAGATTCCACCTCACACCAGTCAGAATGGCTAAGATTAAAAACTCAAGAGACAACAAGTGCTGGCGAGGATGTGGAGAAAGAGGAACACTCCTCCACTGTTGGTGGGATTGCAAAATGGTAAAACCACTCTGGAAATCAGTTTGGCGGATCCTCAGAAAATTGGGCATGGCACTCCCAGAGGACCCTGGCATACCACTCCTGGGCATATACCCAGAGGATTCCCCTGCATGCAATAAAGACACATGCTCCACTATGTTTTTAGCAGCCTTGTTTATAATAGTCAGAAATTGGAAGGAGCCCAAATATCCCTCAAAGGAGGAATGGATACAGAAAATGTGGTATATTTATACAATGGAATACTACTCAGCAATTAAAAATAATGAATTCATGCAATTTGTAGGTAAATGGTTAGACCTGGAAAATATCATCCTGAGTGAGCTAACCCAATCACAAAAGAATGCACATGAAATGCAATCACTGATAAGTGGATATTAATGAGCCCAGAAGCACTAAATACTCAAGACACAAATAGCAAGTCAAATGATTCCCAAGAAGAAGAAAGGAGAGGACCCTGGGCATGTAAAGATTGCATCCAGTTTAGTAAAGAAACCGAGGGGTGAGGGGGAATGATTGAAGAATAGTTGGGGGGGAGAAGAACTATGGGAACTATGGTGGGTGGGAACTGGGAAAGGGGAAAGCCTTTGAAATGTAAACATAGAATATAGAAAATAAAAATAACTAAAAAAAAATAAAATAAAATTAGTTTGTCAAATTGTGAAAAAAAAAATATCGTTTCTTCCTGGGCTCAAAATGAGCCTACTCAATGAACTTAAACCTTAGAACAGCTGAGTGGACCAACATATTTAGATTAAAGGTATTTTTTTCAATGTTATTTTCAGTGAAACAGTGACTTGTAATGTTTTCAATGGTGTTTACAGCTTTTAAAAGGTAAATCATGTCAGAAGAATTACTGTGCTTTTAAATATCCCAAGAAAAGTGTCTTAGTTAGGGTTTTACTGTTCTGAACAGACACTATGACCAAGGCAACTCCTATAAGGACAACATTTAATTGGGGCCAAGGTGGGAACATGGCAGCATCCTGGCAGGCATGTTCAGGAGGAGCTGAGGTTTCTACATCTTCATCTGAAGGCTATTCGTAGAATACTAGCTTCCAGGCAGCTAGGATGAGGGTCTTAAAGCCCACGCCCACAGTGACACACCTACTTCAACAAGGCCACACCTTCTAGTAATGCTACTCTCTGGGTCAAGCATATACAAACCATCACATTTCACTCCCTGGCCACCATAGGCTTGTTCAAACATATGAGTCTGTGGGGACCATACCTAAACATAATGTAATGCAAAATACATTTAGTCCAACTTCAAAAGTCTCCATCGTCTATAGCAGGCTCAACAATGCTAAAAGTTCAAAGTTCAAAGACTCTTCTGAGAGTCATCCAATCACTTGAGTGTAATCCCCAAGGCAAGACAGAAAACCAACTGAGCAAACTCCAAACTCTGCATCTCCATGTCTGATGTCAAAGCAGGATTAAGATCTCCAACTCTTTTTTCATCTTTGTTGACTGTAACACACTTCTTTCTCCTGTTATGGTTCCACTGCCTCTTAGCAGCTTTCCTCAGCAGATAGGCCACGGCTCTGGCATCTTGAACATCTTGGGATCTGCAAAGCAACTTCAATGTTACAGCTTCTTGTTTCAATGTCTGGGATCCACACATGATCTTCTGGACTCTTCAAAAGGCTGGTGTTATGTCTTCAGCTCTGTCCTCTGTAGCACTCTAAGCTCAGGTTGATTCACTCCAATGCTGTTGCAGTTCTTGGTGATCATCCCATGGTACTGGAATCACCAATACGCAGGGTCTTCCACTGCAACTAGGTTTTATCAATAGCCTCTTATAGGCTTTTTTCATGGTGCCAAGCCTCAAATGCTTTGCATGACTCTTTCAGTCCTGGGCCATCAACTGGATCCTTACTGGGACTCCTTTCAAATATCCTGTTGTTGCCCTGCCACGGAGATCCTGTAGCTTTCCATCTGCAGGACTGGCTGCTACATTATGTATTCTAGCAGTTCATAGATGGGTAGATGTTGGGGTGGGCCAACACAAAGCCCTGGGTCTGGACCTGGGTAGTAGCTCAGTTGTTCAGGCTGACAGCTCTCCTGCACCCACACCACCAAAGCCAGCTCTGTCAGGGCTCATCCAAGTATAGCAGCTGGCAAGGGGCAGAGCCAGCTCTCCTGCCCTCACACCCTCATGGCAGCTCACACACTTTGTGGCCACAGACTCAGACATGACCCTCGGTGGCAGCACATACTTCCCAGTGGCCTCAGGTGGCAGGGCAGTCTAGTCACATCAGGCTGTTCCTTACCACCATTGAGTCTCCAGTTCCTCCTCTCGTCATAGTACTCAAACTGTTCTGCTTCTCTTTCTCTGTCATCTCTCTACCACATACTTTTTTTTTTCTTAGTGGCTCCAGCTACAGGCCTACACCAGGCAGACAGAGCTCTGGGTGTCTTCCATCTACCCCTGCTGCATGACAAGCTTCTGTGGAGCCATTTTAAGAGCTGCTTGTGCTGGTGTCTGGAACAATTTAGACTGATAAATACTGGCACAGGCTGAACATCTGTAAACCAAATTCTGGAATCCCAAATTCTCCCAAATCTGAATTATTTTGAGCACCACCATGAGCCCAGCAGTATGCAATGCCCTGACTGAGGTTGAGCACAGAGTCATTGTCAACATGTGGTCCACTAAAGACAGTCTGTAAATTGTCCTCAGGCTGTGTGGACAAGGGTCATACACATGAAATATGAGTGAGTTTGTGTTTAAACTTGGATCTCAGTCCCAGATGCCTTATTATATATGTGCAAATATTCTACACTTAAAAATAAATTCAACCATTTCTCCTCTGGAGCTTTGTGGATACAACAGTAACTAAAGCAGCAAATGGTTGAAACACAGGACTCAACAGCAGGCAAATGTCCGATTTGCCTGGAAATCAGGGAGACAGAGCATCACTGTGACCTCAGCACCCCTTAGCTGCCAGAAGGTTTATCCAGATTCATCACTGTGACCTCAGCACCCCTTAGCTGCCAGAAGGTTTATCCAGATCAGCTGCTTCATATCCAATATACCAAAACTCCCAAGCACCTTAAATTCCACTCATCACCTACACAAAGCCTTCATCAGGCTTTAAAATTTGACTCAACTCTGGGTGATCTGCATTATGAAGACCTTACTACATATCTGCTTATAGCAACTACTCAGCACATATGGGGTCGTTCACCTCTTCTTTTAAGCCTAGCTTTTAAAAAAAGAGACATCATGTCTGCGGATCATAACGCATAAAGAGCCCATTTCCCTAATATTTTTGATTAAGACTAAAACCATAATTTTAATCAGCTTTACTAGAAATCAAATCATTTTCCAGGAACCTGGCCCAAATGTTCTACCTAATATATACAATCCACATGATCTCCATAAAGATCCAAATAATATGTTTTATGAATAAAACATACAATATAGGTACAATATTTCTATAAAGCCAAAAGTATTTTTTAAAGTCACTGTCATTAGAATTAGATTGTTTTTTAGCATTCCTTTAATTAGTCTCCAGTGGGCTGGATTTATCTTTGTATGAAAGATAGCAGAAAAAAAATTTGAATGATGATTAACTCACTGCGAAACTACTTATATGTTTTTTCCAATGAGATTAGAATACCTTTAAATTTTCTAGAATTTACAGTAATGAAAAGAAACATGACCAAATTTGAATTTGCTCATAAAAGAAAAATAGAATTGTATGCCCCTTTGAAATATGTGTGCCCACATCTCTGCTGGACTCTCTGCTTGCCAGCCTTCAAAGCTTCAAAAAATGTCATCCAAGATTGATCAAAGACAGATTCCTCTAAACTCACTCTTTCAAATGCTCAAAATAAGGAGATAGAGTCTTTAGTATTGTTTGAAAGAAGGGGTCCTCAAACTGAGGCAGAAGTTGGGGCTGGGGCTGCTTGCTCTCTTTAGGGAAGTAACTTTCAATGTAGCATTCTCATGAGAGCACATTAACTATATAAATATCCTCACTGATACACACCTACCCGTAATCATCTCATTAAACAAAGGATGCCAACACAATGACTACTCCTATAACAGCATGCTAAATCTTATAGATACATGCATGGAAACCCAAGAGATATCACAAACCATTTGACAAGGAGTAAAGCAGATGTCACAGAGGCTACATAACCTGAATGGGCAGGGTTTTGTTGGATGCCTTCAAGAGCCACCAACTGCCTGCAGAGCAGGCAGGGCAAGTGAGAGACAAGGTACACAAGCCCCCTCCCCACCCCATATGTTCACAGTTGAATGTAAAGTGTAATGTGTATACAACACATTGAACTTAAGACACATGCTGAATTTTTTAAGAGTCCTGGAAGGGAGTTACTGCAGATGTAAAGGGTGACATCTGAGGCCACCGAGCAGAGGAAGAAGAGGAAGAAGGAGGAAGAGGAGGAGGAGGAGGAGGAGGAGGAGGAGGAGGAGGAGGAGGAGGAGGAGGAGGAAGGCTCTCTTAGCGAGCTAGGAAGCCAAATAATGTTAGAGGCATCAGAAGAACATAGCAGAACTTAAAGCATCTTCTTGATAAGAGGGTAATCCTTATCTTTGTTTACTCAAGGCTGTCTGTAGCACACATAACCCTAAAACCAGCATCCATTCAAAGTAAATAGTAGGCTTGCCTCGACCTCTAATATCATACTTGTAATTTCTTCTTCCAGAGCCAAAAAACAAAAAAATCTCTGAAACTCATAACAGGAGCTGGGGTCCCCTAAACTCATGGTTTCTCCAAGGTTGTACAGACTCCATACACATTAAGGTTTGGCACTTGAACTACTCCACTGAAGCTGTGGAACACAGGGACGAGGGAAACCAGTAGAGTCGTGTTGTTCAAACAGTTCACATCTACCATGAAAAGCAAAAACATTCATTGCCTCTAAACAGGAGGCCTCGCAGCTCCCTCGAACCTGTGCCAGGCAGCTTTGCTGTGTGAAGATTAAAATAAAATCTCAGATTGTTTGTAGTCCCAGACAAATGGCTAGCCTTACCTCTGAGCAATAGAGGAATGAACAGGAAGTGAGCTGGGAACGGGGTACCTGTTAGATTGAAAAAGAATAAGGAGAAGAGGTAAGATTCCAGGAGAAAGACTTGAGTCAGTGACACATTTTAAAGTTACTAGTATCCATAAAGAATTAATATCTTGGAATAGAGAGAATCCTGGACAACATCAACATTTAAGTGTTGGGCAGTAGAAGGAGAGGAGTTCCTAAAAGAGACAGAAAAAATCAACAGAACTGATGGAAAACACTGTCTCTTAGAAGCCAAGAGCATTCTTAGGATAGTGTCATCACCAATATAACTCAGAAAAATCTAAGAAAACTACTCAAAACTTCACTGAATTTGTCACCTCGGAAGTTGCAGTTATCACTGCTGCTCCTGTCAACCTCAGAGTCACTCTGATGCCTCCATGCTTGTATAATCTGTTTACAGGCTCTTGGCATCTAGGACTTCCAACTAGGCTGAGTTCAGCTAACAAGAGACTTAGTGGAAAGGACTAGAAAGGCTCTGCCTACTCCTCTCTGCCCTGGATGGCCCTTTCTGCACTTAATGAATTGCACCCTTCAGAGACTTCCATTCCTAATGATCAGGGCTGCCAACCCACAATTCTATGACAGTGTCACCAATTGTCCCTCTATGATTCCTGTCCTAACGACTCCTAGCTACCACTGTCTCTGGGTACCCATCCTCCCCTCTTAGGTATCTTAGATCTTCCACCTTTGAGCTAACCAGTTCCCCTAAATTATATTCCCTTTACATGCTAATGAAGTGGTTTCTTTTTGTCCAGTTGGACTTTAGACCAAGACCAAGAGTGGAAGTAGAGAAGGTTAAGCTTAATCAGCAAGACAAAGAGGAGATAGAGGAAAGCAGGAGGCTTCAAAGAACTCACCTAAGGGGTTGCCCTGGGAAAGGGAGTGGTAGAGGGAGAATACTCGGAAACTGCTCAGCAACTGTGACCTGATGACACGTCACCTAGAAGGAGGGGATGACGTTTGCCTTTGCCCTCTGCTTGTGAGAAGCTCCACAGGTGTTTTTGGAAGAGCTGGCAAGGGTGGCGATGTCAGTGACAACTCTCTGAAAGCCTGCTAGACACACAGAAGTCCAAGGTGAAGGAGCCTGAGTATCGGGGCTAACCCACCCAGGTTCAGGGTTCAGACTGCTCCTCCTCTTAAGATTCGTTTCTTCTGACAGCAGATACTCAAGATAGTGTTGGAGTCTTGCCAGTGAGGATGAGGAGGACAGAGCTACAGGCAGCACAGGCAGGGAGTTGTTTGGATGGTTCTCCAAGGAATAGAGGCAGCAAACGAAGCAGAGAGAGGACTTAGAGTCATCGAAGCCACCAAAACTGGCCGGACTGCTGCAATTCCTAAACCTCATCAAGTGGTGTAACCTGCCTGAGCCCAATCCCTCAACCACAGAAGTAGAGACGACATCCCTGAAAATGCCATGAGCTAGGTGAGAAAATATTTTTGGAATGTGTAGTAAAGAGGCCATCACAGAGAACCTAGCACTGCGCAGCAGATGGGGGGGTTTCACTGCTTATGTTGTGATCATAAAAGATAGAGAGATAGGATATGTTCTATGGGGGGGTGTGGTGAGGTGTGGGGGAAGGGGTGCCTCAGTGCGTCCGTGCCAAGCATCTCTTCCCCCTGAGGGACCAGCCACACAGCAGTATAGTATAGAATAGAGTTTATTGAGGGCATGGGGAGGGGAGTTAAGAGGGTAGTAGAGGCAGAGAAAGGCAGAGAGAAGGAGAGAGTAGAGAAGTAGAGGCTGGCCATGACCATGTAGAGAGAGAGAGGGGAAGGGAATGGGAGAAAGGGGGAGCAAAGGGACAAGAGGCAAGAGAGTAAGAGAATAAGAGAGAACAAGAGAGCAAGGAGGGGCAAGCAGCCCCTTTTATAGTGGGCCAGGCCTACCTGGCTGTTGCTAGGTAACTGTGGTTCTGTAGAAGCATACCTGGCTGTTGCCAGGTAACTGTGGGGGTGGAGTCCAGACAGAGTACCAATAGCTCAGATCTGCTATAATCACACGCTGAAGCATATCCCTAGCCCAAAGTTTCACAGAAGGAAGTTAAGTTACCTGAGGAAAACATTGGTTCTCTGCCTCCTTCCTGCACCTCTCGCCTTGCCCCCTATTTCCCATCCTCTACCGTGTGTGGTAAGAAGTGGCTGACTCATGTTTCCATGGCAATCAATGTACGGCCCTTCCACATCCATAAGTGATGGCAAAATTATCATTGGGTGAAAACTCTGAGACAGGGAGCCAAAGCAAACCGTTCTTCTTTGTAAGTTGTCCATCGTAGGTCCTGTCACAGTCTCTGTCACTGTCACGGAAAGACACCTACCACATGATCTCTATTCAGTGTGACAATCTAGATACCTCTTTGGAGATGGGACCCAAAGAACAATTTTTGCAGCTTCCGTGAGACACTCCACAAAATAATCCATCTCAGATCCCTCCTGTCTCTGACATACATGGAAGAGTCTGATTCTAGTGAGATCTGAGCTATTCTCTTTTGGATAGAAGAGAGCTAGCTATGGGAAAGCCCTGTATTAAAACCAGAACTGCAGGGAATTTAAACCTCTAGAGAGTGGCAGAGCAGGCAGGTCACACACAAGTGGTCCTTTCTGGAGAGAACTCTTCCCAGGCAGAAGGCTCAGGGGAGCAGCAGGTGCAGGGAGGCATGGGGAAAGCTAATGCAGGGTCACTTTCAGACTAAAGGGACATTGGCTTCTTGGTTCTCCTGGGTCTTGCCTCTTTGTTTCTTTTATTTCCTACAGATTTCTTCTTACCTTGTTGACACAGTGTAAGACCCAAAAGAAAAACGGGGGCACCCCAGCACCCCACGCCTTGGAAGCCATCACCCCAATCACTCACGAGAAACAGTCTTGATGCAAATAGCAAGAGGATTTTAATTCCAGAGTCTCTGGGGTTCACAGTCTTACCATGCAGGGTAAAAAGAGTGTGAGCCACTTGGGCAGAATCGGAGCAGCTTTTATAGGCTTATAACAGAACCCGCCTACCACAAGCCACTCCATAGCTTCTAAGCCAATCAGTTTAAATTATCCAAGCCCGCGCTCTCTGAGAACCAGTTTCCTATAGAAGCCGGATGGGAACTGGTTGTCATTTCTGCTTACGTGGCTGCCACGCACAGAGTCACGCCAAGGTTACACACAGTGTCACATACTTATTACATGGGCGCGAGCCCCACAGCCCACCGCGTTCACCCTTGCCCCAGCTGAAAGGACGCTGGGGACCTCCCCAGGCCTGCAACTCTCATCCTTTCAACAGCAGAGAGGGAAAGGCCCCCCAGAGCGGCCATCCTCAGGCGGATCAGGGCAGAGCACACACAGCAGCCTTTTTGTTTGCCTGTTTGTTTTTGTCTTTAACATAGTTAAAGGGAAAAATATTGCATCAAATGTGCCCTTTGGAAATAAACTATGTCATTATTTCATTCATCAGTGAGCATCTTTGTTCTATAAATCACCATTTTCTCCTGCCATCTGTCAGCTAAGAAGAAAGAGTACGCCCACATTTGAAGCCCTACCAAGGCAAGAAGTGCTTGTGGCTGCCTTTACGCTGTTAGGGAATCTCAGTGATAGGAAAATGATGCCCATCATCTCTGATGCCCAGGAATCAGAGGGAAATATGCAAAAAAATTAGTGAAGAGATGAAGAAAGGGACCTGGTAATTGATTATTCTGGCTAGGGATTGAGACAATCAACAGAAGGGCTATGGGCCAAACCTCCTACCATGCTGCAAATGCTAAAAAGCCTCCACCCAGAGCCAACAAATGCGGGGTTCTGAGGAACAGTGTCTTTGGGGACAGATATGTTACCCATCAGCCGGCATGTTTCATCTTACCGCACATTGCAGGAGAGTTAAAGGCGGCTTTGTGTCTCTGCTTTCCGACAGAAACTGATGTCTAGGCGCAGGAAGGCTGAGCCTGCCCTGGGGCCCCAGGAAGGATAATCTACCCACAGACAGTGTGTGCACAAAGCCACACACATGCAGCACTTGGTTCAAGCACAGGCTTGAAGGGCAACTGAGTTGGACATAGCTTGGATATTTGTTCCTGTAGCTTTGCCTTCATTTCCCTGTTTTTCAATTTAGTAAAGTCAGAAAGGTCTTTTTTGTAGACATCATGGATCTCACTATAAAGACAACACAGTATAGAAAAGTAATTGAAAATTTAGCATGACAGATCCCTACATCATGCCCAGTTTACACACTGCATTTAAGTGTCATCTGAATAAAATGGAGCATCATTTGATTTTCTTAGCATGTGATAACAAAGGCCACTAGGCCATTTGGGAACACTGCTTGAGTCAGGCTAGGCCAAGAGTTCTTCTGGAATCTTAGCAGGTTGCTATGAACCCAAGGAGATACAATTCAAATCATCACCCTGCAGGGAATGGGCAGGGTAAATAGGTGCCCACCAGGCCTTGCATGGGGCTCAGCTATGCACTGACCATAATTCCCTGCAGCAAATTGGTGCTTGTAAGACCCGAACGAGAGGAACCTCCCAAAGGCCATCGGAAAACACAGATAATTACATCATGGTTTATAGTAGTAGCAAAATTACAGTTATGAAATAACAACAAAAATAATTTGATGATGGAGGTCACCACAATATGAGGAACTGTATTAAAGGGTCGAAACGTTAGGAAAGTTGGGAACCTCTGTTCCAGAGTCTTTGCTTACAAGCCTCAGCATGGGCTAAAGTCCTTCCAGAGTTTTAACTCCTGGTTCTAAGACCCATTGAAACTAAGCAGAGTATCAGTCAAGATAGAATCTGTCTGCAATGCTAAGGTCTGAACCATCGGTGTCTTTGTTTCTCTTCCTTCCTTATGCTGGAGAGTAAGGAGAACACCTTTCAGAGTCTGACCCCAGGACTACAACAGCAATAAATTTCAATGTGCCCTGTTGTTAACTGGTGCTACACTGAGTCCTCTGCCTTTTCTTCCCTTGTCTCCTAGGTAATGAGCGTGGGGGTGGGGCTGGGGCCAGAGGAAAGAAAAGTTTCCACAGAGGTACACAGCATGAAGTCAGCCTGGCTGAATTAAATTTGCTGTGGCAGTGGGACAATGTTGAAAGGGTGTCAGGAACCTTTCTGATTGTTTCTGAAGAGAAATGTGAGGAGGGTTTCTTCATAATGGTGCCCTTTTCACACAGCAGGCACTTTCGAATCCCACCTGTACAGCAGGGAACTCTCTAGGGATTCGTGGTCCCCGCCCTTCTCATTTATCTCTACCTCCTTTCAGTTATTTGAAAATAAAAGTCTTCCTAATGCCTACATGTGAAAGCAGCTTGGGCCGCTGTGCTCCAACAGCAGCAGGCTAATTCTTGAACAATTTGCTCAGTGAAATTCAATCTCCAAGAACCCAGGTTCTGCTTTAAAAGGAAAGAAACCTCTCCAGCCTAATTTGTGGTCAAAAAGATGCAAAACTGGGCACAATATTAAATTAAATCCTGGAATTTCCTCCATGCTCCTCAGCTAGATTAGATGTGTGCATGCCATATGCAAAGGGGAATTAGGCTCTATGTGTTGTTTAATTTCCTTAAACAACTCAAAGTCGTCCCTCTCTAAACATAAACACGAAGTATTTATCTGCTGTTCACATAATTGAATGTTATAAAATTATCCAGCTATATTGGTCTGCATGTACATGTTTCGCCCTCTATGTGTATGTGTGTGAATTTTAAATTGAAGTCATTAAGTGTACCAGTTTTGGATCACAGAGTCATGCCATTTAAAGTTATATTTATAACTTACATCCACAAATGAGCTTGTCAATTTAATAATACTCACGATACAAACCGCTTTAATGTCCAACTATGCTGGCTTGGTTAATAAACTATGTCTGTATAACAGATAGCTGCTCCAGAGAGAGAGAGAGAGAGAGAGAGAGAGAGAGAGAGAGAGAGAGAGAGAGAGAGAGAGAGATTGAGAGAGAGAGAGAGAGAGAGAGAGAGAGAGAGAGAGAGAGAGGAGTAGCTACATCATTATTATATACGTGCAAGTATCAGGGTCAAAAGTACACGGGAAAGTAGTTGTTTTCACAACTCATAGGCCACAAGAATTGCTTAGACTAATAGCTATAACCTGCCAGTAACTACATCATGATTATTTTTCACTTATCAGTCCCCAACCCCCCTTCCCAACCCCCAAATTTTATTAAAAGTGTATTGAAAGTTGTTAATTCTCAACAGCAATTACTTTTTAAGACCAAGACCAGAAGAAATTTCATAGTAGCCACAGGCCCATCCACAGGCAGTGTAAGCCTGGAGCTAAAGCTGAGCTCAGCAGGTGGGAAACTGGCTGCATTACTCGACTATAATTTGATTAGGGCAGATCTAATGCTCCTTTCAGTTCTACATTCTCAGATGGCCCTAGACATGATGCTCTAAAAACAGCAAGTGAAGGGTATCATGAACAGACTGTGCTCTCCACCTAAAGAAATGCTGTTCGTCAACATAGTCATTTTGATAAACTGTTATGTGTTTAAAGTATGCTACTTAATTTTTCCTAGAAAGCATCTATAAGCATAAGATAATTGCTCAGTAATTACAATATAAATTATTTCTCAAAGTATCTATTTTATAAGACAATGTGTATCAAACATATAAGATGGGAGAAGAGGAATAAGTGTTTTAAAATAAAACTGAAGGGAAACAAAATTTAAAGATACTAAGATAAACAGGCATGAGATTCCAATATCACAAAACACACTTACACAAAAGAAGCTATAAAACTATCCTTCAGCTTCTCAGTAGCCAATATGAGGACTGGAGCACAGTCATCACTATAATTCAGAACATTCCTCAGATAAAGCTCGAAGCACAGTAGAGACAGGAGGACAGAGGGCCCCCTAGAAACTTAGTAGGGAACATGGTATGGTGTGAGAGGTCCTCAGGGCCAGCTTGTGCAAGCAAGTACATGCTAGTCTTCTGAACGGTTTCCTTTGCTGGTCCACACACAGGCTGATATCAGGGTCGTTTCCCTTCACCATCAGTGTAAGCAACAGTTTGAGGGGATCAGAACGAACACAGCATCGCACAAGTGCAGTGCAACATTCTGGCATGCCTTTCAGATGAAAATCTGCATACAGAGATGACCTTTACCTTTCCATGGCTACACTTAGAATAATTTATCTTTTCTGTGTTATGAAAGCATTCACACTCAGCAGAAACCACTGAGCTGTCTCTGAGTTAACAGCATATAGTGTGATACTCTCTGGAAGTGCCTTGCTGCTCATTAACAGCACAATCCACAATCCAACCCCCTCTGCAGTACTCTTGAGTTTACTGAGGATGTTGAGTAAGCTATCAAGATTCTTGTGTTTTTCATTTACAGGGATGGATTTATCATATAACCTCATCATTAAGTGAAGGGCATTAAGTATGGGCTCTAATTTTTACATGTTCCCCATTATATTTCTGCTACTCAAAACTTTGAAAAGTGCTCTGTTACATAGTCAACTTTACCAAGTTGATATTCTCTAATTCCAACTTGAAGCTGTTAGTTCCACTTTACAGTTAAAAACAGACCACATATATTATGTCAGAATACTAGGCTGCTATACTTTTCATTTCATTTTTATTTATTCAGTTAATTAAAAATCAGCCCAGAGACCAGGTTCTGAATGCCTACTATTTCCTACAGTTCTGATTCATACTGGAAATCCAGCAGACTTGGCCACTGTAGTAACCTCATGTAAAAAACAAGAAAATCAATACTCAAGTTTCTTGGATTGGGGTGTATTCTGTGCACTTGATGGGCAGACTGAGCCATCACCTTCTACATCTAAAGAGCAATTATACCAGTTGTGACAATGAAAGCTGTCTCCAGATGCTGTTTATCACCACTAATGTAGAGAGGATTTATCACAAGTGTGATTAAGCAGTTCTTAGAAAAGATCTACAGGATGTTGAAAAAAAGTACAAAAAATGTGTAGTAGTATGGTCACCCGGAAGGCCTCCTTGAGGAAGTGATGTTTAAAAGCAATGAAGGATGGGTGTGCAAGCAATGGTCACTCTGCAGAGGACTGAAAACCCAGGGTATGTCTAAAGATGGCCAGTCTGTGCCTGTGAAAAGCTCAGGAACTTTGGAAAATTCCACCAGACCCCTCCCCTCCTGGAAGAGAAAGGTCATAGAGCACTTAGGTACCCCTCCCCTGCAGAAAGCAGAGTCTAATTATAGTCCTCAGACCACAGTTGGGGGGCTGTGGAACTGCCTGTGGGGGAGGCCCAGTGCAGGTAAACACATTCCTCAACTGTTGGCCACTTAAAGACAAGGGAAGTCCTTGCCACCTCATTCCCTAAAGACCAATCAGTTTAAAAGTCACACTGTTCTGCCAATCACATTGTGTACAGTGGCTGTTGCTCTGAAAACTGTATAAAAACTCAGGGGGTCGTTTCTCTCTCCTTCGGGTGCAGTGTGACCTCAGTATGCTGGAACAATAAAATTCCTCTTGCATTTGCATTCCTAGCTCCAAGGTGTGTATGTGTGTATGACTCTCTAGAAAGTCACTTGGTGAGTTGGCCAGGAATCACACCCACTGTGGGGATGCACCAGAACGGTGAATTCGAGGTACCAGGTACCATGGTTCTTTTTTGTCTTGCTTTTGGTCAAAGTGAGTCTGTAAGTCTGTTTGAACTTTCAGTTTGCTTGCAAGCTTGGGAGGTGGGGGCAGGGGGGAGGGGGACTCAGAGAGCGGGCAGATGAGGTGACCTTGGAGAGCTTGAAGGACACTTTAGCCCTGTCCTCCCCACCCTCCCCAGCCAGGAAGGCTCCACTCCTTCTGGGAACAGCAATATCAGCAGGAGCTGAGTCTTGCTTTAACCTGATTTATCTGGCTCCTGCTGTATTTGGCAGGGGCACCTGGTTTGTCTTGGTACACCTGGAACTCTGTTCTGAGTCAGTGGAAGGGACCAACTGTCTGTAACTGGGCCCATGGCAGGGTAGAGCTGTCTGTGTGTTGATTGTTTTTCTTTATGTTTGTTAGTGTCTCATTCTGTGGTCTTGGACTTAGACTGATGACTTTTTTTTGACATTGGACAGACTCAAAGACAAGTTAGTACTCTCTGCTTCTCTGAATGACCCACCATTAGAGTATGGTACCCACCTGTAGGGACCTTTGAATTGCAGGTTATCAAAGCAGGAGAGAAGAGAGTCTTTAGTCCAGGATCCCTCCGGCACCTGGACCAAGTGCCCTATATAGTTACCTAGAAGAATATAGTGGAGGACCCCCCTCCCCCTCATAGATTAAAGCCTTTCTTTCCCCAAGACCCACTTTACAGGTTCTGGTCTTCAGGAAGAGGGAAGCACAGGAGGAGAGATCAAAACCTGAGAAGAAGTCAATCCTCCAAGACCCTTCAACAGTGGACCTGTTGATCCAAGACCCTCCTCCTCCATATCTCCCTATCCTCAACCCCATGGCCCCACCAGCACCAGTACCAGTTCTGGGTGTTGTGATCATAAAAAGAGAAAGCTGCATAAGAATATGTTCTATGGTAGTGGGGGGAAGGGGGTGCCTCAGCAGGCCATGCTGAGGCATCCCTTTTCCCTGAGGGCCCAAACACAAGATGTTATAGTATAGAATAGAGTTTATTTAGGGTATGGGGAGGGGAGTTAAGAGGTAGTAGAGGCAGAAAAAAGCAGAGAGAGAAGGAGAGAGTAGAGAAGTAGAGGCTGGCCATGACTACATGGAGAGAAAGGAGACGAGAATGGGGAGAGAGGAGAGACCAAGAGAGCCAGAGGCGAGAGAGACAAGAGAGTAAGAGAATAAGAGAGAGGAAGGGCAAGCATCCCCTTTTATAGTAGGTCAGACTATAGTTGCCAGGTAACTGTGGGGTAGAGTTTAGACAAAATCCTAACATGGGGATCCTCAGCCCATAGGGAACTGGGGCCATTGCACCCCTCCCCCTTACAGGAGGAGGAATGGGAGGAGACCCGATAGCCACCTCCCCTGATACCATGGTGGTTCTCCCACTAAGGGCATATGGGCCTCCGGAAAAGGGCAATCGGGCTATGCAATATTAGCCCTTCTCTTTGGCCTACTTGTACAACTAATCTCTTTGAGACTGTTTAATTTATAATGCAGGAAGCCAGAAAGAATTCCCCCTCAGACCAGGGGGCACCATCGATTGACTAGGCTGTCTTGGACAGTGGGCTTTTCCTGACTAGACCTGACTGGGACTTTAATACAGCAAAAGGTAAGGGGCATCTGAGGTCTCCCGCCAGACTCCATTGGCAGGTCTTAAGGGGGCTACATGATGACCCAAAAATTTGACCAAGGTATATGAGGTTCAGCAAGGACTAGATGAGTCACTGCAGCCTTTCTAAAGCAGCTCATGGAGGCATTCTGCCAATATATACCCTATGACCCCAGAGGTGAGAAGAAAAAAGAAAGCTACTGTGACTATAGCTTTTATAGACCCAGCTAGTAGAGATATCAGGAAAAAAGCTTTAGAGGCTAGAGCAACTATAGGATAAGTTATTGAGGGATTTAGTGCAGGTTGCTGAGAAAGTCTACCATAACAGGAAAAGCCCTAAGTCCTGTCTCTCAGGCTAGAGGATGAATACAAGTTGTTTAAGACCTCAGACAGGACACTCCAGGACCTACATTGGTGGCCTTTCCCTGAGCCTGGGCTAAGATGGCAGGGATAAGAAGGGCTACCTACCAGCCCCCCATCCATGTGGAGCTCAGAACCCAACCCTCCTCAGTGTTTGTGTGCCAATATCCTATGTGGAGGGGGTCCAGGACAGAATCAGTCCCTGCATTACCAGGCTCATAGAACAAGGGATTCTTCGGAAGTGCCAATCAGCTTGAAATACTCCCTCCTGCCTGTGAAGAAATCTGGGACCCAAGACTAAGGAGGACTCTCTCGAGGGGACTAAATGCCTCTTGAAGGTGCTGGGAAGAGTGAGATATAAAGCCTCAGCCAAGAAGGCCCAATTTTGCCAGAGAAAAGTAAGTTATTTGGGCTACCTGTTGAAAGACAGCTGGTGCTGGCACTCAAAAGGAGACCATTCTATGCATCCCTCCTCCACAGGCCCAAACAGGTATGCCTTTGCCACGTCCACTGAACTATATACTAAGAGAGGGTACTGCTCACATCAGAGGGAAAAGAAAGAAACAAGCAGAATTCTTGGATCTGATGAAGCCAGGAACTGTATTATTCATTTCCCAAGACATCAGAAGGGAAGAGACTCAGTGGCCCCGGGTAATAACCAGGCAGATCAAGTGGCTCAGAAGTGGCTATGCAGGAGCCTATCCCAGTTATGGGCCTGCAAGAGACAGCGCTGGGAAGTGGGACTGGACTAAGGATGGCCTCACTTAGAATATACTGAGAAGAAAGGACTCAGATTGCTAGCCACCCTACCAACTATTACCAAGAGAAGGAAGGACAATGGTGCACACAAGAAGGGAGAACTATACCCCCCAGAAAGCAAGCAGAAGACTCACTTGGCCAAATGCGCAGATGGACTCATTTAGGGGATAAAAAGTTTGTCCAAGCAGTTAAAGAACCTAAAGTATATACAATAGACCACAGGTTCTGGGCCAGAGAGATAGTGTAAGGTAGAACAATGTAAGGTATGCCAGCAAGTGAAGGCTTATGCAGCCACGAGTAAACAGGGCAAAAGACCTAGGGGAGAAGGCCCTAGAGTATATTGAGAGGTCGATTTTACAGAAGTTAAGCCAGGAAAATATGGTTATAAATACCTTCTAGTATTTGTAGATGTTTTCTCTGGATGGGTTGAGGCATTTCCTACCAAACAGGAAACAGCTACTGTGGTAGCTAAGATATTAGAGGACATTTTTCCAAGGTTCAGAGTGCACCAAGTAATTGGATCGGACAATGGTCCTGCTTTTGCCTCTAAGGTAAGTCAGGGATTGACAGAGATATTGGGCACTAATTAGAACCTCCATTGTGCATATCGTCCCCAGAATTCAGGGCAGGTAGAGAGAATAAATCAAACCTTAAAAGAGACCTTGCCAACCACTCCACTGTGGAAAGTATGCATCCAAGTCTAAATTCCTGAAGGTTTTCAAGACAGTCAATGAAAAACAAAAGCATCCAGAACCAACTAAAGTGCCCCTGTAAGGAAAATGAAATCTTGGGTTGCTATTTCTAGGATCACAAAACAGTCCTTAGTTGAATTTCAATATACATTAGTCAGGTAGGTATCAGGATGAGTAAATTGGTACAAAGATAGAACCATTATTGGGTATTTATTAAGACAGGTATGTTTTTATTTAGAAAAGTAGCCCTGGTTTTTCATGTTTTAGCCAGGCTCCTGAACTGTCATAGCATCTCACTCAGTGATTTAAAAGTTAGTTTGAGTAAACAACCCCCTACTTGATGCTGATGTCTCCTTCCTTCCCTACCAGCATATCTACCTAGCATGAACACTATAGGTCATTTTTATCAGACTGTCCTTGACTCACATGCATTCTCTCTCTCTCTCTCTCTCTCTCTCTCTCTCTCTCTCTCCCTCTCCCTCTCCCTCTCCCTCTCCCTCTCCCTCTCCCTCTCCCTCTCCCTCTCCCTCTCCCTCTCCCTCTCCCCCTCCCCTCCATCCATCAATCTCTTACACACACACCACACACATGCTTAAATAGTCCCTCTTCATGATTTTCTATTCATTGACTCACCATGGCTCCTCCATAGCTATAAATGCATATTTGCTAATATTCTGCTCAGGAATGAGCTTGCTTCATAAAGGAAAGAAATATCATCACACTAATCTTGAGGGTTTTTACTTACCCTCAAGTGTTGATGACTAAATATTTTTCTTTTATATATAAAACAGAACTTTCTGGTGAAAATTCTTTGTTTAGCTCTGTACCCCATTTTTTGATAGGGTTATTTGGTTCTTTGGGGTCTAACTTCTTGAGTTCTTTGTATATATTGGATATTAGCCTTCTGTCGGATGTGGGGTTGGTGAAGATCATTTCCCACTTTGTTGATTGCCGTTTTGTCCTTCTGACAGTGTCCTTTGCCTTACAGAAACTTTGTAATTTTATGAGGTCCCATTTGTCAATTCTTGATCTTAGGGCATAAGCTATTGGTGTTGGGTTCAGGAACTTTCCCCCTGTGCCCATGTCCTCCAGGGTCTTCCCAAGTTTCTTTTCTAATAGTTTCAGTGTGTCTGGTTTTATGTGGAGGTCCTTGATCCACTTGGAGTTGATCTTAGTACGAGGAGATAAGAGTGGGTCAATTCGCATTCTTCTGCATGTTGACCTCCAGTTGAACCAGCACCATTTGTTGAAAAGGCTATCTTTTTTCCACTGGATGGTTGTGGCTCCTTTATCAAAGATCAAGTGACCATGAGTTTGTGGGTTCATTTCTGGGTCTTCAATCCTATTCCATTGATCTACTTGTCTGTTGCTGTACCAATACCATGCAGTTTTTAACACAATTGCTCTGTAGTACTGCTTGAGGTCAGGGATATTGATTCCCCCAGAAGTCCTTTTATTGTTGAGAATAGTTTTAGCTATCCTGGGTTTTTTGTTGCTCCAGAAGAATTTGAGAATTGCTCTTTCTAGATCTATGAAGAATTGATTTGGGATTTTGATGGGGATTGCATTGAATCTGTAGATTGCTTTTGGCAAGATGGCCATTTTTACTATATTGATCCTGCCAATCCAGGAGCAAGAAATATTTTTCTATCTTCTGAGGTCTTCTTCGATTTCTTTCTTCAAGGACTTGAAGTTCCTGTCATACAGATCTTTCGCTTGTTTGGTTAGAGTTACGCCAAGGTACTTTATGTTGTTTGTGGCTATTGTGAAGGGTGTTATTTCCCTAACTTCTTTCTCAGTCTGCTTGTCCTTTGAGTACAAGAAGGCTACTGATTTGCTTGAGTTAATTTTATAACCAGCCACTTTGCTGAAGTTGTTTATCAGCTGTAGAAGTTCTCTGGTGGAGTTTGTTGGATCGCTTAAGTAGACCATCATATCGTCTGCAAATAATGATACTTTGACTTCTTCTTTTCCAATTTGTATCCCTGTGACTTCCTTATGTTGTCTAATTGCTCTCGCTAGAACTTCAAGTACTATATTGAAAAGATATGGAGAGAGAGGGCAGCCTTGTCTAGTTCCTGATTTTAGTGGGATTGCTTCAAGTTTCTCTCCATTTATTTTGATGTTGGCTACTGGTTTGCTGTAGATTGCTTTTACTATGTTTAGATATGGGCCTTGAATTCCTGCTCTTTCCAAGACTTTTAGCATGAAAGGATGCTGAATTTTGTCGAATGCTTTTTCAGCATCTAATGAGATGACCATGTGGTTTTTTTCTTTTAGTTTGTTTATGTAGTGGATTACATTGATGGATTTCCGTATATTGAGCCATCCCTGCATCCCTGGAATGAAGCCTACTTGATCATGGTGAATGATCGTTTTGATATGCTCTTGGATTCGGTTGGCAAGAATTTTATTTAGTATTTTTGCATCAATATTCATAAGAGAAATGGGCCTGTAGTTCTCTTTCTTTGTTGGATCTTTTTGTGGTTTAGGTATCAGCGTAATTGTGGTTTCGAAGAACGAGTTGAGCAGTGTCCCTTCTGTCTCTATTTTGTGGAATAGTTTGAAGAGTATTGGTGTTAAGTCTTCTTTGAAGGTCTGGTAGAATTCTGCACTAAAACCATCTGGTCCCGTACTTTTTTTGGTTGGGAGGCTTTCTATAACCCCTTCTATTTCTTTAGGGGTTATGGGACTGTTTACCTGATCTACTTGATGCTGATTTAATTTTGGTATTTGGTATCTGTCTAGGAAATTGTCCATTTCCTCCAGATTCTCCAGTTGTTTTGAGTATAAGCCTTTGTAGTAGGATCTGATGATCTTTTGAATTTCCTCCGTTTCTGTTGTTATATCCCCCTTTTCATTTCTAATTTTGTTAATTTGGATACTGTCTCTGTGCCCTTTGGTTAGTCTAGCTAAGGGTTTCTATAAAACTATTATATCAGTTAACATTGCATCCATCAACTATCCTGATATCTTTACAAACGTCACTAATATGTAATTTTTATCGCTATGAAAGTCAATTACTTCAATAGCCTGAACATCTATCTAAATACTCCACCATATTTTAATATTTTATGAGTTTAGATCGTGTATTTAGCTTCAAGGTCAACTTGACACCGGCAAGAGTCAACTGGAAAATGGATCTCAATTGAGGAACTGACCATACAAGATTGGCCTGTGGGCGTGTCTATGGGAATTGCCACAGCTGTTAATTGACTGAGGAACCCTCACCCTGCTGTGAGCAGTATAGTTCCCTAGGTAGGTGGTCCTGAACTTTGTAAGGAGCTGAGCATAAGCCTGGAAGGCAGTTGCCCAGTAGCATCCTTTGTGATCCCTGCTGTACCTCTTTGGCTGTGAATTAGCTCTCTGGCTGGAGGTAATGTTGCATGAAATATGGAGCAGCCCTGCTTTGAATTCCTGCACTGATTTTTCTCAATGATAGACCATGATCTGGAAGGATAAGCCAGTCAAATTCTCCTCCCCTAAGTTGCTTTTGTCGTGATGTTTATCACAGCAACAAAAAGGAAACTAGAACACATCTAAATTCATTTTTCAATGAGAGATTCTTTTCTTTCTTTCTTTCTTTCTTTCTTTCTTTCTTTCTTTCTTTCTTTCTTTTTTCTTGAGACAGGGTTTCTCTGTGTAGTCCTGGCTGTCCTGGAACTCATTCTGTAGACCAGGCTGGCCTCGAACTCAGAAATCTGCCTGCCTCTGCCTCCCAAGTGCTGGGATTACAGGCATGCGCCACCATGCCTAGCTTGAGATTCTTTTCTTTAAGAGTATATTTTTGTTATTAGAGCAGAGCAAACTATATTGTGAATTCTATTTGAAAGGATTACAGTATTTAAAAGTTTAGCAGAGCAATAACACAATCTAGTACATTTTTTTTCCTTTCAATTTTCTTTCCTTCTCTGGTTGGTACACTAGGGAAAGCAGAGCAGACATGACATTGGCTTAAAGACCAGAGAAGATGCATTATTTTCATCCTTGCTATGATCTGCTGATAATCAGATCATCTTGACAGATAGTTACCCAACAGAAGGCTAATTGTAAAGAACTTTTAAAGGAATTAGTAAACAAATAACTAATAAGTTAAAATGGCAATAAAAGTATGGGCAAATGTTGTGACCACCCTTCCAAAAGAGTGTGAAGAGCCAATAAACACATAAAGATTTATACAACACTATTAGGTATCAGGGAAATGCTAATCAGAACCACACTGATCCTCTCATTTCACACTAGACTGAAAAATTCACAAAATAACTAAATAACAAATAAGCAAATAAATAATAAATGCTGGTAAGGATGTGGAGAAGACATAGCCTTATATACCATTGATAGAAATGCAAATTTGTGCTTCAACTTTGGAAATCAGTTATGGGAGTTTCTCAAAAAACAAAAATACACAAAACTACCATATGTTTCTGATATACGACTCCTGAACACATGTAAAGGATATGAGCTAGCATATAAAAGAAATAATTCCACATTTATTGCATTATTATTATCAGACCTAAGATGTAGAATAAGCTTAGGTATCTATCAACAAAAGAAAATATAATATGTATACACAATCAAGTATTAAGTCACAAGAGTAATGAAATCATGTTACTTATAAGAAAATAGATACAACTTGAAGGTAACAAATTGAGCAAAATAAAACAAGTATATTGTGTTTTATCTCATGTGTGCAAAATGAAATGATAAAGGAGGAAGGGAGGGGAAAGGAAGAGAAAAAAAGATGGGGAGGGACCTGAAAGTGTGGGAGGGCGTTAGATATAAGAGGGAGGAGACCCGGGGATTGAGAGATAAGGCAAGGAAGGCGAAGGAGAATGTAGATGAGATCAGGATGTGACAGATGCATCATGCAAATTCTACGGTGGAACCCATTAATTCACACAATCAATAAGTGATAAAATTATAACAATATAAAATTGACACCAATGAAGCTTAATTTCTCAGTCATAAATTTCATTTAGACCAGAGTCAAATCTATGCCTCCTGCAAAACTGAGCTGTTATAGAGAGCCAAGACAAAACTTCCACAGCAGTATATGCTTCAGAAAAGGAAGGTTCAGCAAGAAATGGTGGGCCCCCAGAAACAGCCTAAGTACTCTGTGCAATAGATGAAAGCAAAGCTCTCCCCAGGAAGCCCAAAGAGCACTGTTTGTACTTCATTAACAAGGAAAGCACACCTGATTCTCAAATCACCAGTCAAGTATGGGAAATAGGACTATTTTCCCATTCTGTAGTGAGCAGATCAAACCCATTGTGATGGATTCTAATACAGGAAGGCAAGGCTAGGGTGGGGATTGAGACAATTCTCATGAACCCAGCAGGGAGGCTGCTGCTGATACTGTCTCCAAGCCACAGGCCATACCTAAATACCAAGGCCAGAGACCACTGTTGCATAGCCTAGTGAGCGAGGTGGATCCAAAGCCAAGTTCCAAGACCTCTTCCCTAGCGATGCTAAGTCCTAAGGTTGGTTTGTTTGTTTATTTATTTATTTATTTATTGTTGTTTTAGATTTTTTACTTTTTTGTTTTGTTGAGTCAGGGTTTCTCTGTATAGCCCTAGCTGTCCTAGAACTCACTCTGTAGACCAGGCTGGCCTCGAACTTAGAAATCCACCTGCCTCTGCCTCCCAAATGCTGGGATTAAAGGCGTGTGCCACTACTGCCCAGCCTAAGTTTCCTTGAATGATAAGAGTACCAGGTCATTCACCTAGGGCTCTAATGATCTGGAATTTGACAACATGGACTAAATCCTGACTCAATTATTTTTCAGTCATAGGAAAGAATCTTGAGAAAATTATCCATCTTTCCTGAGCTCAGCTTCACTATCCATGACAACAAGAGTAGCTGGGGCCCATGGAGGTAGTGCATGCTTTTAACTTTGGTACTCAGAAGGCAGAGGCAGGCAGACCTCTGTGAATTCAAGGCCAGTCTGGTCTACAAAGCAAGTATCCAGTCATCCAGGGATAAAAAATAAGAGCCTGTTTTAAAACAATGAGCATAGCAGCTAATTCCTTACTGGATTGTACTGTGGATTAAACAGGAGTACCTATAGAAAGCACCTATGACAATAAAGAGACCGCTATTGCAGTGGTATAAAGGTAACTGCCATGATACTCACTTAATGATGAAAAGCTCCGATTCAGACGTTAACCCATATATTCAAAACCTGCTCTTCAAGATGCGAATCTAATCCATTGCCAAAGTCATGCTCATTTTACCATGCCAGATTTTACATACCAAGCCATAGCTAGTTCATCTGCCTTTATGGAAAACACCCAAGTTCCTCTTCCCTCTGTCTCTGCTCTGCTAGTCTGTCATCCCCCTCCCCCAGGACATTGACCTCAACTACTTCCCTTCCACACTGCTCCCTGATCCATGGGATCTTGTTTCCAGGGCTTGACCTCCAAGGGCTCTCAATGGCCCCACAGGTTCTCCTGGTCACGGCTTCCTAGGGCAGTGTTTCAGTCTTTCAGCCAGTGATAAAGATTAAACTGACCTCTGTCCAACACAAAGACCTTGCACATAAAGATGATAAATAGAAAACAAATGGCATCTTAATTTAGAGATATGGATACAAGTGTCTTTGGGGTCTTTGCATAGTGCACTGTCTCTGACCATTTTTGGTCATTTAGGAGAAATTTTAAAAGATGAACCTAGAGAAAATGTCAATCATAGCTGAAATATATCTGAGAGAGAAGATTCAAAATGGAATTATTTACCAATTGTACTGTAATACAAGCAAGGAGATACAAAATATATTATGGCAGTAACACAACCCCATAAAATACATGGCAAGACAAGCCACAGATTTATGTTACTACTGCTCTGGCTGTAAAGCTATTTCTTGAGGGACTGAGTGAGACACTTAAAATGTTGGAAAAACTCAAGATCCTAAATAAGCAAATTGTTTTAGCATTTCTGTTCCAAGCAATAACATTCAATGACTGCACGGAGATTCTTTTCAATAGAGATTTTATGGGAAAACTTTAACTGAAAATAAAAGGAATACCCGAGCCATAAACATGACGTAGCTCTTGTTGCACATGTTGGTGATGACATTGAATGAGATCTCCAAGCAAAATAAGAGTTATGATGTGTGGTGTCAGCATAATAAAATAAGACTTTTCCCTCTTCAAGGTCAATCTAGAGCTTCATAAAGATGTACAGGATTTCATAGCCTGAAAACTATGTCAAAGGGACTGAGAACCAGATGGCAAAAGTTTTTTACAAAAGGAAAATAGAGCCTCATGCCCCTGCCTTAATTTAATGCAGGACAAAATCATTGTTTTAAATTACTCATTTCAAGACCTTTAAGGAATAAGTTCTTAGACATAAATTCTCTTGAGTAATGTGTCCACACAGGGAAAACCACTCGACACATGAGAGCTGAGCTGTCAACTTGAACAGACTCCACGACTTGTTCTGTTTCTTTGTCAGTATGGTCAACTTTATAGGGCCATTTATGTTACTTAAGCAGCTTTTAGCCTCCATTTACATTTTTCTACATTAGTACAAAAGAAAAAAAGGCAGCACATAGGATTTTAAAATGAAGTGATCAGAGATTAACTAGAAATAAGCCTTCTCAGCTAAGAGAGTTCATGATCGGCCTTAAGACTTTGCTCCCACACTGCCTCCCTTGAAATCCTGTACCAGTCATTCATAGGCTACTGTGACCTGAAACAAGGACTTAATTAAAGGGTCAGTTTTTTCATCTGTAAAATGCAGGAGCTATGGAGCTTCTCTAAGAGGATAGCTGCCATTATTCAACAATACAAGGGATAAAAGATCTGGCAGGATAACTAATTCAACCTGTCCCCCTACTTTTATACATTAATTTACACAGATCATATACTGTGTGCTTCACTCCATCAAAGTGTACATGTCAGAGTTTTTTTGACATCTCCACGTATTGAGATCCATGTTGCCACCCCCACACCTAGTATTGGAACATTGCAGAGATCTGGTTTTGCATGAAAACAGTCATCTTGCTTGTAAACAGGAGTTTATACATAGGTGACTTGGGCTCATAGTCCAAACTAAATAGAAAGAGAAACATAATCAAAATAGTCAGGGAATAACATCTAGTCTTTCCTCCCAACCAGACCTCGAACTCCTTCTCCAGGGTCTAGTCTGGCAAGTCTCCCTAACCTCCCTATCCATGCACTCTTCCCAACCTGCTAGATCTACCTTGGGTCCCATCCCACATCCAGTGCCCCAGCATATCCTGACCATCCCAGCCTGCATTGTAGCCTTGTCTTCCACCAGGACCCACAGTACCTGTAACCACTCATAGGTCCCTTTTGCTCCACAAGCAACATTGCCACCCAGCTTCCCACTTCCTTCTCCAGGCCATGCTTACCTTCTTCCCAACATGACAGATCTAGCCTGGGCCTCACATCAGTGCCCAAGACTACTGGTCTCCCCTGATTGTACCACAATCAATCTCTAAGCTTCTTCCAGTACTCTCTTAACTATTTCCAAATAACAGGCCCTTTCCACATTATACTCAGCCTTTCTACCCAGTCAGATCGACCCCCATACTCCAGGCTTTGATCATAAGTCACATCCTTTCCACTAGTACAGTCCCCTTTCCACCTGATTTTATTCTACTTGAGCCATTTCTAACCTCTATGCCCAACCTCTCTTCTGCCTCAACCTGAGCTGTCCATATCAGACTTACACTAAGAAAGGAAGTCTACCTATCCAGGTTCCTTTACCAAAACACAAACAATATGAAAAATCAAACCAGTATCTTCTCTCCAAAACCTATTTCTGTAGAAATGTTTACCACTGAATGTTTCCTAGATGAACTCCAGGAAACAAAATTTAAAAGATCAACTTTAAACTTCATGAAAGAATTCTGAGAGTTTAAAAAAAGAAACAAAGAAATAGCTCAATGAAATTACAAGGAATATAAGGAGAAAAAACCAAAACAAACAAAAACAATGCAAAACAAAACAGAAAACTACCACTAAAACTAGCAACAACAACAAACAACAACAAAATACCCATCCAAGTGATACCCAAGAAAATGTAAACATAAGGTCAATGGAAATGGCAAAGATAAACCTGGATTAAGAACAGAATTTAATCAGGAGAAAAGACACTAAAAAGAACTCATGATCATAAGAAGATGAAATTGAAAAGCTGAGTGACTAGAGAAGTCTTGCTTGAACTTGAAGATAAAGTAGAGAATCTAGACCGAATAAACAATAAATGTGAAAAAAATTTAAATCACAGGAAATAGGGACATCATGGAAAAACCAATCCTTTGGCTTATAGAAATAGGTGTTGGAGAAGAATCCCAGGTTAATGACATAGACCAGATCTTCAATAAGATCACAGAAGAAAACTTCCCCAGACTAAGGAAAACATACATCCAGACAAATACAAGAAGCAAAACACAAAATGCCAAGAGACTAGAGAGGAGACCTCCACATAAAATCAGACACACTAAAACTAATAAAAAAGAAACTGGGGAAGACCCTTGAGGACTCAGGGGGAAAATTCCTGAACAGAACACCAATTGCTTATGCTCTAAGAGCAAGAATAGACAAATGGGACCTCATAAAATTACAAAGTTTCTGTAAGGCAAAAGACACTGTCAAAAGGATAAATCGGCAACCAACAAATTGGGAAAAGATCTTCACCAACCCCACATCCGACAGAGGGCTAATATCCAATATATACAAAGAACTCAAGAAGTTAGACTCCAGAAAACCAAATAACCCTATCCAAATGTGGGGTACAGAGCTAAACAGAGACTTTTCACCTGAAGAAATTTGGATGGCTGAGAAACACCTTAAAAAATGTTCAACATCATTAGTCATTAGAGAAATGCAAATCAAAACAACCCTGAGGTTTCACCTCACACCAATCAGAATGGCTAAGATCAAAAACTCAGAAGACATCAGGTGTTGGAGAGGATGTGGAGAAAGAGGAACAGTCCTCCACTGCTGGTGGGACTGCAAGCTGGTACAACCACTCTGGAAATCAGTCTGGTGGTTCCTCAGAAAACTGGACATGATACTTCCAGAGGACCCAGCCATACCACTCCTGGGAATATACCCAGAAGATTCCCCAGCATGCAATAAGGATACATGCTCCACTATGTTCATAGCAGCCATATTTATAATAGCCAGAAGCTGGAAAGAACCCAGATGTCCCTCAACAGAGGAATGGATACAAAAAATGTGGTATATATACACAATGGAGTACTATTCACCCATTAGAAACAATGAATTCATAAAATTCTTAGAGAAATGGATGGAGCTGGAGAATGCCATACTAAGTGAGGTAACCCAGTCTCAAAAGAATACCCATGGTATGCAGTCACTCATAAGTGGATATTAGCCTAGAATCTTGGAACACCAAAGACACAATTCACGTACCAAATGATGTCTGACAAGAAGAAAGGAGTGGACACTGGGACTGGAAAGGATCAAAGCATCAGTGTAGGGGAATACAAGAACAGGGAAGAGGGAAGAGGTGGAAGAGGGAGCAGGGGGAGGGAAAAGGGCATGTGGGACCTTTGGGGGGTGGGGAACCAGAAAAAGGGAAATGAATTGTAAATATAGAATATATCCAATAAAAAAAAAAGAAAATCTTCATGGCCTATCATAGTTAAAATACTAAGAATATATAACAAAGTATATTGAAAGCTCCAAGAGCAAGTCACATATAATGGAAAACATATTAAAATAATGGATAATATCTCAATGGAAACGTTGAAAGCCAGAAGAGATGAGCAATGCATTCCATGTTCTAAAAACCTGTGTTGGCCAATCTAGATGAATATGCCCAGCAAAATCATCTGCCATAATTGGAAGAGAAAGAAAAACTACTCATAAAATAAACAATCTGAAAAAATGCACATCCAGGAAAGAAAGAAAGTAAGAAAGAAAGAAAGAAAGAAAGAAAGAAAGAAAGAAAAGACAGGAAGCAATATGCCTAGCTGAAGAGAGGAATGAACAAAGCAGAGAGATAATGGACAACAAGAGGAAGCCATGCTGGGTAAAACACAAAGTACCACTGAGGACACAGCAACAGTGCCCCAAATAAACAACACAATGACCAAAATTAACACACACATTACAATTATAACTTTAAATATAAATGTTCTTATGGTCTCAATTTTCTAATCAAAAACGACACACTGACAGACTAGACTAAGAAACAAAATCCATCTTGTTGTCTACATGAAATACATCCCAGCTTTAAAGACTGATATCGCTGTAGAGGAAAAGTATTCCAATCAAATGGAACCAGAAAGCAAGCAGAAGTCACCATCCTTTATTTTATTTAATAAACTTCAAAATAAAACTAATGAAAAAAGATCAAGAGGGGGCATTTCATTACAATTAAGGGAACAGTTGACAAAGTAGACATATATGCAATAAATTATACTGTACCCAGTATCATTTTAAAATATACTACTAAATTTAAATACACCTATTAAAATCAATTCACTTAAAATGTATTGCTAGGTTTAAAGACGTATATTAAAATCAATTCACTAATAGCATCGGTGCTCTATTTCTCCAATACATGAATCATCTGGACAAAAACTAAATATAGAAATATCAGAATTAATAACATTATACATCAAACAAATTTAATAGATAACTACAAAATATTTTACTCAACCATTAAGAAATATACATTCTATTAGCATACAGATGCTTTCTTAAAATATACCACATCCGGACACACAAAACAAATCTTTACAAATTCAAAAATATAGGAATAACTTCCTGTATCCAATATGACCACAGAGCAACAAAACATAAAATTGATAGTGAACAAATATTTAGAAAATACACAAATGCATGATGGTTAAACCACTCGTTACTAAATGAATGGGCGGAAGAAAAGTTCAAGTATTTTCTTTTACTTACTGAAACTAAATGAAACTGAAAACACACCAAAATCTCTAGGACACAGTAGAAGCAGTATGTGGGGGAAACTAATAGATATCAGTGGCCATAATAAAACATAAGAGCACAAGAAAAGATTTAATGGTGCAACTCAAACATTTGAAAGACCAAGAACAAACTAAATTCAAACACAGCTATCAAGAAACAATAAAAATCAGATGAACTAATAAAATAGAAATAAAAAATATAATACAAAGAATCTAAGAGCTGTTTTTTCCTCAAAACATAAATAACATCAACAGACATTTGTCCCAAGTAACCAAAGAGATACCTTAAAATTACAGAATCAGAAATGAACACAGAAACATTACAACAGACACCAAAGAAATTCAGAATTCTATTAGAAAATATTTTAAGAACCTGTACTTCATCAAGCCAGAAAGCCTAATAGAAATAAATATCCAGATTCAATCAAAGTTTGAAAATTAAACCAAAAAGTCAAGAATCAACAAAGACTCATAACAACTGAGGAGATCAAATAGTAAATAAAAAACTTTCTAGTTTTAAAGAAGGACCAGATGAATTCACAGAGTTCTACCAAATGCAAAAAGAGAACCATCAGTCCTTAAACTATTAATAAACAATGTCAACAATGAGAAAGAAACTGAAACAGCACTACCAAACTCCTTCTATCAAGCTAGTATCACTCCAATACCAAAACCAGACAGACACAACAAAATAGGGATAGATAGATGGAGAGACGGATAGATGGATGGATAGGTAGATAGATAGATAGATAGATAGATAGATAGATAGATAGATAGATAGATAGACAGATCTATAGGCCTTTTAAAAAACTTTATTTTCTATATTCTTTGTTTACATTCCAAATGATTTTCTCTTTCCTGGTTCCCCCTCCCCATAAGTCCCATAAGCCTTCTTCCCTCCACCCATCCTCCAATCAACCCCCTCCTACTTCTTCTATGTCTTGGTAATCCCTTACAATGCTGCATCAAGCTTTTCCAGGACCAGGGCCCTCTCCTTCCTCCTTCTTGGGAATGATTTGATATGTGAATTGTGTCTTGGGTATTCAGAGCTTCTGGGCTAATATCCACTTATCAGTGACTGTGTTCCATATGTGTTCTTTTGTGATTAGGTCGCCTCACTTAGGATATTTTCCAGATCAAACCATTTGCCTAAGAATTTCATGAATTCATTGTTTATTGCTGAGTAGTATTCCATTGTGTAAATATACCACATTTTCTGTATCCATTCCTCCATTGAGGGACATCTGGGTTCTTTCCAGCTTCTGACTATTATAAATAAGGCTGCTATGAACATAGTGGATCACGTGTCCTTATTGCATGCTGGGGAATCCTCTGGGTATATGCCTATAGCAGTGGTATAGCAGGGTCCTCTGGAAGTGTCATGCCCAGTTTTCTGAGGAACCACCAGACTGATTTCTAGAGTGGTTGTACCAGCTTGCAATCCCACCAGCAGTGGAGGAGTGTTCCTTTTTCCCCACATCCTCACAACACCTGCTGTCTCTTGAGTTTTTTGTTTTGTTTTGTTTTGGTTTGGTTTGGTTTGTTTCTTTTTTGGTTTTTCAAGACAGGATTTCTCTGTGTAGCCCTGGCTGTCCTGGAATTCACTCTGTAATTCAGGCTGGCCTCGAATTCAGAAATCTGACTACCTCTGCTTCCCAAGTGCTGGGATTAAAGGTGTGTGCCACCACGTCCGGCCGTCTTCTGAGTTTTTAATCTTAGCCATTCTGACTGGTGTGAGGTGGAATTTCAGGGTTGTTTTGATTTGCATTTCCCTAATGGCTAATGATGTTGAACATTTCCTAAGGTGCTTTTCAGCCCTTCGAAGTTCTTCAGGTGAAAATTCTTTGTTTAACTCTGTACTCCATTTTTAATAGGGTTGTTTGGCTCTCTGGAGTCTAACTTCTTGAGTTCTTTGTATATATTGGATATTAGCCCTCTGTCGGATGTAGGGTTGGTGAAGATCCTTTCCCAATTTGTTGGTTGCCATTTTGTCCGCTTGACAATGTCCTTTGCCTTACAGAAACTTTGTAAATTTATGAGGTCCCATTTGTCAATTCTTGTTCTTAGAGCATAAGCTATTGGTGTTCTATTCAGGAACTTTTCCCCTGTGCCCATGTCCTCAAGGGTCTTCCCCAGTTTCTTTTCTAATAGTTTCAGTGTGTCTTGTTTTATTTGGAGGTCCTTGATCCACTTGGAGTTGAGCTTAGTACAAGGAGATAATAGATCGATGCGCATTCTTCTGCAAGCTGACCTCCAGTTGAGCCAATACCATTTGTTGAAAAGGCTCTCTTTTTTCCACTGGATGATTTCAGCTCCTTTGTCAAAGATCAGGTGACCATAGGTGTGTGGGTTCATTTCTGGGTCTTCAATTCTATTCCATTGATCTACCTGTCTGTCACTGTACCAATACCATACAGTTTTTAACACTATTGCTCTGTAGTACTGCTTGAGGTCCACGATATTGATTCCCCCAGAAGTTCTTTTACTCCTGAGAATAGTTTTAGTTATCCTGGTTTTTTTGTTATTCCAGATGAATATGATAATTGCTCTTTCTAACACTGCGAAAAACTGAGTTAGGATTTTAATGGGCATTGCATTGAATCTGTAGATTGCTTTTGGTAAAATAGCCATTTTGACTATATTAATCCTGCCAATCCACGAGCATGGAAGATTTTTCCCTCTTCTGAGGTCTTCTTCGATTTCCTTCTTCAGAGACTTGAAGTTCTTCCCATACAGATCTTTCACTTGTTTGCTTAGAGTCACGCCAAGATACTTTATATTGTTTGTGGCTATTTTGAAGGGTGTCATTTCCCTAATTTCTTTCTCAGCCTGCTTATCCTTTGAGTATAGGAAGGCTACTGATTTGCTTGAGTTGATTTTATAACCAGCCACTGTGCTAAAGTTGTGTATCAGCTGTAGGAGTTCTCTGGTGGAGTTTTTTGGGTCGCTTAAGTATACTATCATATCATCTGCAATAGTGATAGTTTGAATTCTTCCTTTCCAATTTGCATCCCTTTGACCTCCTTATGTTGTCTAATTGCTCTAGCTAGAACTTCAAGCACTATATTGAAAAGATATGGAGAGAAGGGGCAGTCTTGCTTAGTCCCTGATTTTAGTGGGATTGCTTCAAGTTTCTCTCCATTTAATTTGATGTTGGCTTCTGGTTTGCTATATATTGCTTTTACTATGTTTAGGTATGGGCCTTGAATTCCTATTCATTCCAAGACTTTTTTTTTTTTTTTGGCTACTTCACATATTTTATTATAATCTCCAGTGATTTACAATTCATTTTCAAATAATTTTATAATGCTCGTGTTGCTGAATTAGCCTTCTCTCTTAAAGAAAAAAAGAAACAGTTAAAAAAACAGTTAAAAAGAAACATTCGGAATTCAAATGGTGAGATTAAGAGTCTTCAGATGTTCCTTTGCGTGTCCCCTCAACATTTTCACTGAAAAATCAGGCCTGTCTGTTTCAGAGTTCCTGGTCCCTCCCTCGCAAACACAGGAGCTGCTGGGCAGAGGCTAGGAGGAAGTCCCCCACTCAGATCTGGGCCCAAGGCCACAGCCAGCACCTAACTCAGGAGGGCTCCCAGGTCTGTTCTCTGTCCTCTGTCCTTGGAGCTGCTCTGTCTTTTTTTTTTGTTTGTTTCATTTTTTATTCTATATTCTTTGTTTACATTCGAAAGGCTTTCCCCTTTCCCAGTCCCCCCCCCACCATACGTCCCACAAGTCCTCTCCCCCCAACTATTCCCCAATCACCCCCAACACACACACCATTTCTCTGTTCTGCTACTCTCCTACAAAACAGGATCCAATCTTTTCAGGCTTAGGATCCTCTCCTTTCTTCTTCTTGGGAATTATTTGACTTGCTAATTGTGCCTTGAGTATTTAGGGCTTCTGGGCTCATTAATATCCACTTAGCAGTGATGGCAATTCATGTGTATTGTTTTGTGATTAGGTTAACTTGCTTAGGATGATATTTTCCAGATCTAACCATTTGCCTACAAATTGCATGAATTCATTATTTTTAATTGCTGAGTAGTATTCCATTGTATAAATATACCACATTTTCTGTATCCATTCCTCCTTTGAGGGACATCTGGGCTCCTTCCAACTTCTGGCTATTATAAATAAGGCTGCTATGAACATAGTGGAGCATGTGTCTTTATTGTATGCAGGGGAATCCTCTGGGTATATGCCCAGAAGTGGTATGACAGGGTCCTCTGGAAGTGATATGCCCAATTTTCTGAGGAACCACAAGACTGATTTCCAGAGCGGTTGTACCATCTTGCAATCCCACCAACAGTGGAAGAGTGTATCTCTTTCTCCACATTCTTGCCAGCACCTGTTGTCTCTTGAGTTTTTAATCTTAGCCATTCTGACTGGTATGAGGTGGAATCTCAGGGTTGTTTTGATTTGCATTTCCCTGATGACTAATGATGTTGAACATCTCTTAAGGTGTTTCTTGGCCATCCAAATTTCTTCTGGTGAAAATTCTTTGTTTAGCTCTGTACCCCATTTTTGATAAGGTTATTTGGTTCTTTTGGGGTCTAACTTCTTGAGTTCTTTGTATATATTGGATATTAGCCCTCTGTCGGATGTGGGGTTGGTGAAGATCTTTTCCCAATTTGTTGGTTGCCATTTTGTCCTTCTGACAATGTCCTTTGCCTTACAGAAACTTTGTAATTTTATGAGGTCCCATTTGTCAATTCTTGATCTTAGAGCATAAGCTATTGGTGTTCTGTTCAAAAACTTTTCCCCTGTGCCCATGTCCTCCAGGGTCTTCCCAAGTTTCTTCTCTAATAGTTTCAGTGTGTCTGGTTTTATGTGGAGGTCCTTGATCCACTTGGAGTTGAGCTTAGTACAAGGAGATAAGAGTGGGTCGATTCTCATTCTTCTGCATGTTGACCTCCAGTTGAATCAGCACCATTTGTTGAAAAGGCTATCTTTTTAATCACTGGATGGTTGTGGCTCCTTTATCAAAGATCAAGTGACCATAAGTCTGTGGGTTCATTTCTGGGTCTTCAATCCTATTCCAATCATCTACTTGCCTGTTGCTGTACCAAAACCATGCAGTTTTTAACACAATTGCTCTATAGTACTGCTTGGGGTCAGGGATATTGATTCCCCCAGAAGTCCTTTTATTGTTGAGAATAGTTTTAGCTATCCTGGGTTTTTTGTTGCTCCAGATGAATCTGAGAATTGCTCTTTCTAGATCTATGAAGAATTGATTTGGGATTTTGATGGGGATTGCATTGAATCTGTAGATTGCTTTTGGAAAGATGGTCATTTTTACTATTTTGATCCTGCCAATCCAAGAGCAAGAAATATTTTTCCATCTTCTGAGGTCTTCTTTGATTTCTTTCTTCAAGGACTCGATGTTCCTGTCATACAGATCTTGTTTGGTTCCTGTCATACAGAGCTTGTTTGGTTAGAGTCATGCCAAGGTATTTTATGTTGTTTGTGGCTATTGTGAAGGGTGTTATTTCCCTAACTTCTTTCTCAGTCTGCTTGTCCTTTGAGTACAGGAAGGCTACTGATTTGCTTGAGTTGATTTTATAACCAGTCACTTTATTGAAGTTGTTTATCAGCTGTAGAAGTTCTCTGGTGGAGTTTTTTGGGTCGCTTAAGTAAACTATCATATCGTCTGCAAATAATGATAGTTTGACTTCTTCCTTTCCAATTTGTATCCCTTTGAATTCCTTATGTTGTCTAATTGCTCTCACTAGAACTTCAAGCACTATATTGAAAAGATATGGAGAGAGAGGGCAGCCTTGTCTAGTCCTGGATTTTAGTGGGATTGCTTCAAGTTTCTCGCCATTTATTTTGATGTTGGCTACTGGTTTGCTGTAGATTGCTTTTACTATGTTTAGGTATGGGCCTTGAATTCCTGCTCTTTCCATGACTTTTAGCATGAAAGAATGCTGAATTTTGTCGAATGCTTTTTCAGCATCTAATTAGATGACCATGTGGTTTTTTTCTTTCAGTTTGTTTATATAGTGGATTACATTGATGGATTTCCGTATATTGAACCATCTCTGCATCCCTGGGATGAAGCCTACTTGATCATGGTGAATGATTGTTTTGATGTGCTCTCGGCTTCGGTTGGCAAGAATTTTATTTAGTATTTTTGCATCGATATTCATAAGAGAAATTGGCCTGAAGTCCCCTTTCTTTGTTGGATCTTTTTGTGGTTTAGGTATTAGCGTAATTGTGGCTTCAAAGAATGAGTTGGGCAGTATCCCTTCTGTCTCTATTTTGTGGAATAGTTTGAAAAGTATTGGTGTTAAGTCTTCTTTGAAGGTCTGGTAGAATTCTGCACTAAAACCATCTGGTCCTGTACTTTTCTTGGTTGGGAGGCTTTCTATAACCCCTTCTATTTCTTTAGGGGTTATGGGACTATTTAGTTGCTCTATTTGATGCTGATTTAATTTTGGTATTTGGTATCTGTCTAGGAAATTGTCCATTTTCTCTAGATTCTCCAGTTGTTTTGAGTATAGACCTTTGTAGTAGGATCTGATGATCTTTTGAATTTCCTCAGTTTCTGTTGTTATGTCTCCCTTTTCATTTCTAATTTTGTTAATTTGGATGCTGTCTCTGTGTCCTTTGGTTAGTCTGGCTAGGGGTTTATCTATTTTGTTGATTTTCTCAAAGAACCAACTCCTGGTCTTGTTGATTCTTTGTATGGTTCTCTTTGTTTCTATTTGATTGATTTCAGCCCTGAGTTTGATGATTTCTTGTCTTCTACTCCTGCTGGGTGAATTAACTTGTTTTTCTTCCAGGGCTTTAAGGTGTGCCGTTAAGCTGCTAGTGTATGCTCTCTCCAGTTTCTTTTTGGATGCACTTAGAGCTATGAGTTTTCCTCTTAGCACTGCTTTCATTGTGTCCCATAGATTTGGGTAGGTTGTACCTTCATTTTCATTGAATTCTAAAAAGTCTTTGATTTCTTTTTTTATTTCTTCCTTGACCAAGGTGTCATTTAGTAGAGTATTGTTGTTTCCATGTGTATGTGGGCTTTCTGTTGTTTTTGTTGCTATTGAAGACCACTCTTACTCCATGGTGATCTGATAGGAGGCATGGGATTAGCTCGATCTTGTATTTGTTGACATCTGTCTTGTGACCAATTAAACGATCTATTTTGGAGAAGGTACCATGCGGTGCTGAGAAAAAGGTATATTCTTTTGCTTTAGGATGAAATGTTCTATATATATATCTGTTAAATCCAATTGGTCCAAAGTTTCAATTAGTTTCACTGTGTCCCTGTTTAGTTTCTGCTTTCCTGATTGGTCCATTGAGTAGAGTGGAGTGTTGAAGTCACCCACAATTATTGTGTTAGGTGCAATGTGTGCTTTCAGCTTTAGTAAGGTTTCTTTTATAAATGAGGGTGCCCTTGCATTTAGAGCATAGATGTTCAGTATTGATAGTTCTTCTTGGTGGATTTTCCCTTTGACCAGCAAGAAGTGACCTTCTGAGTCTCTTTTGATGACTTTAGTTTGAAAGTCAATTTTATCTGATATTAGAATGGCTACTCTGGCTTGTTTCCTAAGACCATTTGCTTGTAAAATTGTTTTCCAGCCTTTTACTCTGAGGTAGTGTTTGTCTTTGACCCTGAGATATGTTTCCGGTAAACAGCAAAATGTAGGGTCCTGTTTATGTATCCAGTCTGTTAGGCTATGTCTTTTTATTGGGGAATTGAGTCCATTGATTTTAAGAGATATTACGGATTATTGTTTATTACATCCTGTTATTTTTGATGTTATTTTTATATTTCAGTGGTTATCTTCTTTTTGTCTTGATAAAAAAAGTTTGCTATCTTGCTTTTTCCTGGGTGTAGTTTCTCTTCTTGTATTGGTGTTTTCTACCTATTATTCTTTGTAAGGCTGGTTTTGTGGCATGATATTGTGTAAATTTGGTTTTTATCATGGAATATCTTGGTTTCTTCATCTATGGTGATTGAGAGCTTTGCTGGGTATAGTAATCTTGGCTGGCATTTGTGTTTTCTTAGTGTCTGTATGAGATCTGCCCAAGATCTTATATCTTTCATGGTCTCTGGTGAAAAGTCCGATGTAATTCTAATTGGTCTTCCTTTATATGTTTCTTGGCCTTTTTCTCTTACTGCCTTTAATATTCTTTCTTTGTTTAATACATTTGGGGTTTTGATTATTATGTGATGGGAGGTATTTCTATTCTGGTCCAGTCTCTTTGGAGTTATGTAGGCTTCTTATATATTCATGGGAAACTCTCTCTTTAGGTTAGGGACATTTTCTTCCATAATTTTGTTGAAGATATTTGCTGGCCCTTTAAGTCGCATATCTTCACTCTCATCTATACCTATAATCCTTACGTTTGGTCTTCTAATTGTGTCCTGGATTTCCTGGATGTTTTGGGCTATAAGCTTTTTGCTTTTTGTAGTTTCTTTCACTGTTGAGTTTCTATGGTATCTTCAGCACCTGAGATCCTTTCTTCTATCTCTTGTATTCTGTTGTTGATATTTGCATCTATGGCCCCTGATTTCTTCCCAAAGTTTTCTATCTCCAAAGTTGTCTCCCTTTGTTATTTCTTAGTTGTTACCACTTCTGTTTTTAGATCCTGGATGGTTTTGCTCAGTTCCTGCACTTGTTTGTTCATATTTTCTTGTATTTCTTCAAAAGATTTTTTTGTTTCCTCTTTCATGACTTCTGCTTGTTGACTCAATTTCTCCTGCATTTCTTTAAGTGATTTTTGTGTTTTCTCTTCATTGGCTTCTACCTGTTGACTCATATTCTCCTGAATTTCTTTAAGTGATTTTTGTATTTCTATTGTAAGGGCTTCTTATTCATATTCTCCTGTATTTTTAAGAAATTTATTTATATCCTTTTTGTGTTCCTCTGACAGCATCATGACCAGTGATTTTAAATCCAAATCTTGTTTTTCTGGAGTGTTGGGGTATCCAGGACTTGCTGTTGTGGGGGAATTGGGTTCAGATGTTGCTATATTGCCTTGATTTCTGTTACTAACCTTCCTGTGTTTGCCTTTTGCCATCTGTTTATCTCTGGCATTAGTTGGTCCTGTTGATACTGGTTGGTACTTGAACCTCCTGTGGGCCTGTAAGGCTATTTCCCCACCACTGGATGACTGGGTTTCCTCTAGGACAGATTGCTGATGTGCTGCTCTTGGGTGTGGTTGGAGCCCTAGTGTGCCTTGATCATCTAACTGTGGGTTTCCCTGTAGATCAGGTGCTTCCCTAGTTGAACTGCAGTGTCCAAGATGGTGGGGATCGTGGTCCATGAGGCTCCGTCTATCCACAGGACTTCCTACAGGTCAGATGCTCCCCCCGCATGCCCAGGCAGCTGTAAAGCTGCCCGGTCCCTGGTGTGGAAGGCACCCAGGCAGGCTATGCCCTGGGCACTCCTTCACTCTGGTGCCCTCTGGGTTCCTGGTTGAGCTACCAGTTCCAAGATGGTGGCAGGTTGTGGAGCTCTGTCTAACCGAGGTATTCCCTGCAGGTCTGGAGCTTCACTGGCTGGACTGCCGGTGCCTAGACGGTGGCAATCTCAGTCCGCAGGGCTCCATCTGGTTGAGCTGCTCTCACTAAGATGGTGGCGGACCTCGGGACTCTGTCTAACCCTTTAGATCAGGAGCTTCCCTGGTTGTACTGGTTGAGCTACCAGCTCCAAGCTCTTTCTTTTCATTCATGTGGGATCTTTGTGACCTCTCTCTTAGAACTTTTTTCTCTGGAATGATATTTTTTCAAATACATGTATAGTGTTTTATAGGGACTTATTTTCCCACTACTGTCGATGGCAGTCACCTTAAAAAGTGATCATCAGATTATTACTGAAACCTTGTGGGTTTCTCCTACTCTTCCCTCAGCCAACAAAAGCAAAAAAAGAAAGAAAAAAAAAACCAAGTTTAATAAACATCACCAAGTTCAATTTCTAAAAAAAGAAAGGTTTGCATTTTGCTCACACGTGTGGACAAGCACAGGCAGGTCAGCAGGCCTCTACCTTATGCCTCTGTGGAGTTGAAGTGCTGAAGCAAGAGAGCTCCAGTGAGGCCTGTGACCAAGAGGCCCATGCTGTCTGCCATCCCACAGAACAGAGGTCTCCGGCAGCACCCTCGGCTCCAGCTGGAGCCCCTCGAGTGGCAGACCCTGTGCCTGATGACTATTTGCTCCAATTGCTTGCTTGGTTTATCTGGGCAGAAGATTGGCCAGTGGTCACTGGACAGAGAACAGTGTGCAGGTGTTAATCCCAATGAACAAGTGTAAAAAAAACACTACCCAAGTACTTTCAGTCAAATTAAGCAAGCTTTATTTTTTGGTCAGACATGGCTATTCCCTGAAATGGGGTTTGAAAAAACATTGAACACAGGAGAAAATGGAATTTATATAGTCCAAGAACTGCAAGATTACAAGGTTTTCAAAGGTTGGGAAATTTCCAGAGGAATTTTGGTTACACAGGAGCTTGGCAGAATATCTCATATTTTTTCAGTAGAACATCTTATCTTATCAGGGTGGAGGCCAGGGGGTAGGGTGTGGAACATGTCAAATTTCAGATAAATGGGTCAAGACATGGTCAAACCGAAGTTTTACAGAAAACAGGAAAGAACTTATTTTGATCTCATTTTGACAAAATGGCTTCTAATCTTAAGATTAGAAGAGTAGAATCAGGGTAGTGCTTCACAGCGAACAGTGTGTAGAGTACATAGTTTGCAGTGGGCACAGTGTTTTCAACAGTTGTATTAGGGGCTGGAGGAAAGTCAGAGAACCAACTAAGCTTTCCTCTCATAAACTTCTTTACCTGGGTATTCATGAAGCTCATTTTTTAATCTGAAACTCATCCTGCAGTTGGCTTTTCACAAAATAAATTTTCTATACTTCAGACAGGGAAAGCTGGGAACAAGGAGAAAGTAGTAGGTGAGGACACTGGGTCCCCTGGCCCATGACGCCTGATGCTGGGCAGAGGCCGGTGCTGCGCAGCATTATTGGGGCATCAGGGTGTGTAGCGGGCTTCCAGGTTGAGTCTCAGAGAGGAGCAAGCCAATCTTAAATGGTCACAGTGGCAGAGCAAGTCAGGCTGCTCAGTTAAGTGAGAAGATAAAATGGTATGTTCAAAGTATAAATAGAAGATGAATTTGATGCCATTTTGAAGTCAGCTGGCAAAACAAATTCTGATCTTAGTCAGAAATGTCTTACTCATTCCTGGGAGATTCATGCCTCTCTGGAGCCTGCCTGATTGTGGAATATCTGGTATAAATAAGTGAAATTATAAAAATTATTTAGCTTAGCAACACAATCTTTGAAATTTGTGTGATTGGCCACCTCACATCTGCAAATGAACACAAATGAGCCAATCTCTTATTGTGAGACCAATTTGTGTGTAGGATTCAATAGAAGTGTTGCCACTGAGCTCTCATTAACTGCCTTTAGAAATAAGAAACACCACCACCGCCCATAGCTTATGCTCTAAGATCAAGAAATGACAAATGGGACCTCATAAAATTACAAAGTTTCTGTAAGGCAAAGGACATTGTCAGAAGGACAAAATGGCAACCAGCAAATTGGGAAAAGATCTTCACCAACTCCACATCTGACAGAGGACTAATATCCAATATATACAAAGAACTCAAGAAGTTAGACCAAAAAAAAAAAAAAAAACCCCAAATAACCCTATTAAAAATGGGGTACAGAGTTAAACAAAGAATTTTCACCAGAAGAAATTCGGATGGCTGAGAAACACCTTAAGAGATGTTCAGCCTCATTAGTCATCAGGGAAATGCAAATCAAAACAACCCTGAGATTCCACCTTACACCAGTCAGAATGGCTAAGATTAAAAACTCAAGGGACAATAGGTGCTGGCAAGGATGTGGAGAAAGAGGAAAATTCCTCCACTGTTGGTGGGATTGCAAGATGGTACAACCGCTCTGGAAATCAGTCTGGTGGTTCCTCAGAAAATTGGGCATGACACTTCCAGAGGACCCTGTCATACCACTCCTGGGCATATACCCAGAGGATTCCCCTGCATGCAATAAAGACACATGCTCCATTATGTTCATAGCAGCCTTATTTATAATAGCCAGAAGCTGGAAAGAACCCAGATGTCCCTCAATGGAGGAATGGATACAGAAAATGTGGTAAATTTATACAATGGAATACTACTCAGCAATTAAAAATAATGAATTCATGCAATTTGTAGGCAAATGGTTGGATCTGGAAAATATCATCCTAAGTGAGTTAACCCAATCACAAAAGAATACACATGAAATGCAATCACTGATAAGTGGATATTAATGAGCCCAGAAGCCCTAAATACTCAAGGCACAATTAGCAAATCAAAAGATTCCCAAGAAGAAGGAAGGAGAGGACTCTGGTCCTGAAAAGACTGGATCCAGATTTGTAGGAGAGTATCAGAACAGAGAAATGGTTGGGGCGGGGGGGGGGGCAATTGGGGAATGAGTAGGGGGGGAGGATTTATGGGACATATGGTGAGGGGGGAACTGGGAAAGGGGAAAGCCTTTGGAATGTAAACAAAGAATATAGAAAATAAAAATTAAGAAAAAAAAAAAGAAAAGAAATAAGAAACACCAAGAAGTAGCTCCCTCCTCTCTGAAGCCTTGGTTCCAAACATCATGGCATTCCAACCATCTCATGTCATGTTGGAATCACAGCAGGTCCGGACAGACCACACCAGGCCAATGTAGTTTCACGTGGCAGAGGTTTACTGTGGGGCAGGGGCAAAGAGGGGTTGATGGAGACATAGGGGAAAGAGAGGGAAGAAAAGAAAGGGGGAAGATCAGAAAGGGTCTGTCTTTTATGTAGGCTGTGACATAACTGCTCCTAGGTAAACATGGAAGGTAAACCAAATGGACACTGTGAAGGCGTGGTGATTTCCATAACAGGAGATGCGCTGCTCCCTGTCACCTATGGGTGATGGCACCACCACTGCTGGGTTTGGAGGCAATCTGCAAAGCTGGTTCCTGATCCCAACACACCTCTCTTTTCTTATAATAAGGAGAAGGAAAGAAAGGGGAGGGGGAAGCCGATGGTGAAAAGGGAATAGGGGCACCATGTCTCTTAAACTACTTCCTGCTGTCTAGGGGCACCGTCAGTTTCGGGGTGTAGCTGACTGTCACCATAGGCGTCTACTTGGTAAATGTTCACATCAGGCTCCTCTGTGGACAGTGGCTGGTAATCCTGTAACAGGAAATGATTAATAGTTTGGTTAGAAATATTTTTGCATTTGTCATTGAAGGAGTGTGGAAACAAGAAATATGAGGCAGGGAACAAATAACAACACCAGGAAGATGACTAGGAAAAGCATTACAAAAGGGAATATCCACTTCCATAGAGAGTTTGAGAAAATCCAGGGATCGGAAGCCTCACGTTCCTTGAAGTTCTGCATGTCTGATTGTAGCTCCTGGATTTTATTTCTCACTATCCTGGATTGGTTGACGTAGAAACAGCATTCTTCTTGGAGGAACAGGCAAAGACCATCTTTAGCTATAAAGGACATCTATCCCACCTCCGTTCTGAAGTAGGTAGCAAAGTAATGGGGTGAGTAGATGGTCTGGGAGGGGAGAACATTTAGGTGAAAGACCAGAAGTTAGGACTGAGTCCATACATGAGTTCAAAGGGTAAGATGAGGAGAGGTCGCTTGGAGAGAGCTCAGAGCCTGAAAAGAGCCAGAGGTAGGAGTTTTACCCATTTGAGGTGAAGTTCCTCTGACAGATTGATAAGAGTGGTTTTGAAAGCACCAAATTGGGGGCTGATCTCTCAGAGGAGGAGATCAGAGACTCTCTGAGCCCTTTTGTTAGTTGTGGGAAATGTCTCCAGCCACCCTGAGGTGTCCACCAAGACCAGGGGGTACTTGGCATGTTTGATAGTGGGCATGTTAGTCAAGTCAAGTTGCCAGTCAGTTCTAGGAAGGGAACCTCTGGCCTGATGGGTAGGAAAAGGGTAGGGTGATACCTTGAGTTAGAGTCTGACATCTGACAGATTTTGCAAGAGGCAGTGATAGATTTTAAAAAACTTAAGTCCTCAGCAGTAGGCTGTAGGTGGGTCTTAACAAAATAAAACAACACTTGGCTGTTAGGATGAAAGAGTTGGTGAAGATAGGACAGAATTTGATGAGTGTGAAGTGGTGAAGGTGGGGATGTGAGTTGTGGTGTAAGAATGTCCTGGGGAGAGTGAGGCACGTCCAGGCCTCTAAGTGCTACAGCTCTAGCTGCCGTGTTGGCTCAGTTGTTTCCCTTGGATACAACGGAGTCGTCTGTCTGGAGGGATCTGCAGTAGAGAATCCACTGCAGCTGTAGGGAGATGGGAGGTCCTTAGCATGGCCATCATTGGTTTGCATTAGTTATTGATCGGTGGGCCTGTGTACCAGAGGGTTTCCATGGAGATCTCTAGCTCAGCTGGGTGCGAGGGCTCAGGCAAAGGGGAAAGAGTGTGAGCAGGAAGGGGAGTCTCCTCTGCCTCCTCTGCTGCTGCAGCTGGCTCCACCTCTGTCTCCACTGTTGCTGTCTCAGTTACTCCACATCACCCTGCACCGAGTCAGGCCAGGCTGGGCTGATGAGAGGCCGACTAGCCAGCAAGGAGTGTGGGGGAGCTTCAGGAAGCATTTCAGGGGAGAAGACCCCTTCCCAAGCGGCAGTGTTACAGCTCTTATGATAAAACTTCTCAGACAACGGAGTAGTTCTTACACACTTTTATTCTTTCCAGATAGGATTCTTATAAACAGTTTTGGGCTGGGTTAGGGTCTAACAAAAGGTACTTTTCATTGGCTTGGTCTGAGAGTTTGGAGATACTTTATCTGCATGTGGGAGAGCTTGGTACTGCTCCTATGTGACTAATGTCCATAGACCTCTCTTTGGGGGGGAGGGTGTTGGAGGCTGTAGCTACATAATAGGAGCCAGGGGCCCAAGGGGTGTGGCCAAATTCCTGCTGTTCCTTGCAGGCAACAGTCATCTGCTGGTTCACTGGGGTTTTAAGCCTGAGCTCAGCTAGGGACCAGGCTGCCTATCACAGCTCACCACCCCACATTGATCCTCCTTTAGTTGTAAGTAACCCGCATTCCGTCTGGATAGTGGCATTGAACAGAAGGATATGGAATGCATATTTGGAATCTGTGTAGATGTTGAGGGATTGTCCCTGTGCTTGTTGAAAGGCACAGGTTAGGGCTATTAGCCTGCTGACTGGTGGTATGAGCAAGAATGACCTGTACCTCCACCACTTCTGTGTCTGACACTATGGCATAGCAAGTTCTTCTAGTCCCTTTGTGTAGAAAGGAACATTCATCTGTATACCAGGTATAGATGGCATGAGGAAATGTGCCTTTCTCTATGTGTAAAGGATGAGGTAAGAGTTCCTTTAAAGTTTCAGTGCAGGAGTGAGATGAGGAGTGGTTAGTATTTAGTCGAAGAAGATTGAAAATATTAAGAGGTAAGCATGATTGAAAGATGAGTGTGGAGTCTTCTATTAGTGCTACCTAAAGAGAAAGAACCCCTAAGCTAGAAGAAATGGACAATTTTCTGGACAAATACCAAATACCAAAGTTAAATCAGGATCAAATAGACCATCTAAACGGTTTCATAACCCCTAAAGAAATAGAAGCAGTCACTGAAAGTCTCCCAACCCCCCCCAAAAAGCTCAAGACTAGAAGGTTTGAGTGCAGAATTCTATCAGACCTTAAAAGACCAATACTCTTAAAACTATTCCACAAAATAGAAACACAACAAACACTGCCCAACTCATTTTATGAAGCCACAATTACGCTGATACCAAAACCACACAAGGATCCAACAAAGAAAGAGAACTTCAGACCAATTTCCCTTATGAATATCGATGCAAACATACTCAATGAAATGCTTGCCAAATCAATGATCAAAACAATCATTCACCACAATCAAGAAGGTTTCATGCCAGGGATGCAGTGATGGTTCAATATACTGAAATCCATCAATGTAATCCACTACATAAACAAACTAAAAGAAAAAAAACCACATGGTCATTTCATGAGATGTTGAAAAAGCATTTGACAAAATTCAGCATCCTGATTAACAACTTAAGCAATGTGGCCAGATATAAAATTAAGTCAAACAAATTAGTGGCCTTCCTATATTCAAGGGATAAACAGGCTGAGAAAGAAATTAGGGAACTGACACCCCTCACAATAGTCACAAACAAGATAAAGTATCTTGGTGTGACTCCAACTAAACAAGTCAAAGGTCTGTATGACAAGATTAAGTCTCTGAAGAAAGAAATTGAAGAAGACCTCAGAATATGGAAAGATCTCCCATGCTTATAGATTGGCAGGATTAATATAGTAAAAATGGCCATCTTGCCAAAAGTAATATACAGATTCAATGCAATCCCCATCAAAATCCCAACTCAATTCTTCATAGTGTTTGAAAAAGCAATTCTCAGATTCATCTGGAATAACAAAAATCCCAGGATAGCTAAAACTATTCTCAACAGTAAAAGAACATCTGGAGGAATCAGTATCCTGGACCTCAAGCACTGCTACAGAGCAATAGTGTTAAAAACTGCATGGTATTGGTACAGTGACAGACAGGTAGATCAATGGAACAGAACTGAAGAACCAAAAATGAACCCACACACCTATGGTCACTTGATCTTTGACAAAGGAGATAAAACCATACAGTGGAAAAAAGATAGCCTTTTCAACAAATGGTGCTGGTTCAACTGGTGGTTAACACGCGGAAGAATGCAGATAGATCCATTCTTATCTCCTTGTACTAAGCTCAAGTCCAAGTGGATCATGGACCTCCACATAAAACCAGACACACTAATAGAAAAGAAACTGGGGAAGATCCTTGAGCATATGGGCACAAGGGAAAATTTCCTGAACAGAACACCAATAGCTTATGCTTTAAGATCAAGAATTGACAAATGGGACCTCATAAAACTATAAAGTTTTTGTAAGGCAAAGGACACTGTAAATAGGACAAAATGGCAACCAACAAATTGGGAAAAGATTTTTATCAACCCTACATCTGACAGAGGGCTAATATCCAATATATGCAAAGCACTCAAGAAGTTAGACTCCAGAGAGCCAAATAACCCTATTAAAAATGGGGTACAGAGCTAAACAAAGAATTTTCACCTGAAGGAATATCAAATGGCAGAGAAGCATCTAAAGAAATGTTCACCATCCTTAGTCATCAGGTAAATGCAAATCAAAACAACCCTGAGATTTCACCTCACACCAGTCAGAATGGCTACGATCAAAAACTCAGGAGACAGCAGGTGCTGGTATGGATGTGGAGAAAGAGGAAAACTCCTCCACTGCTGGTGAGATTGCAAGCTGGTACAACCACTCTGGAAATCAGTCTGTTGATTCCTCAGAAAATTGGGCATAACACTACCAGAGGACCCTGTTATACCATTCCTGGGCATATACCCAGAGGATTCTCTAGCATGTAATAAGGACACATGCTCCACTGTGTTCATAGTAGCTCTATTTATAATAGTCAGAAGTTAGAAAGAACCCAGATGTCCCTCAATGGAGGAATGGATACAGAAAATATGGTATAATTACTCAATGAAATACTACTCAGCTATTAAAAGCAATGAATTCGTGAAATTCTTAGGCAAATAGGTGGAACTAGAAATTGTCATCCTGAGTGAGGATGACACACAAAATAATACACATGGTATGCATTCACTGATAAGTGGATATTAGCCCAGAAGCTTTCACATGTCAAATGAAGCTCAAGAAGAAGGAAGAACAAAATATGGATACCCTGGCCCTTCTTAGGAGGGGGAACAAAATTCCCACAGAAGGAGTTAGAGAGACAAAGTGTGGAGTAAAGTCTGAGGGAAAGACAATGCAGAGACTGCCCCTCCAAGTATCCATCCCATATATAGCTTCAAAACCCAGACACTATCGTGGATGCCCACAAGTGCTTGCTGATTGGAGCCAGATATGGCTGTTACCTGCAAGGCCCTGCTAGTTCATGACAAATACAGAGGGGGACACTCTCAGCAAGCCATTGAACTGAGTACAGGGTTCCCAATGGAAGAGGTAGGGAAAGGACCCAAGGAGCTGAAGGGGTTTGCAGTGGCATAGGAGGAACAACAATATGAGTCACCCAGTACTGCCAGAGCTCCCAGGGGCAAAACCATCAACAAAAGAATACACATGGAGTTACCCATGGCTCCAGACACATAGGCAGCATAGGATGGACTTGTTGGACATCAAAGGGAGGAGAGGCCCCTGGTCCTGGGAAGGCTCGATGCCCCAGTGTAGGGGGAAGCAGGAGAGGGATGATTGGGGAACAGGGGGAGAGGAGATGGATTATGAGACTTTCAGGGGGGCAGGAAAGGGGACAACATTTGAAATGTAAATAAAGAATATTTCTAATAAAAACAAACCAGGGCTAGGGATATATCTCAGTTGTCAGTCTTTGCTTAGCATATTCTAAGACCAAGGTTCAATTCTAGTGCAATAAAACAACAAACAAACAAACAAACAAGCTGAGTTCTAAAGATTCCAGGGAAATATGCTCAGAGAGAAACCTACTTTTGTTGGCATAGTTGCATATTCATTGTTAAATAAGACTATATACAATGATGCCCCCCCCCAAAAAAAAGAACCCTAGAGGGAGGTAAAGTTTGTAAGCCTTTGTAAGTTAGAAGCTGGGACAGGTTATAAGAAGAGAAGACAGGTACAGGCAACCCAAAGTTGACTCTTGAATAAGAAGTTCAGTGGCTCCTAAGGTACACATACAAGGTGTGTTTCCCTGGATGGTTAGATCTAGTTTGCTTTTTCTTTTTGACAAATATGCTATAGGTGCAAAAGAGGGTCCCAGTTGGTGACCTAAGACTCCAAGGGAAAAAAATCCCTCTTTTTCATTTATGTAGAGGGAAAAAAGACAAGTCATGGTAGGCTGGGGCCTTAAGAAGAGCCTGTTGGAACCTTTGAAAGGGCTTAGTAGCAGGTTTGAGAAGAGGTTAGTGGGTGGGGCCTAACACTGCTTCATTTAAAGGTCAAGAAAGGAGGAAAAGGAAGAAATTCAGGAACATAAAAGGCTTACTCTCAACTCACTGCAACCAGGAAGTTGCAACAAGGAGATAGCACCAATGCCTCTGATCTAACACACACGACCTAGGTGTTGATTTGGCCACTACCCCTTCATGGCTACTCCCCCTTTAACACATTTCTATTGTGTTAACAGGGACAGATCATAATTTCTGATGCTTTATCCCCACTGGAAAACCTATAGCAGTGGTTGCAGTAACAATAGTCACTATCCTAGCCAGGAACCCAGGCCTCTTCCAACATTTCCCAGGCTCCATGAAATGGTACATGACAGTAAAATTTGGCCAGGTTCACTAGAAGAAGTTGGAGGAAAGAGTTGGTAACTAGGAAATTGGTATTCCTGTAACACACACACACACACACACACACACACACGAACATTATGAAACATAAATGGGCAAACTAAAAAGAGAATTTCCCATCAGCAAATGTGTTCAAAACAATTCAATAAGAAGTTGTGGATAGCCCCGGGCTTGTATTTTGATGCTAATTCCACTCCTCAGAGGCTGCAGGTGAGGAGTTGCCTTGTGAACCTTCTCCCCACCTTAGCTTTTCTTTTTTTTTTTTTTCAAAAAAAATTTTCTATTGGATATATTCTATATTTACATTTCATTTCCCTTTTTTTGTTTCCCCACCCCCCTAAGGTCCCACATGCCCTTTTCCCTCCCCTTGCTCCCTCATCCACCCCTTCCCACTTCTCTGTTCTGGTATTCCCCTACACTGATGTTTTGATCCTTTCCAGCACCAGTGTCCACTCCTTTCTTCTTGTCAGACATAATTTGGTATGTGAATTGTGTCTTTGGTGTCCCAAGATTCTAGGCTAATATCCACTTATCAGTGACTGCATACCATGGGTATTCTTTTGAGACTGGGTCACCTCACTTAGTATGATGTTCTCCAGCTCCATCCATTTCTCTAAGAATTTCATGAATTCATTGTTTCTAATGGCTGAATAGTATTCCATTGTGTATATATACCACATTTTTTGTATCCATTCCTCCGCTGAGGGACATCTGGGTTCTTTCCAGCTTCTGGCTATTATAAATAAGGCTGCTATGAACATAGTGGAGCATGTATCCTTATTGCAAGCTGGGGAATCTTCTGGGTATATTCCCAGGAGTGGTATGGCTGGATCCTCCGGAAGTATCATGTCCAGTTTTCAAATAAAGACTTGAGGCAATGAATCGGCAGGAGGAAGTGGGAGGAACTGAGAGTTTGGGGTAGGAGCCTGGGGGATGAGCAAGATGGGGAGGAGAAAAGGATCGGGCGGGGGGGGGGGAGGGGAGGAGCTATGGAGGATCAAGGGAAAGAGGGTGAGCTATGAGGGGTCAACGGAGAGGCTGCAGAGAGAGAAGCTCCTGGCCTGGAGAAACTGCAAGTTATATGGGATAATATAGATGGGAATAGCGTAGTGTAGTGGGAGATCTGCCCAATCTAGGCTTATAGCTTGTATTGTTACCAATTCAGTTGAGATTTCTCTTAAGGGGGTAATTGGGTTGGAAACCAAGTAGCAACAAGAAGTGAAAGAATGGAAACCATTAAAAGAAACAAACACACAGAACAGAACAGCCAACAAGAACAAGCAGCCAGCAAGCAGTTGAATGGGGAAAGGATGTAACTTCATGATAATATAGAAGGAATATGATTGGTATCTTAAGAAAACATGATTAGGGCTGGGGAGATCCCTCAGCAGTTAAGAGCACTGACTGCTCTTCAGAGGTCCTGAATCAATTCCCAGCAACCACATGGTGTCTCACAACCATCTTTTTATTGGGATCTGATGCTCTCTTCCGGTGTGTCAGAAGAAAGCTACAGTATACTCAGATAAATAAAGTAAATAACTCTTTTAAAAAAAAGTTTGGGAGCTAGAGAGATGGCTCACCAGTTAAGAGCACTGGATGCTCTTCCAAAGGTTCTGAGGCCAGGCGGTGGCGCACGCCTTTAATCCCAGAACTTGGGAGGCAGAAGCAGGCAGATTTCTGAGTTCGAGGCCAGCCTAGTCTACAGAGTGAGTTCCAGGACAGCCAGGACTACACAGAGAAACCCTGTCTCGAAAAACAAAAACAAAAACAAAAACAAAAACAAAAACAAAAACAAAAAAAAAGTGGGCGGTGGTGCTGCACGCCTTTAATCCCAGCACTTGGGAGGCAGAGGCAGGCAGATTTCTGAGTTCGAGGCCAGCCTGGTCTACAAAGTGAGTTCCAGGACAGACCAGACTACACAGAGAAACCCTGTCTCGAAACACCCCCCCCCAAAAAAAAGCACACCACCACCACCACCAAAAAAAAAAAAAAAAACCCAAGGATCCTGAGTTCAATTCCCAGCACCCACATGGTGGCTCACAACCATCTGTAATGGAGCAGATGCCCTCTTCTGGTGTGTCTGAAGACAGCTAGAGTATACCCACATACATGAAATAAATAAGTCTTTAAAAAAAGAAAAAGAAAACATGATTGGCAGACAGGATTATAGTTTTGCCTTTTAACAGGTCCTTGTCAAAGGCAGAGACCAGCTTTTGGTTATCTGTGCTCCACACACTGACCTGGTGAAGCATCAACAAATAAGTGGGTTCTGAAATGTAAGCCAGACACACCTGCCTCACTTGTCTTGCATGCTAATATCTTTACACAGCTTTAGTGAGATTTTTAAAAGATGTCACTCCAAAAGCCGTTTAGCATATTGATCTACATCAGTGTTTTCTTTGTACTTTTGAAACCATCTATAAAGTTACCACATGTGGGTGTATGTGTGTGTGCATGTGTGTGTATTTTATGAGAAAGCTATAATGCTTCTCATCAGCTTTCCCCCAAAATTCACATTCATGTTAAATAACTCAGTGTCCAACTTCCAAGCACTTATGAATATCACATAAGCATAGGGAAATAAGACATTGACAGTATCACAAATGCAATGCTGACTATTTAATACAGTCAAATCTCTATCATTTACACAAATAGATTCAAATTGCCAACATATGTTTGCATGTGGTCTCTCAGGTGCATAATAAAATGTTAGTTGGTGTAAACACCAAGTCAATTTGAAAAATACTATTTGGGTAGAGTTTGAATTGTGTTATGTGCTAAATAAAAATCTTAATTAAAACCATAAAGTCACAATGCATACACTAACAAAGGCAAGCAAAAGTGTTAGTATATCCTCTTAGACTTTTTTCTGTAAATATGATTTGAGTGTACATTGGTCACCATGCTCACCAACTAGGCTGTTTCAGTAATGAATCAAAAGTTATCCATTTTAGGCTATCTGGTGCCTGTGCTTCAAGTGCCTCATCCTGAACAGGTAATTGGATATGCTAAATGATATTTCTGTGTATATGGTCCAGATTATTTTTGACAACATGATTAAACACCGTTCCCTTAATATTTAGGTACACTCCACAGTGAATATTAAGGGATCTCCCAGAAGGTTCATGTAAGCTTGATTCCCAAGCTAGTGGTGCTGTTGAGAAGTGATTGGGTCAGGACAGCTTCAATCACTTATCCATTGACGAGTTCCCAGCCTGAGTGAACAACAGAAGGTAGGGCCTAAGGGAGGGAAAGGCTCACTAGCTATCTTCCTTTCAGGGGTATGTTTATTCTTGGACTTTTCTTGTTCTTTCTACTCTGCTGGATAAGATGAACAACTCTGCCCTCTCCTCTGCTCCCCACTATGAGGCTCTGCCTTCCTGGGGTCCAGGAACCACAGAGTCAAGACTGGTACAGTGAAGATCCCCAAATGGCCATCCAAAACAAGCTTGTCCTCTTTCTAATATATGTCAGATATTTTGCCACCCTAACAAAGGCTAGCAAACACACCATGCATGACCACACACTAAACTCACAATAGACTTGTCTCATGTAGAGATGGCTGCAGTACGGTTTATTAGCCCATATTGTTAATATTCAAATTATAAAAATTTCCCTATTTCTATCTTTATTCCAAAGCATTCTTTGGCATACAATTGGCTTTCTTTTTGTTCACCAGTGCACACTTGCCCTCTAATTCATAAAGTACAAAGAAAGGGGTCATGTATGGGACCAAGGCACCTGTGTCAAGCTGTGCTGGTGCTTGCTTACTAAAGTCTGTGTGACAATTACAGTTCTAATCATCCATTAGGGAGATTGTGGCTTATTATGGATAAATTGCTTTCCCATTCACCTTTGTTCACCTGGAGGGAGGATCATCTTGCAGCATCCTAGTAGGGCCATTGTTTGTTGTGGGCTGACACATATGGCGCCAATGGCAGGAACAATTGAAGGCACAGATAAAGCCACATTGAGTGCCTGGGGAAACAAAACAAGTGCAATTATATTATTGGATGGGAGAGAAGACTCTTGCATCAAGAAACAATGAAAACCAATATGGTAGCCTCTTATGCTCCTTGGGCTGAATCCAAGTTCTTTATTAAGCAGAAAGAATGTCAAGAAGGAAAAAAAGAATGAAGGAGAAAGTGGAGAGAAGAAGAAAGAAAGGATCCAATTCCCTAAATTCTTAGTGACCAAGTGACCTTCATTTGCTTTGGCTTAGTCATAGTGTATTTTGCTTTAAGATTTACTCCCAGCAGTGATAGATCTGTCATTTTAAATTGATTGACAGCTTATCTATATCTAGTTTACATACAGTTAAGTTTCTTTTACATACAAACTCCATCTACAGAGGAAGTCTGAAAACGGCTAATAAGAGCTCAGAGTAATTTTCATTTTTAAGAAGCATGTCTTTAGGCTTCATTAGTAAAATCGGGAAAATAGCTGGGATTATATTATTTCTCAATTTTACATATCTGTACATGTTAACTCAAATAGAAAGGTGATTAACATATTGAGTATGCTTAAAATCAAATGGCGTATATTATCCATTGTTGGAAAAATAATCTGTGAATCCATCATGACTTGTGAATGTTGGATGGCATGTGCTATGTTTATGGAAGCCCCCACTAGTAAAACAAATGTAAGGAGTTTGAATTCTTCTGTGTGAATTCCATATTTCAAAATGGAATATAACTCTAATCTATTCATAAATAGAACTCATATATAATCATCTCCAAAGGTAGCAGATTTTCTTCAAAATCCCTAGAATTTGATTCGGTCCTGAGGTGTTTCTTCCCCAATGAAGGCAATAAATGCTATTCCCACCTTTTAGAAAAATAGACAGTTGATGCCCAATTTTCTCTTTCTTCCACCCATTAATCCCATAGCCTTTTGTCCATTTTGCACTAATTACAATTAACATCTGAACATTATTAAATTTCACATATGAATGAAAGGAAGTAACAACTATGACATCACCTTCTATTCTGACATTTTAATAAGTTGATGCATTTTAATTATTTATGATATATCATAACATGCCAGTAAATGCTTTCTAATGCTTTTTGCAAAGGCAATGAAGTCTTGATAATTTTATAACTATCAGTCCTTGCTATTAAGTTGTTCACTAGAAATGTAAAGTGATATCACTGATTGAATTATGAGAATCAGATCTTCGGATTTGCAATGTTGGGGCCATCACAAGGTTACTATTTCTGTACCTAATTATCCCAGGAAGCACTTCATTTTGTCCTGTGCTTATATCATTGCTCTTACATTGCTCCTTAGAAGGAACTTTCTTTCTGAACATTTGTTATCAGTAAAAGCCAAATGCCTATTTTATGTTCATTCTAGTGACTCACATTTCGGGAAATATACTAACTCTCAATGTGCCAGTGATGGATTTGTTCACTTTGGATCAGTAATTTCAATTTTCGAGGCTCTTGCCATTCAGAGTATAGTTTGAGTCTAGGTTCTGGTTGGTGTCACCCAAAAAGTGACTTACACTGTGGAGAATAGCTTACTCTGACGTCTTGCTTACAGCCCTGTGGTGGGGAAGTCTTGCCTATCCACCCTGATGCCCTGGACTTGATCCCTCAGTTTATTATTAGACTCTCATTCTTACCTGTTAACGTGTTTTCATGACCTGCCCAAGGTCCGTCCACTCTCTGTTCTGGACACCACCCCCACCCCACCCCCCACCCCCCCACCCCCCGCTGCCCTTCCCAATCAGACCATTCAGGGAAACCACTCATTTTGGCCCCATCCTGTGGAGTAGGAAGATCTGAAAAAAGAAAACACAAACACATACACTGTGAGTTTTATTTGACTTATTGTTTAAATTGATTTCAAGACATTTAGAGTATTATACTGATAAGTAAAAATAAGATACAAAATTGCCTAAATGCAGATTTATTAGAACTTAAAATTAAACTCCAGTTGCTCAGATACACTGATATGATATCAGTTGTTCTAGTGAATGCACATAGCTAACGTCTGCCAGAGAATCACATAAAGAGAGCCCTGAGTTACATCATTAGAATTCCACACTGGAGAGGATGACGAAGTATGTGCAAGCTTAAAGTCACTTTCCTATTTGCTCCTAATAACAAACCCTCACAGCAGGGCCTTGTCTTGGTTGTCCTTCCTGTTACTATAAAAAAAATACTCAGACAAAGCAACTTAAGGCAAAGAGGGTTGTTCTGTCTCACAGTTCAGTGGTCTATCCTGGCAAGGACATTAAGATGTTAGGGATTTATAACAGCCGATCAGATTGCATCCACAACCAGGAAGCAGAGTCATTAATAAAATTCAGTCATTAATATTCAGGATTTAAATATTCATGTGTCTAACTCTAAATGTTCACTAAACTAGATTCTAGATTCCTACGTATTAACACTATGGACATGTTCCTTGAGAGACAGCTTTGAAACAAGATGACTTGCTTCAACTTCTTGATTCCAAGGATGAGGCTAAAGAGGAACAGGATTTCCGGGTCTAACCACTAGTCATCTTAAGGTCTGCCACCGCTGGTGGAAGGCCACAGGTTTGTTTCCTAAAAGAGTTACATTACATCCCTGGGAATCAACAGTTTATTGCTAAAGTTATGAATAAAGTAAGAAAAGGTGAATTAATACTCACAGCTTTATGTATAATAGTCATTTTGCAAATAAGGGGAAAATAGAGATGATTTGGTAAGTGGATTCTCTGAGCTAGTCCCAAGCATCATAATCACGTTATTTCCATTAATTTCCTCCTTGATTTGCTGACCATCTTCTCCTCTCTTGATGCCTCAGGCAGTACGGAAGTGACATGGTCTCCTCAGTGGGCATGACTTTCGCTTACTGACCGAGCTGTGGTGACGATGTCCGGGGTTGCTGGGACAGCAGCTGGACAGTGGAACATATATTCTAGACCTGTCGCTTAACTGTGTGACTAATTCTCTAGCAGTCAGAACACAAAGCATCTGAAAGTTATTCTGGAGATGCGAATGTCTCGTGAACATAATCAGTGATTCACTTACAAAATTTCTGATCCTGAACTAAATTTTTGAATGATTTATTGATGCTTTTGATGCCCAAGAGATGAATATTCAGTACCAATATATAACTTCAATTCACACCCAAATTATTCTTCCTTTGATTGCATTGGTTCTGCTTGGCCTTGCTTTAAAATTTGCTAGGGAAATCAGAATTAGTCAGTTTAATTTCCAAAAACCGCCATGCCACAGATGCATGAGAGGAGGTGGGGGCGATGGAGTTGCTATGTCTCAGCTGTGCTCACAGACCTTTCCCCTCTCAGGGTGAACCCATTTTCCACCTAGAGCGGGCCTCAGTGTGATGTTCACACCCAGACGTCCTAGAAGAGCTGGCTGACCCCCTACACCTGGCACAAGACAATGAGCTCAGTGGAGGATTTCCCACAGTAACAGCCTAGAACGCAAAGATGGCAGAGAAAGGGGGAAAGAGAGGAAGGAGGAGGGAGACAGGAGAGAAATAGATTTGTATCTGTCATTTTTTCTTACAACAGAAGAATATTAGCTAATATAGAAAGTTTTTTTTCTGTTTTTCTTTTTGTTATTGTTGTTTTCTTAGTTTTTTTTTTGAGACAGGGTCTCTTAGGGTGTGGTTTATCCTGGCCTCAAGCTCATGGTGATCCATCTGCTGTTCCCATTTCTTGTCCTGTTTTTAAAGAGAACTATAACACTATGTACTGCTGTGACAGCTGTCTGGGATGCAGACAATCATTATTGCAAGGAAGTTTATGCACTGCTAACATTTGAACACCTTTAAAGTACATAAAATAACATGCTCAAGAATACAGCAATGTTCTCCAAGTACTACAGAAGTGTATTTTTAACCTAAAGAAGCAAACAGATAAAATCGATAATTTATAAATAAAACAAAGGCAGTAGTAGTTCTGAATCACTCTATGTCAGGCCTTTACAAGATTTTTTTCTCTAGCTACACTCTTCTGCAACCCTATTGGAGAGTGACTTAGAATGGAACAGTTTCCTCAGAAATGCATACAAACAATAGAGACAGCTACATTTATACAGAGGTCCAGATGGCCAGGTACAAGTCAGGAGTGCTGTTTGTGCACCGGGGTGGGGGAATGTAATGTCTCTTTTCTCCCTTATTAGAACTACCTGTTTGTTAGAAGGAAGCCCACGGCTACATGGGGCTAGGGAACACTCATTTCATCAGAAGTGAGGCGTCAGAGTGGCGGAGCTGCGAAAGTGTAGTCAGCTGGGGTGAACGCCCCGATCCATTCAGCCTCAGCCGCTTGCAGTGAGAACTCTGGAGCCTGCCATCTTGCAGATAGAGTGGTAAAGATTTCAAACAATTTAGTTTTGAATGAGGAATTATAAGGAATAGGTCAAAATGAGCATAAAATATCCTTAATAAATTGATTGGCTTTGCTTTGCCTTTCAACCTTGTTGATTGAGTCTATGATTAATAAAGAAATAATGCAGTATAATTTCATATGAATGTGAATGAAAATTAAACTTAGTGATAGAATTGAATTATAATCACCTCTCTGGCCGGCTTGCATGCTTTATTGAATTAACTAGTATAACATGGCGGCATGTGAGTGAGGGGACCCAGACAGCGTCTGCACGCTAACAGACATTGGTCCCCGGTCCCCTCACGGCAGGACAGCGGTCCCTCTGTCACCTCTGCCCGGCTTTCAGGAGTCTAGTGGTTAGTTCCATGTCTTTCTGGATGTATTATTCCTGAAGTACTTCTAGTAAATAGAGATGAGAGATGGGATTTATTTGTTAGTTTTAATCTGTAGTCTGTAAGGACTACATTAGACTCTGTAGGGGACAGGGGTGGGAAACAGTTTATAATCTACTTAAGTAAAAACAGAAAAATTGATGAACTATAAAGCTCTTACAAGACTTGAAACTTAATTTAAAATAAATTGTAATCTGGCCAAGAGGTGTGGCTCAGGCATAAGGTGATACAGGAATCTGAACTAGTATGCCAAAGCAATCAGGTTTGATATTTTAACTATGGTTAAAATAAAACCTCACAGTATTTAGGCTAAGAAACAAACTTTTTTTAAAAAGATAGATATTCCTTAGAAAAAGTCATTAAAACCCTCAAACCTGATGCCTGCTGCCCATACCTAGCACCTGTGCCATGACCCTGCAAGGAAAGTCTCCCGGACACAAGGTGGGTGGCCGGGAGAATCCACTAGGCCATGGGGTTGACCCCAATTATCTTTTATTGTAAATGGGCCATATGTCAAATTCCAAGATAAATTGGAAACATTTGATCCGTCCCCTCTCCTGGATTGATCTTGGAGCGCACTCTCCATCTTTCAGGCCCCTCATTCGGGACACTTTGTGTTTTAAGGAAAAGATGTGCTTGCCTTTGTAGGTTGAAGAAGGGTATACCATTAAGAGTACTTTGAAAAGAAGAGAGTTTAGAAGCTGGAGCATACTCTGTGGAAAAACAGAAAAAAATGACCACACACAAAATATAAGATTATTTTTACATAGTATATTCTCTATACCAAATTTCTTCATTGGAATCTACATTTACTATCGAGAAAAAAAGAAGTAAACAAAATTCATTACCATGCTCACCCATGATGGTGACTTCAACCAATCTCCCTATTTTCCCAGGCAAATACCTGCTACCTTTATGCAAACCAACACAAATAAATATCTCACACATGAAAGATAATACCCTGGTGAGCCTTTAAAGTATATTTGGAACAATGTTTTCATAAGATAGCCTACTAAGTCAGCTATGGGGCTTTGATTTATTCAAAAATGAAAATAATATTAAACCAACATGACCAAGAAGCAAATAGATACTGCATTCATGACTCAGGACAATATGATTTTCATAAAACAATTTGGCATTAAAACTAAACAGCATAGCAAGATAGGACATTCACGCCACACCCCCACCCCTAATTACCATGCATCACAGCAGCTCCACGTACTCTCTGAGAAAGGTCCCTGAGAAGAAATGTTTTAGACCTCAAATTAAGGACAAAATGAGAATTTTTTTATCATCTAATTTGATGCCAATTTTATAAGATGCACCTGCAGTTAGAGAATGTGTTGGTGTGCAGTATGTTAAGTATGCTGCGCTCTTTTTGTTTTTTCTTTTCTATTCTTTTGATTTTAGAGCCTTTTCTATGGACATTAGCCTGATTGATCACCATAAAACCCCATGGCTATGTTTATATTTATTCAATTATTATCAAGTCGTTGGTTCTAAAATCAATGTTCTCATTTATGCTCTATAGAAGACACCAGCTTCCTCAGTGGGAAGACAGTGGAGAGCAGTGCAATGAGAAAGCAATCAGGAACTTGGTGAGTGGAGCTGGCTGTCATAAAGGCGGCACCGCCCTGCTCAGCTCCTGTTTGACCTCAGGTGCTACCTAATTTTGAATTCTGTGACATGATACTGAAGAAGTGATGAGAGGCAGCTGTCATGGTAACGGCCTCATGTGCCCTTTGGGTGCCCTTGAGTCACCCTTACTCATATCCACTGACTGCTCCTCCCTGTCCCCTGCCTGTTCCTCTCGCATGACCCTGTCTCCTTTCTGCTGTGCTTTCCGTCCCTGGTGCTATCCTGTGTGTGCTGTATAAACCCACAAAGAGAATCACGGGTTGCTGAGAAAACAGTTGAGAAAGAAAATGTAGAAACATTTAATTTACCTTAAAATGCACACACACACACACACACACACACACACACACACACACACACACACGCAAAACACTCCTAATGGTTTTTCCACAGTAAAGCATTAATAATAAGAATGAAACAAGATCCTCAAAGTGTCAGTGGTCATTAATGATGTATTCATTACCAAGATGTGTAAGTGTGAGACCAATGATGTATTTCTATACAAACTAATTAAAATATTAAGTAGCGGGAATGCATGATTAATTTATTTTCCTGAACAAGCTGGTGTTTTAAAGGACTTGCTTCTGTGAAGGGTATCTTATGAAGCACCTTTAGAAGCTTTGGCCACATTAGTTCATCACGGTCCTTACACTAATGCTTTAAAAGGAAACTGGGGAAGAGCCTTGAGCACATGGACACAGGGGAAATTTTCCTGAACAGAACACCAATAGCTTATACTCTAAGATCAAGAATTGAGAAATGGGACCTCATAAAATTACAAAGTTTCTGTAAGGCAAAGGACACTGTCAATAGGACAAAATGGCAACCAACAAATTGGAAAAAGATCTTTACCAACCCTACATCCAACAGAGGGCTAATATCCAGTATATACAAAGAACTCAAGAAGTTAGACTCCAGAGAACCAAATAACCCTATTAAAAATGGGGTACAGAGCTAAACAAGGAATTTTCACCTGAGGAATATCGAATGGTTAAGATGCTCCTAAAGAAATGTTCAACATCCTTAGTTATCAGGGAAATGCAAATCAAAACAACCCTGAGATTTCACCTCATACCAGTCAGAATGGCTAAGATTAAAAACTCAGGAGACAGTAGGTGCTGGCAAGGATGTGGAGAAAGAGGAACACTCCTCCACTGTTGGTGGGATTGCAAGCTGGTACAACCACTCTGGAAATCAGTCTGGCAGTTCCTCAGAAAACTGGGCATGAAACTACCAAAGAACCCTGTTATATCACGCCTGGGCATATACCAAGAGGATTCTCCAGCATGTAATAAGGACACATGCTCCACTATGTTCATAGCAGCCTTACTTATAATAACCAGAAGCTGGAAAGAAGCCAGATGTCCCTCAATGGAGGAATGGATACAGAAAGTGTGGTACATTTACACAATAGACTACGACTCAGCTATTAAAAACAATGACTTCATGAAATTCACAGACAAATGAATGGAACTAGAAAATATCATCCTGAGTGAGGTAACCCAATAACAAAAGAATACACATAGTTTGAGCTCACTGATAAATGGATATTAGCTCAAAGTTCCAAAAACTCTAGATGCAATTCACAGACCACATGAAGCTCAAGAAGAAGGAAGATCAAAGTGTGGATGCTTCATTCCTTCTTAGAAGGGGGAACAAAATACTCACGGGAAGAAATATGGAAACAAAGTATGGAACAGAGACTGAAGGAAAGGCCATCCAGAGACTGACCAACCCGGGGATCCCTCCCATATACAGTTACCAAACCTAGTCACAATTGTGGATGCTAACAAGTGCTTGCTGTCAGGAGCCTGGTATAGCTGTCTCCTGAGAGGCTCTGCCAGAGCCTGACAAAAACAGAGGAGGGTGCTCATAGCCAATCATTGAACTGAACACAGGCTCCCCAATGGAGGAGTTAGAGAAAGGACTGAAGGAGCTGAAGGGGTTCGCAACCCCATAGGAAGAACAACAATATCAACCAACCAGACTCCCCAGAGCTCCCAGGGATTAAACCACCAACCAAAGAGTATACATGGAGGGATCCATGGCTCTAGCCACATATGTAGCAGAGGATGGCCTTGTCAGGCTTCAGTGAGAGGAGAAGCCCTTTGTCCTGTGAAGGCTCAATGTCCCAGTGTATGGGAATGCCAGGAAGCAGAAGTGGGAGTGGGTGGGTGGATTGGGGAAACACCCTCATAGATGCAGGGGCAAGGGGACAGGAGAGGGCATTTTTGGAGGGGAGACCTGGAAAGGGGATAACATTTGTAATGTACACAAAGAAAATATCTAATAAACGAAAAGAAAAAACTCATTTGGCTGACCTATCTCCACCAAAATTTTACTTCAGGGTTACAGGGTTCAGTGTGGTTTGTTTTGTGAAAAGTACCACTGAGCTAGTTTCTAACAGGAACATAAAACTTATTAACTCTCTAGTGATGCCTGAATGAAAGGTGCTATGTAGTAAAATCATTGACTTTCACCATATGCTTCAGTCCCTCACAGAGGTGAGAAACAGCTGGTCCACCTTTGGCAAGCTAGACCTTAATTCTCTCAAATCAATAGCTTTTAGGAACCACATTTTATACCTGAAGAATTTATTTCTGATTTTTTTCATAGTGGCTATTTGTTTTCTATTACTTACCTGCATATTCCAATTTTCATTTCTAATGGCATTTAAAATATTTTGGAGGAAAATGTTGAACATATCTTTGCCACCTAAGGGAAACGTATCCATATAGGTTGGTAGCTTACTAATTTATCAATATCCAGAAGTATTATGAAGAAGCTGTTTGAAAATTCCAGAGTAGTACCAAAGTTTCATTCATTCACATATGATTGATTGCGTATACACGGCAGAAATGGATTCAGTTTCAGAATGCTGTTACTTTATATCCCTCCAAGACAAAGTACATTTGCACTCAGTATGCATTTATAGGATAATATGACACAGGTGTGGTGATGTTAGAAAGGAGACGGCCAGCCATAAAGAAGAAAAATAAAGGCTTTCTTGGGAAGAAACTCGGATTTCAGAATGGAGTTCTGGATTTGGAAGCAGGAAAACAGCCAAGTGTGGAAGATGGTTTTCATATTAGAGGGAAACTTAGGCAACCAAAAAGTCTCACGGGCAAGCATCTTAACAGGACAGGTAACATAGAATTTCATTTATGGCATCTGAGATGCTGAGTTAAGCAATAGAAGTCCCAAAGACAGGCTGATCAGAGAGCTGCTACCCCAGTACAGAGGGAACTTGAAGAAGAGACTGGGGAGGCAGCCCCCCCATTCCACCTCACCCTCCAGCATCCCATGTGACTGCCATGTTAAAAGGTAAGGTCCTGGTGCTGGAGAGTATTCAAAATTGATATAAAATTTTGAAATGTTTCAGTATTTATAGTTCACCCAAGTCCTTTTGATATCATTGTACTTATATTCTTATTAAAGTATTACTTCACATTGATCTTTAAAACAGAACTCACAAAGCCTTAAGATCTGTTCATGTATCATACGTGTTAGTAATCTGTAATATGGGAAAATAAATCATACTGGCCATTATATCAAAACTAAAAACTACAGTGGAATTTTGCTGTCAAGATTAGAAGCTGCACACATCAGAGAACCTGTCTCTGCTTTTATAAAATGCCAGGAAGAAATGTTTGAACTAGAAACAAGCACATACCTGTGAATGGATCTTATGAGAATGAAATGAAAGGCACACAGAAAACCCATTTGTCAATGAACAAGAGCACGCAGTGTAATAATGAGGAACAGGACAATAATGAACAAGTGGTAGTGTTTATAGGACAGAGTGGCTTTAAGCAGATAATCATGTTTAATGAGATAGTATTACCTGTGTGGATTTTATATCTAGTTATTGTAACAAACCTACCAAGCAGGTGCCCTAGAACATCTGTTCCCTGAAAGCTTTCAACTTGACAGTTAACCAGTTAAGACCTTGGGCACTAGAGTCAGGTTAAGCTAGTATTTGTTACAGTATTACATAGCTGGATGGGTTTAGACACCCTCCTTAACTTTTCTGTGTTTGAGATTCTTATCAACAGAAGAGAAAGGTTAGAGAAAAGAAACTGTTACTGCCTAACCTATCTAGAAGAGTGTTCAAGTACGTTGCATCTTCAAACATGATAGCCATATGGTTGTGAACACCTTAAAGAGGTCAATCATATCAGACATGATAGAGACAACTATGAGAAGTTCAGGAACTTGAAGAGCCTACAGTGGTCAAGGGTTAGGCTCAGGGCCTGAATTTCTGCAGTCGGAGTCTGTAGCTGGAGCTTCTTTGTCACTGTGGATGCAAATCTTCACCAGCTCTTTATAAAGAAAAGACTTGCCATTTACAAGCCTGGATTTTATGTACGATATAGATGCTGCAATTTATTCTTAAATTTGGATCTGTATGCACAACTCTATAAATGATTCTGGCTCATATTTTAGTATGATGTCACCAGTTACATTCGTTACATAGAAAGTAAAATTCTAATTCAATTTTCACTGGAGTTGTTTCTCATGGCCATATTTTTCTACCCCCCGTGTATGCAATTTCTGCCCTGTTGCACATTTCTCTGCAGAATATGAGATATCTAAAATATATCCTTTACCTCTCAAGGTTTTTTAGTGGCACAGGAACCTTTGCAGCCTTCACCTCGAATGAAGGGTGGGTGTGTCTCCGAAGGTGTGGTGTAGCTAGACACAAAGTTCAGAAGAGACTGAAGGCGGCAGCTTCTGTTGGCAGCAGTGGGGACAGGATATCAGAATCTATGAGAGCAGACAGGGCCACATTCATTACCCTCTGCCAGGGCTCATGCTGCACTTCCGGGTGTTTGGGGAAAGATGACCCTTCCGGAGCCTGCCCTTCCCCGCCACGCCTCTCCCCTATTCCCATGCTTTACTTCTGCAGTTTGATTTGACTGAGGCTCCTCTCACCTTTGACTTCTCACCTCTGACCCTGTGGCTTACCTCTGCAGTAGACTGCATCACTTTAGACAACATCTGTTATCTGCCCTCCATGGATGTTCCCTTCGGCTTCCTGCTTCTGTCTCGATTGAGACATAGAGGCTCATTGGAAAGAATCCTTGAACTGTGCCACCGCTGCTGCTTCTCCTCCTTCTCCTCATCCTCCTTCCTCCCAGTAGTATTTAGGACTAGAATAATAGATCCTTCATTTGCCTCTGCTAGCTGTCAAAAGAATACCTGGAAAATGTCCGTAACAAAGCCGGCATAGCTCATGAGTTCATTGTTATTCAGTAAATTCTGACATTGTAAAGAGACAACAATCCATCTGTAGATGTTTCTGACATAGGGCACATGTAACAATTTGCAGAATCTATTTCCTAAACAAGAGGGTTTAATGGGCTTCACAGAGGCCGGCCATTCTTTGTATTGACTTGAATGCCATATTCCTTCTTGCACAGAACTCTTCCTTTGCCTCCCAGTGAGTTGTCTCTAAGGATGGACTGTTCATATTTCTGATATCCTTTCCCATATAAAAGACTGTTGGTTGGTTCTACACAATCTGCCCCTGATAGACTTGCCTCCCTTTATAGTGTCGTGGCCCGCCATTCAGTCATGTGAGGATGGCTTTCCTACTAGGCAGATCACTGGTCACAAACACTTCCTACTCAACAATGTACCTGGAGCATCCTACACAGTAGCTGTTGAATAGAGGTCCAAATAATTATGATGAAATATAAAGAAAGGAGTAATATGCAGGCTCTGAAGTTAGACTCTGTTTCAGCCCTCAGCTCTGCATTGCCCATGGAAAATTACTTGATCTCTGTGAGCTTTGATTTCTTTTCCTGGGAGAAGGGTATTTGAGGTTACTATGACAATACAAACCATTCTAACACAATATGTGTTTCAAGCAAATATGAGTTAACTGTTCCATCCTTCTATGTGTGGAATAAATATTTATCTAAAATCCAGAAACCTATTGTATTTATTACCAATAAATTTTTATGAAATTTTTGGCTTTGGTGCATTTTTCTGTGGAAGATGACTGTCTATGGGAAAGAGCATTTCAAGGAGAAACAGGTATAAGTTTAAAGTCCCAGGAGTTTTGAAGTAAAAGGAGGGGAAGGAGATGATTCAAAGAAAGCCTGGACGATGTTATAGCTGAGTGAGATAGACCATGGTGCCTGTTTGGTGTGAACAAGGGCATGAGGAAAAATAAGGGACCTGAGGACAGCTGATGCTTATTCTGCTATATCACCATCTGCACATGTATGTGCTCTATGGATGAGAAACCTACGGGATACACAATAACATCTGCACATGTATGTGCTCTATGGATGAGAAACCTATGGGATACACAATAACATGGAAGACTGTATCATGTACCAAAGCTACGGATCAGTCATTTAGACACAAAGGAGAAATCAAAAGCAAGGTAGAGGTTCTGAGATGGACCGAGCCTTTAAAAAACTAACTTTGGCATCAGCAAAAAGAATGGAGATCCAAGATTAGAATCAAGGAAACCAATAAAACCATCCAACCCTTCATTAGACTAAGAAGACTTTTGGCTGTTTTTCCTACAACACAGAGATGGCATAATTCAAGAAACACTTGGCTGTGAGCTTGACAATATTTTGAACTGATGAGAAGAGGAAGGTGGGTGCATAGCCCACCAGGAGAGAGTGGTCTCCCAGCAGCGCTTTCACTTCTGAGCGCAGAGGTGAGTTCTCTGCCTTCTCCCTAGAGGGGACCATCTAGGAGCACACAGGGCCTAAGATCAATGGAGCACATGGGACAGAAGTCGTCCTGCTTCCATTTCCAGGGAACCAGAAAACTCCACAGTCTTCTATGCATAGCCGTCCAGGAGAGAGAGAGATCTCCCAGCAGTACTTTCACTTTTGATCTCAGAGGAGTAAGGACACAAGCTTACAGGCCCACAGGAGGAACAAACTCCAGCCAGAGACAAGAATACCAACTAGCACCAGAGATAGCCAGATGGTGAAAGGCAAGCACAAGAAACCCAACAGAAACCAAGGCCACACAGCAACATCAGTACCCAGTTCTCCCACCACAGCAAGTTCTGGATATCCCAACACACCAGAAAAGCAAAAGTTGGATTTAAAATTGTATCTCCTGATGCTGATAGAGGACTTTAAGAAAGACTTAAATAACTCCCTTAAAGAAATACAGGAGAACATCCGTCAACAGGTAAAAGCTCTTAAAGAGGAAAAACAAAAATCCCTTAAAGAAATAAAGGAGATCATGGGTCAACAGGCAGAAGCCCTTAAAGAAGAAACACAAAAATCCCTTAAAGAATTACATGAAAACACAAACAAACAAGTGAAGGAACTGAACAAAACCATCCAGGATCTAAAAATGAAAGTAGAAACAATAAAAAAAAATCACAAAGTGAGACATCTCTGGAGATAGAAACCCTTGGAAAGAATTTAGGAGTCATAGATGCAAGCATCAACAACAGAATACAAGAGATAGAAGAAAGAACCTCAGGTGCTGAAGATATCATAAAAAACATTGACTCAACAATCAAAGAAAATGCAAAGTGCATAAAGCTGGTAACCCAAAACATCCAGGAACTCCAGAACATAATAAGAAGACCAAACCTAAGGATCATAGGTATAGACTAGAGCGAGGATTTACATCTTAAAGGCCCAGTAAATATCTTCAACAAAATTATGGAAGAAAACTTCCCTAACCTAGAGAAAGAGATGCCCATGAACATACAAGAAGTCTTCAGAACTCAAACAGACTGAACCAGAACAGAAAGTCCTCCCAGCACATAATAATCAATACACCAAATTCACTAAACAAAGAAAGAATATTACAAGCAGTAAGGGAAAAAGGGCAAGTAACTTATAAAGGCAGACCTATCAGAATCACACCAGACTTCTCACCAGAGACGATGAAAACTAGAAGATCCTGGACAGACCTCATACAGACAGACCCTAAGAGAACACAAATGCTAGCCCAGGCTACTATACCCAGCAAAACTCTCAATCATCATAGATGGAGAAACCAAGATATTCCATGATAAAACCAAATTTACACAATTTCTATCCACAAATCCAGCCCTACAAAGGATAATTAATGGAACATGCCAACAGAGGGAGGGAAACTGCACCCTAGAAAAAGCAAGAAAGTAATCTTCTTCCAACAATCCCAAAAGAAGATACCCACACAAACATAAAAATAACATAATAAATAACAGGAAGCAACAATCACTATTCCCTAATATCTCTTAACAACGATGGACTCAACTCCCCAATAAAAAGACATAGACTAATGAAATATTTCTCATGTAAATCTTCAATTTTACCAGAAAATTTTTATAATTCCCCTTTTAATTAATTTAGTAATGTTTTTATGCCTACCACTTTATCTGCATTATTTTTCATGATAATCTTCAGTTTTAATACGTTTTTCTATATACTTCCTCTATTTTATCAGAAACGTTTTCAATGTAAAACTTTGTTTTTATCACAAATGTTTCTAATTTTACCTTCAATTAATTTAGAGTTTTTATATATACCATTTTATATGTAAAAATTTCCATAAAATAGTCAATTATAATGTGTTTGTCTATTTATTTCTTGAATTTTACCAGAAATGTTTTCCATGTAAATCTTCAATATTATCTGAAAATGTTTATAATTCCACCTTCAATCAACTTAGAATTATCTTTATGCCTATCATTTTATCTATATAATTTCCATGATAATCTTTAATTTTAACATATTTTTCTATATATTTCTTCAATTTTATCAGAAATATTTTCCAAGTAAATCTTCAAGTTTATCAGAAAATGTTTATAATTCCACTTTCAATCAACTTAGGAATACTTTTATACCTACCATTATTATATCTATATAAAAATGTCCATGATAATCTTCAATTCTAACATGTTTTTCTACATTTTTCTACTATTTTATCAGAAATATTTTCCACGTAAATCTTCAATTATATCATAAAATGTTTCTATCCCATATTTCAATTAATTTAGCAATGTTTTACATATCTACCACTTTACTCTTTAATTTTCCATGAAAATTGTCAATTTTAACGTGTTTATCTGAAATAGCTTCCATGAAAATCTCTAATTTTATCATAAAGTGTTTTTATTTCTCTTTACTTACCTTTTCAATAAATAAAAAAGAAAAAGAAAGAGAGAAGAGGAAGGTGAAGCTGAAGAAAAGTCAAAGGGGCCAAAGGTCAGCTTTGGGGTGAATCACTTAACCATGGTGATAAGAAGATACAAGTGTCCACAGAGAAGAGAGAAGACACCGGTTCTGTGGAGTATGAAAGCTTCTTTAGGTTTTCCCCCCTAGGCTTTATCAATCAGAAGCAGAGCTGGGGCTGGTCCAGAATTCACGCTCATTGGACAGAAGTGGTATCATGATTAGCCAGGGAAGCAACCGGAAGTTGTCTATAAACAGAACAGAAGGAAACGTTGCACATAAAATAGAGAGTATAGGTTCGGGGACTGGAGAAAATGCAGAAAAGCAGGGGAGAACCATCAGAAGTAGGACTGCAGCCCATGAGGACATTGACTCCAAGACAGCAGACTGTGTGCTGAAGAACTCAGGTTTGAAACTAGAAGAAGGCACACACCGTCACAGGAGAGGTCGCCAGGAAGCCTGCCTCATATCTGCTGGGAGAGCAATTTCACCCTAATCCTCTCGGGACAGTCTTGCTCCTCGGCAGTCCTGGTGGGCCATGTGTGATCTGGACAGCACCTCAGGGGGTGGGCACAAAGTCACTTTTTATCTAGGTCCACACAGTAGATGAAGAGCAGCTACAGCAGCTTCCTGGGCAATAGAAACGTCATGTCTGCTCTGCCTTCTTTCCATCTCAGAGTGATCTAAAATGAAAGGTCTAGACAGTATTTAGTTGAATGGTCAACATCAAATGAAAAAAATTTTCAATAATAAAATTTCAGGCAAGCCAAGAAAGTCAAAGCCCCCAAAGGAGAATCAGGAAGGCCAGTACTGGCCCAGAGTAAAGTTTGGGTGAACGGGGATATGGCTCCTAGCTTCATTCACATGGCTGCCTGTGTTTCTGTGACAACCAGCCTGAGAAAGAGAAAGCCAGACTTAAAAACAAAGTTGAAGCACAGCCACCACATGGCCTTGTCTTCCAGGCTGGCTGGCTTCATTTGGTCATGGAAGACGTTAGGGGTTAAGAGTGGTAATATACAGACTAACATGGGTGACACTGAGAAGAGCATCCGTTTGCCTTTTATAAAGATGTGCCGACTCTCAAAATGCAGGACGCTTCAGAACACTTGAATGTGTGCAACTAGAGTTTGTTGAACTAAGAATCCCATTTTTGCCTTCGGGAGAAGAGTCTGCACTGTCTATCAGGGGCACACCTATCCCTGTCATCTTTCATACACGCACAGTGAGGTGATTTGGAGATGGGCTAGTTGCAATTGTTTTGCATGTCAGAGGGTGGTTTTATATCAGACCTTCTTGCCTTTACCTATTTCACAACTGGCCGACAACTGCTCCTGCAGGAACCACACACCTCCTGTGCATGAGAGGAACTGTCCACACTCATTCCATATGGATTAATCAATACCTTCCTTGGAATGCCAGAGCCCTAAGCCACTGTGCCCCTCAAGATGCTTCTCATCTAATACTTTGTATTGATGTTACACTTAGAGTATATGTGTCGCTCTGTATCAACCTCCACAAGCAGAATTCAGAGATGACAGGATGAAAGAGCCAGGTGGGTGTGGCTTGCTTATATTCAGACATACTCTTGCCTCTGGAAGTAGGTTGTTCTGTACAGGAAATGATATCTCAGACTTATCAGCAGTATAGATTATACACTTGCTATGAATAATATTTCAAAATTCTTCTCGCCATTTTGGCCAAAAAATCAAGTAGAAAGCCCCAGCTCTCTGTGTGGTCCAAATATGCACAGGAAAGAAAACCCACCTGACTCCTCTTCACCTGATGCTGAGGCATCTGCCCAGCGCACCGCGTCATTAAAAGTGATCTCATTTCCCTAGTCACACTTTACACACTGGCATTTCACAAGCAGAACCAGACGATGTGACAGTCATTCAATCTGGTAAAGTCAAGTGGTGACAGCCATGCTTATTCTAAAATGGCACACAAGGTTGTTGTGTGTTGAATTTAGAAAAAAATCAGGCTGAGTATTTTCAATAGCTATAACTGAAATGAAAATAGAAGTCACCTTTGAAATTCTGCCCAGGATACAGGAAAAGAAGTTCACTTGGTAATTTATGAGAATAATCGGAAGGTGTTCTTTCCACATCTGTAACTCAGTTTGGACAGCTGAGACCCAACCATGATGACACAGGATTATACCAAAGCCTGCTGGCAATATTTAAGAAAATAAATATTAATATCAAGATGTAGCCAGTGCCTGCTCCTGGAGAGAGCCAGTGCTATATTTTGTGCTAATTTGTGTTATATTCACTACAAGGCAAGAATTTTGATCTCTGCTCCACACAGAAGGGAACAGAGCAGTTTATTCAAAAGTCATAACATTCACAAATGTTCCAGAGCAGCTGCTTGGGGATTAGTTGTACAGGGAAGTTCAGAACCCCATTCCTTCCAAAATAAGTCAACGCCAATCTAGGCTTTCCCTCACTATGGGTCTTCTGTATGGGCCAATTTACGTTCACTCTGTAAACTGAAACATTAATATCCAAACAACCTCGCCTCCTCTACTTCACACACCTCTTGTGATTTTAAAATGTCTGCTGTGAGTAAGTTAGAGCAGCAGCCAGATGAATACAAATAGCTACTCAGAGACTGTTTTGACAAACAACCTTGCCTTTTTTATACTCAAAGTTCTTGGGGGATGGCAGGGGATGGTTGTGGGATGGGGGTAGGGAGGTTAGCTCTAATTCTCTGGAAGGAGAGAGCTTTCCTTTGGTAGGGATAGTGTAAGGAGTAATGGAAATAAGAGACATAGCAGGCTGGGTGGCCACGTGAAGGAGCCGCAGGAGCCCATGGTTGTGTGGATGTCAAGGAGAGGCAGGGGACCAATAAGGGAATACACAGACAGATTGGTCAGTTGGTTATATTAGATATGAAAATTTTAGGGCAGTTGCAAAATGAAATTAAATTCTTCGGTTGCCACATCAAAGCTGGTGTTATTTGCCTCCTGTAATGAGCGATCAAGACCCCAGGGCATCTGTGAGAAGTGGTGCTCTAAGAGCACCCTGACCCGGATGTGACTCAGAGCCCACGGTCTCCGGGGTAGAGACCACAGAGCACGCAAACCTCATCCTATTCCCTCTGCTCACTGCTCCACATCACAACAGCCCTGACAAGGAGAGTTGAGGCTTCAAATGTACATGTGGAGTCGCTCCGGACAATTACTGTATGCTTTGGAAATTCTGAGACACTCCGTGGAATATCATAGAGAGAGGCCACAAGTTTCATGAACATAAACTATTACTTCCCAAATGTAGCAGTTAATCTTTCGTGCCACCTTAACTCGATTTTGAACCAGTATGGAAACACTCTTCTGGGTATTTCTATGAGGATAATCCTGGAAAGGTGTGAGTAAGGCAGGAAGAGCCACCTCCGGGGCGCCACTGCTCACAGCCCAGAGGAGGCACTAGCATTATTGGGCCTTCAGGATCCTCAACCAATTTGGTTTGAAGTTCAAAACAAATATTCAAGTCTCATCCAAGATCTATAGGGTCAGAGTCTGTTGAGAAGAATCCATAGGTTTTCACACTTGAGTTTGACTATCACTGATCTCTCCTGATTAGAGATGAGTCTATAGCAATTCCTCTAGCAGCAAGAAGCACTGGGGGTTGGTGAGGGGAGCGGGCATTCTGGCTTGTGTTACAGTGAACTAAGAAACCCAACCTTGAAGGGAGTGAGAAGCTGGAGTGGTAAGGATGTAGGGCAGTGGCTTTTAACCTGTGGGCTGTGACCTCCTTTGGGGATCACATATCAGATAACTTGCATATAGAATATTCATATTATGATTTATAGTGGCAGCAATATTACAGTTATCAAGTAGCTATGAAATAGTTTTATGATTAGGGATCACCACTGATTGTGTGTGTGTGTGTGTGTGTGTGTGTGTGTGTCTAATAAAATCACTTTGTTCTAATCACCACAGCTTGTTTAGAAAAGCCATTTATGTGCCCACAGTACAAACCACTATCCATCCCAGTGAGCTTTTACTTAGTCACAATGGCCGTTCTGAAGCAATGGAACTTCACTAAGGATTTTATAACCCCACTACCAATTGCTTAATGTTTTTACTACTTCAATACCTAAAAAGTTGAATTCATTTAGCTAGCATAAAAAAAGAAAAAGACTGCAAAGGACATGAAAGTAAGACAAAACAAAACCTTTGTAGCCGCTTTGATGACTTCTGTGTCCTCTGGTCCACCCCACCTCTATCACCTTCGTTCTTCTTTCTAAGCCTCATCTATAGGCACACTTGCTGCCTGTCTACAGATCCACATGATACACTACTGTGGTAATGTGATACATGACTGTATTTCTCCCAAAGGCTCCCCAACTCAAACTCTAGAAATATCTACCCAAAATCAGAACATGAACTAGGTACTCTTGTACACTAAGTCATTAATTCATCCGGGCTGGAGAGATGGCTCAGCCTTTAGAGTGTGTGCTGCTCGTGCAGAGGGTGTGTCCCATTCCCAGTGGCCACATGGCGGATCCGGTGCCGGGGGAGCCAGTGCTCTCTTCGGACAGACCTCCTCAGGCTTTAGGCCTGCACGTGCTGCAGATAGCCAAAGCAAAACAGTCATATACATAAATAACTAAATATCTTAAAAATCAATTGGTTCTGCTCTTCCCTTGAGGAATATTATAAAAAATCTACACTTTAAAAAAAAAAAACCTTGATAGTTGTTGGAAACGAACCCTGAAAATATGCTCTGCCCACGAGTACTTGCTCGTATTTTTCATAGTAAAATCAAACTCTCTGCTGGGGAGCTTGTAGTTATAGACATCTGATGTATTCGAGTTTTGCTCTAAGACAGTAAAGCATTACTATACACAGGAGCACTAAAGAGCTGCCCCTACCTCTGCCCGGCCAGTCCATGTTCCCCACTTCCCTTTCTGTAGAGCCCCTGTGTTTTCAGGAAGGTTCCAATATATTCAGTTACCAAAAAAGAATAAGCATTCCAGCCCCCCTTACGTCACGAAGTAATTACATGAAATAGTTCAGAGCATCACAGGAGCAGAGAGAACAAGACTGAACTTCAAATGTATGATGTTAAAGTAATGCATCATTTGCTTTTAGTTTTTCTTAGAGATTGTTCAGGTATACTGTAATGAATTACTTTGTACATAATAATGATTGTATACAAGAAATGCGATGAGTATAGTGCTTTTACTAAGAAAATAATACAACAGCACTAGTGCATGGGCATGAAGGAGAGCAGCCAACACTGCTGAGTCCTGGCATTCTGATCAAGTGCTATGCTAGCACTTTAGTATGAAGACTTCAATTACCCTGCAACCCAGACATGATTTTTTTCCATTTTTTTCAAGTAGGAAAACTAAGATTCAAACAAACATGTAGTTGTTCTGGGGTCATGGAAGAATCAAAACCAGTTTTGGGGGGGGGTTTTGTTTGTATTTTTTTAAAACTGTATCACCAAGAAAAGCAGGTCTGAGAATAGTCTACCACTCTCCAGAATCATCAGCTGCTGGGGCTCCTGATCAGCCTGCACTGCAGTAATATCACACTGGCAAGTCAAGAAATAATGCCAGCCACAGTGTTGACAGGTGATGAGCCGGATGGGCCATCAGGAAGCGTCAGCATCGGCATTGTGGACCAACTTTAATGACGTAAGGGAGCAGAGACACCCAGGATGGCTCTTCTCGGACCTTGGCTGCCCTCCTGGCACACAAATCTCCTACCACCACCATCGTGCAGAGGACTGAGATTTGCTTCCAATAGCTGCTTCAGCTCTTGAGCACACAGGAGCAGTTGGATAACCTTTTAAATCCTCATATGGATGCTAAGGGGAGTTGGGGGATGCGTAGGAAGGTGGCTGAGCTCAGAATCAGCCTGAGGTTACAAGGCAAAGTGCCAAGTTTTCACCTAGATCAAATAATTCAGCAGGCTGAAGCACTCTGCCTCCACCCCAAGGAAAATACTAACATGATTTAACTGCAGTTATGAATTCCAGTAGACACTTACTAAATGTGGCATAACGCCGTCCATGCGTAGACGGAGGGAAGTGATTTTGCTGATCTATAGCTCACACTAACAGGCACTCTCAGAGCTCCTTTCACCCAACAAATCTGGGCCAGTTATGTAAAGTTTAAATGTATTTGCAAATAAAAGATGCAGTTGTGGAAAACTCACAGATTCGTAGATGTAAGATCTCAAAGAAATATGACTGAATTACGTCAGCCAGGTTAAATCATTCTTTTATAAAACCATTTTAACATTTTACTTATAACTTTTCTTTGATGTCATCATTTATGGTATTTAATAACTTGAAAAGTGTGAAGGGGGTTGAGCTACTAATGGGAAGAGAAGGAGGAAATTCCTGAGGCAAAAGGCAGGGGTGAGAATCTCTGGGACTGTTGAGCTGTGTGGGAGGAGAGGGGTTCTTGCTAGTGCTGCGAGACTTCATGCTGTGTGAGTGTAGCTTGCAATTAAGCCTGTGATCTCTTGCCAAAGTCAGATGACTTAACAATGGTAAGAATAAAGCAGGGACTTACCTTACAACCGATATGACAGGAAAATTACCTTACAGTATTTTCTTGCAGGATGGGATATTAAAAACAATTGTTCAGACTCATAATGGAAAGGTAGCCCTGTGTATACTGAAAAGCTAGGGTAGAGAATTGCGGCCAAGAACACAAATGAGAAACAAAAGTCAAGACCACAACCTCAAGCTACTGTCAAATGCATCTACTTAGAAAAGCATAGGCAAATATCCCAGCTTAAATGACAAACTTAGGAGCTGCTGCTTCAACTAGGATGACTTAGTAAGTTGTGACCAGGGACAGACGCTGTGGGTTTTCTACAGCAGGAGTGGCAGAAGGCAGCAGGTGGTGGTCATCAACTTGCCTGCCTTCTTGGGAGGGTGGTGTGAACCAAGTTGTATGCTATAGAGTAAGCCATATGAGTAGACTTAAGGAGGTGTTTAAAGCTCCAGGTTGGTAGATGGGGTATTTTAATAGTAACATAAATGACCACGGTGATAGAAAATTCTCCACAACCAGCTGTGGATGAACAAAAGCCAAGAGCTCATTGTGCCTTCCAAACTGCACACAATCTTGCTTTGTAATAGGATGAACGGGGGACAAAGGACAACGAGAGATGGGGAACTATTGGCTGGGGGACTTAATAATTGAATTAACTCCGTGTTTCATCACTAGTGTAGATAGAAGAATAGAGTTGCCGATTACCCCCCAAAGCCCATTCCTTCTACCCGTTTCCCTTCAGTAGAGCCTCATTTTTCCCAGGGTGGTTTCAACGTGTTCAGTTTCCGAAATAAATAATGGACAAATACATCTTCTACCCTCATCTTACACCAGGGAGCAATCACAAGAAATAGTTCTGGGAGCTGACATATGAGCAGAATGGACTGGAGAGAATTTCAGAAACCCTTAGAAGACTGCAAGTAGGACACGGGTGTCTTGCCCCTCGCCTTATACAGATTAGGCTCCAGATACCATCTTAGAAGGGTGAGATCTAAGAATAGAGACGAGAAAGCCCGAGTCCCCTGTTTCTCATGAAGTTACCATGATAACCCTGGACCATTTTCTTCCACCCTGCCCTTTTCTAAGATAAGAATGATCTCTATTACGAAAGTCAGGAGTTGGTGAATGGAAGAAACTAGGGTGTAGAGTCTCTATTCATCACAGCTGTGTAAGTCCATGCTTGCTAGAGTATAAGGCACATATTTGACATTTCCTGTACTCTGGCTGCACATTAATCCTTGTGGTTTAATAAGTCTCAAATATTCAAAATGTAAAATTTCCAAGCAAGATCATGTTAAAATATCTGGAAGTATCTGATCTTGTTCTCTCCAAGGTAACTATGTATCTAAAGGAAAGAACAGGAATATTAAGTTAATAGAACACTGTTTAGGTCCTATCCCCAGCCAGACTGCTCCCCAGGGAGGCCTAGGGCAGGCGGGGAACCATGCTGAGGCTTGCAAGTGGATCCCCGCCACTGTGAATCGCTTCTCATCTTTATAATTACAGCTGCAAAAACATTTTGCTCAGTGTTTCAGAAAAATCAACTATTTAAGAATCTAATTCTTTTTAGTAATTACATTCAGAAAAATTAAAATACTATTTAAAATAGTTTTGGTTAAACATGACAGAAGATTTTAGGTATTTTTCAATGAAAACAATAAGAAAAAAAAGGAACAAAATTTTTCCAGAGATTTGAAGAATATTTTTAATATAAATAATTTCTACTAAGGCATTCTATACACAAGAGGAGAAACTAAAAAGGGAGAGATTGCTGTAAGGTGGTCCCACGGCTTCATTTCTAGTTTACAAGTTTGTATTTTAAGATTGTATGTTTATAGAAATTAGAAAGAAACTTGGAAGTAACTTCAAGGTACTTTTCTGAGCTATTTTGTGGGTCTTTAAGTTCAAAATATGAATTAAATGCTGTTCTTTCCTGAGTTTTGTCTGTGCAGATACTATAAGCACTACTAGGGGACAGGGAGATGGAGACCTTACTTCAAGAAAAATCCAAAAGAAGAGAAAAAAGTTGAGAGGTATTCGGAGAGACGTCATTACTACCGTGCTCTTCTTCCCACATCAGCAACTCTAAAGAAAGTTCTTTACCAATGCTGACACTAAACATCAATTCAGTTCTACAAAGCTGATAGCGGTAAGGTTACGGCAAAGAAAATTCAGTTCCCAAGAAATCTAGCAAATGGTTGAACCCACCCCACATCTCCTTATGGCACACTAACTTACAGTGGAGAAGGGGACTGTGGGTTTGAATAGATGTCTCTCCTAAGACATCAAAGTGGTGTCAAGGGATCTCCAACATCACAAATCACCGGGGAAATACAATTAAAACCAATGTGAACTATGACCTCGCACCTGTCAGGATAGTTAACTCTCCTGACAAAAGTCCAGCATTGGAAAGAGTGTGAAAGGAAAGGAAAACTTATATACAATGTTGAGAATAGATTCTTCCAAGAGCTAAACACCACCATATGATCAAGCAGTTCCACTAACAGGAGCCTGATATGGCTGTCTCCTGAGAGGCTCTGCCAGCGTCTGACGTATACAGAGGTGGATGATCGCAGCCAACCATTGGACTGAGAGTGGGGTCCCCAGTGGAGGAGCTGGAGAAGGGACTGAAGGAGCTGAGGGGGTTGCAGCCCCATAGAAGGAGTGACAGCATCAATGGCCAGACCCCCCGGAGCTCCCGGGACTGGACACCAGCCAAAGAGCACACATGGAGGGGCCCATGGCGCCGGCCACGTATGTGGCAGAGAACTAGGCCGCACATATGGCCTTGTTGGCCTCAGTGGGAGGAGAGGCCCTTGGGCCTGAGGGTGTTCAATACCCCAGTGTAGGGGAATGCCAGGGCGGGAAGATGGGAGTGGGTTGGTGGGGGGGAGCACCCTCAGAGAGGCAGGGGAGGGAGTGGCATAGGGGGGTTCTGAAGGGGAGACCTGGAAAGGGGAAAACATTTGAAATGTAAATTAAAAATCTAAAAATTTTAAAAGGTGCACAAAAGATTTAAAAATCCTCAATAAATACTGCCATTTCTTACAAGCAAAAATTAATAATAATAATAATCTGATTGGTTATCTAATACCAAAGTGTATTCCCTAGAAACATATATACACAAGCAACACTAAACAAACTCAGCAGTGTCTGTGTGTATGTGTGTGTGTGTGTGTGTGTGTGTGTGTATGTTCATGTGTTATTTTTTGTGTGGACATGTGGTATAAATGCATGCATGTTTTCATGTGTGCTACTCTGCACACACATGTTGTGAAACTTAGAGGTTGATGTGAGATGTTCCTCAATCACTTTGCGCTTTTTATTGAAAATAGTTATTTTTTTCTTGTAATATATTCTGAGACAGTTTTCTATCACCCAGCTCTTCCAAGACCACCCTCCCCTCCTATCCCCTCCCATCCCCTCCCATTCAAATTCAGACCCTTTCTGTCTCTAGAAAACAAACAGGCCAAGCATTTAAAGAATACTTTAAAAAGATAAAATAAAAGAAGATAAAACAAAAAGGGGCAATTGAACATGGGATTATCCTATGAAGATCAGGACTCACTATGCTCCCAGCCCGAGAGCAGTGTCTGTTCACAGGCATCCCCCAGCACCCACCAGCAGGGGAACGGGGATCTGCTCCACTCCTAACCTAGCAATTCATCCGCAGGAAAAGTGGTGGTGCGCTGTTCACTCGGGATTGCCATCCACATTCACACCAAACTTAGTGTGGACACCTGATCTGCACAGTGCACAGTGCACTCTAAGCTAGAGCTTCTGCATCGGAGCAATCCTCCTGCCTCAGCCTCGGAGTAACTAGGACTACAGCTGTGCACTACCATGCCTAGTTTCACGTTAGTTTTTGGACAGAGCATCAAAATGCGCCAGAAGCCGGCCAGTTCAGCCAGGGCGGATGGAGAGCATCCCTGACCTGCTCTCCAGAGGCGGGCTCCAGCCGTGTGTACACACAACTTGGTTATCTACTTGGTAGGGATCCAAACTTGTGTCTTCATTTTTGCACACAGCAAGCATTTTATTGTCTAAGCCATCCCCCAGCCACATTACCTCTCGTCTCTTCTGGATGACATTTGCGACTGTGAAAGAAAAGAAATAACTGAGCAAGTGGAACAGCAGTTGACGTCCTCCCAGTATGGAGAGCAGGGACACACCATAGGCACCGGGTGAGCACACGGTAAGCAAGCAAGCACACAGACCCCAGGTCAGACAGAGGTGGACTCAGAAAACACGTGTGGCATGGATCCTGGGGTGACAGCCGGGATGGAATTCTATTCCTACAGTTAACTGTGAGCGGAAGTTTTGCAGGGGGAACTCTCACTGTCCTGTGGTCTCAGGAGAGAATAGCTTGCAAAAAGCTGAAAGGCCAAACCAAGCTAATGGGAGTGGGGCACACAGCATTGTATGCCAAGCATACTTTGCTTTAGACCAATCTTGATTAAACACCGTTTCCTAGAGATTATTTCATGCAGTTAATGATGGAAAGACAGCAGTTGGCCATGTCAAAGATGATCTGTGTTCTCTGTGTCTACGTATCATCTACGTATCTCTGTCTGTGTAGCTCTCCATCTGCATATGTTTTTTCTACAGTAACTATTATCTTCCAACTTGCCTGGCAGGGATGACACTGGGGCACGTTCTGGTGTCTCCTCCGGGAAAGAGCATGGCCGCCCCGCTTCAGGAGTCTTACAAGGCCCTGCTGTCGCAAAGAGACCTTCTGGGAATGAGAGACAGGCCACTGAGGTCACATGCTGTGACCGATCTGCTCTCCCATGACCTCAGGAAACGCTTCATGGAGAACCGCTGCAGACCCTGGGCTAGAGGGTAGGATCAGGAGACAAGCCATCTGCCCGCTCTACAGAGTGACACCAAAGGGGTTAGGAGGGACAGAGAGGTTAACTGTCACCTGTGCCTCTTCTTTGCACCCTGACAGACTTCTGGGGAGTTAGGGAAGGAAGTGGCTCTGAAGCAATGTACCCCCCCTACACCTCCCCCCAGATTTTTGTACCAAAGGATTTTCTTTTTCCCCCCGCATGACATTTTTGTATTTATTGTAAAAATTTCCATCAGGATCCATTCTAGTAACCACAAGTAAGACGTGCATTTTGGGTTTGGAGTCACTCATGTGGGCAAACCCCAGCATGTGTGCAAGCAAAAGTGAGGGCAGGAAGGAATGCGGCCTCCTTCCGCTGACGGTGGAAAATCCCGGCTCATGAGATCAACACCGCATAGAGGCGCCAGCCTGCCATAGCACGGGCTGCGCCCGCCGCGCAGCCTCCGGCAGACAGCCGAGAGCAGGTGTCTTTCCTTCAAAAGCCTGTTAGTGCATTCCATGGACAGAATTGGACCACTTACAAATTATTCCAGGGAACGGAATTATTTCTCAAATTACCCACATGTGGGAGATGACTCCAAACTGGGCCGTGGCCCCGTGGGATGACTGCCACCACAGGGCTTCACTGCTAAATCCGAAAATAAAAATGTGCTATTAGCAGAAAAAGAATTCTCTAACTGCAAAATGATTTTTCTCTCAAAAGAGAAATAATACCCATATTTAAAAGAAATCATTCATCTATCCCCAGGCCCTATATTATCTTTCTATGACCATATAATGATTTACCTTTATCAACTATGACCTAAGGAATATTTTCACATCTGTGGACAATCTCTGGAACACTGTGACCTCTAAGATTTAGTGTTAAAGATTCATTTTAAGAGTTCTTTTGCTCCATGGGGGTCATTGAGTTTCTCCTGGAAAAAAAACCCTTGATTTAAATCTACAGTTGCTCTCACGGTTCCTGGAAAAGAGTCATCCTTCAAATGGGACCCCAACAAGTGGCCAGGGCTGCCCTGCTCTCCAGCCAGGAAATGGCCGTTACAAACTTTCACTCTGAGTCTTTTCAAATGTATATGTTCAAATAAATATTTCCCTCGTCAAGAAAGAATGTCAGTGTTTCGCAAGGAAAGCTGGGTTTTTTTTGTTTTGTTTTGTTTTCTGCATGTGACATTTTTCAAGAAGCAGAGACTCCAAGCTTCCCGCAAGTGTATCTTCTGGAAGCTGGGCACACTGTAATTATGCATGACTTAAGGAGGGCGTTAGGCAGCACTGCATGAGCAGACAGAGGGGCCTCGGCCCTGTGACTCAGGCTCTCGTGGGGAAGACCACAAGTTCCAAATAGGTAGTAAGCACTTCGAAGAAGACAGCAAAAAAGCAGAGTTCTGTTTTCAAGTTAGCTGAGCAAATCTTAGATTTGTAAAGAAAATGAAATTTGAACAACAGAATTGTACTGGCTGGTTTTGTGTGTCAACTTGACACAGGCTGGAGTTATCACAGTGAAAGGAGCTTCAGTTGGGGAAGTGCCTCCATGAGATCCAGCTGTGGGGCATTTTCTCAATTAGTGATCCAGGGTGGGGAGGGCCCCTTGTGGGTGGAGCCATCTCTGGGCTGGTAGTCTTGGGTTCTATAAGAGGGCAGGCTGAGCAAGCCAGGGGGAGCAAGCCAGTAAGAAACATCTCTCCATGGCCTCTGCATCAGCTCCTGCTTCCTGACCTGCTTGAGTTCCAGTCCTGACTTCCTTTAGTGATGAACCTCAGTGTGGAAGTGTAAGCTCAATAAACCCTTTCCTCCCCAACTTGCTTCTTGGTTATGATGTTTGTGCAGGAATAGAAACCCTAAGACAAGTATCATGGTATGTTTGCCTCTATAGGAGGTGTGGGGACTTTCTGGACAAGGGCCTTCGCTATGCTTCGGCTCCAGGATAATCACTGCAATGTCCGCCTGCTTTCGTGGAGGGTTCTGACCTTCTGTGTCTTTTTTCCCACCTCTTATAAAACAAGAGTCATTGGTTTATGACAAGCAGAACTATGTGTTTCAAGGTCCTCAATTGCATCTGCAGAGACTAGCTTCCAGTTAAAATCATACTCCCAAGTACCAGTATTTTGCACATATTGACATTCAAAGTCACTGCAGACAAGCCAGGTTGAAAATAATCAAAGGTAGGAAGCATGGATATCTTGAATTAATAATTTTATTATTGATTATGTCTATTGAAGTTAAGAATAAATCAGCTTTAGCTATCATCCAATTACACATAAAACCAACTCTTGGAAAACCTGCTGGTTTCAGAGAATGCCATAGAAAACTCAGCAGCCTTCCTTCCAGGTAACCAGCATGAAATGTTTCAGACAGTGGAAGGCTCAAGGCAATTTAAAAGGTGTGCTCTTCCACAAAGCCCCTCTCAAGTGTTTCCTCCTTCCTTGTCTCTTCGGGGAAGCTAAAGCAGTCATAGAACTCAGATGCACCCAAAAGAGCAAATGCCTGAACAGAGCCCTGGCTGCCCTGACTCGGGTTCAGAGTCGTGGCGCTGCTGTTCTTGGAGCTTTCCTCTGGACCAATGCTCTTTCTCCATTGCATTATGTCAAACCTTTCCTCTACTTCAAAACAAAACAATTCTTGGAGCCTTCTTCCAGTTGCCATAGAGAGGATGCCATTTTACACTGACTGCATTTTATTTCTATTCGGAAAGGGGGCATAACAAAATCCCCTCAGCTGTGGCTTAAATAGCAGACGTTCTCATTGTAGTTGAGGCTGGATGTCCAAGGTCAGAGAGTCAGTGTGGGCCAGGTCTAAATAAGAGTCTTCATTCTGGCTCACTGGTGTTCTCACGTGGCCTGCTCTCTATGTATGTAGAGAGGGATGGGGAAAGAGAAAAGGAAAGGCTTCAGTACTGGCGGCTTAGGACCCCACTTCTATGAGCCTACTAAGCCCTTCTTCTTGACAGTCCTACCCCAAACATCCACCCTGAGAGCCAGAGCTAGAGTTCTCAGTGTGAATTTGGGAGTAGCACAATTAGTGTGTCCTCTATGGCCTCACACATTTCAAAAACCCTTTCTATCTTAAACTTTAATAGTTGGGAAGCTGGGGTATATATAAGCTGGATGACTTTGGTCAGCCAGCTGACTTCTGTGAGCCCGTCTTTCAACTAAATGCTGCAAGTCAGAAGTTATAGAGGAAAACAACATATAAAAGCAGTTTGAAGAAGTATGCTTTCGACACACGCTGTGTGTTCTCTCTCCTTCCTCACCTCGAGGGTGGCTTCCTCACCTCGAGGTGCTGCTCCCCTTCTCATGGCGAAGCGCCCACAGGCGGCACAGAAGCACATGGCTGCGAGTGAGGACTAATATTGTGATTCGGATGCTCAGCTTTCTGCACGTTAGTTACCTGAAGCCTGAGGAATGGAAACAGTTTAACAAGGCATCTGTTCTCACAGGCACTGACTTGAGAGGAGAAGAATCAGCTGTTCTCATAGAAAGCTATCTAGTTCTACTCCAGAGTCACTAAGGAATACGTGATGATCCATGGTGCCAATGGCACGTGCATTTATGAACAAGCAAGTGGTGAATAGGGTAGGTGGGGGGGGGGAGGAATGCAGACTCATGCAGTGAGCGTCTCATCAAAATGTCCGATATCAAATATAAAAGCTGCCCCCTTCCATTTGAGATATCAAGATTTTGGCAAATATAAAAAGTGCAATGGGAGAGGAGGGAGATGGCTGAGTCTGCAGAGTGCTTGCCATACAAACAGGAGGACCTGAGTTTAGCTTCTCAGTGCCCCCATACACAGCCAGGCACAACGGCAAACATCAGGTACCAATGTTATCATGAGAGGATTATATCAGAGATACAGTAGTAACTACATAGAGGCAAGACACTCTAGGCCTGTGATCACCTTTCAAGCACTTTAGAAACTGAAGTAAGCATGCTCTTCTGTCCTAATGAACCTGTTATTTTGTATCCAAACCAAAAACATTAAGAATATTAAACAAGTTGTTTGTTCTCCATATATACCAACAAACTTAGTCATCGTAGATATCATCAGTCTATAACTGGTTCTTTGGAACTCCTTACTTTCCATAGTTTTTTTTTTCCTAAAGGGATGTCTAAAATTAATAATTCACACATCTCAGAAGCAAGCACTATTACTGCAGTATTTAATACTGTATGATTATCTAGTAGTATATGAACAAGAAATGTAAAAAGATATAGGGGAAATGTAATCACAATCTATTTAGAAAAACACTCCGGAGGCGCCTAGGCTCTGCTGCACGTCCCTGTGAGCTTAGGCCGTGCACCGAGGCAGCCGGAGCCACCCAGCTCCCCAGGACCCCGGACCAGTGATAGCGGCAGGCCTCCATATTGCAACCAGGACACAGCTGGAAAGGTGCAGGTACACAGACTCGTTCTGGGGCTAGAGCAGGGAGTTCTGCTAAGCTCTCGCCCCCAGGCGGGCCCAGGCGCCTAGGCTCTGCCACACGTCCCTGTGAGCTTAGGCCATGCACCTAGGCAGCCGGAGCCACCCAGCTCCCCAGGACCCCGGACCAGCGATAGCGGCAGGCCTCCATATTGCAACCAGAACACAGCTGGAAAGGCACAGATTCCATCAGGGGCTACTGCATGGGGGGATCTGCTAGGCTCTCGCTACTAGGCAGGCCCAGCGGCGCCCGCCGAGGCTCTGCTGCACTCCCCCCCACTTCCCCGAGACCTCAGGCCGTGTACAAAGTCAGCTGGTGGCAGCCAGCTCGTGATCCCGTTGAGCAGCAATCACGCATAACCACCAGTAGAGAAACAACAGGTAAGCCCAGCCTCACAGGAGATTCAAACACCAGCCAGTGACAACAAGGTCAACTAACACCAGAAATAACCAGATGGCAAAAGGTAAATGAAGGAATGTCACTAACAGAAATCAAGGCAACATGACAGCATCTGAACCCAGTTCGCCAACAACAGGAAGCCCTGGATACCCCAAAACACCAGAAAAACAAGACTTGGATATGAAATCACTGGTCAGGATGCTGGTAGCTGAACACATAGAAAAATCTCGTAAAGAAATAGAGGAGAAAATGGATCAAAAGTTAGAAGCCTTTACAAGGCAAATACAAAAATCACTTCAAGAAATGCAGGAGAAGATGGATCAAAAAGAAGAAGACAATAAGGAAGAAAGACAAAAATCACTTAAAGAAATACAGAAGAACGTGGGCCAACAAGTAGAAGCTATGAAAGAGGAAACACAAAAATCTATTAAAGAAATACATGAAAACACAATCAAGCAAGTGAAAGATCTGAGCACATCCATCCAGGTACTAAAAACAGAAGTAGAAACAACTAAGAAATCGCAGAGGGAGACAACATTGGAGATAGAAAACCTTGGGAAGAAATCAGGGGCCATAGATGCAAATATCAACAATAGAATACAAGAGATAGAAGACAGAATATCAGAAGCCAAAGATACCATAGGAACCATAGATTCAAGAGTGAAAGAAAATACTAAATGCAAAAAGGCTGTAACCCAAAACATCCAGGAAATCCAGGACACAATGAGAAGACCAAACCTAAGGATTATAGGTATAGACGAGAGTGAAGATTTACAAGTTAAAGGGCCAGCAAATATCTTCTACAAAATTATGGAAGAAAACTTCCCCAACCTAAAGAGAGAGATGCCCATGAATATACAAGAAGCATATAGAACCCCAAACAGACTGGATCAGAACAGAAATACATCCCGTCACATAATAATCAAAACTCCAAATGTACTAAACAAACAAAGAATATTAAAGGCAGCAAGAGAAAAAGGCCAAGTAACTTATAAAGGAAGACCTATCAGAATAACACCAGACTTCTCACCTGAGACCATGAAAGCTAGAAGATCCTGGGCAGATATAATGCAAACTCTAAGAGAACACAAACTTCAGCCAAAACTACTTTACCCAGCAAAGCTCTCAATCTCCATAGATGGAGACATCAAGGTATTCCATGACAAAACCAAATTTGCACGATATCTTTCCACAAATCCAGCCCTACAAAGGATAATAGGGGGAAAACACCAAGACAAGGACGGAAACTACACCCGGGAAGAAGCAAGATAGAAACCTCCTCTCATCAAACCCAAAAGAAAGTAACCTCTCGAATATAAAAAATAAATAAAATAAATAAATATAATTTCAAAAATGTCTGGAGGTAATAATTACTATTCCTTAATATCTCATAACATCAATGGACTCAATTCCCCAATAAAAAGACATAGATTAACAGATTGGATACGGAAACAGGACCCTACATTTTGCTGCATACAGGAAACACATCTCAGTGTTAAAGACAAACACTGCCTTAGAGTAAAAGGCTGGAAGACATTTTACAAGCAAATGGTCTCAGAAAACAAGCTGGAGTAGCCATTCTAATATCAGATAAAATTGACTTCCAACCTAAAATCATCAAAAGAGACTCAGAAGGTTACTTCTTGCTGGCCAAAGGGAAAATCCACCAAGAAGAGCTCTCAATACTGAACATCTATGCTCCAAATGCAAGGGCACCCTCATTCGTAAAAGAAACCTTACTAAAGTTTAAGGCACACATTACACCGAACACAATAATTGTGGGTGACTTCAACACTCCACTCTCCTCAATGGACCGGTCAGGAAAGCAGAAACTAAACAGGGACACAGTGAAACTAATTGAAACTTTGGACTTATTGGATTTAACAGATATATATAGAACATTTCATCCTAAAGCTAAAGAATATACCTTTTTCTCAGCTCCACATGGTACCTTCTCCAAAATAGACCATATAATTGGTCACAAGACAGATGTCAACAAATACAAGAAGATCGAGCTAATCCCATGCCTCCTATCAGATCACCATAGAGTAAGAGTGGTCTTCAATAGCAACAAAAACAACAGAAAGCCCACATACACATGGAAACTGAACAATACTCTACTCAATGACACCTTGGTCAAGGAAGAAATAAAAAAAGAAATCAAAGACTTTTTAGAATTCAATGAAAATGAAGGTACAACCTACCCAAATTTATGGGACACAATGAAAGCAGTGCTAAGAGGAAAACTCATAGCTCTAAGTGCATCAAAAAAGAAACTGGAGAGAGCATACACTAGCAGCTTAACGGCACACCTTAAAGCCCTGGAAGAAAAACAAGTTAATTCACCCAGCAGGAGTAGAAGACAAGAAATCATCAAACTCAGGGCTGAAATCAATCAAATAGAAACAAAGAGAACCATACAAAGAATCAACAAGACCAGGAGTTGGTTCTTTGAGAAAATCAACAAGATAGATAAACCCCTAGCCAGACTAACCAAAGGACACAGAGACAGCATCCAAATTAACAAAATTAGAAATGAAAAGGGAGACATAACAACAGAAACTGAGGAAATTCAAAAGATCATCAGATCCTACTACAAAGGTCTATACTCAAAACAACTGGAGAATCTAGAGGAAATGGACAATTTCCTAGACAGATACCAAATACCAAAATTAAATCAGCATCAAATAGAGCAACTAAATAGTCCCATAACCCCTAAAGAAATAGAAGGGGTTATAGAAAGCCTCCCAACCAAGAAAAGTACGGGACCAGATGGTTTTAGTGCAGAATTCTACCAGACCTTCAAAGAAGACTTAACACCAATACTTTTCAAACTATTCCACAAAATAGAGACAGAAGGGATACTGCCCAACTCATTCTTTGAAGCCACAATTACACTAATACCTAAACCACAAAAAGATCCAACAAAGAAAGAGGACTTCAGGCCAATTTCTCTTATGAATATCGATGCAAAAATACTAAATAAAATTCTTGCCAACCGAATCCAAGAGCACATCAAAACGATCATTCACCATGATCAAATAGGTTTCATCCCAGGTATGCAGGGATGGTTCAACATACGGAAATCCATCAATGTAATCCACTACATAAACAAACTAAAAGAAAAAAACCACATGGTCATCTCATTAGATGCTGAAAAAGCATTCGACAAAATTCAGCATTCTTTCATGCTAAAAGTCATGGAAAGAGCAGGAATTCAAGGCCCATACCTAAACATAGTAAAAGCAATCTACAGCAAACCAGTAGCCAACATCAAAATAAATGGAGAGAAACTTGAAGCAATCCCACTAAAATCAGGGACTAGACAAGGCTGTCCTCTCTCTCCATATCTTTTCAATATAGTACTTGAAGTTCTAGCGAGAGCAATTAGACAACATAAGGAAGTCAAAGGGATACAAATTGGAAAGGAAGAAGTCAAACTATCATTATTTGCAGATGATATGATAGTTCACTTAAGTGACCCAAAAAACTCCACCAGAGAACTTCTACAGCTGATAAACAACTTCAGTAAAGTGGCAGGTTATAAAATTAACTCAAGCAAGTCAGTGGCCTTCTTGTACTCAAAGGACAAGCAGGCTGAGAAAGAAGTTAGGGAAATAACACCCTTCACAATAGCCACAAACAACTTAAAGTACCTTGGCGTAACTCTAACCAAACAAGCGAAAGATCTGTATGACAGGAACTTCAAGTCCTTGAAGAAAGAAATCGAAGAAGACCTCAGAAGATGGAAAAATATTTCTTGCTCCTGGATTGGCAGGATCAATATAGTAAAAATGGCCATCTTGCCAAAAGCAATCTACAGATTCAATGCGATCCCCATCAAAATCCCAACTCAATTCTTTATAGATCTAGAAAGAGCAATTCTCAAATTCATCTGGAGCAACAAAAAACCCAGGATAGCTAAAACTATTCTCAACAATAAAAGGACTTCTGGGGGAATCATTATCCCTGACCTTAAACAGTACTACAGAGCAATTGTGTTAAAAACTGCATGGTATTGGTACAGCAACAGGCAAGTGGATCAATGGAATAGGATTGAAGACCCAGAAATTAACCCACAGACTTATGGTCACTTGATCTTTGATAAAGGAGCCACAACCATCCAGTGGAAAAAAGATAGCCTTTTCAACAAATGGTGCTGGCTCAACTGGAGGTCAACATGCAGAAGAATGCAAATTGACCCACTCTTATCTTCTTGCACTAAGCTCAACTCCAAGTGGATCAAGGACCTCCACATAAAACCAGACACACTGAAACTATTAGGAAAGAAACTTGGGAAGACCCTGGAGGACATAGGCACAGGGGGAAAGTTCCTGAACAGAACACCAATAGCTTATGCACTAAGATCAAGAATTGACAAATGGGACCTCATAAAATTACAAAGTTTCTGCAAGGCAAAGGACATTGTCAGAAGGACAAAACGACAACCAACAAAGTGGGAAAAGATCTTCACCAACCCCACATCCGACAGAGGGCTAATATCCAATATATACAAAGAAGTCAAGAAGTTAGACCCCAAAGAACCAAATAACCCTATCAAAAAATGGGGCACAGAGCTAAACAAAGAATTTTCACCAGAAGAAATTCGGATGGCTGAGAAACACCTTAAGAGATGTTCAACATCGTTAGTCATCAGAGAAATGCAAATCAAAACAACCCTGAGATTCCACCTCACACCAGTCAGAATGGCTAAGATTAAAAACTCAAGAGATGACAAATGCTGGCGAGGATGTGGAGAAAGAGGAACACTCCTCCACTGTTGGTGGGATTGCAAAATGGTAAAACCGCTCTGGAAATCAGTGTGGTGGTTCCTCAGAAAATTGGGCATGTCACTTCCAGAGGACCCTGGCATAACACTCCTGGGCATATACCCAGAGGATTCCCCTGCATACAATAAAGACACATGCTCCACTATGTTTATAGCAGCCTTGTTTATAATAGCCAGAAATTGGAAGGAGCCCAAATATCCCTCAAAGGAGGAATGGATACAGAAAATGTGGTATATTTATACAATGGAATACTACTCAGCAATTAAAAATAATGAATTCATGCAATTTGTAGGTAAATGGTTAGACCTGGAAAATATCATCCTGAGTGAGCTAACCCAATCACAAAAGAATACACATGAAATGCAATCACTGATAAGTGGATATTAATGAGCCCAGAAGCCCTAAATTCTCAAGGCACAATTAGCAAGTCAAATGATTCCCAAGAAGAAAGGAGAGGACCCTGGGCCTGGAAAGATTGGATCCAGTTTTGTAGAGAAACTGTGGGGGAAGGGGGAATGATTGGGGAATAGTTGGGGGGAGAGGAACTATGGGACATGGGGAGGGGGGGAACTGGGAAAGGGGAAAGCCTTTGGAATGTAAACATAGAATATAGAAAATAAAAAAAAAAAAACACTCCGGTCTTCCCATTCTGTTGCTGTGACTGCACATTATCTAAAGGAATAATCAGAACAACATGAATTCTCCCTAGCTTCAGAATTGAGAAAAAATTATTGGAATAGAATGAGTCAGTTAGATTTCAATAGCTAGCATTATTCATCTTCTGACCCAGAGTAAAGCCAAGGTTTACTTTCAGGGGAACTTGGTCCAGAGGTCACCAACATTAAAAGCAGAATTTGGGTGGAGCAGCAAACAACAGCAAACACACATATACATTATGTATAAACTTCAACATAAAGGACTTGCCAAAAGATTAGACTGTTCTCACCATGCCCAAGACAAAGATTATAAAGCCAGAGTAGTTTGTTGTGGTGTTTGTTGGCTTGTTGGCTGGCTGCTTAGTTAGCTCCTCTCCTCTCCTCTCCTCTCCTCTCCTCTCCTCTCCTCTCCTCTCCTCTCCTCTCCTCTCCTCTCCTCTCCTCTCCTCTTCCTTCCCTTCCCTTCTTTCCCTCCCTTCCCTTCTCTCCCCTCCCCTCCTTTCTCCCCCTTCCCGCCCTTCCCTTCCTTTCCCTCCCCTCCCCTTCCTTCCCTCCCTTCTCTTCTCTCCCCTCCTCTCCTTTCCCTCCCTTCTCTTCCCTTCCCTCCCCTTCCCTTCCCCTCTCCTCTCTTCCCTTTCCCCTCCCCTCCCCTCCCCCTCCTCCCCATTTCTTCCCTTCCCTCTTTTCTCCTCTCCTCCCCTTCCCCTTCCCTTTCCTCTCTTCCTCTCCCCTCCCCTTTTCTCCCCCCCTTCCCTTCCCTTCTCTTCCATTTCCTTTTCTTTCTTTTTCTTTTTTTTTGGTCACTTCTTCCTACTTTTTCCCCCAAGACAAAATACAGGAAGCCAAGTACAAGCAGCCAGTAAATTCAGTCATTTAAAGAGGCCCGCAGTCCCCTCCTCTGTGCCCCTCTGCACGATTCTTCTCTCCACCCCCATCCATGGTAAGAGCAGCCAACTAGAGGACAAAAGTGACCTTGGGTTTAAGTGGTGGGTTTAGCCTTCCTGGGGGGCTCTTATTCAAATAAAGCTTCCTATTTTACTACTCTGTGAATGGTGTAAGTGTGTGAGGAGTCCAAACACCAGGAAAGCAAATCTGTCACACACGCGTACCCCTCCTCGACTCCTGGGATACCATCTTGCCTCTGGAAGCTATTAGTCACCATCTTCCAGTTTGCAGTTATCACAATAAATTTATTATTTTATTTGACAAATAAGTCTGCAATTGACCTTTCAAGATTAGAGAATTTAAAAACATGTGGGGTTAGAAAAGATGCTAACCCTTATGACAGAAAAGATGACTGAGCCTCCTCCCCTTACAGGACGAAGACAAATGAGGCGTGCGTAAGGGGAGAGCACATCTGTGAGCGCTCACACGTCCACACAATTATCCTGGGAGTCTAGAGCAGAAAATATGTGGTTTCTACCTGGAATATGGAGGGGCCAGAGACAACAGGGCAATGTAGTCAGTGGCTGGCACCACAATTTTAGGAAACAGTGAAACTGCAGATATAATATTTTCCTGTTAATGGAGAAACAAGTGTCTCTTTTTTCTACACATATTACAGACAATGCCCCACCTTGGAAATTGCTCACCGTTAGCATCTGGCCCCACAGCTCTCTGGATACTCAGATATATCCCCAATAAATCTCACTCTACAAAGGCAAATCGGTTACCACCAACTCCACTGTAGACACTGAGGGTTGAAAGGATCAGAAAGTCCAATTTGAATAGACTTAAATGAGAAAGGATCCTGGTCCAGAGGCTTGACAATGTCTGCAGTGTCTGGGATGTTTGCCACCCAGCTTTCCCACCACCAGGCTCAAGTGCTGAAATGAAATCCCACTCCTGGGGCAGGGGTGATGCCTTTATTTGGTGATTAGGATGTGGGGTTGGGAGCATCAGGAAGGAGATTAGTACCACTGTAGAGTACCCAGTGAGATCACTGGTCCTTTCCAACAAGCCAAGGAATAAGGAGAACATGGCCACATGGAAGCAGACCCAGGGCTCTTGGACATTCCAACATCCAGACCTATGAAAGCAAATTTCTATTGTTCTGAAGACATTTGTCATAGCCATCCCAGCCATCTAAGACACTGAGCCGCACACCCTTTCTTCACAATGGCTCCCCTGGTAGTCAGGTAGGTAGACACAGGAATACAATGAGCCACAAGAGCCAGAACTGCTATCTCCTTTCAGACTTAAATCTCCCAGTTGGGTTTGCACAGGACAAGGGACTGGTTTCCGGTGGCTTATGTGGTCATCTTCAAACACACTGGTTTGGCCGGGAAAGATTAAAAAAAAAAAAACCTCTGGAATACAAGATACCTGAGAAGTGGAAAATGTTTCTTTCATCTCTGAAGGTAAGTGTGGTGGCTTAAAAGAGGTGGTCCCCATAAGGGTCAGACATTTGGATATTTCTAATTCATGGCTGTTTAGAGAGAGTTAGAAAGTGTAGCCTTGCTGAAGAAATAATGCCACTGGGGTGGTCTGTGAGGTCACAAAATACTGGGAAATTTCCACTATCTGTCATTTGATCCCTCAAAGAATGATTGTTGACCTAACCAGAATCACCAATACTAAATCCATAACAACATACATGTAAGCACAATTCTCCATCCTTACAAGCCATGCATCTTGTCATTTCCAGTAAAGAAACCAAAGGATCTATTGTAGATTAATGATATGCAAGATGAATAATTCTGTTGCTAGATCTAGAGGACAAATTACCAGCTTAATATTTTTATTAAATTCTTTCTTAGTATAAAATAATGAATTCAATATACACATACCCCTATTCTCAGCACTTATTCCCTTCCTTCCCACATGTTCTTAGCCAAGCTAATTACATTGACCAAGCCTTGCTTTATCTACAAAAGGGCAAAAGGAAAGATTGAATAAGTATATCTCTTGTCTGCAAGATGTTGTTTATTGTTCTACTTATATAGTATGACATTTGAACAGTTCCCAATTGAACTCTCCCAATTCCTTCTCAGAGAGAAAGGAAATATTCCCCAGCTGACCTTTCCGCTGCAGACAACTGGCACTTAGTGGCCGGAAACAAGCCCCTCAACTTAAAGGCAATATTCATTGATGAACATAAATACTCTCGCTTGACGCTGTGCATGAAGGGAGGGCACAGAAGAACAGCGCCCTCAACGGGCGTCCCAAGGCTCAGTGATGTCATGGCCTGGGCAATGGCGTGAGCTGAGGGCTTCCTGAGCCTGAAGCTGCTTCTTTCAAATTAGTCAAGGACTTCCAGCCTCCACCATTCAGCTCAGCATCCAGGGGAGATTGTGGAGCCTTGACTGGTCTTCAGATTCTGGGCACAATACATCCACAACAGAGCTAGCCAACTTCAATATCCATAAAAGCTTTCTTTTAGTGCTTTGGAAAAACTAAGCTTTTCAGTAGCAAGGCCAGTCACAAAGGAGATGGCTTAAGACTCTCCCTTTGGCTCTAGCAATTCTAGAATTTCATAAACAGCATTTTAATGGTGATACAATTCCCCTCTTTGGATGTAGAGAAACTGGAAAGTTAAATAATTTCTTAAGAACACAATGCACAGGAGTGACTAAGACTGCCAAAATAATGGGGTGAGCCTAACCCAAAGACATCTCCAAGTTATTAGCACAACCAGGTTCCCAAGATTTTGTCAATGGAGAGAAGTCCCCACAAAAATTGAGACATGCCCTCCCTGAAGCATGCGTTACAAGTCAAGCAGACTAAACCAGGTTAAACAGGACCAACTCTCCCCTTGCCAGGTAAAAGGCTGTGGAGGCTGAACTGCTCACTCCCAGGTCTAATTTCTGTGCTAAGATCTGTTAGTTACTAGGGATACTGCACTATTTGTTAATGGGAGACAGAGTGGGTGCTTCACACTGATTTTGAGTTTTAATGTAGCATCATCAGCTCCAGGGAACAGCCCTCCTTTCAAGCCACTGGGGACATCTAGGAGACAATAAGAGTAAGAAACTCAGAAGTGTTTCTCTCCATCTCCTCTGGAGGCATTTTGACCCAGGGCCAGTTTCTAAGTGCACAAGCTTTTGACAGAGCAAATCACTTTGATTTATTTTCCCCAGGGTTCAAAACAGAAAAGATAAAACAAAGAACTTGTGACTCCAGAGGGAGAGAAGGTATCCAGGAGTGTATGAGGTAGGTAGCTCATCTCTGCATCTCTACCAAGGGGCAGGCTACCACTGTGGGACACAGTCACCTTGTCAGTAGCTTCTGAGGCAGCAGGTTTGAGGCCTGTGGGCATTGGCTGGGCAGATTGTCAAACCTTCACAGCTACTCTTTGCAGGTAACACAGAGGGCAGCCCCTGCTGGCAAAGGTTGACATGCCAGGTTTTTGTTTAGCTTGGCAGCCTCACCCCACTTTGGAAAAGCATTAATAGGCTCAGACAAGTTCTTCTAAGGCATTTGGGTTTTCTGTAAGGATGTTTCTCAATGAATGTCGTCAGATAGAAAAACAAAACAAAATAATTGATGCTTTTTTTTCGATTTTATTGGAACAAACAGGATGCATCTAGATGAAACCTTCACTCACGAGATCCTAACTACCCTGGTGATAGAGTTTAATCTGTCAAGGGCTACAGTTTTCATAACTGAAATTCAAGTGTTAAGGAACAAATGGTATGGGGTGAGGATGAGTTTAAGTATTAGCCTTGTCTCTGGTGTCTTTTGTCACTTTTCTGAAGCAAGGTGACACTTCCAGGCAGCCAGCCTGGTGTCCCCATCTGAATAAGAAGGACTTCAAGCAGAGTGACTACTTTTGGGTGGTGTATGTCTCTGGATATTTACCAAGAATTCAAGATGTAAGAAAGAAAACTCTTCTGTTTTTGATGGAATAGGGCTGATGCCAAGAAAACAGCACAAGCCACAGGCAAACCTGCTGGTGCACCAGTGACATCATTATTGGACCCGAATTCCGAAACTTCGCAGGAGCCCAGCGATTAATCTCCTAATTGTTTTCTTCCCACTCTCTGCCAATATATGAAGAAATGGGGCCTTGCCCAGCCTTGAGGGATTGTGTAGCAACTGTTCTCCATAGGTGGAAGGTGGGACAAAAGGCTTGTCCCTGATCTCTGTTCTCATGCTGCAGGTGCACAGGGTCAACTAGAGGCATGACCTGGCACAGGCTCACCTTGCTTGGATGCACTCCCCAAAGTGATTCACCATAGCTTGAGCCTGGCCCACCTCCACACACTCAACAAAATGCTCATTTCCTTAATTGGCCTAGAGGCATCAGCTTCTAGAGACTGTACTGAATCAAATACCCCATGAGACCCATTTGAAATGCAATTTATTAGGTTTTATTAGTAATTTTCTAATTTTTCTTATATTATTATTACTCCCAAGACCCTTGTGCCTAGCAGTTCATTCTTTTCTCTGGAGGAAAGGGTACCTGGGAATTATGTCTTAACACTGGAGTGGTGAGTGCTATGTCACATGATGCCAATTTGAAACATAGTCAAAACGTGACAAACAGATGTTTCTAAGATTAGTTCTCAAAGAGAACAAGAGGAAAGAAAAATCAAAATCCCAGGAGGAAAAAACTTCCCAAATTAAACTGATAGTCTTTTTCTATTTTTCTTTTCTTTTTAAATCTGTGGTGGTCTCTCTCTCTCTCTCTCTCTCTCTCTCTCTCTCTCTCTCTCTCTCTCTCTCTCTCTCTCTCCCCCTCTGTGTGAGATGTCTTCCACTTCCACTACCTCTCTACCCCGTATTTTGAGACAAGCTCTCTCACTGGCCCAGAATCTCAAGTTTTATGCTTGAATCGCTGGCCAGTGAGCTCCCATCAGTGCTGGACAACTTGACACACATGCTTATGCCGAGTTTAAGTAGGTGTTGAGATTTGAACTCAAGTACTTTTCTCCCAGAAGGAAACCCTACATACTAGATTAGTGGTTCTCAATCTCCCTAATGATGCAAGCCTTTAATACAGTTCCTCATGTTGTGGTGACCACAAGTCATAAAGTTATTTCACTGCTATTCCATAACTATAATTTTGCTACTGTTATGAATCATTATGTAACTATCTGATATGCAGGATATCTGATATGTGACCCAAAGGGGTCAGGAACCATAGCTTGAGAGCCCTAACACTAGACGATCTTCCCCCTATTATTTTTCTAGAATTCAGATAAATCACCATTACCCATTAGTGATAACAAAATAGTCTCCTTAAACATTGTAAGCATTCATTGACTGGAATTCATCATGCCTTTCCTGCAAGGAAAAGTGCCACAAAGCAGTCTGGTGGTCCTGACCACCCTGAGGGAGTATAGGAGGAAGCCTCCGTTCCTCCTGGACCACAGGGGACTAAGTGTTTCCTGGGCAGGACACAAATTAGCTTCCATCCAGAAGACCTAGTTGTGCTGATGATCAGCTGTCTAGCCTGTCCACGTGCATGTTTCCAGCTTCATCTCGCTAATTTTTAAATTACACACAGAGCAGCAGTGTGACTCTCCATACCCTGCACTGCTTCCCAGCCCAGCTCAGGATCTGTGACTATGACTGCCACGTATGCTGTGCGTATTTCCATTACATTGCCGCCTTAAACCGCTTCGCTGCCAGTCCAGGGCAGAGTCAGTGTGTGCTCTAGCCACTGGCGCTTCTATGTCTGTCAGACTCCATCACTGAGGAAACAGCTCTGGTCCAGTACAAAGGAAGAAGATTCTAGTGCATCTCTTCCATCCAGAAAGGTACAAGAGGTGACCCAAGCCAGCATCTACTCGAGGACTGGTATAAAGGGACCTGAGACCGTGACCCAACATGGCCAGAACAGTAAGTGAGGTTTCATGGCAGGGGTAATTCTTAAAGTCAAATGCACACTTTGGGAAATTCAACCTAAAAGACACTAAAGAACACTATGAAATAAATATCAAAAAATAGATGATTTTTCTTTTTTTCCCCCCTTGGAGTAAATAAACATGATCATGGGGATTTTTGCTCAGTGATAATGAGAACAGTTATCAAGACTTATCAAGCCCTTGAGGTATCACTACACACATGATATCAAGATATGATATGGAGCCTTGCAGCCGTTTCTTGAGTTAAGTCCTATGACTAACTCTAGCAGACAGTAGGGTGAAGAAACTGGGCACGGTGCTGCATTTCTGTATGCCTTAAGTTTACACAGCTTGTAAGTGCAAGAGCTATTGCTTAAGCCCAGGAAATCTGGCCCCACAGCTGGGCTGCTTAACTGCTCAGCACTATGCCTCCTCAAAATTTTACACTATAAATACTTGTGTAATTTGGCCAGACCCATTATATCCATTAATATTGCCTCCATAAACTGGAACACTGTGCCAACGTTTCTTATTCCTCTTTCTTTTGAGAAAAAGAGGGAAAATGTAAAATTAGAACAGCCTCCTGCTCTGTTTCTCAGTGAATGACTTTATTATCATGTCAGCCAAGACTGAAATCCCCATTTCAAAAAATGTCCCCACCACCCACATTACCTTCATTGTTAATATTTATAACATGTGGTGAAAGGGTTTAGAACTCAGCTTCATTGTTCCAACAAAAATTCAAATTCTTCCAAATTGGCTCAGAGGTCGGACTCATAAGACCCGTTCCCTGGTTGTGGCCTCTTGCCAGTGTGTCAGGCAGAGTCTTGAAATCTGAATATTATCAGAGCATCTTTCAGCTGGCTAGGAAGAGCTCCAAGTGTCAACAGACGCCTACAGTGCATCTCCAAAACATATAATCCTGTCACATCAGTACGTAAGAATTTAACTGGACGGTCACTGGAAAGAGAACGAGGCAATGAAGAAGGGTCTGTTTATATTCCTCTATGAAGGTTACCAACTTCAACATAATTCAGAGGAGCCCAAACCCGGCCCTTCAGAAACATTTAGCAATAAACCTTTAATACTAGCACTTAACTTCATGAATATAAAACCCAAAATTTTAATTTTGGTTAAAATGGTAAGAGTAATCCCCCCTCAATATTTCTATTTCTCAAAAAGAGAATCAAAACAAGCCAGTGTCTAGGAGGATTAATCAATAATCAATCACTGTGATACCAAAATAAATAGTAATCAATTAGCAGGATGCTTTCTGCTCTTATTTCTCTATCCCAAAGGATAACATCAAAGAGGGTTCTGTTTCAGGCGTAAAGAGCTCTTCATTTTCTCATTAATCCTTCAGTGTCTGGACATGCAGGAAACATGCCTCTGTTCAGTCTTCCAAAGCCATACACAGGAGAAGCACTCTGCCCTGCCAACAGCCTTGGTAGATAAGTTCATTTGATGGCCATTCATGGAATATTTGCTCACTCCTATTGTTCTTCCCCTGGCCATCTCACTAAATGCATATATACATATGTGTACACACACACACACACACACACACACACACACCACAAAGACAGCAAATAGTCCCCACATTCATGGTAAGAAAGACACAGCATCCTTTTAGTGAAACAGACCAAAAGTTGATGTTGATGCTACTCCAGAAATAACCTCAAGACATTAAAATAACAAAGACAAAGCCAAGTCTGCTGCCTACCTAGTCTGTACATTACAGTTTAAAATCTGTTTCCTTCCATATTTCTAACCTTATTAAACATTTCCTATTTATCTTATACTTGTACTTTAGCTTGACAAAGTCTATCATACCTGCATGCTAAGGGCAGCACATCCAACCACACCCCATTATGTGATAAGCTACCCAGGCCCATAGGACACAAGTGTTTCAAGATGAACAATCTCATACAGAGTTCAAAAAAGAACCTAAATAATGTGGCTTAAGTCTGTAATCCAAGTGAATATAAATCTATAGGCATTCACATCTTGACTATATGATGACCAACTTTCTACAGTCTCCATGGGAACTGGCAGGGAGAGCATCAGTAGCAGCGGGATCAGGTGCCTCCAGCAGTGGCGATGTCACCAGAGCCAAACTGGGAGGTGCTTCTCCTCCATGTTTACCCCCCACACACACACACCTCGGTACTGGTATCAAATCTAAGGCCTCTTCAAGCGTGGCAAGTGCTTTCCCTCTGGACTGTCTCCCATTGGCTTCTGCTCCACTCCAGAATGGGGCTGCTGTGAGCAGAATGTCCAGGACAGTCCACCACATGCTAAGCCCTTAGACCTAGTGTCTGAACACAGCCTCCCTTAGCCCAGCTCAGTCACAATCCAAGGATGTGCTGCTTCCCTGCATTCTTTTAGTCAAGGGTGTAACAAGTTCAGCTGATGTGGTCATGGCTGAGTAAAACAGGAGGCAGAAGGACGGAGAAATTGTGTTTGTAACCCTCTGTAACTTGTAGAACCTTTAGACTGTCTTCAGGAAGACATAAAACAGACAAAACAGGACTACTAGCACAAGCAACTGGGTGAGTTGGGATAGGATAGAATGGATAGGGTGAAATAAGTCTGCAGAGAGTTGGCCAGTAAGACACATCTAGCTGTAGTTGTGCCCCAGGCTGCATTGGGCCCAAACTACACTTGTCAGACACACTTTGAGCCTCTGTACAGCATATATATGTACAATAACTTCTGTTTCTTTAAGTAAACAACCAATAAGTTTGTGTGTGGGTATGTGTAAAGGCACATGTGTACCTGTTCGTGTGTGTGTGTGTGAGCAAATGTATGTATACATGCAAGTATGTGTGTGCCTGTGAGTATGTATATGTGTACATGCATGGGTGCATTTACATGCACCTACATGCATGTGTGTTTGCACATAATGCACATATATGCATGCATGCGTGTAGGGGTGTGTGTATGTGAGTGTGTGTGTGCACATAAGCAAGCAATAGATCACAGCAATCGAACTCAGGTCATCAGGCTCCAGGAAAGTGTTCTTCCCCTCAGAGCCATCTCACAAAGCCCTCCCCACTGTCTTCACATTGCCGTGCTGGGTGGGATATGTTGTAAGATAGTTCCTATCCATTCACATTGAGGCAGAGAGAGGCCAGTGATTGGAGGGGAGAGAGGAGGAGGAGCTAAGGGAAGTGAGGGGCGGAGCGAGGCCGGTGGACAGGACCAGGGGAGCAGAGAGGGAGACTTGGATATCCAGATGGCTTCAGATGTATTTCTGATGTTTTAGAGAGGTTAGAAATATTGGGATAAGACTTTATCATTGTAAATTGGCATTATGTAATTGGGAGTTTTATGTACACAAAGATATTTGGTTAACTATTCAAGTTTAAGAGTCATGCTTTACCGGATACTTGGAAGGAGTGGTGCAGGGGCCTGGCGGGGCGGAACTCATATTAATATCCGCTACAGGGATATACAGACTTCCTCACAGGAAACCACTATTCTCTATCTGTTTCACTTTGCACTTGGTTATTGTTTAAAAGCGAACACACTGTTTTCTCACATAGAAAACTAATAATAGATTGGGTCACTCAATTGTCTAGGTTACCTGCCAATGGCCTTGAGACTAAAGTAAGTACAGACCATTCCAAATGGTACCAGTATAATCTCCCTTAGGTGGTAGGGGGGTAATTGTGGTGGGAAGGGAGGTACACCACCAGCTGTTGTACAGCCCAATCTAGGCCAGAGCTGCTGACTTCTCTCCAGAGTCTAGGCTGTCCTGAGCAGTTGTGCAGGACTTACCTGGCAAGCTGTGAGACCCATATGCAGGCAGGAACGCTCCAAGAACAGTATGTCTGTGCTCGATATGCAGAATCCTGGTGCATGGAGCTGCTGAATCCAGAAACCCAGGAGAACACAAAAGCCAGTGGGCAGGAGGCAGGCAGGCAGGCAGAAAAGGAGACCTTGAGAGAAGCAACTCCCATCTCACAGATGTCTGGCCTGTGGGAAGGAGAGCCAGGTTGAGTGGAGATACTGGGCTGTCGACAGAAGTGTGCTTCCTGAGGACTACTGTGAACACTGTCTTTCAGGGCCCCAGTTTCCCCCAATACAAGATAATATCCGAGTCCTAAGCTATGGGAATTAGTAAGATAAGAACTGAGGGTTCTGAGGATCATGTCTGAGAGCAATATGGGGATAGACGGCATCACAAAGGCCTTCCCCGGCCTAAGAAGTGGGCGACAAACAGATGTCCCTCAACGGAAGAATGGATACAAAAAATGTGGTATATATACACAATGGAGTACTATTCCGCCATTAAAATAGTGAATTCATGAAATTCTTAGAGAAATGGATGGAGCTGGAGAACATCATACTAAGTGAGGTAACCCAGTCTCAAAAGAATACCCATGGTATGCACTCACTGATAAGTGGATATTAGCCTAGAATCTTGGGACACCAAAGACACAATCCACATACCAAATGATGTCCAAGAAGAAGGAAGGAGTGGACCCTGGTGCTGGAAAGGCTCAAAGGATCAGTGTAGGGGAATACCAGAACAGAGAAGTGGGAAGGGGTAGATGGGGGAACAGGGGGAGGGAAAAGGGCATGTGAGGGGCAGGGAACCAGAAAAAGGAAAATGAAATGTAAATATAGTGTATATCCAATAAAGAAGAATATATCCAATAAAAAAAAAAGAAAGGCAAAAACAAAACAAAACAAAACAAAACAAAACACCGAAATGCCTTCCCCAAGCTAACAGGTGGGCGACAAATACTTGCTCCCACTCATTTGAGGGATACAACACCAAAAATAACTTTTTTAGTGATACTGACACCCACCAACTCTAAACATTGGTCCACTTTATGACTACACAGTACACACATCAACAACAACAACAGCAAAATAATAATTCTTTCTGCTTCTCAGAAGCTGGCCTTGCTAAGCAAACTGTTTGCTGGGACTGTCAGACAGCAGGCAGCAAAATTTCGTCCTCAGCTCTCAGCCATTTCTACAAAGCCATGCGTTTTTTTCAGAGTGGCCTATAGTGACACAGCAACCCAGACATATGGTGTCATTATTCAGCCGACACAAATTTGACACTTAATGGAATTTATTATATTTTGCTTTGCTCCTGGTGCCTGCGAGGCTTTGCCACTGTCTCTTCACAGAGCTTGTCACAGATGTTGATGTATTTTCCTCCTCCACAGCCAGGTTTTACTGTGGAAACTGATACAACTTCATGATAGAATTTCTACATGAATTATTCACGCATTGCACGCTTTCTGCACACCGGGGCCTGGAAAAATCCACATGATTTCATCAATAGTCCTCCTAATCCTCTCTCTCCAAGCAGTTTCTCTTGCTTTTAACCATTTATTTTATTGCCTTTCTAATCATAATGTCTTGTATAAAGTATTTCATAGTTGATAGCTTTGTTCAAGTATGTTTGCAATATTTCACATCAATGTACAGTAAAACTACTGAGGCAGTGGGATGAAATCGATCCATTCCAACAGGAATAAAGCATATGGGTCAAGTCGCCATGAGCTCAGCTCTTGCTCACTTAGAACAAGAAGAGGAGGAGGGGGGAGAGGAGGAGGAAGAAGAGGAGGAGGTGGAGGAGGAAGAGAACAAAGGAAAAAAGGAAGAAGAAAGAACCTGAAGTCAATTGTACTTGCAGTGATTTATAGAACAATTCCTGAGTTATCTCAGTGCTTGTTGTTTTAGACAGAACAGGTCTCTCTTGATGCTAATACCATGTGTGGAGATGGGTTTTTAATTGAAAAGAATTTTCAGTATGATGGAAAAGAGTTGGATGAACTCATCACTAGCCTCGAAGTAAAGATTAATGTTACAAAAATACATCAAGCTGCTTTAATACCTGGAGAGGCTGGAAGGAAACCTTGAATGACATTCTGGGCTGTGGTATACGGGAATGAATAGCCATAACAGGACACAGTACACCCCACTGAAGAATTAAGCACCATAATTAAAGTTTTTAAAGCACACTGCCCTGCTGACCTTTAAGATTTAAGACTTTGCCTTAGGGTCATTTCATGACCTACTTTTTGTTTTTCTTTCTTTCAACATTTTTTTTTTAAAAAGAAACCTCTCAACTGAAATGATATTTTGACATTATTCAGATAAATCCAAGTGTCTGGAAAGTTCAGCTCTTCCCCCTCTCTGTCTTCTTTGTAATTTAATGAAATGCTCCAGGACACGGTTTCAAATAAGAGCGCTCCTTTAGAATTCACTTCCCACTTATACCGCACTGACATCCTGACTTGTTCGTAGAACAGATGGCAAAAGAATTGCACAAAAGCACAAAGAAAGATGAAATTCTAGCTGCTGGTTGTTATTATTTGAGCAAATACAGGCTGAGTGCAGTGACTTCACTTATGGAGCGCCGAGCTCCATCCATGCATGGCCTCCCTTTGTCGTCAGTGGGCTCAGACCCTTCGCGGTCTCTAAGTACCTCCATCTCAAGGTCGAGTCTGACTACAAGTGCTTGCATGTCCAACTTTACACCCTGACTTCTTTGAAATATGTATCCCCCTTCAAATTGTGTGGCATTTCTCTGTCCTGGTCCAAGATCCAGTGCATTTATATAGATATTCATGAACTCAGGCCTATCTCACCTTCCAGCCTCAGAAATATCCACGCAAATCTCATCCTGCTTAAAAATATCAAGTAGATTTTATTACCCTGTGAATAACCTTGTATTTAGGAGGAGATGAGTTAGATACTAGATGAATGATAGATTGACAGATGGATGGGGTAGGCACCTACTCTTAGTCTGACATTTAAACATACCAGTTTATTGAATCTTCATAATAGTTCTGTGGGACAGGAGCTCTCATTCCCCCTTTCATAGATAAAGCACAGAGAAGCCAAGACATCTGTTTATCTAGACAGAGAATGGTGAAGCTGTGATGTCAACCCAGCCTTTGATCAAGCACTGTGACATGAGGCCACAACCTAAAATAAGTAGCACCTCTATGATATTTTATGTTTTTAGATATTTTAAATTTATATCTGATTTGACTCAAACCTTCAGTCAGATGCCGATTACTCCTAAATTGGTTTTCTTTTCTCCCACTTCAGTGTAAGAGCCCTCTTTGTGCAGACTGCTGCCTCTACCCTCATTGCGTGGGATGTTGTTCTTGCCTTGCCTGCCTTCCCAGTTCCTTATCGTTGACACGCAGAGATCAAGACACATACAGCATAACATTTAGAAACACAACACATACATCTCTCGCAGACTACGACACAACTCCTGGAGGAAAGCTTGTGTCCAGCTCGCAGCAGTCCCTCCGTCTTTGCCCTCTCACTATCTGTGGAGACACAAGGCAGTGGACTCTGCTTGCTCCCCCACAGCTCCTCAAACTCCTATTGTTTCCTGAAGCCGCTTCTCACAGGTGGAACTTGAGGCTGCGTCACAGTGCTCTCTCTCGTGGTGACTGAGGTGGCTTGATGGCGTTGCCTCTTACACCCCATCTCACAAACCTGCCTCTCCTCATACCCACTGGATTCTAAGTCCCTCAGACACACTCTTCAGAAACCTTTCCTTGTATTATAGTGTGGTAGACAACATATGCTCGTTAGTTTTTGTCAGTTTGACCAAAGTTAAAGTCATCTAAGAAGAGGGAATCTCAATAGAAGAATTGAGATTGGCCTATGGACATGTCTATCAGGGTGTTGTCTTGATTAATGAGTCATAACAGAAGGGCCCACCCCTACAGGGGTGGTGCTGCCCCTGGTCAGGTAGTCCTGTATTGACCCCTGGTCAGATAGTTCTGTGTTGTATGTGACATGGAGCGGAGCAAGCCGTGGGAACAAGCCAGGAAGCAGGCAGTGTTCCTGTAGGTCTGCCTCAGCGCCTGTCTTCACGTCCCTTGGATGGATGTAACCTCTCAGCCAGATAAACCCTTTCTTCTTCAGCTACAGTGAGCACAATGGTTTTTTCACAGGGACAAAACAGCAAATGCAAGCAGCATTGCCACCACATATTTTCTTTCATCTATCCATGCATTCATTCAAAGACAGTTTCTCGATGCTGCCTGGGCTGTCTTGAACTTTTAGGCTCAAGATATTTGCCTGTCTCAACCTCCCAAGTAACGCCAACTAAGGATTCATTAACAGAAACATTTAATACATCAGCATATAGTTAAGTATCATATAGTTCAGTTTTGCTTCTTCCTTGGTGGCTTATTCTGCTAGGTTTATTTTCAATCGATATTGTAATTCAGCAAAGCAGATCTTGTTTCTCCTTTCCTTGCATTTTGTTTTTCATCAAAGGAAGTACAATACAATGCTATATGATCAAGCCCCCATGAAATGTTTGCTGTGTGAATGGGTGAGTTATTAAAATTACCTCAGGAAATGAAGATCTGTGGCCTGAATTGCCAAGTCTTAAAAATGGCACCACTCAAAAATACATAGTCAACCACACATTAAAAAGCACTAAGAATAACTCCATATTTCTTGTATGGAATGGTTGCATTTTCTTCTAAGAATCCATATGTTAAAGTCTCCCTCTGCTTTTCCCATATGAGCACTTAAATCCAGGGCTCACAGTGTACCTGGCTTCAAACCAAGCACATTAGTTATTTTGGAACTGTAGAATTAATAGTCATTCTCCCACTTGCAGATATACCTCAAATAAAATTATATTTCATTTGGATTAAGGGTTATAACTCATAAACTCAGCTTCAGAGGACTCCACCGACAGAGCTCGGGAGCATGCGTCCCACTGCTGGCCTTCCAGAGTTCAGAAAATTACAATGAGCTTGTCTTGCTACACAGAGTGCGAAGACAGAAATAGCCTTTTCCTTAGAATAAAGCCAGAATTGTGTGGTGGTAATATGACCCTGAGGCCAAAGGCCAAACCCAAAAACAAATGCTGGAAACTTTATGATAACCCAAAGATGAAAGTGAAACTTCAGAACAAAGGTAAAATATATAGTTATCAAATGTCTCCTAACTACAGAAATGGACTGGAATGGCTGCTGGAGTGAGTTTTATACAGAACTAAGCCTGTCTTATTATTTCTACTAATAAATAGACATTGTTAATAAATATATTTTTAATTAAAAACATGTGATATTATATATATATATATATATATTGTATATGGTGTGTGTGCTTGTGTGTGTGTTTGTGTATAGGTACACATGTGCATGTGTGCTTGTCTATGTTGAGGCTAAAGGTCAAAGCCAAGTGTTTTACTCTCTCTCTCTCTCTTCATCCTGCCTTCTTAAGACAGAGTTTATCATTGGACCTGGAGCTTACAGATTGCTCTGCACTGGCTCATCAGTGAGCTTGGGGCATCTGTCTATTTCTGCCTCCCTGTACTAGAGTCGCAGACATGTGCTGCCCTACTCAGCTTCTAGGATGTGGCAGGGACCTGATTTGTGTTCTTCAGCCAACACTTGAGCTGACTAACTGAGCTATCTCCTTGCCTGACTATGATCTTAAAATAGGAAAAAAGTAGATAAGAAACCACACTTCTGCTACATATATACTATAGTATGAAATACTATTCAGCTGTACCGAAAAATGAAATCATTTTCAGGTACGTGGATGGAACTAGAAAAGACTGTACTAAGACAATCCAAATTCAGCAAGATGGATGCCTCATGGTCTCTCACACCTGAGGTTTCTAGCTCCAAATCATCAGAGATAAGTGTAGATCTTTCCCTACATCAGTGGATGCCCCCATACAGCCAAAGACCATTCCAGAAAACTGCAACTGATACAGTGCATAGCTGTGAAGCTCAGTCCACACGGATGCATCTGCAACACAACTCCTGCAGGTGAGGCTCAGGGATCGTTGTCAAAGTCAAGATGGAAATATTGTAAGAGCCAGCAGAACCGGAAGTCACTAGAAATATCAGAGAATACATGAAGTCCCCCACGGAACACATGAAGTCCCCCACAGAACACATGAAGTCCCCCACCAGCGTGGCTGCCTAAGCATGACCTGAACACAGACACCATTAACAGGCACGCTAACCTGTGGGAGCTCAGAGGCCTAGCTCTAGACAGAGAACTGGGGTAGCTCAAGCGATGCCAAAGCGGGAAACATTCTAACCCCGCCCTCCGACCTCGCCCTCCGACTCTGCCCTCCGACAGAGCGGCCTTGGATTGAAAAGAGAGCACAGTGAGGTTACACGGGAGGTTTGGATGGAGGAAATAGACAATCATATTATAATTTCAAAAATTAAAAACATTATTTGTAAACATTTTAAAAGGAAAGCACATTTCAAGAACTATGAGTTGCTCAGCCCAGCAGTATGACGTTACAATGAATTGGAAGACCATGAACTTGGAAACAAGGCTGGGGAACAGGAAGAAAAGAGAGAAGGAATAAAGTCTTAAGCACTTTCTTATTTATTCATTTATTTATTTATTTATTTATTTATTATTTATTTATTCGTTGTCTCATATATTGCATCGCAAACTGTAATTTTCCTCCCTCCATCTGCCCCCTAATCCACTCCTCCTCCATTTCCTTTTAGGAAAGGGCAGATCTCCTAAGACATCAACCAAACAAGACATAGCATGTTTCAATAAGACAAGGCACGTCCCCTCATATTAAGACTGGACAAGGTGACCCCATGGGAGGAAAGGGTCCCAAAAGCAGACAAAAGAGTCAGAGACAGCCCTGCTCCCACTGTTAGGAGTCCTACAAGAAGACCAGCCCACCTACACAACCATAACATACTTGCATAACATAACATGCATGCAGAGGACCTACGTCAGACCCACAAAGGCTCCCCAACTGATGGTTCAGTCTCTGTGAGCCCAGGTTAGTTGATTCTGGGGGATTTTTTGTCCTTGACCCCTCTGTCTCTTTCGATTCCCACCCCCTCCACAGGATCCCCCAAGTTCCATGTAGCATTTGACTGTGGGTTTCTGCCTCTGTTTCTATTCCTGGATGAAGCCTCTCTGATGACAGCATGGCTAGGCATCAATCTAAGAGTATAGCAGAAGACCATCTGGGTAACTTCATTGACTTCTTTTCTTTCCTCTTCTTTTCTTTTCTTTTCTCTTCTCTTCTTTTCTTTTTCCTTTCCTTTCCTTTCCTTTCCTCTTCTTTTCCTCTTCCTCTTCCTCTGTGTCTCTGTCTCTGTCTCTGTCTCTGTCTCTCTCTCTCTCTCTCTCTCTCTATCTCTCTCTCTCTCTCTCTCTCTCTTTCTTTCTCTCTCTCTCCCAGTCACATTTGGTTCTATCTTAGATCTTTGAGCTATGGTATCTGGCTCCTGACTCTGGGTAGTGTCACGGGTGGGCTTCTGCTCATGACATGGCTCTCAAGTTGGAACAGTCATTGGTTGGCCTCTCCCACAATTTCTGTGCCACCTTTACTCCAGCTGGACAAATTATGGGTCAAAGGTTTTGTGGCTGGGTGAGCATCCCAACCCCTCCCCTGGACGTCTTGCCTGAGTAGAGGAGATGGTCAGCTCTGTATCCCCCATTACTAGGAGCCTTAGCTAGGGTCGCCCTCAGTCTCCTGGGAGGTTCCAGGGCACTAGGTTTCCATCTCACCCACCACATGCCCTCCAACTCCAGTTGCCTCCCCCTGGCCTCTCTCCCTCCATCCTCCCCAGACCCAATCCATGTGCTCCTGTTTCCACCCAACCCCATTTCACCTGTGATATCTCTTCTATTTTTCCTTCCCAGGGGAATTCATACAGTTTTATTCCTTAAGCTAGGTATGGCAAGGAAAGATAAATGCTAACAGGTCCCTTAGGTAGCAGCAGTAGAATAATCAAACAAATCATGGCTTCTCCATCAGGGAGCAGACAGTTGGCTTGTCTCTTTCTATCCCTCCCATCACAGCACATTTAAGGCTCTCAGGAATCTTTTCAAGGTGGAAGAGGCCATGAAGACAAGACCATGCCCTGGGATGGTACCGCAGGCGAGTTAAAGGCCAGTATTTGATACTGATGGTTCCCACTTTAAAAGTCTCTAGTTCTATTGGAATCCAAGCTGCTGTAAGTGACTCTACACTAGGGCAAAGCTTGTTTGGCAATTTAAACATGTTTCCATAGTCAAAAGAGTAGACTTTTTCAATAGGAATGACTATCAGCAAAGACAAACAGAACCAGCCATTTGTATACTGACCATGGGTAGTTACAGGACCTAGAGAAGACTTCTGCCCCCCCAAAGCTCCCAGACCCATAGAGAACTCATATAAACAAATCTTTTCTAAAATGAGACATAAGTGTATTTAATTCAGTTTATAAGACACAAAGTGAAATGTATCTCCTTAAAGTGATAAGCCTGGAAATGCTTATTAGAATGGTTGACATTGCCCTGGGCAATACAGGGGGCCAGGATGAATTCACTTATTGAATTTGGTTACTCTGGAGGTCAAATAGAATGGAGGTAGAGGTGTGGTTTCAGGCACATAATTTGTGTGGGGGACAGGGGAGATCTGGTTAGCTAGTTGTAAGTATGAAATGCAAAGCACGGAGATTCTACAGGCAGTAAAAGCCATGTGCTTCATCTTCCTACTCTGTAATTTTATCATGTGATAAACTTCACACATGCACTGTCCACACCATAAGACAGGCCAGGGTTTGGTTACACGCTGGGATCTCTAGCTTTTTTGAAAACAAGCACAAATGACCTTCTGCACAATTGCTTTAAGGTTTTCCACTTGTCTGTATATAGACAAAAACAACATTGAGAACAATGTAATCACCCCGAGAGAAAGAGCAAGAGACAAAACCACAACCCTTGGTATTTGTTGGAAATTCCACTTAATCTTGCTTTATAAACAAACAGGCTTCATGTTAGAGGCCATGGTCTTTCACAGGAAACTTGTTTTTTACAATTTTTCTACACATTTAGGGCTGAGGAGAAGTGAAGGAAATCAACCATTACTTGAAAGTGTGCCAAACCAGGGAGCCAGATTTACAATCTAGTCTCAAGGCTGTTCCTCACAGGGTTCTATTTACAAGATCTGAACAAGCCCTTCAGGGCTTTCTGCCACTTGGTCAGGCCATGTCATTAAAAAGTAAGTCTCAGATCTGAGGGTTTGTACTCTGACTAGTGGAGACAACAGTTATTCCAAAGCATTTCCCTGCATCTATCTCCTGTCAGTGCTCAGTCTGTTGTTATGGTGGTGATGTTGATAGTGGTGGTGATGATGGTGGTGGTGGTGGTGGTGGTGGTGGTGGTGGTGGTGGTGGTGATAGTGGTGGTGGTGGTGGTGGTGGTGGTGGTGGTGGTGGTGGTGGTTGTGGTGGTAATGGTGATGGTGGTGGTGGTGATGGTGATGATGGTGGTGGTGGTGGTAATGGTGGTGGTGGTGGTGGTGATGGTGGTGGTGGTGGTGGTGGTGATGGTGGTGGTGGTGGTGGTGGTGGTGGTGGTGGTGGTGGTAATGGTGATGGTGGTGGTGGTGATGGTGATGGTGGTGGTGGTGGTGGTAATGGTGGTGGTGGTGGTGGTAATGGTGGTGGTGGTGGTGGTGATGGTGGTGGTGGTGGTGGTGGTGGTGGTAATGGTGGTGGTGGTGGTGGTGATGGTGATGGTGGTAGTGGTGGTGGTAGTGATGATGATTTCTATTAGCCTCATTTTTGATATCTACTAGACAGGACTAGTGTTACCTGTTGGATTGTTACAGAGTAGACAATAAGGAGGAAAGAACAATGAACATCAACTCTGAATGTGGGTAGATTCTGACTTAAGAAGCAATCTTAGCATAAATGATGGGGACAAACAGAGCAGACATACATGTGCAGAATACCACAAGTGTCTGGAATACAGTCAGCTGAAGGAGGGACTTCCCTCTGAAGAGTCGAAGCCATAGCCCAACCCTGAACCACCTCCCTTTTAGACCCAGGCTCAGGTTGGCCTTCAGGAATAATTCAGCAAAATTACTCACGCTTCCATTTAAGGGAATGCTTTGTCTCACTGAATGCCCTCCTTATTACCAAATACAGCCAGTTCAAAAGGCCTTGGCCAGGCTGATCATGGCAGCAGCAACAACCTAATGCATCTAACAATAAATAACCCATCCTTCCTGGAACGGAGCAGGTCATGGTGCAGCGTTTGCTGAATGTAGAGCGGGCATAGAATAGGTAGAAGAAAACAGTCACAAATGCTAGTTATGGCCATGTGACCAGGTATATAAATTATGCAAACAAGGATAAGAATCAAGAGTATTTCCTTCTTATTTTGTAAAGAATATGCTTGCATATATACATAAATAAGCATATATTCATTATTTTCCTATTTTTTTGCCATATGCTATAATATGAATTGAATTACTATCAGTAAGAAAACTTAAGTTTTGTTAAATTTACATTATCATACTTATATTACATGACCTCAAAAAAGCAAGCAAGGACTTTGCTACCTATTTGGGGGAGAACACTGGTATGTTTTTACTTGTATTTTGAGTTCTTTATTGTTATTATTTGAAAATAAATCGTGAGGTAGAATTTGTGGTTGGGTATCAAGTTACCAGAGAGGGCTTATGAAGTTAGTCTCAGACTTCTTCCCCCATCCCCATCCCCTAACCCCCTCGCTTCTGAGAGGGTGCCCTCCCCCAGGCATCCCCCCACCTTGGTACATCAAGGCTCTACAGAATTGGGTGTATCCTCTTCCACCGAGGCCAGACAAGGCCGTCCTCTCCTGCATCACAGACCTCCGACGCTCTTTGGTTGGTGGCTCAGTCTCTAGGAGCTCCCAGGGGTCCCAGTTAGTTGACCCTGCTGTTTTTCCGTACAGGATTGCCATCCCCTGCAGCTCCTTCAATTCTCCCCCTAACTCTTTATCAGGGTCCAAGACCTCCACCCAATGCTTAGCTGTGAGGATCTGCATCTGTCTCAATCAGCTTAGAGAACTTAACACAAGCTCTCTCATTGTTTCTCTAAGAAAATGAAGACGCTCACTATCCTAGTTTTATTCCTATTGCTGTGATAAAATAGCCTGACAAAAAGCAAAAGGAGGGAGAAAAGGTTTATCTTTCTTACAATTAAACGTCCCATACCATTATCATGGGGAAGTCGAGGGAAGAACTTGATGTAGTTAGTCCCATCCACATTCAATAGCAGAGAGAAAATGAATGAGCACAGGCCTAGGTGTGCTCAGCTGCTTCAGGACAATTACCTAGGCCAATACCCAAGCCAGGAAAGGGTATTTTTCTACCTCTACTAACACAGTTAAGGCAACCCCCCACAGATGTCCACACACACTGCCCTTGATATACACAATCTCTCACTGAGACTCTCCCCAGGTAATTCTATATTGTGTCAAGTTGACAATTAAAACCAGCCATCACAGGTCCTACTAGTATTTGCACTGAAACATTCCCAAAGTTTTGGGCAGAAACAGTTTGGCCCTCAATCTAGCAATGTTCAAAGGCAGGACTTTCATGAAGGGATTGGTTCATGGTGGTTCTGATCTTTTTAATATGTGTTCATAATTTGATGGTCTGTGGTTGGGATAGCTCAGAAGTATAGTGCTGATACAGCAAGCATGAGACCCTGGGGTGGATCACCAGAACAAGAAAAATAGCTGAGTTATTGATTAGTGAATAGTGTCCGCTACAGCGGGAGGAGACTAGAAGGAAGGAGCAGGTCCAGAGACGAGCCCAAGAGGAGCTAACCATCTGGCTCTCCCACGCTTTCCTTGACAAGACATTCGACTTTACTACAGGCCCATAGGAACGAAGTCAGTCAACCAGGAACAGAAACCGGGAGCCACCATAAATATTTCCTCTTTTAAGCTGTTTTTCTCAAGTACTTTGTCAGAGCAATAGGGAGTGTCTGAAATAGGCTTACAGAAAACAAAAACGGACAAAGCACAGAGACCAGCTCTGCTGCCTCCAGCCAGGTCTTTGTTCTCCTCCGTTTCTGTGCCTCGGAATGAGTCACCCCTTCTCAGGAGGCTTCCTGGACTTCTTTCAAACACCTCCCACACATGTGCATCACAAGCTTTTCAGATACGCTCAAATCTCAGAGAGTATATAACATGAGTTCACACAGAGAAACAGAAATGTATAACACAATTTCTTCATAAATTACTTTAACACAGTTTAGCAATAGAAGAGTACTTTGCTTCCTAAACATTCTATTTGTTCCTCTTTCTCCCCTCTAGTGTATAACCCATTTTTATTCCTATCATCCTTATCTGAACTAAAAAGTTTGATTTGACTTGATTGATGTTCCATTGCTATAAGCATATTCAATGTACAAATTTTCAGCTTACAGAATTTTTTAATTGGTCCCCTACAAGCAGAGCTTTCTTTCATCAGTTGATAAAATATACAGAGTACACTAATTTGAAAGAATAATACAATTTGTGGAGAAAAGTTTCTGAAATTCATGCCAACTTATTTTAACTATTAAGGTCCAGGATAATTTGTGTCATGAAGTTTTTATTCATAGGAAGACATAGGAGGCAATGATGTCAGACCCTTGCAGTAGTGGGAGCGCATGCTAATACATTCTAGAATGTCTTATTAAACTGCGTCCTTCAAATTTAGCCCTTTAAAGGGATAAACAATTTTACTATATTAAGCTACACCAACAAATCAAGAGAGAACACCTTGAAGAGAGTACGAGAGCTCTTTTAACAACTTCAGTTGGTTTCTAGGAGTGACACACACCTTGCTTCTCTCAGGTAATTTGTATTTCACAGTACTCCAATGCATTCTCCACTTGTCTTAGTCTCTCCCAGAACCTACTACAGCTTCTTAGAATTGTTCTCCTCGCATGGATTATGTTGTGCTTCTTCTCCCAGACAAAGAGCTGCTGCCAGCTGAATGATCTCAACAGCCGCAGGACAATCTGGCCAAGGTCAGCTTAGAAATCACTTTAGAGAGAAGGAGCTCTTTTGAGTAGATTTAATATGCTTTGTGTCAGCCTCCGCACACAGAGGACAAATTAAGAGACCTATACACATGGCACATGAGTGACAAATTTCAAATAAATAACCTCTGTAGGCATAGCACACTCCACCACAGCTCCAACAATCTTTTCTACTTATTCCCAATGAGTTTTTCCATGAATTCATGAATTCTGATGAATCTTTTCAACTTGAATTTTGCAGTTTTTCTTCTTACACATGCTAATATTCATGGAATTGGATAGTTAAAGTCTTGTTTAACCTCAAGTCATTTTGAAGTAATTATATCTTCTTAGTCTTGAAGAGTCCATTTTGTTGTCAAAAGATAACATTTTGACAGCAAATGTCAAAATCAATGCCATATATAAACATCAGTAAATATTAAAGGAAAATGAAAAATCAGAGGTACTATTTTATGATAGAAATACTTTTATTAAATCAGCATACATGATAGGGGCTAGGTAGTCTTATGATGGTCATCTGCATGCAGAATGGGGTGAGAACCTGATATCTGTTCAGTCTACGAAGCTGGATGCCTCGGTAATCCCCACCTAAGGTGTCAGGCAAAGTAGCACTGCCTTTCCTGTTCTTTACATCTGAATGGTGGCTGAAAGGTGCCTGGAAATACCCTCATAGAACTGCCTAGAAGCAAATCTTTTAGACTGATCTAATCAAGGTGACAAGATTAATTATCATAGAACTGGCCACTTGGTTTAATAAAGACATTCACTGCCAACCTGAGTTTAATCCCTGGACCTTACACGGTAGAAGAAAAGAGCTGACTGCGATATCTTGTTCTCCAACCTCTACAGGAACAAGTGTATTCTTGGCAGTCCCACCCTACCCCAAAACAAAAATATGCAATTCAAATAAGATTGACTACCACAAGCACTGTAGTCCTAACTTCATGGAAAACAATGAAAATGTGGTTGATTGGATGCAAATTAAATGGACATAGAAAACAGAATGTACGGATACGCCGTGTCACCTGGGCTGAGCATCATAGGATGCTCGGCAACAGACCCATTCATTTTTTTTATTATTAGATATAGTCTTTATTTACATTTCAAATGTTGTCTCCTTTCCTGGCCCCCCTCCCTCAAAAATCCCATAAGCCATCTCCCCTTCCCCAATCAACCCACCCCTGCTTCCCTGTCCTGATATTCCTCTACACTGCAGTATCAAGCTTTTCCAGGACCAAGGGCCTTTCCCCCATTTGGTGTCCAACAAGATCATCCTCGGCTGCTTTGTCTGGGGCCATGGGTAACTCTCCAAGTACACTTGTAGAAGTGTACTCTGGTTGATGGTTTTGTCCCTGGGAGCTCTGGGAGTACTTGGTGACTCATATTGTTGTTCCTCCTATGGCGCTGCAAACCTCTTGAGCTCCTTTGGTCCTTTCTCTATCTCATCCATTGGGGACCTGTGCTCAGTTCAATGGCTGGCTGAGAATGTCCCCCTCTGTATTTCTTATGCACTGGCAGAGCCTCCCAGGTGGCAGCTATATCCGGCATCAGTCATCAAGCACTTTTGGTCATCGATAATAGTGTCTGGGTTTTGTAACTATATGGGATGATCCTTGGGTAGGGTAGTCTCTGGCTGGTCTTTCTCTCAGACTCTGCTCCACCCTTTGTCTCTGTATGTCCTTCTGTGGATATTTTATTCCCTTTATACAAAGGTCAAGAGTATCCATACTTTGTTCTTCCTCCTTCTTGGGCATCATTTGATATGTGAATTGTGTTGGGTTTTCCAAGCTTCTGGGCTAATATCCACTTATCAGTGAGTGCATACCATGTGTGTTCATTTGTGATTGGGTTACCTCACTCACGATGATATTTTCCAGTTCCATCCATTTGTCTAAGAATTTCTTGGATTCATTTTTTTAATAACTGAGTAGTGCTCCATTGTGTAAATATACCACATTTTTCTGTATCCTTTCCTACATTGAGGGACATCTGGGTTCTTTCCAGCTTCTGGCTATTATAAATAGGTCTGCTATGAACATAGTGGAGCATTTGAACTTATTACATGCTGGAGGATCCTCTGGGTATATGCCCAAGAGTGGTATAACAGGGTCCTCTGGTAGTATTATGCCTACTTTTCTGAGGAACCATAAAACTGATTTCCAGAGTGGTTGTACCAACTTGAAATCCCACCAGAAGTGGAGGAGTGTTCCTCTTTCTCCACATCCTTGCCAGCACCTGATGTCTCTTGAGTTTTTGATCTTAGCCATTCTGACTGGTGTGAGGTGAAATCTCAGGGTTGTTTTGATTTGCATTTTCCTGATGACTAAGGATGTTGAACATTTCTTTAGGTGCTTCTTAGCCATTTGATATTCCTCAGGTGAAAATTCTTTGTTTAGCTCTGTACCCCATTTTTAATAGTTATTTGGTTCTCTGGAATGTAACTTCTTGAGTTTTTAATATATATTGGATATTAGCCCTCTGTCGGATGTAGGGTTGGTAAAGATCTTTTCCAAATTTGTTGATTGACAATTTGTCCTTTTGACAGTGTTCTTTGCCTTTCAGAAACTTTGTAATTTTATGAGATCCCATTTGTCAATTCTCGATCTTAGAGCATAAACTATTGGTGTTCTGTTCAGGAAAATTTCCCCCTGTGTCCATGTGCTCAAGGCTCTTCCCCAGTTTTTGTTCTATTAGTTTCAGTGTGTCTGCATTTATGTGGCGGTCTTTGATCCACTTGCACTTGAGCTTAATATAAGGAGATAAGAATGGATCGATTCGCATTCTTCTGCATGCTAGCTGCCAGTTGGTCCAGCACCATTTGTTGGAAAGGCTATCTTTTTTCCACTGGATGGTTTTAGCTCCTTTGTCAAAGATCAAGTGACCATAGGTGTGTGGGTTCATTTCTGGGTCTTCAATTCTGATCTACCTGCCTGTCACTGTACCAATAACATATAAGTCTTCTTTGAAGGTTTGATAGAATTCTGCCCTAAAACCATCTGGTCCTTTTGGTTGGGAGACTTTCAATGACTGCTTCTATATCTTTAGGAGTTATGGGACTATTTAGATGGTCTATTTGATCCTGATTTAATTTTGGTATTTAGTATCTGTCTAGGAATTTGTCCATTTCATCCAGATTTTCCAGTTGTGTTGAGTATAGGCTTTTGTAGTAGGATCTGATTTTTTTTTAATTTCCTCAGTTTCTATTGTTATATCTCCCTTCTCATTTCTGATTTTGTTAATTTGAATACTGTCTCTTTGTTCTCAGAGGGACTTTTGATATCTCCTCATGAGATGCTTCCTTTTGAGACACCAGGACAGAGAAGCAAGGGAAAATGATTACATGAGAAGGATCTGAAATGTGAATTCAGCAGAGGTTGGCACCCAGGTTATAACCAAGGCTTCAGGGTCCATGTTTGCCTACTCTGTGGAAGTACCTTCTTGTGGCCATTATATATGCTTTACCCAAGCTCCAAGGAAACTCTTTTCTATCTACACATATGTTCCTCAATGGTACTGGCTAGTGTCTGTGGTACCAGTAACACCATTTGAATCATGACTTGATCATAGGTCTGTTGGATTTGTGCTGCAAAGCATCATTTGAATTAACAAAATGTCCAACATACCACGCCCCAATTCTGTGAACTAGTCTTTCTGTTTGCTCTGCTCCTGCTGCCCACTGCTCCCAAGACCATGGCATCAGAACCAGACATTCATCCATCCTCATCTTGTTTTCTAATGCACAGAACAGGTAGAATGACATCAACCTTGGTTGCTTGCTATATTACATTCACGTAGCCTTATATTATTCATATGCTGCATAGGGATCTCTGAGTAAGGATCACTGACCAGCACTGAGTCACCTCTGAGAAGTCATACATCATAAGCCAAAACCCCATCTAAATCATTGCTTCTTAAACTATGGAAGTCGTATATCAGATATCTCACATATCAGATATGTTAATTCATAACAATAGTAAAATTACAGCTATGAAGCAACAATAATAATTTTATTATTGGGGGGTCACTACAACATGAGGAACTGTATTAAAGAGCTTTAGTATTGGGAAGGTTAAGAACCACTGATCTAAACCAAAATACAACCTGCCTGTTATTATTTCCTTAAGAGGTGAAAATTCAAACTTATTCTCTAGAAAATTCCCTAAACACAGACTAACATTTGGTCTCCTTTTTCTTCATTTCCTCAAGGCAAAATAATAATAAACAAGACTGGGAGAAACCCTGGACAGTGTAATCTTTTTGCTATCAGCTTAGTTGGAGACACTCCTTTCAAGAAAAGTAAGGCTTTTTTGGGGGGGGGTTGGGGGGGAGTGTTTTGTTTTGTTTTGTTTTGCTTTGCTTTGCTTTGTTTTGTTTTGTTCTGTTTGGACAGGAACAACTCTAGACTCCTTTTCTCTGTGTAGATTACATTACATTGTCCTTGAGTATGGTATTGGGGCACCAAGTAGATAGGTCACTTAAAGAGGGTTTCTTTTCTTTTTTGTACATCCTGTGGCTGATGAGTTGAACTTCATATACCAAGGAGTATTGAAAATAAAGCTATCGTAGTTGACATGTATCAAGAGATTTTTCTGTGTTTATACTATTTGACCAAGTAATCTCACTTTAGGGAACCTCTCCTAGAGAAAGAACCTAAAATAACAGAAAAGGCTTTAAACACAGACAATTCCCCAACTGCCCAATTGTGCCCAAATTCCAGAATAGCTAATAAACTATCCACTTAAAGGAGTAGTTTATTGCCCTTGAAGTGTAGTTATGAAAATTTTAGGTCATGAAATATTTTCCTCATCTTGAATAGAAAGTGAAAACAAGAATTATGGTACAAGTTAGTCATTTTTTAATCAAAATAAGGAATTTTGAGAGCAAGGGGAAAAAACAGAAGAAAACATGAGAACTCACACAGAAAAGACTCTGGAGACTAGTCTTAAAAGAGTTAAAAGGCTCAACCAACAAGGAGGCAAATAAGTTAATCTAGGCCCAGGCCAGGGGACTGGAGCTAGGCCTTTGGTTTCTCATACTCTCTTGTACTAGACAGCACCAGTAAATGCTTGCTTAGAATGGGAACGGATGTTCCTCATTGGCCCATACACTTTAGCATATGAAACTGCCGGTATTTTCCCATTCTGACCAATAAAAGCAGCAATTTCATATGCTTCAAATTGAGTCAAGGAGACTCAACATTACATGTCACAGATCAGGATGAAAAGACCCACGGGGTGCCTCCTCCCTTCTGCCACTCATTTTCTCTCTTCTCCCTCTTCTTCCAGGGACCAAAGAACCAGACTGATGAAAATCCTACTGGATGCTTGATACCATATATCCAAGGTGATAAAATAAAAAGATCCCTGACTGACTCCTCTCCCCCCAACCCCCGCCCCACACACAGGGCTTGTACAGGAATGCTCAGGGTTTGTGCCTTTTTTATATGTCACTAACGTCATCTTGGGGTGAGACCTGAGAAATCTGCTTTACTATACCTGATACCTAATGAGAAAACCACCACAAGATAGAAAAGTTTAAGAAAGATTTTTCTTTTTTTTTTTTTTTGATTTTTTTATTGTATATATTCTATATTTACAATTCATTTCCCTTTTTCTGGTTCCCCACCCCCAAAGGTCCCACATGTCCTTTTCCCTCCCCCTGCTCCCGCATCCACCCCCTCCCACTTTACTGTTCTTGTACTCTCCCACAATGATGTTTTGGTCCATTCTAGCACCAGTGTCCACTCCTTTCTTCTTGTGAGACATCACTTGATATGTGATTTGTGTCTTTGGTGTTCCAAGCTTCTAGGCTAATATCCACTTATCAGTGACTGTATACCATGGGTATTCTTTTGAGACTGGGTCACCTCACTTAGTATGACATTCTCCAGCTCCATCCATTTCTCTAAGAATTTCATGAATTCATTGTTTCTAATGGCTGAATAGTACTCCATTGTGTATATATACCACATTTTTTGTATCCATTCCTCTGTTGAGGGACATCTGGGTTCTTTCCAGCTTCTGGCTATTATATATAAGGCTGCTATGAACATAGTGGAGCATGTATCCTTATTGCATGCTGGGGAATCTTCTGGGTATATTCCCAGGAGTGGTATGGCTGGGTCCTCCGGAGGTATCACGCCCAGTTTTCTGAGGAACCGCCATACTGATTTCCAGAGTGGTTGTACCAGCTTGCATTCCCACCAGCAGTGGAGGAGTGTTCCTCTTTCTCCACATCCTCGCCAACACCTGATGTCTTCTGAGTTTTTAATCTTAGCCATTCTGACTGGTGTGAGGTGAAATCTCAGGGTTGTTTTAATTTGCATTTCCCTAATGACTAGTGATGTTGAACATTTTTTAAGGTGTTTCTCAGCCATCCGAATTTCTTCAGGTGAAAAGTCTCTGTTTAGCTCTGTACCCCATTTTTGGATAGGGTTATTTGGTTTTCTGGGGTCTAACCTCTTGAGTTCTTTGTATACATTGGAGATTAGCCCTCTGTCGGATGTGGGGTTGGTGAAGATTTTTTCCCAATTTGTTGGTTGCCGATTTATCCTTTTGACAGTGTCTTTTGCCTTACAGAAACTAAAAACCCAGGATAGCTAAAACTATCATCAACAGCAAAAGAACTTCTGGGGGAATCAATATCCCGGACCTCAAGCAATATTACAGAGCAGTGGTATTAAAAACTGCATGGTATTGGTTCAGTGACAGGGAAGCGGATCAATGGAATAGGATCGAAGACCCAGAATTGAACCCACACATCTATGGCCAATTGATCTTCGACAAAGGAGCTGAAAACATCCAGTGGAAAAAAGATAGCCTTTTCAACAGATGGTGCTGGCTCAACTGGAGGTCAACATGCAGAAGAATGAGAATTGATCCACTCTTATCTCCTTGCACTAAGCTCAACTCCAAGTGGATCAAAGACCTCCACATAAAACCAGACACACTAAAACTAATAGAAAAGAAACTGGGGAATACCCTTGAGGACATTGGCTCAGGGGAAAAATTCCTGAACAGAACACCATAAGCTCTTAGAGCTTATGCTCTAAGAGCAAGAATAGACAAAAGAAAGATTTTTTCTATGAGAAATGAGTGAAATTCACTTTCAATACCCTGATACCACACCTCACGGTCTCCCAACTTACCTTCCTTCCTAAGTGCAGAATAGAACAATAAATGAAAGACCCTGCCTGGGTGCTTTAGGGTTTTATTTTTTATTTCTGTTACTCATTGTGTTCACTGCCCCATTGCTAGGCAACTAAGTGTCATAGGTAACCTTGGGAAGCAGGCAAGAGTAAGAATCAGTCTCCAAGCTCAGGAACAAATACAAAACAGTTGAGCAGTAGTGCCAAAACTACACATCACTCCTTAGGATAATTCTGTCGGTAACTCTTGGCTCAAAACTAACCCACAAACCTTCTCTTCATTTTCTTCCTCTACTTCAGTGAGCATACGCTACCATGTCTAATCACCTATGTTAAATGATAAAGGTAATTTATACATTTTAAAAACACTATCTTTAAATTACCTATATAAATATATCTTCAAATAATGCCTTTAAATAAATAACACCCTTAAAGCTAAATCTGTACATGTATCAGAGGTAAAATAAATGTCCCACAATGTGTCTAATAACCTTTTTGAGATGCCTCTGCACTTTCAGAATTTCAGAGCATAGTTAGTCTTAGTGGGTTCTTAAGATTAGCACCCCAGGGGGCTGTCCTGACTAGTTTATTTTTCCTTTTATTGGATATTTTCTTTATTTACATTTCAAATGTTATCCCCTTTCCAGGTCATCCCTACCAAAACTCCCAAACCATCCTCCTTCCCCTGCCTCTACTCTATGAGGTTGCTCCTCAACCCATCCACCTACTCTTGCCTTCCAGCCCTGCCATTCCCCTACACTGGGGCATTGAATCCCCTCAGGCCCACTGATGTCCAATAAGGCAATCTTCTGCAACATGTACAGCTGGAGCCATGGGTCGCTCCATGTGAACTATTTGGTTGGTGGTCCAGTCTCCAGGAGCTCCAGGGGTTCTGGCAAGATGACACTGTTGCTCCTCACTTGGGGTTGCAAAACACCTCAGTTCCCCTTCTGTCCCTTCTCCAACACCTCCATCAGGGACCCCATGCCAAGTCTAAAAGTTAGCTGCAAGCATCTGCTTCTGTATTTGTCAGGTTCTAGCAGAGACTTTCAGGAGACAGCTATATCAGGCTCCTGTGAGCAAGCACTTCCCAACATCTGGAATAGCATCCCTGTTTGGCAACTGTATATGGGATGGATCACCAGACGGGGCAGTCTCTAGATGGCCTTTCCTTTAGTCTCTGATCCACACATTGTCTCCATACCTCCTCCTGTATTATGGTCCAACTTCTAAGCATCCACACTTTGGTATTCTTTCTTCTTGAGCTTCATATGGTCTGTGAATTTTATCTTGGGTATTCTGAAAGTTTGGGCTAATAGTCACTTATCAGTGAGTACATACCATGTGTGTTACTTTGTGATTAGGTTAACCCACTTAGGTAATTTCTAGTTCCATCCATTTGCCAAACAATGTCATGAAGTCATTGTTTTTAATAGCTGAGTAGTATTCCATTGCATAAATGTACCACATTTTCAGTATGCATTTCCCTGTTGCAGGACATCTGGGTTGTTTCCAACTTCTGGCTATTATGAATAAGGCTGCTATAAACATAGAAGAGCATGTGTACTTATTAAGTGTTGGACCATCTTCTGGGTATATGCCCAGGAGTGGTATAGCTGGATCCTCAGATAGTACTATGTCCAATTTTCTGAGGAACCAAGAGACTGATTTCCAGAGTTGCAATCCCACCAGCAATGGAGTAGTGTTCCTCTTTCTCCACATACTTGCCAGCATCTGCTGTCACCTGAGTTGTTGATCTTAGCCATTCTTACTTGTGTGAGGTGGAAGCTCAGGGTTGTTTTGATTTGCATTTCCCTGATGACTAAGCATGTTGAACATCTCTTTAGCTTCTCCTCAGCCATTTGAGTTTCTTCAGCTGAGAATTCTCTGTTTAGCTCTGTTCCACATTTTTAATAGGGCTATTTAGTTCTCTGGAGTCTAACGTCTTAAGTTCTTTGTATATACTGAATATTAGTCCACCATTGGATGAAGGATTGGTTAAGATCTTTTCCCAATTTGTTGGTTGCTGTTTCCCAATTTGTTTGTCCTATTGACAGTGTTTTAGCCTTACAGAAGCATTGCAATTTTATGAGGTTCCATTTGTCAAATGTTCATGTTAGGGCATAAGCCATTGGTGTTCTGTTCAGTAAATTTTCTTCTGTGCCAATGTGTTCCAGGCTTTTCTCCACTTTCTCTCCTATTAGATTCAGTGTATCTGGTTTTATGTGCAGGTCCTTCATCCACTTGGACTTGAGCTTTGTACAAGGAGATAAGAATGGGTCGCATTCTTCTACATGCTGACCGACAGTTGACCCAGCACCATTTGTTTAAAATGTTGTCTTTTTTTCACTGGATGGTTTTAGCTCCTTTGTCAAAGATCAAGTGACCATGGTGTGTAGGTTCATTTCTGGGTCTTCAATTCTATTCCATTAATCTATCTGCCTGTTTTTGTACCAATTCCATGCAGTTTTTATCACAGTTGCTGTGTAATACAGTTTGAGGTCAGGGATGCTGATTCCCCCAGAAGTCCTTTTATTGTTGAGAATCCTTTTTGCTATCCTGGGTTTTTTGTTATTCCAGATGAATTTGAGAATTGCTCTTTCTAACTCTATGAAGAATTGAGTTGGAATTTTGATGGGGATTGCATTGAATCTGTAGATTGCTTTTGGTGAGATGACCTTTTTTTTTTTTTTTACTATATTAATCCTGCCAATCCATGAACTTGTGAGATCGTTCCATCTTCTGAGTTCTTCTTCAGTTTCTTTCTTCAGAGACTTGAACTCATTGTCATACAGGTCTTTTACTTGCTTGGTTAGAGAAACACCAAGGCATTTTATTTTTGTGACTATTCTAAAGGGTGTTGTTTTCCTAATTTCTTTCTCAGCCTATTCATCCTTTGACTAGAGGAAGGCTACTGATTTCTTTGAGTTGATTTTATATCCAGCTACTTTGCTGAAGTTGTTTATCAGGTTTAAGAGTTCTCTGGTGGAATTTTTTATGATATACTATCATATCATCTGCAAATAGTGATATTTTGACTTCTTCCTTTCTAATTAGTATCTGTGACCACCTTTTGTTGTCCAATTGCTCTATCTAGGACTTTGAGTACTATATTGAATAGGTAGGGAGAAAGCAGACAGCCTTGTCTAGTCCCTAAGTTTAGTGGGATTGCTTCAACTTTCTCTTCAGTTAGTTTGATGTTGGTTTCTGTTTTGCTGTCTACTTCTTTTACTATGTTTAGGTATGGGCCTTGAATTCATGATCTCTCCATGACTTTTAACATGGAGTGTTGAATTTGGTCAAATGCTTTTCCAGCATCTAATGAATGATCATGTGGCTTTTTTTCCTTCAGTTTGTTTATATAGTGGATTACATTGATGGATTTCTGTATATTTAACCATCCCTGCATCCATGGGGTGAAGCCTACGTGATTGTAGTGAACGATGATTTTGATGTGCTCCTGAATTTGGTTTGCAAGAATTGTATTGAGTAACATTACATAGATATTCATAAGTGAAATTGGTCTGAAGTTCTCTTTCTTTGTTGAGTCTCCATGTGGTTTAGGTATAAGTGTAATTGTGGTTTCATAGAATGAATTGGGCAGTATTCCTTCTGTTTCTATTTTGTGGAACTGGTTGAAGAGTATTGGTATTACATCTTGTTTGAAGCTCTGATAGCATTCTGCCCTATCTGCATCTGGTCCTGGGATTTTTTTTTTTTTTTTTTTTTTTTTTTTTTTTGGTTGGGAGACTTTTAATGATTCCTTCTATTTCTTTGGGTGTTATGGGACTGTTTTGATGGTTTGTCTGATACTGATTCAACTTTGGTATTTGGTATCTATTTAGAAAATTGTCTATTTTGTCCAAATTTTCCAGTTGTGTGGAGTATAGGCTTTTGTAGTAGGATCTGATGATTCTTTTTTTTAAATTTTTCTAAGTGTCTGTTGTTATGTCTCCCTTTTCATTTCTGAAAATGAATTTGGATACTGTCTCTGTGCCCTCTGGTTAGTCTGGTTATGGGTTTATCAGTCTTGTTGATTTTCTTATAGAACCAGCTCCTGGTTTTGTTGAGTCTTTGTATATAGTTTCTTTTGTTTCTACTTGATTGATTTCAGCCCTGTGTTTGATAATTTCCTGCCTTCTATTCCTCTGGGTGTATTTGCTTCTTTTTGTTCTAGAGTTTTCAGTGGTATTCTTTCTCCAGCTTCTTTTTGGAGGCACTCATAGCTATGAGTTTTCCTCTTAGCACTGCTTTCATTGTGTCCTATAAGTTCGGCTATGCTGTGGCTTCATTTTCACTAAATTCTAAAAAGTCTTTGATTCCTTTCTTTATTTCTTCCTTGAGCAAGTTATCATTGAGCAGGATGTTGTTCAGCTTCCATGTTTATTTGTCTTAGTTGTTACTGAAGACCAGCCTTAGTCCATGGTGATCTGATAGGATGCATAGGGTTATTTCAATCTTTTATCTTTAGAGGTCTGTTTTATGATCAATTATAGGGTCAATTTTGGGAAAGATTCGATGGGGTGCTTACTTAACCTTTTCCCCTTACTGCTTTTAATACTTGCTTTGTTTTGTGTATTTGGTGACTGGGTTATTATGTGACAGGAGGAATTTCTTTACTTGTCCAGTCTATTTGGAGTTCTGTAGGTTTATTGTATGTTCATGGGCATCTCTTTCTTTAGGTTAGGGAAATTTTCTTCTATAATTTTGTTGAAGATATTTACTGGCCCTTTAATGTTGGGAATCTTTTCTCTTCTATACATATAATTCTTAGGTTTAGTCTTCTCATTGTGTCCTGGATTTTCTGGATGTCTCCTCTTAGGAGCTTTCTACATTTTGTATTTTCTTTGCCTGTTCTGTCAGTTTTCTATAGTATCTTCTGCCCCTGAGGGTCTCTCTTCTATCTTTTGTATTCTGTTGGTGATACTTGCATCTATGTCTCTGGATCTCTTTCCTAGGTTTTCTATCTCCAGGGTTATCTGCCTTTGTTGTCTTTATTGTTTCTATTTCCATTTTTAGATCTTAGATGGTTTTGTTCAATTCTTTCACCTGTTTGGTTGTGTTTTCACAACCAAAAAACACACTTAAAGTGTGTTTCACTTTAAGTGATTTTTGTGTTTCCTCTTTAAGGCCTTCTACCTGTTTACCTGTGTTCTCCTGTATTTCTTTCAGAGAGTTATTTATGTCCTTCTTCCAGTCCTCTATCATCATCATGAGATGTGATTATATATCTGAATCTTGCTTTTCTGGTGCGTTGGGTATCCAGGACTTGCTGTGGTGGGAAAACTTGGTTCTGAAGGTGCCAAATAGTCTTGGTTTCTGTTGCTTAGTTTCTTTTTTATTTTATTTTATTTTATTTTATTTTATTTTATGTTATGTTATGTTATGTTATGTTATGTTATGTTATGTTATGTTATTTTACTTTACTTTACTTTATTTTATTTTATTTTATTTTGCTTTGCAATATCTTTTGTGTAAATTATTTTCTATATTCTTTGTTTATATTCCAAATGATTTCACCTTTCCTGGTTGCCCCCGCCCCATAAGTCCCATAAGCCTTCTTCCCTCTGCCCATTCCCCAATCACTCCCCTCCCATTTCTTTCCTGGTAATCCCCTACAATGCTATATCAAGCCCTTTCCTGGATCAGGGCCCTCTCCTTCCTTTTTCTTGGGAATCATTTGATATGTTAATTGTGCCTCTGCTATTCAGAACTTCTGGGCTAATTGCCACTTATCAGTGAATACATACCATGTGTATTCTTTTGTGATTTGGTTACCTCACTTAGGATGATATTTTCCAGTTCCAACCATTTGCCTAAGAATTTCATGAATCTGTTTTTAATTGCTGAGTAGTATTCCATTGTGTAAATATACCACATTTTCTATATCCATTCCTCCATTGAGGGACATCTGGGTTCTTTCCAGCTTCTGGCTAATATAAATAAGACTGCTATGAACACAGTGGAGCGTGTGTACTTATTGTATGCTGGGGAATACTCTGGGTAAACTGATTGCCCCAGAAGTTCTTTTACTGTTGAGAATAGTTTTAGCTATCCTGGGTTTTTTGTTATTCCAGATGAATTTGAATTGCTCTTTCTAACTCTATGAAGAACTGAGTTGGGATTTTGATGGGGATTGCATTGAATCTGTATATTGCTTTTGGCAAGATGGCCAATTTTACTGTATTAATCCTGCCAATCCATGGGCATGGAAGGTTTTTCCATTTTTCTGAAGTCTTCTTCAATTTCCTTCAGAGACCTGAAGTTCTTGTCATACAGATCTTTCACTTGTTTGGTTAGAGTCACACCAAGATACTTTATATTGTTTGTGGCTATTGTGACGGGTGTCATTTCTCTAACTTCTTTCTCAGTCTGCTTAACCTTTGAGTATAGAAAGGCTACTGATTTGCTTGACTTGATTTTATAACCAGCCACTTTGCTGAAGTTGTTTATCAGCTGTAGGAGTTCTCTGGTGGAGTTTTTTGGGTCACTTAAGTATACTATCATATCAACTGCAAATAGTGATAGTTTGACTTCTTCCTTTCCAATTTGTATCCCTTTGACCTCCTTATGTTGTCTAATTGCTCTAGCTAGTACCTCAAGTACTATATTGAAAAGATATGGAGAGGAGGGCAGCCTTGTCTAGTCCCTGATTCTAGTGGGATTGCTTCAATTTCTCTCCATTTAGTTTGATGTTGGCTACTGGTTTGCTGTATATTGCTTTTACTATGTTTAGGTATGGGCCTTGAATTCCTGTTCTTTCCAAGACTTTTAGCAAGAAAGGATGCTGGATTTTGTCAAGTGCTTTTTTAGCATCTAATGAAATGACCATGTGTTTTTTTTTTTTTTTGAGTTGTTTACGTAGTAGATTGCATTGATGGATTTCTGTATATTGAATCATCCCTGCATCCCTAGGATGAAGCCTACTGGACCATGGTGAATGACCCTTTTGATGTGTCCTTTGACTTGGTTGGCAAGAATTTTATTGAATATTTTTGCATTGATATTCATTAGGGAAATTGGTCTGAAGCTCTTTCTTTGTTGGATCTTTTTTTTTAATTTTTATTTTCTATATTCTATGTTTACATTCTAAAGGCTTTCCCCTTTCCCAGTTCCCCCCCACCATATGTCCCATAATTCCTCTCCCCCCCAGCTCTTCCCCAATCATTCCCCCCCCCACGATTTCTCTGTTCTGGGTCTACAATACTGGATCCAATCTTTACAGTCCCAGGGTCCTCTCCTTCTTTGTTGGATCTTTGTGTGGTTTTGGTATCAGCATAATTGTGGCTTCATAGAACAAGTTGGGTATTGTTCGTTCTGTTTCTATTTTGTGGAATAGTTTGAAGAGTATTGGTGTTACATCTTCTTTGAAGGTCTGATAGAATTTTGCACTAAAAGCATCTGGACCCATACTTTTTTTGGTTGGAAGTCTTTCAGTGACCACTTCTATTTCTTTAGGGAATATGGGACTGTTTAGATGATCTATTTGATCCTGATTAAATTTTGGTATTTGGTATTTGTCTAGGAAATTGTCCATTCCCTCAAGATTCTCCAGCTGTGTTGACTGTAGACTTTTGTAGTAGGATCTGATGATTTTCTGAATTTCCTCAGTTTCTGTTGTTTTATCTCCCTTTTCATTTCTAATTTTGTTAATTTGGATACTGTCTCTGTGCCCTCTGATTAGTCTGGCTAAGGGTTTATCTATCTTGTTGATTTTCTCAAAGAACCAACTCCTGGTTTTGTTGAGTCTTTGTATGGTTCTTTTTGTTTCTACTTGCTTGATTTCAGTCCTGAGTTTGATGATTTCCTGTCTTCTACTCCTCCTGGGTGAATTAGCTTCTCTTTGTTCCAGGGCTTTCAGGTGTGCCATTAAGCTGCTAGTGTATGCTCTCTCCAGTTTCTTTTTGGAGGCACCCAGGGCTATGAGTTTCCTCTTAGTACTGCTTTCATTGTGTCGCATAAATTTGGGTATGTTGTACCTTCATTTTCATTAAATTCTAAAAAGTCTTTGATTTCTTTCTTTATTTCTTCCTTGACCGGGGTATCATTGAGTAGAGTATTGTTCAGCTTCCATCAACAGGTCTTGTGACCAATTATATGGCCAATTTTGGAGAAGGTACCATGAGGTGCTGAGAAAAAGGTATATTCTTTTGCTTTAGGATGAAATGTTCTATATATGTTAAATCCAATTGGTCCAAAGCTTCAATTAGTTTCACTGTGTCCCTGTTTAGTTTTTGTTTTCCTGATCTGTCCATTGAGGAGAGTGGAGTGTTGAAGTCACCCACAATTATCATGTTAGGTGTAATCTGTGCTTTGAGCTTTAGTAAAGTTTCTTTTATAAATGAGAGTGCCCTTGCATTTGGAGCATAGATGTTCAGAATTGAGAGTTCTTCTTGGTGGATTTTTCCTTTGACCAGCAAGAAGTGTCCTTCCACGTCCCTTTTGATGACTTTAGGTTCAAAGTCAATTTTATCCAATATTAGAGTGGCTACTTCCGGCTTATTTCCTGTGACCATTTGCTTGTAAAATTGTCTTCCAACCTTTTACTCTAAGATACTGTTTGTCTTTGACACTGAGGTGTGTTTTCTGTATGCAGCAACAGGTAGGGTTCTGTTTACGTATCCAGTCTGTTAGTCTATGTCTTTTTATTTGGGAATTGAGTCCATTGATGTTAAGAGATATTAAGGAATAGTGATTATTACTTCCTGTTATTTTTGATGTTATTTTCTATATTTGAGTGGTTATCTTCTCTTGGGTTTGATGAAAGAAGGGTACTATCTTGCTTTTTCCAGAGTGTAGTTTCACTCCTTGTATTGGCACTTTCCACCTATTATCCTTTGTAGGGCTGGGTTTGTGGAAAGATATTGTGCAAATTTGGTTTTGTCATGGAATATCTTGGTTTCTCCATCTATGATGATTGAGAGTTTTGATGGGTATAGTAGTCTAGGCTGTCATTTGTATTCTCTTAGAGTCTCCATGAGATCTACCCAGGATCTTCTAGCTTTCATGGTCTCGGGTTACAAGTCTGATGTAATTCTGATAGGTCTTCCTTTATATGTTACTTGGCCTTTTTCTCTTACTGCCTTTAATATTCTTTCTTTGTTAAGTACATTTGGGGTTTTGATTATTATGTGACGGGAGGTGTTTCTGTTCTGGTCCAGTCTGTTCGGAGTTCTGTAGGCTTCTTGTATATTCATGGGCATCTCTCTCTTTAGGTTAGGGAAGATTTCTTCCATAATTTTGTTGAAGATATTTGCTGGCCCTTTAAGTTATAAATCTTCACTCTCATCTATACCTATAATCCTTAGGTTTAGTCTTCTCATTGTGTCCTAGATTTCCTGGATGTTTTGGGTTACAATATTTTTGCATTTTGCATTTTCTTTGACTGTTGAGTCAAAGCTTTCTATGGTATCTTTGGCATCTGAGATTCTTTCTTCTATCTCTTGTATTCTGTTGTTGATATTTGCATCTATGACCCCTGATTTCTTCCCAAGGTATTCTATGTCCAAAGTTGTCTCCCTTTATTTCTTAGTTGGTTCTACTTCTGTTTTTAGATCCTAGATGTCTTTGTTCAGTTCCATCACTTGTTTGTTTGTGTTTTCCTGTAATTCTTTAAGAGATTTTTCTGTTTCCTCTTTCATGACTTCTGACTGTTGACTCAAGTTCTCCAGTATTTCTTTAAGTGATTTTTGCATTTCCTCTTTATTGGCTTCTATCTTTTGACCTGTATTCTCCTGAATTTCTTTAAATGATATTTGTGTTTCCCTTGTAAGGGCTTCTACCTTTTGATTCATGTTCTCCTGTATTTAAGAGATTTATTTATGTCCTTCTTGTGTTCCTCTAATAGCATCCTGACCTGTGATTTTAAATCCAATTTTGTTTTTCTGGTGTGTTGGGGTATCCAGGACTTGTTGTTGGAAAATTTGGTTCGCATGCTGCCATATTGCCTTGATTTCTGTTAGTAACGTTCCTATGTTTGCCTTTTACCATCTGGTTATCTCTGGCATTAATTGGTCTTGTTGTCACTGTCTGGTGCTTGAACCTCCTGTTAGCCTGTAAGGCTATTTCTGCTCCTCTGGAATATTGGGTTTCCCCTGGCACAGATTGCTGATGGGCTGCCCTACTCTTGGGTGCTGTTGGAGCCCTAGTGTGCCTTGCCACAAGCAATGTTATACTCAGGTTGTCTCTGTGTACCTGGTGTTGCCTGTCTGGTCTGTCTGGAAGCTAATATGGCAGAGGCTGGGGGGACCACTTCCAGGTGCCAATCACTCTGCAGGGCAAATGACCCATGACAGGGCTGGCACACAGACAACACGCAGAGGTGCCCATGTCTTGGGCGCAGGCAGAAGCCTGGTGGTGTATGTCCTAAGTGATATAAAACTCAGGATATCTCTGTATACCTGGTGTTGCCTGTCCTGTCCCTCTGGGAGCAAAGATAGCGGCAGGGAGTCCCCCCACCCCCCCACTCTTGCCAAATGTTGCTTAGTTTCTTATACTTGCCTTTTGCCATCTGGTTGTCTCTGTTGTTAATTGCTCTTGCAGTCAGGGACTGGACCCTTACCCTGACCCAGTGGGCCAGTGAGCCTGTATTCTTATGTATGTCAGCACTCCTGGGAGACCAGCTCTCTCTGGGCGGGATTTGGGTATGGACAGCTGTGCCACAGGTTTAGCTTGCAGGTGAAGATGAAGACTGGAAGTGTCCTGTCCCCAGTTGCTCTGCATTTCCTGTGCCCTGTGATCTCCTGCTGGGTCCCTCTTTTGCCAGTTATCAAGAGTAAAATTTTGTCTTGACTGTGAAGTTAGGAGTGATAGTACTCCTGTGAGACCCACTCTTTTCAGCAGGATTTGGGTATGGAGAGTTCTACCACATGGTTAACTCCAAGGTGCAGATGGACACAGGAAATGAAGACAACTTCTTGAAATGTACAATTATTTCATGCCTAGAATCATCTAGAGAGAATCTGTCAAAGCTGAACCATAAATGTGGTCTTTGAATAACTAACATAAACTAAGTATATAGGATTCATTTGTGAACCATGGCCATACCTTTTGAAATTATATCAGTGAACTTTGAAAGAGGATCCTCAATTGCCTCATGATCTTTACTAACTTCCACAGATGGCTCTGTGTTTCTATGCTTTCTTGAAGTCACCTTAAAGGTATGAGCTTTGTCACCTCCTAGCAAGGCAGTCTCAGAGAATTTTTTTTTTTAGATTCTGTTTTTATTGAAAAAGGAAGTTAAAAACATTTTATGATAAAATTGAAGATTTACATGGACAGTATTTCTGAGAAAATTGAATAAATATATGGATAAACATTAAAATTGACAATTTTCATGGAAAATTAAAGAGTAAAATTGTAAACATATAAACATTGCTAAATTAATTGAAAAAGGAAGTAGAAACATTTTATGATAGAATTGAAGAATTATGTGGAAAATATTTCTGATAAAATTGTAGAAAATTATACAATAACATGTTAAAATTGAAGATTATCATGAAAATTACACAGATAAAATGATAAGCATGAAAATATTTCTAAGCTGATTGAAAGTGGAATTATAAATATTTTCTGATAAAATTGAAGATCTATAAGGAAAATATTTCTGATAAAATTGAAAAATATATAGAAAACACACTAAAATTGAAGATTATCATGGAAAATAATCCAGATAAAAATGGTAGACATAAAAAACATTACTAAATTAATTAAAAGAGGAATTACAAACATTTTCTGATAATATTGAAGATTTACATGAAAAATATTCTGTTAGTCAATGTCTTTTTATTAGGTAATTGAGTCCATTGATGTTAAGAAATATTAAGGAATAGTGATGTTGATTCCTATTATTGTTTATGTTATTTTTATGTTTGTGTGGTTATCTTCTTTGGGGTTTTTTGGAAGAAGATTTCTTTCTTGCTTTTTCTAGAATATAGTCCCCCTCGTTGTGCTGGCATTTTCCACCTATTATCCTTTGAAAGGCTGGATTTTTGGAAAGATATGTATAAATTGGGTTTTATTATGGAATATCTTGCTTTCTCCACCTATGATGATTGAGAGTTTTGATGGGTATAGTAGGCTGGGTTGACATTTGTGTTCTCTTTGGGTCTGTATCAGATCCACCTAGAATCTTCTAGCGTTCATGGCCTCAGGTGAGAAGTCTGATGTAATTCTGATAGGCCTGCCTTTATAAGTTACTTGCCCTTTTTCCCTTACTGCTTTTAATATTCTTTCTTTGTTTAGTACATTTGGTGTTTTGATTATTATATGTTGGGAGGACTTTCTGTTCTGGTCCAGTCTGTTTGGAGTTCTGTAGGCTTCTTGTATGTTTGTGGGCATCTCTTTCTTTAGGTTAGGGAATTTTTGCTTCTATAATTTTGTTGAAGACATTTACTGGCCCTTTAAGTTGTAAATCTTTGCTCTCTTCTATACCTATAACCCTTAGGTTTGGTCTTCTCACTGTGTTCTGGATTTTCTGGATGTTTTGGGTTACCAGCTTTATGCATTTTGCACGTTCTTTGACTGTTGATTTAATGTTTTCTATGGTATCTTCAGCACCGGAGATTCTCTCTTCTATCTCTTGTATTCTGTTGTTGATGCTTGCATCTATGACTCCTGATTTCTTTCCAAGGTTTTCTATCTCCAGAATTGTCTCACTTTGTGATTGCTTTATTGATTCTGTTTCCATTTTTAGATCCTGGATGGTTTTGTTCAGTTCCTTCACTTGTTCTTTGTGTTTTCCTGTAATTCTTTAAGGGATTTTTATGTTTCCTCTTTAAGGGCCTCTACTATTGATCCATGCTCTCCTGTATTTCTTTAAGGGAGTCATGTATGTCCTTCTTGAAGTGCTCTATCAGCATTATGAGATGAAATTTTAAATCAAACTCTTGATTTTTGGTGTGTTGTATCCAGGACTAGCTGTGGTGGGAAAACTGGGTTCTGATGTTGTCAAGTAGCCTTGGTTTCTGTTGGTAAGTTTCTTTTGCTTGCCTTTTGCCATCTGGTTACCTCTGATGTTAGTTGGTCTTGCTGTCTCTGGCAGGAGCTTGATAAATTCTGAACATCTATGCCCCAAACACAAGGGCACCTGGAGAGACCCCTTGAGTGGACCACACAGAGATGGGAATCAATGCATAAAGCAAGAGGGTTTATATTTAATATCCAGCATTCTGGGGCTGCCCTGTACATGGAGACAGAATGACCAAGAACTTCTATTCTTATAGAGCTGTGAGTGGTTCTCAACTGGTGGGTTGTGACCCCTATTGAGTTGATGACTTTTTCACAGTGGTCAACTACAGCTATGAGAAGACACAGATATTTATATTATGATTCATAACATTAGCAAAAATTATAATTATGAAGTGGCAACAAAAGTTATTTTTTAGTTGGGGGTCATCAGAGTATGAGGAAGTATATTCAAGGGTCATATTGTTAGGAAGGAAGTCTGAGAACCGCTATTGTAGGGGAACTTGGAAAAACTCCAATCATGAGTGTAAGGAGAACAAGAACACAAAGAGGGAGTGAAAGCTGTGCAGAAGCTCGATGCAGACCTAATTTGTACACTGTGTAGCACAGCAGATACTAGCAAGCATAACAAGTTCCAGTTTCCTTGACTAAAGTTGTAAATTATCTTATATTGCTTTGATATTTTCATACTAAAACATTATGAATTTAAAGGCATAACTGCTGTAGCTTCTATTACGAACATAACAATGTATTCAATAATTTTTAATTTAATATATCTTGTTCATCCATCATTTGACAAGCTCGTCAGCAAACCAATTCAGTCAAAGTTAAGAGGAGAGAGTTAAGTTTCTCATACCTTGCATTTGGGTGTGTAGGCTTAGAAGGATTTGACCAATATAGTGTCATGTCATTTCTGAAGCGAAGAAAAGAGAAATCACTTTTCTCTTGTTTGATGGAATATAAGTTGTGAGAGTCCCCCATAGCTTGCCATAGAAGAATACAACCTCTTTGAGGCTGCCATGCTGATAGGAAGTCAACTGCAGACACATAATGATCTCAGGAAAGCGCAGAAGATCACTTGTAAACAGAGCTCAGTGGTTTGGATATTTAAATCATTGCTTGTGAGAATTAATTGGCTTTAGGACCTACTGCCCCAAAACACAGCAACTTGGCACTTGGGGAACAGGAAAGCATGCTTCCCTGAAATGGGCCAGGGGAGAGTCCTGTACCATTCCTCTAGCTTCCATCCTAGACCTCCTTCTAGAGGGATATTTCCTCTTCATGGAGACCAAGAATGCCCTTATCTTTTAAGATGGATCAGACAAGTCATGCCAGCCACTCCTGACTTCTTACCATTAGATCCCAGTCATACTCAATATGAAACTGCATGTCTATGGATGTGTGTGTATGCATTTATGTATGTATATGTGTGTATTTGTATGTACATGTATGTATGTGTGTGTTGTACATGTGTGCATGCATTTGTATGCATATGTATATGTATGTGCATGTTTGTATGTTTGTTCATACATTCAGTGTGCGTATGTATGTATGTATGTATGTACAATTCATTTTTAATTGACTCAACAGTGAAAGACAAATTGTTTACAAGCACAAACTAACGACATTTGGAAATAGATTACTTTTGTTAAAAGTGAAGTAGTTAATTTTTTTTTTATTTCTTTACCGACCAGTCCCCATTAAAAGTGCCAAAAATAATAATAAGTGGGATTCTAATGGGTGATCCCTTATATCATCTGGATGTCTATGAGCCTCATCTGGGTTAATACATTTTATAGAGAGTTTTGAGGGATTAAATGGGTTAACATATGAAAGATGATCACAGGTCTTCAATAAACAGTAATGCAATTCAAATTTATCTTTCTTGATATCTGTCACAAGTGTTCAAAATTGGGATTTTTGTTTCCCCGGATAGTACCATAAATATATAACTTTTTTTTACTACCTATCAGAGAGTTCAATTTTCTGATTTATAATTTTTCCGTGCTGATAAGTGGGGATCCATTTCCCCCCTTTTTACCAGTAATGAGGAACCGAGGAACCACAGCTGTGAAAACTGCCTCATACAATGAGTTAATGGAAGGACATGGAGCTCATATGTTTTGTCCTTTTTGTGTGTGTCAATCTCAGAAGTGATGGTTCCAAAACATACTTTCACATATGATGTTATTATTATAGGTTGGAATTTTAAATTTCTATGCATTGATAATAGCCAGAAAATGAGAATATAATTACTATAACACTGCCAAAAGTCAACTTAAATTTTGTTTGGTTTTGTTTATACTTGTGGTCATGGTGTCTCTTCACAACAGTAAAACCCTAACTAAAACAATGAATTTGTTTTAATTACAAGGCTTCAGGCAATGGTGATACTTTTATTTTCATTTGTGTACTTTCCATTGTGTCTTGAACCTTAATCTGACCAATACCATTGGGAATAACAAAAAAAAAGGTAAATTCATGGGACATCTGAAACAAACATTGAAAAGTTTGCTCCTTCCCATGGATAAGTGGCATTAAAGTACAAAATGTTGGTAAGTTAAATATATTTTCAGACACGAAAATTTATATTGGTTTTGTTAAATGGATACTAAAAACAGGTATGTGTTGATGACAGGGTCTTTTTTACCCCTTTCTAAAGATAAATGGTTAAAACTTTGTTTTTAGTTCCACCTACAAACAAAATGTTATTAGATAGAAATGATTTACAAATAAGCTTTGCTAATGGTGAAGTAATGGGCAGAACAGAATGTACCACTAGCTTACTTCTGAGCCCTTGCCAGGCAGTAAAAGCAGCCCATCTCTTTGATGTTTCATATGTGGTCCTCATCTTTTGGTTATAGAACTGAGTCACAAAATTAAGAAAATCTCTCTGTCTTACTCCACTAATCCCCAGTAGTAATTATCCTAGAACAGATTCTTAATTTGAAAAAGTAAATGATGGGGCCAGTCAGGTGGCTTAGTGGCCATGTCCCCTTAGTATTCAGGGAAACCTGATTTCACTTGCCAGCTCTTAATTGTAGAACAACAACAACTCTGGGGATCCAATGCCCTTTCTTGGCCTCAGTCCAGAATTATCATGAGCACACCACACACACACACACACACACACACACACACACACACAGAGAGAGAGAGAGAGAGAGAGAGAGAGAGAGAGAGAGAGAGAGAGAGAGAGAGAGGAACAAGGAGGAGGAGGAGAAGGAGCAGGAGGAGAAGGAGCATGGGAAGGAGGAGGAGAAGGAGGAGGAGGAGGAGGAGGAGGAGGAGGAGGAGAAGGAGAAGGAGAAGGAGAAGGAGAAGGAGAAGGAGAAGGAGAAGGAGAAGGAGAAGGAGAAGGAGAAGGAGAAGGAGAAGGAGAAGGAGAAGGAGAAGAAGAAGAAGAAGAAGAAGAAGAAGAAGAAGAAGAAGAAGAAGAAGAAGAAGAAGAAGAAGAAATGTTTGAGAAAATGTTCCATAAGATCAGAACATACCTCATTCACTTTTCTTTTTCATTAGTCATTAGAGAAATGCAAATCAAAACAACCCTGAGATTTCACCTCATACCAGTCAGAATGGCTAAGATTTAAAACACAGGAGATAGCAGGTGTTGGCGAGGATGACGAGAACGAGGAACACTGTTCCACTGCTGTTGGGACTGCAAGCTGGTACAACCACTCTGGAAATCAGTCTGGTGGTTCCTCAGAAAACTGGACATGATACTTCTGGAGGACCCAGCCATACCACTCCTGGGTATATACCCAGAAGATTCCCCAGCTTGCAATAAGGATACATGCTCCACTATGTTCATAGCAGCCTTATTTATAATAATAGCCAGAACCTGGCAATGTTGAACATTTTTTAAGGTGTTTCTCAGCCATTCAAATTTCTTCAGGTTAAAAGTCTTTGTTTAGCTCTGTACCCCATTTTTGATAGGGTTATTTGGTTTTCTGAGGTCTAACTTCTTGAGTTCTTTGTATACATTGGATATTAGCCCTCTGTCAGATGTAGGGTTGGTGAATATCTTTTCCCAATTTGTTGGTTGCCGATTTGTCCTTTTGACAGTGTCTTCTGCCTTACAGAAACTTTGTAATTTTATGAGGTCCCATTTGTCTATCCTTGATCTTAGAGCATAAGCAATTGGTGTTCTGTTCAGGAATTTTCCCCCTGAGCCAATGTCCTCAAGGGTCTTCCCCAGTTTCTTTTCTATTAATTTTAGTGTGTCTGGTTTTATGTGGAGGTCCTTGATCCATTTGGAGTTGAGCTTAGTGCAAGGAGATAAGAGTGGATCAATTCTCATTCTTCTGCATGCTGACCTCCACTTAAGCCAGCACCATTTGTTGAAAAGGCTATCTTATTTCCACTGGATGTTTTCAGCTCCTTTGTCGAAGATCAATTCAATTCTGGGTCTTCAATCCTATTCCATTGATCTGCCTCCCTGTCACTGAACTAATACTATGCAGTTTTTAACACTACTGCTCTGTAGTATTGCTTGAGGTCTGGGATACTGATTCCCCCAGAAGTTCTTGTACTGTTGATGATAGTTTTAGCTATCCTGGAGTTTTTGTTATTCCAGATGAATTTGAGAATTGCTCTTTCTAACTCTATGAAGAACTGAGTTGGAATTTTGATGGGGATTGCATTGAATCTGTATATTGCTTTTGGCAAGATTGTCATTTTAACTATATTAATCCTGCCAACCCATGAGCATGGAAGATTTTTCCATTTTCTGAGGTCTTCTTCCATTTCCTTCTACAGAGACCTGAAGTTTTTATCATATAAATCTTTCACTTGTTTGGCTAGAGTCACACCAAGATACTTTATATTGTTTGTTGCTATTGTGAAGGGTGTCGTTTTCCTAATTTCTTTCTCAGCCTGCTCATCCTTTGAGAATAGGAAGGCTTTTTTTCTTTTTTTTTTTTTTCTTTTTTTTTTTTTTTTTTTTTTTTGCTTGAGTTGATTTTATAACCAGCCACTTTGCTGAAGTTGTTTATCAGCTGTAGGAGTTCTCTGATGGAGTTTTTTGGGTCACTTAAGTATACTATCATATCATCTGCCAATAGTGATAGTTTGACTTCTTCCTTTCCAATTTGTATCCCTTTGACTTCCTTATGATGTCGAATTGCTCTAGCTAGTACCTCAAGTACTATATTGAAAAGATACGGTGAGAGGGGGCAGCCTTGTCTAGTCCCTGATTTTAGTGGGTTTGCTTCAAGTTTCTCTCCGTTTACTTTGATGTTGGCTCCTGGTCTGCTGTAAATTGCTTTTTCCTATGTTTAGGTATGGGCCTTGAATTCCTGTTCTTTCCAAGACTTTTAGCATGAAAGGATGCTGAATTTTGTCAAATGCTTTTTCAGCATCCAATGAGATGACCATGTGGTTTTTTTCTTTGAGTTTGTTTATGTAGTGGATTATGTTGATGGATTTCCATATATTGAATGATCCCTGCATCCCTGGGATGAAGCCAACTTGATCATGGTGAATGGTCGTTTTGATGTGTTCTTGGATTCGGTTGGCAAGAATTTTATTGAGTATTTTTGCATTGATGTTCATAAGGGAGATTGGTCTGAAGTTCTCTTTCTTAGTTTGATCTTTGTGTGGTTTTGGTATCAGGGTAATTGTGGCTTCATAGAATGAGTTGGGCAGTGTTCCTTTTGTTTCTATTTTGTGGAATAGTTTGAAGAGTATTGGTATTAGGTCTTCTTTGAAGGTCTGATAGAATTCTGCACAAAAACCATCTAATCCTGTGCTTTTTTTTTTTTTTTGGTTGGAAGACTTTCTATGAACCCTTCTATTACTTTGTGGGTTTTGGGACTGTTTATGTGAACTATTTGATCCTGATTTAATTTTGGTATTTGGTATCTGTAGGAAATTGTCCATTTCCTCCAGATTCTCCAGTTGTGTTGAGTATAGGCTTTTGTAGTAGGATCTGATGATTTTTTTAATTTCCTCAATTTCGGTTGTTATATCTCCCTTTTCATTTCTAATTTTGTAATTTGGATACTGTCCTTGTGCCCTTTGGTAAGTCTGCTAAGGGTTTATCTATCTTGTTGATTTTCTCATAGAACCAGCTCCTGGTTTTGTTCATTTTTTGTATGGTTCTCTTTGTTTCAACTTGATTGATTTCAGCCCTGAGTTTGATGATTTCCTGTCTTCTACTTCTCCTGAGTGAAATAGCTTCTTTTTGTTCCAGATCTTTCAGGTGTGCCATTAAGTTGCTAGTATATGCTCTCTCCTGTTTCTTTTTGGAGGCACTCAGGGCTTTGAGTTTTCCTCTTAGCACTGTTTTCATTGTGTCCCATTGATTTAGGTATGCTGTGCCTTCATTTTCATTAAATTCTAAAAAGTCTTTGATTTCTTTGTTTATTTCTTCCTTGACTAAGGTATCATTGAGTAGAATATTGTTCAGCCTCCATGTGTATGAGGATTTTCTAGGTTTGTTGTTGTTGTTGTTGTTGTTGTTGTTTTTCCATTGAAGACCACTCTTACTCCATGGTGATCTGATAGGAGGCATGGGATTAGTTCAATCTTATATTTGTTGAGGTCTGTCTTGTGACCAATTATATGGTCGATTTTGGAGAAGGTACCATGAGGTGCTGAGAAAAAGGTACAGTCTTTTGCTTTAGGATGAAATGTTCTATACATATCTGTTAAATCCAATTGATCCAAAGTTTCAATAAGTTTCCCTGTGTCCCTGTTTAGTTTCTGTTTTCCTGATCTGTCTATTGAGGATACTAGAGTGTTGAGGTCCCCCACAATTACTGTGTTAGGTGCAATGTATGCTTTGAGCTTTAGGGTGCCCTTGCATTTGGAGCATAGATGTTTAGAATTGTGAGTTCTTCTTGGTGGATTTTTCCTTTGACCAGCAAGAAGTGACCTTCTGTGTCTCTTTTGATGACTTTAGGTTGAAATACAATTTTATCTGATATTATGGCTATTCCAGCTCACTTCCTGAAACCATTTGCTTGTAAAATGGTCTTCCAGCCTTTTACTCTAAGGTAGTGTTCATCTTTGACCCTGAAGTGTGTTTCCTGTAAGCAGCAAAATGTAGGGTCCTCTTTCCATATTCAGTCTGTTAGTCTATGTCTTTTAATTGGGGTATTGAGTCCATTGATATTAAGTGATATTAAGGAATAGAGATTATTTCTTCCTGTCATCTTTGATGTTATTTTTGTTTTTGAGTGGTTATCTTCTTTTGAGTTTGATGGTAGAAAGTTACTATCTTGTTTTTTCCAGGGTGTAGTTTCCCTCCTTGTATTGGAATTTTCCTCCTATTATCCTTTGTAGAGCTGGGTTAGTGGAAATATATTGTGTAAATTTGGTCTTGTTGTGGAATATTTTGACTTCTCCATCTACATTGATTGAGAGTTTTGCTGGGTATAGTAGTCTTGTCTGATATTTGTGTTCTCTTAGAGTCCACATGAGATCCACCCAGGATCTTCTAGCTTTCATGGTCTCTGTTGAGAAGTCTAGTGTGATTCTGATAGGTCTTCCTTTATATGTTACTTGGACTTTTTCTCTTGCTGCTTTCAATATTTCTTTGGTTAGTACATTTGGGGTTTTGATTATTATGTGATGGGAGGTATTTCTGTTCTGGTCCAGTCTGTTTGGGGTTCTGTAAGCTTCTTGTATATTCATGGGCATCTCTCTCTTTAGTTTAGGGAAGGTTTCTTCCATAATTTTGTTGAAGATATTTGCTGGCCCTTTAAGTTGTAGATCTTCACTCTCATCTATCCCTATAATCCTTAGGTTTGGTCTTCTCATTGTGTCCTGGATTTCCTGGATGTTTTGGATTACAAGCTTTTTGCATTTTGCATTTTCTTTTTCTGTGGAGTCAATGGTTACTATGGTATCTTCAGCATCTGAGATTTTTACGTCTATCTCTTGTATTCTGTTGTTGATATTTGCATCTATGAGCCCTGATTTCTTCACAAGGTTTTCTATCTCCAAAGTTGTCTCCCTTTGTGATTTCTTAGTTGTTTCTACCTCTGTGTTTAGATCTTGAATGGTTTTCTTCAGTTCCTTCACTTGTTTGTGTTTTCTTACAATTCTTTAAGAGATTTTTTTGTTTCTTCCTTCATGACTTCTGTCTGTTGACTCAATTTCTCCTGCATTTCTTTAAGTGATTTTTTCTTTTCCTTTTTATAGGCTTCTGTCTATTGATCCATATTCTCCTAGAATTCTTTAAGTGATTTTTGTCTTTGCATTGTAAGGGCTTCTACCCTATTGATGTTCCCCTGCATTTCTTTAAGAGATTTGTTTATGTATTTTTTGTGTTCTTCTAGCAGCATCATGACCAGTGCTTTTAAATCCAAATCTTTCTGGTGTGTTGGGGTATCCAAGGCTTGCTGTGGTTGGCAAATTGGGTTGAGATGCTGCCATATTGCCTTAATTTCTGTTAGTAACATTCCTATGTTTGCCTTTTGCCATCTGTTTATCTCTGGAGTTAGTTGGTTGGTCTTGTTGTTACTGGTTGGTGTTTGAAGCTCCTGTGAGCCTGGTGTTTGGCGCTGCTGTCGTAGAGTGCGTCTGTGCTCCCAAGGTAGAGACTCAAAGGTTTCTGATACTGGGCTTCGAATTACCTCCTCAGCTCCGCTGGGCCGGACCCAAGTCTTCCCCCAGTTTGCTGCTGGATGCAGTTGGCCTCCCGCCGTCTCCTCCTGGCCTGCCTAGTTGCCATCTCTTAACAATCAGATCTTGTTTTCCACCAATCTGGGCTCATCTGTTAGATCTTTATGGCGACCTGGGCTCCTCTGTTGGTTCTCTATGGTGACCTGTTCAGGCCACAAGATGGTGGTGGGTCTCTGTCTAACCTTAGGATTCCCTGCAGGACTGGAGCTTCCCTGGTTGGACTGCTGGAGCCTAGATGGTGTCACTCTCAATCCACAGGGCTCTGTCTGGTTAGCTGTCTGTGGTACCCTGAGGCAAGATGTCGGCCTCCAGCTGTACTCCAGGCACAGACCCACGAACAAGTTGGTGCCTGTGCTGGTTGGCGAAGAGACCGTCCACTGAGCTGATATGGCTCTGGGTGCAGGCAAGAGCCTGACGGGGTAGTCGTTGTTAGGCTAGTACTCTGTCCATGCACCTGGTCCCAGCTGCCAGCCATCCGCAGTGACCCAAGGCAAGATGGCGGCCTCGCTGCAAGCCGAGCAAGCTGGCACCCAGCAGTCGGCAACAGCTGCCGAACTGTCAGTGTACAGACCTCCCACCGAGCTGCTCTGGCTCTGGCTGCAGGCAAGAACCTGACAGGGTAGTCAATGTTAAGCTAGGACTCTGTTCACTCACTTGGCCCCAGTTGCCAGCTGTCCACAGTGACCCAAAGCAAGATGGCAGCCTCTCTGCAAGCTGAGCTAGCTGGCCCCCAGTGGTTAGCGACAGCCGCCTAAATTTATCTTCTTAGGAGCATATTTTAGAATATACAGCACTAAATATCAATATAAAAATAACTTTAGAAATACTTAATCTGTGAGACTTTGCTGTGGCCAAAACTATGTGCTGCATAATTGTCTTCTCTGTTCTAAACACAAGGATGTATGACATTGTTGTTCATTACCTGGGTCTTCGTAGCAATGATATTTCGGAGTTGGAATAATGTCATAAATAAATAGATAGATAAATAGATAGATAGATAGATAGATAGATAGATGGATGGATGGATGGATGGATGGATAGGTAGGTAGATAGATAGATAGATAGATAGATAGATAGATAGATAGATAGATAAATGCCATTGGAAGGGTCTTTACACTAATAAAGACATTCAGTAATGCCTCATACAACCATACTTTAATCAATTATTAACCACAGAATTAAATATATATGAATTTTTACTACGTTTCTATATATCTGTGTGCTGGGCATTGGGAGGGTGTCACTGTTCATGTGTGAAGGTCAGAGGATAGCCGGGGTGACAACCAGTTTAGTGAAAGTCATTACACACTAATCCTTTTCACCAAACTCCCACTGTGGAATTTCAGGTCAAAACCTATTTGACTTCAGTCCATGTGAAAGACCCCTGGGCAGGGAGCCCTTCACTCTAGTCTTGGGATAAGGCAATGTCCCCCAAACTCATGAGAGACCTTTCTTGATTCAAACACGTGAGGTTTAATTCAGAAAGCTAATGCATTAGGATCGAGCTCTCAAGCTGCTCAGAGGCAAGAAGATATCTATCCCCTACCACTGTAATCTGGAGTTTTTAAAGAAAAAGACTATAAAGGAAAAGAACGGAGGGTGTAGGCAGGCTTGGGGAAGGTTGTAAATTAATCAGGCAGATGTAGTTAACAAGATGCCAGGTGTCTCAGGAGTAGGAAATTCTCAAGGTCTGAGGTCCCAGAAGTGGGAAGTGCTGGCCTTCACCAAGGTCTGCGGTCTCAGAAGCGGGGAGTGCTGGCACTTTCCAAGGTCTGCGCCCTTGTTAAGGTCTGCGGTCTGGAGGCAGGGAGCGTCAGCACTTTCCAATGTTAGGCTAATTGCTAGTGGGTTTAGAAGTTTCAAGTTGGGGCTTCTCATTTCCCACTCCTGCTTGTGAAGAGTTCTAATCCTAGAACTAAATTGGCAATTCTATATATTTTTCGTTGTCATTTTCTAACTTCTGATACTGCTGGTGCAACATAAGAATCTGTACAGCACTGATCTTTTGTCTAGCAAAAGCAATTATTCTATTAACTACACAAGGTCCTATAGTTAGTAGAAAGAACAAGATCAGTAGGGGTCCGGTCAGGGCCGAAAGCAAAGTCGTCATCCATGGAGATTTGCTGAACCAACCCTAGTACCAATTTTGGGTGGCCTCCCTGTCTCATTGGCATTTTTCTAGTCTCTCTCTGAGTTTGCTCATGGAGTCTCTAATAGTGCCAGAATGATCTACATAGAAGCAACATTCTTCTTTTGAGGCAGCACATAAGCCTCCTTACTTAAGAAATAATAAGTCCTGCCGGGCGGTGGTGGCGCACGCCTGTAATCCCAGCACTTGGGAGGCAGAGGCAGGCGGATTTCTGAGTTCGAGGCCAGCCTGGTCTACAGAGTGAGTTCCAGGACAGCCAGGACTACACAGAGAAACCCTGTCTCGAAAAACCAAAAAAAAAAAAAAAAAAAAAAAAAAAAAAAAAAAAGAAATAATAAGTCCAATCTCCTCCTGTTCTGCAGCACTACCTCAGGCAATGAAGTAAGAGACTCTTCCAGTTGACTGAGGGATTTTTCTAAAGCTTTTAGATCTTGGACCATGGCCATTTGAAGAGTATCTAGTCCATGCTTAAGGTCTGAGGGCTCTTTGATGAGAGTAGTGGTCCCCGTTCCTGTCCCTGCTGCTAGACTAATCCCTAACATAACTGCTAAGGTGAGAGAGACTGGCTCTCTTTTTTCGCATTGATGCTTGCTCTCATAGGCATCTATAACTGCTTCTTCTGGATGGTAATAAATTCTGGGAACCAGTCTAATCATAACACAGAAATCTTTGCTTTGATCAAAGATAATAGTAGACACACAAGGAGTGAGGCCAGTACTGCATGCCCACCAGTTATATCATTAGGAAGCAGATATTGGTTGGATCTGATGGTGTTAATAGCCAGAGTATTATTGCAAAGATGCTGGTGGGTCAGGGGCACATGGCCTATACATGAACCTGTCCCTGATACCTCAGTCAGGGTTAGATTATTTTGGGACCCCCCAGGGACAGTGAGTGGGGTCTGTGGTAGCATTGATGGAACCAGTAACTGCAGTCCCTTCATAATAAGGAGGATCTACTGCCAGACAGAGCCAGCAGGACGTAGTTGCATTGAGGTTTGTAGCATTTAAAGCTTGGAATGCCCCCTGAATTAGGTATAGTAATCTGTCTCCAGTAGTGGGGGGGGTATAGTTGAAGCAGGAGCGCTAGTGGGAGCCTTAGTTACGACAGGGTGAGGAGGCTTTGGAATAACTCTTCTGCCTAGTGGCTTAGGAGGCCCCTGTTCTGCAATCTCTTTATTAGGCCGCAGAGGAACTGTTGGAGGGCTTTCAATCTTTAGTCTAATCTGAAATGTGAATCCGTTGTCCCATCCTGACATATAGAACCTAAGACCCCAGGTTCGCCCCTGGGGCCAAGCAATAAACTGTTTCCCTGGGTCTGTAAAGGCGATGTTAAGGGAGTCATTTTTCTGAGAGACAGTGATTAAGTCCCATGAGGATGTGGGATGCCAGGAGACATCTCCGGTGGTCTCGCATCTCCATTGTCCACAGTAAAATTGTCCCAGAATCCCACATCTGTAAGCTTCTGGTCTAGATCGGCCGTCTCTGGGACATACATAAAAAGGGGTTTGTCGGAGCTTTCTCCTAACGGGTAAGTTCTTACAACCAGGATAAGCTGCCTTGTATTGTTTTGGGGACACTTGGTAAGGGGAGTGAAGTCTTCCAACCATATAACGTTTCTGCAGGCGGTGCACTGCCTTATAGGTTAGCTCAGGAATGTCCCAAGAGTCTAATCTGGCTATTAGGGCACAGATCTCTGGAAACAAGGGGGGCCACCAAGTACCAGTGGGGGCAACTTTTGAAGTGGACCAGACTATGTCTCCAGTTTGTGATAATACCTGCCACGTAAGGGTCATAGGCTGGTGGGGGTTGTTATCCCTCAGTGGTGAGAAGGCAGCGTAAGTGCTGCTTAAAAGGATCATCAGTCCGCTCCAGCTTCCGGGAGTCATCTCTGGCTGCAGTGGGGGCCGCTTTGATGCGTGGATCCAAGCCGGGATACTGTCAACCTTGATGGTGGTGAGCCTGGTTAGAAGTACCAGGTACGGCCCTTTCCACCTGGGCTTGAGGTTGCCGGATCGATGATGCCGGACCAGGACTGAGTCTCCCACTTGGAACTTATGTGGCACAGCTGTAGTTCCTGGTTCGTATGCCCCTTTGAGCTGTTCCCAGGCGTCCTTTCTGACTAGTTCAAGAGCCTTTAAACGAGCTAGCAGGGGTTGGGAGAGAGAAACATCAGGGTCAAATATTCCTCCCGCTTCTGCCAAGGGGGGCGGTCCCCCATGGAGGAGCTCAAATGGAGTAAGTTTAAACTTCCCTGGGGTGTCCCATTCTCAGAATAAGGCAAAAGGCAAGAGGGCTGTCCAATCTTTCCCGCCAGTCTCTAAGGCTAATTTGGTCAAGGTCTCTTTTAATGTTCTATTCATTCTTTCTACCTGTCCTGAACTCTGGGGTCTATAAGCACAATGTAATTTCCAATCAATCCCCAGCTGGGTGGCCAGTCCCTGACTTACCTGGGCAATGAAGGCAGGGCCATTGTCTGTTCCAATTACCTTAGGAATACCGAATCTCGGAAAAATCTCTTCTAGTATCTTCTTTGCTACTATGTTGGCCATTTCCTTTTTTGTGGGGAAGGCTTCCACCCAGCCTGAGAAGGTATCTATGAAAACTAATAAATATTTGTTACCATATTTTGCTGGTTTGACTTCCGTGAAGTCAACTTTCCAGTATGCTCCAGGCCTATCTCCCCGTAGGCACTTACCAGGTGTGCTTATGTGATGTCCAGCATTGGTTAAGGCACAGGCTTTGCAATTTTGAACTACTTCTTGAGCAATATCTGAGAGGCCCATGACATGATAGTCAGAGTGGTATATAATGTCCTTTAATTTCTTTGTTCCCAAGTGGGTTAATTGCTGCAAATTGATGACATATCCCTCTTTTTGGTGTAGGATAGACTTCCCATCTTCTGTTTCTGCTATTCCATATGGAGTGTAGCTGTATATTATTTTTAATTTTTTCATTAGGTGATGATCCTCTGGGGTGTATCTGAAACTGGTCTCTCTGATGTTGTAATAGTCTTTGGACTTTTTAACCCCCTGGTTGGCTGTGAGAACCATGGCTCCTTGGACTGCTTGTTTGGCTGCCATGTCAGCCATCTGACTGCCTTTGGCAGTGGCATTATGGCACTTTTGATGGCCGGGGCAGTGTATAATGGTCAGGTTTTTTGGTTTTTTTTTTGGTTTGTTTGTTTGGTTGGTTGGTTTTTTTTTTTTTTTTTTTTTTTTTTTTTTTTTTTGCAAGTGTATGGCTTCTATCAGGCTTAAGATTTCTTCTTTGTTTTTAATGTCCTTTTCCAGCCGACGTGAGTAGCCCCTTCTGTTTAGATTGCCCCATGTATGTGAGCGGTGGTGAAAGTGTACCTGCTGTCCGTGTAGATGTTGATAGTCTTTCCTTCTGCCAGCTGCAAGGCTTGGGTGAGTGCAATCAGTTCCTCCTTTTGAGCTGACGTTCCTTCAGGCAAGCTGCTAGCTCATATAGTCCATTTCCCATCCACCACCGCCGCCCCGGCTCTCCGCTTACCTTATACTATAAAGCTGCTGCCATCCGTGTACCAATAAGGACATCCAGGCTAGGGCTGGTCAGTGAGGTCCTTTCGTGTTCCAGTTTCTTCTGCCAGGATGTCTACACATTGGTGTATGCACAGAGAATCATCTGCCTCAGGCAGTAGGGTAGTGGGATTGATGATGGGGGGCGGCGCGAAAGTCACTTGTTCAGTCAGCAGGAGACTTTGGTAGTGAGTCATGCATTTGTCATCCAGCTGTCAGGAGGCTGTCTGATGATGCTTTCTAGGGCATGGGGAGCTACCACAATAGTCTACTGCCCCAAGGTCAGCTTGTCAGCAACCTTGAGGAGTAGTGCCGCAGCGGCGATGGCTTTCAGGCAAGAAGGCCATCCACTGGCTACAGGATTGAGTTTCTTTGATAGGTAGGCTATGGGTCATTTCCATGGCCCCAAGGCCTGGGTCAGGACGCCCGTGCCACTCCTGCTCTTTCATCTACATAGAGTGTGAAAGGTTTAGTTAAGCCTGGTAGGGCCAAGGCTGGTGCACTGAGTAAAGCCCTTTTAATTTCTTCAAACGCTTTCTGGTGTTTGGGGGCCCATGAGAAAACCCCAGTTTCTTTGGTGAAAGGGTAGAGTGGGGCTGCCAAGGTGGCAAATCCTGGTATCCAGAGTCTACAAAACCCCACAGTGCCTAGGACCTCTCTTACTTGCTTTGGGGTTGCAGGAGTAGGGATTTGTGTCACAGTCTTTTTCCTAGCCTCCGTCAGCCATCACTTCCCTTCCTTAAGAGTGTATCCCAAATAGGTTACTTCTGTCTGGCAAATCTGGGATTTCTTTGCTGAAGCCCTGTATCACAACTCACCCAACTCAGTCAGTAATTTCTCAGTCCCAAGTCTGCACTCTTGCTCTGTAACTGTGGCTAAGAGTAGATCATCAACATACTGGATCAGAGTAATCTGAGGATTTTCTGACCTGAATGGAGCCAAATTCCAATGGAGGGCTTCGTCGAAAAGGGTAAGGGAGTTCTTGAATCCCTGGGGCAGACGCATCCAAGTCAGTTGTCCAGCCTGTCCTGAATCTGGGTCTCTCCATTCGAAAGCAAAAATCGTTTGGCTGGTAGGATGTAGTCTCAGGCAAAAGAACGCATCTTTCAAGTCCAGAACCATATACTAACGTCTGTCAGGGGGGAGAGAACTGAGCAGGTTGTACGGATTAGGGACATTGGGATGGATATCCTGCACTCTTTTATTAACTTCTCTTAGATCTTATACTGGCTGGTAATCATTAGTGCCTGGCTTCTTAACTGGATGCAATGGAGTGTTCCAAGGAGACTGACAGGGGACCAGGATGCCTAGTTGCAGGAGTCTTTGGATATGAGGTCTGATGCCCTCTCGGGCCTCTCTGCTCATGGGGTATTGTCATACCCCAATGGGGATTGCATCAGTCTTTAGGCTTACGACAATGGGGGGCACCTATTTGGCCTCTCCCATGACCCCCGTCTCTGCCCATGCTCCCGGAAACCTCTTCAGCCATTCTTCCCCCAGGGTCTTGTCTGGCAAGGCCAGAGGTTCATGCAGTCTGTATTCTTCTTCTAGTTTTAAAGCCAAAATCATAGAAGTGGGGGCCTGCCAATTGACTGTAGTTCCTTTCGAGGAAAAACTTATTTGGGCTTTTAACTTTGATAGTAAATCTCTCCCCAATAATGGCATGGGGCACTCAGGAATGACGAGGAAGGAGTGAGTTACTTGACCTTTTCCCAGATCAACCTTCCTGTCGGTGGTCCAAGAGTATGGCTTCTGGCCAGTGGCCCCAATCACTATGGTTTTTTTATTTTTCAATTCTCCTAATGGTTTCTTTAAAACTGAAAATTCTGCTCCAGTATCAACAAGGAAGTCTGTAGGGGTCCCCTTCACAGTTAGGGTTACCCTAGGCTTGGGGAAGGGGTCTGAGCCCTGTCTCCCCTAATCATTATCTTCTAGAGTGAGGACTTTGGACTGCTTGGCACCTGATTTCTTCTTGGGGCAGTCCCTTGCCCAATGTCCCTTTTCTTTGCAGTAAGCACATTGGTCCTTGTCTAAAGGCTGTCGTAAAGGTCCTCCAGAGTTCTGAGGTCTTCTCGGCCTGGGCCCTGTATTGCCCAGGTACCCTGTCTGTTTCTTTACTCTGTTCTATATGTCTCCCTGTCACTTATTACTGTGGCCAAAATACTTGTCAAATTCCTTTCTTGCCTTTTATCTCGCCTATCTTCTCTTTCCTCTGCTTCTCTTTTTTTTCTCTCTCTCTCTTTTCTTCCTCAGTCTCTCTCTTATGATACACTCTCTCTATTTCCTTAACTAGGTCCTGCAAGGATAGTGTTTGCAGACCCGCTAGATGCTGCAGCCTTCTCCTAATATCAGAGGCAGATTGTCTAATAAAAGCCATAGCTACTGCTGCCTGTTGACCCTCAGAGGTAGGGTCAAAAGGCGTGCATTGCCTATAAGCCTCTAAAAGCCATTCTAAAAACACAGAAGGGGGTTCCTTTTCCCCCTGAAGAACTTCTCTTACCTTAGCCAAATTGGTGGCACACCTGCCAGCCCCCTTGAGACCTGCCACCAGAGCCCGGCGGTAGACTGTGAGTTGCCCCCTACCTTCAGAGCTGATATAATCCCAATCAGAACAATTCAGGGGGAAGCCTGTGTCTATTTCGTTCTGGAGTTGAGTTGGCTGGCCATTGGTTCCTGGCACATTCTTTCGTGCCTCTAGCAGGAACCTTTCCTTCTCCTCGGTGGTAAAATAAAAAGACCTGCAGAAGCTGCTGACAGTCATCCCACGTGGGCTGGTGGGAGAACATGAGGGATTCTTTTTTTTTTTTATTGGATATATTCTATATTTACAATTCATTTCCCTTTTTCTGGTTCCCCACCCCCAAAGGTCCCACATGCCCCTTTCCCTCCCCCTGTTCCTTCATCCACCCCCTCCCACCTCACTGTTCTTGTACTCCCCCACAATGATGCTTTGGTCTATTCTAGCACCAGTGTCCACTCCTTTCTTCTTGTGAGACATCACTTGGTATGTGATTTATGTCTTTGGTGTTCCAAGATTCTAAACTAATATCCACTTATCAGTGACTGCATACCATGGGTATTCTTTTGAGACTGGGTCACCTCACTTAGTATGACGTTCTCCAGCTCCATCCATTTCTCTAAGAATTTCATGAATTCATTGTTTCTAATGGCTGAATAGTACTCCATTGTGTATATATACCACATTTTTTTGTATCCATTCCTCTGTTGAGGGACATCTGGGTTCTTTCCAGCTTCTGGCTATTATATATAAGGCTGCTATGAACATAGTGGAGCATGTATCCTTATTGCATGCTGGTGAATCTTCTGGGTATATTCCCAGGAGTGGTATGGCTCTCCGGGCGGGCTGGCAGCGAGGTGCCATCTTGCCTCGGGACATGGCGCAGAATTCTAGCAGCTGGAGTCAGGGGCTTGGACTGGGACCTAGCTTAGTCTAGCACAGACAACGCCGCCAGGCTCTGGCCCGCACCCAGAGCCATAAGAGATCGGCAGATCCGGGCACCAACAGCTCAGCAATGGTCACTGTCCCCTGGGGACAGGCATGCTGTGCTTTCAGCGGGGCCGCCATCTTGCCTCGGGACACTGCGCGAACGGAGGGCACAGCGAGTGGCTGGAGTCAGGTGCGTGGACAGAGACCTAGCTTAACATGAGGGATTCTATCAGACCTGTGAGGCTAGAGGGATTTTCTGAGAAAGGGGCATGATTAGTTTTCCAATTATAAAGATCAGCTGATGAGAATGGCCAGTATTGAAGGGGTTGTAAGTGTTCAAGGTTAGCCAGTGGAGGGCCGTATGCACGCAGAGGCAACACTGTAGTCAAGTCTGGCTCCCCGGGGCTCTGTGCACGCTGGCTCTGGGTCCTGGCGGCCAGCCCTTCTGCTACTCCTCCAGGGACACCCTGTGGGGGACTTGGAGGGGGTTGCAGGGAAGTGATAAGGAGGTGGGGTACCAGGCCATTCTAGGGGCTCCTCAATCTTGGGATAGATCTTGGGAGGAGCCGAGGGTTGGGTCCCATTTGGCAGTTTGGGCTCTGCAGCTTTTCTGGGCGGGTCGGGATCCGCCACTTTTGCTTTTGTTTTTTGCTCTGAGTGGCCAAGTGCCAGGACTCAGGAGCCTGGCTTATTTCTTGAGCCCAAGGCTTTAACCAGGATGGAGGGTCTTGTGCCAGATCCTCCCAAACAAAAATGTAAGGTACCTGGTCCAGGTGAGACCCTGGTCCCTTCTGAAAAACAATGTCTTTGATAGCAAAAATCACAGTCAAGTCAAGAGTGCCCTCCGGAGGCCAGCCGATGTTGTATATTGGCCATCCTGAAGAACAAAAAGTTTTCCACAGTCCCTTCCTAACTTCTACAGACAGATTGCATGCCCTATTTCTAACTTCAGTCCAGTGGTCAAGATTTTGACTGAGAGGAGTACTGATAGTATGTCCCATCATCCAAGTTACACAAACCACAAACAGAACACTCAGAAAGACCACAAAAACAGAGACTAGAGCCTGCCTCTTGCGGGATCTCCAACACCAGAAAGCAGAATCTAAGAGAGATTCAGGCTCCATGTCAGCACCCAAATGGGACATCTCCAAGCGTCCTTGGGGTTCCTGCAGACACCCTGAGATGTCTCTTGGGGCTAGCAATCGGCTATCTCCTGACACGTCTGCCGATAGACCTCCCTCCATCTTGGACAGGGAAGTCATAGCTCTTATGAGCTCAGACAACTGCAAACAAGAAATACCAGAAATACCAGATATCAGAACCAGGAATACCAGATACCAGATTTAGAAACAGCCGACAGGCAAAGACATTAGACAACACAGACAGGATAGACTCTTACCTCCAAGAGGGTCTCCAAGAATTTGGGGGGGTCACAAATCCCAGACGAGCCCCCAAATGAAAGACACCACTACCCCCTCCCTCCCCCCCCCCGCCCTGGGCAGGGAGCCCTTCATTCTAGTCTTGGGATAAGGTGATGCCCCAAAAACTCACGAGAGACCTTTCTTGATACAAACATACGAGGTTTAATTCAGAAAGCTAATGCATTAGGATGGAGCTCTCGAGCCACTCAGGGGCAAGAAGAGATCGATCCCCTACCACTGTAATCTGGAGTTTTTAAAGAAAAAGACTACAAAGGAAAAGAACAGAGGGGGTAGGCAGGCTTGGGGAAGGTTGTAAATTATCTCTGGCAGATGTAGTTAACAAGATGCCAGGTGTCTCAGGAGTAGGAAATTCTCAGGGTCTGAGGTCTCAGAAGTGGGGAGTGCTGGCCTTCACCAAGGTCTGCAGTCTCAGAAGCAGGGAGTGCTGGTGCTTTCCAAGGTCTGTGCCCTTGTTAAGGTCTGCAGTCTGGAGGCAGGGAGCGCCAGCACTTTCCAATGTTAGGCTAACTGCTAGGGGGTTTAGAAGTTTCAAGTTGGGGCTTCTCACATGATGCCTTTATTTGTGGAAAAAAGAGTGAAAGCCATTGAAGACTGCTTTAACTTTGTAAAAGATCAATTACTCAGAACATGGAATACATGTAAGCCTTTGTGTGAAAGGACCTGACAAATGCTCTACATTGAATCTAATTCAACTAACATTATTTAAACAGCTAGCACTAGCATTTCATCTCTACTTTTAGAATTTACTGCTCAGCTTGTGAGGGCCAGAACACAGAAGCATCCATGTGACCAGAAGAATGTCTGTCTTCCTCCTCCCCCAACACCTCACTGTGTAGCTCTGCCTGGCCTCTGCCTCCCGAGTACTGGAATTAAAGGTGTGAGCTGAAACTCTCTGTGTTTTGTTTTGTTTTGTTTTGTTTTGTTTTGTTTTGTTTTGTTTTGTTTTGTTGTGGTATGGCTTGGGTTTGGTTTCGGTTTTGGCTTTGGCTTTGGTTTGGGGAATTTTGTGTTTGTTTTTTGTTTATTTGTCTTTGTTTTTGATTATTGGGGTTGTTTGTTTTTTTTTGAAGATTATCATGGAAAATTTTATATAGATATAATAATGGTAGGCATCAAGTGTGTATTACTAAGTTGATTGAAAGTGAAATTATAAACATTTTCTGATAAAGTTAAAGATTTACAAGGAAAATATTTCTGATAAAATTGAAGAAATATATAGAAAAACATTTCAAAATTGAAGATTATCATGGAAAATTTTAAGATAAAATGGTAGGCATAAAATGATTCTAAGTTGATTGAAAGTGGAATTATAAACATTTTCAGGTAAAATTGAAGATTTACATGGAAAATATTTCTGATAAAATTCAAGAAATATATAGAAAACACATTAAAATTATCTATTTCATGGAAAATTATACAAACAAAATGATAGACATAAAAAACCTTTCTAAATTAATTGAAACTCGAATTAAAAACATTTTGTGATAAAATCAGAGATTTACATGGAAAACCTTTCTGATAAAATAGAAGAAATATTAAATGTTAAAATGGAAGATTATCATGAAAAATAATGCATATAAAATGGTAGACAAAAGAGATTACTGAATTAATTGAAAGAGGAATTACAAACATTTTCTGATAAAATTGAAGATTTACATGAAAAATATTTCTGTTAGACTATCTCTTTTTATTGGGGAATTGAGGTCATTGATGTTAAAAGATATTAAGGAATAGTGATTGTTGCTTCCTGATATTTTTGATGTTATTTTTATGTTTTTGTGGTTATCTTCTTTGGGGTTCATTGGAAGAAAATTACTTTCTTGCTTTTTCTAGGGTGCAGTTTCCCTCCTTGTGTTGGCATTTTCCACCTATTATCCTTTGTAGGGCTGGATTTGTGGTCAGATAGTGTGTGAATTTGGTTTTGTCATGGAATATCTTGGTTTCTTTACCTATGGTGATTGAGAGTTCTGCTGGATATAGTAGTCTGGGTTGGCATTTGTGTTCTCTTAGGATCTGTATGAGATATGCCTAGAATCTTCTAGCTTTCTTGGACTCTGGTGAGAAGTCTGGTGTAATTCTGATAGGCCTGCCTTTATAAGTTATTTGTCCTTTTTCCCTTACTGCTTTTAATATTCTTTCTTTGTATAGTGAATTTGGTGTTTTGATTATTATGTGCCAGGAGGACTTTCTGTTCTGGTCCAGTCTGTTTTGGAGTTCTGTAGGCTTCTTGTATGTTCATGGGCATGTCTTTCTTTAGGTTAGGGAAGTTTTCTTCTATAATTTTGTTGAAGATATTTGCTGGCCCTTTAAGTTGTAAATCTTCACTCTCTTTTACACCTATAATCCTTAGGTTTAGTCTTCTCATTATGTCCTGGATTTCCTGGATATTTTAGGTTACAAGCTTTATGCATTTTGCATTTTCTTTGACTGTTGAGTAAATGTTTTCTATGGTATCTTCAGCACCTGAAGTTCTTTCTTCTTTATCTTGTATTCTGTTGTTGATGCTTGTATCTATGACTCCTGATTTCTTTCCAAGGTTTTCTATCTCCAGAGATGTCTCACGTTATGATTTCTTTATTGTTTCTATTTCCACTTTTAGATCCTGGATGGTTTTGTTCAGTTCCTTCACTTGATTGTTTGTGTTTTCTTGTAATTCTTTAAGGGATTTTTGTATTTCCTCTTTAAGGACTTCTGCCTGTTGATCCATGTTCTCCTGTATTTCTTTAAGGGAGTTATTTAAGTCTTTCTTGAAGCCCTCTATCAGCATCATGAGATATGATTTTAAATCCAACTCTTGCTTTTCTGGTGTGTTGGGGTATCTGGGACTTGCTGTGGTGGGAGAACTGGGTTCTGATGTTGCCAAGTAGCCTTGGTTTCTGTTGGTAGGGTTCTTGTGCTTGCCTTTCACAATCTGTTTATCTCTGGTGCTGGTTGGTCTTGCTTTCTCTGGCTGGAGCTTGTTCCTCCTGTGCGCCTGTAAGCCTGTGACCATGCTCCTGGGAGACCAACTCCCTTCTGTCAGGGTCTGTGCACAGGAGGCTGTGGATCCACCTGGCTCCCTGGTGCAAATGGCAGCCTGTAGGTCTCTGTCCCAGCTGCTCCACTGACCATATGCCCTGTGTGTACCTAGCTATTCCCCTCCAGAGAGAAAGTGGAGATCTCACCTCTGTGCTCAGAAGTGAAAGCACTGCTGGGAGATCACTCCTGGCCAGCTGTGCTCAGAAGGTGGTAGAACTCCCCCCCATCCCCCAGTGCAAATGTTGGCAGGAAGACTTCCATCCTAGCTGCTCCACTGATCATAATCCCCATGATTGTAAGCCCCGTGTGCACCTAGCTGTTCCCCTGAAAGAAATTATTTTTGGTTTTTTGGGGTTTTTTTGTTTTTGTTTTGAGACAGGGTTTCTCTAAGCCACCCTGGCTGTCCTAGAGCTCACTCTGTAGACAAGGCTAGCCCCAAATTCAGAGATTCACCTGCCAATGCCTCCTAAGTAATGGAATTAAAAGCATGTGCCACCACTGCCCAGCTCACTCTATTCATTTTTGGTTTTTTAGCCAACTGTGTTAATAATAAGAAACTATTGTTCCATACAGGAAGAAGGCAAAGATGTAATAATTGGCCATCATCAGTATTATATAATATTTATTAAATTATAGAAATTCAAATTTCATCCAAAGAGACTTAAGAGTCACCTGTCAGTTGAGAAAAGACAATGTTCTAGTACATACTACTCTATTTTGAAATTAAATTCTTTAAAACAGCACATGGTAATCATTAAAGTATCCAGTGGTGTCCCAGGCCTCTTTACTTCTAAGAGCAGGAGGGATGCCTCTCCTTGTGTGTCTCCACACTGTTCCTGGCCTAGGTGTTCAAGGAGACTGACAATTCCATCACTAAAGTCTCACCTGCAAAACTGTGACGCACAGGTTCACTGTCCAGCTTCATCTGCCCCATGCTTCTGACCAAACTGCTTTAAATTTTGTATTTTTCACATTGTGAGTGGAATACTGGACCTCAAGGCCACCATCTACACTTCCAAGCAGCGTCTCTTAGGCGCGTCTTCCTTTGACTGTGAGTACATGGCATTTTTTGACAGATGCTGTAGGAATCATACATAGTAGTAAGAAAATATGTACTGGGGACAAGAAGGACTGGATGGTTCTAGGAGACTATCCACACTCTGGAAGCAAAGTCCCTCTCCTCTTTGCGAAAGCCCAGGAGCCTTAAGCAGATTTGCCTGCTCGGTATTTGTCAGTGTATCAAGAATGCACCAGTCCTGGGGATGCCATGCACGCAGTCTGCCTGCCAGCACTTTCAAGTCTAAAGAAAGGGTACAAATGGAGTCCTGGAGGGATGCCAGGCCAGAGTCCTATATAAGTAAAAACGGGTTCTATTCATGATGATTTATGCATATCCCAGAGATCCTATTCATTTCCTTATAAGAGGGGTTAATCATCAGTGATTAAAGATACAGAGCGAGCTGGTAGCCTCCCTCACTCTGCAAAGAGGCTGGAGAGAGTTCCACAGAGTCCCATTTGGCAATGTTGATTTAACACCTCATAAAAAGTCCAGGTCTTTAGAGGAGCACTCTGCCTCTCAGACTGAGGACAGAGTGAGAAGAATTTAAAATAGGTCAATTAGCCAACATTGTATTAACTCTAAAAGCTTGTCCAGAGCACAATATGGCAGACTTTTAGATGTTCAAAGAGAGCTAAAAGTGCCTTGCCAGCACATCCAGACAACTGGGTTCCATCAAAACTGCATTTTTGCCTCTTCATGTCTTTTAATGTTTTACAAAAATGATATTCAATTGTTTTTTAAATAAAGCTTAAAGATATAACTACTTTTGTTCTATTAGGAGCATTATATTTTCAAAATATGATTAATTCAGTAAGACAGTGTTAAAATACCATTTAAAATTCCAGAGAGGACCTGAGACACAGTATTAGATTTTTTTTTTAATTAAGCCTTCTACATTGCAATATACTTCCTAGAAAATCAAGGGAAAAAACTGAGTCTCATTATATTAATAATAAAGTCTCTTCCTCAATGTAGTCAACAAACTGAAAATTCTCCTCAAATCTACTCCCTTCAAAGTGCTTTCAAGGATCCATCTACATAAAAATAGCTGAAATATTTGTTCCTTTTAATCTTTTATCCAACACTTCATGATTACAAGGAATAGTAAATATGCCAAAGTAACAGAATATTGTAAATTAGGAGCAAGACTTTTTTTTAAGGAACACTTTTATATTTCCCAGTTCTTGGAACCAAAGACCAAGTCTCTCATCACAGCTCCTGGAACGGTAAGTGCCCATCTCTCCAGCCACAGGAAAGCTGTCTGAGATCCTGGAGACCAACGGGAAGAGAACAGACCTGGAGGGAAGGATTACACAAGAGGCCTTGTCTGTGTGGCCAGAGGAATATGGGCTAATGGAAACCATCAGGGCCATGCTTGCCCAGAAATAGGCTGGCTCTTCAAAGCTATCATAAATCCTTCAAATTCTTTTCTCTGTCCCCCTCCCCTCATCCCACATCTCCAGAGCATGCCCTCTGCCTGCAAACTGAAAGAGCTCATCTCTACTCCATGACCACTTAGCTGCATAGTATTAGCTACATAAATAGGCCCATTTCTTAGATGTCTTCTTCTTATTTGTATTGTGTCAATTAATAAATTATAGCTATATATATATACACAGGGTATGAAGTGCTATCTTCAACTAAATATACAATATGAAATGATTAAATCAAGTCAGCTAACATATTCATCACCCTTTGTAAAAATCATTTTTCACAGTGAGATATTTGAAATTTACTCAGTTACTTGTGTGTATAATACAATAATACACTATTGTTAACTATGTCACTCTGCCATACAATGAACCTCAAAATGTTCTCTCCTCACCCCCATCTTACTGAAACTTCAAGGATTTTGGTCAGCAACAGCTTGTCTCTTTGCCACCTGACACCTCTACTTTCTGTCCTAGGTGCTTAGCTTTTTCATATTTGACTTATCAATTAGAACATGCATGCACATATGAATAAGACACTATCCAAAGAAGAAATTAAGAAGACTTAATTTATAATAGCAACCAAAATAAGTGAGATAAATCTTAAATAAAATAAATAAATGAATAAAATATTAAGGTATAAATTTAACAAAGGAAGTAAAAGATCTCTACACTATAAACCATTGAAAACTACTGATACGGGGGAAATCCCTCAAATCGTAAGCTCTCCTATGTTTATGGACCAGTAGAATTAATGTTGAAAAAGTATCCATCCTATACAAATACATTTGAAACTTATTCAATGCCATCTCTATTAAAATTACAAACTCGTTTCACATTTTACATACACACAAATACATGGGATGGGGGGAGAGAGAGAGACAGAGAGAGAGAGGGAGGGAGGGAGGGAGGGAGGGAGGGAGGGAGAGAGGGAGGGAGAGAGAGAGAGAGAGAGAGAGAGAGAGAGAGAGAGAGAGAGAGAGAGAGAGAGAGAGAGAGAACAATTTTTAAGCTGGTGTGACTCAAAGCCCTTGGATGAGTCTTTGTAACTATAGAACTGGTTCTTCCAATGCCTGAAACCCAAAGCTCTCCATCTAAGAATGTTCTCTATCCAAGAACTGCCCAGGTGCTAGCCTCCAGAAGGTGCTGTAGAGGAAATCTTTTGTTTGCTTAGTTGCTTACAGGTTAGTTGTTTTCGTTGAGAAACAATCTCACTATTCACATGGCTCAGGCTGGCCTTAGACTCAGCTCCTAGCAATCATCTGCCTCAAACACCTGAGTGCCAGACAACCTAACCTGAGAAAATCTTTTAGAATAAGTAAAATATCACTCATTCAAGACTCTGTAGTGGAGTAGAAAAATAAAATAAATAAGATGAGTGTAGAGAATGCTGACAGATGAATCAGAGCTAGAGCCCTCCTTGATTACCTTAAAATTGTAATATACTCTCAATCCTACTAGATCTATAGCTTAGAATTAGCTATTGGTTTTTTGTTTGTTTGTTTGTTTTAGATTTAGCAAAATCTGGCATACAATAACAATGTAATACTCTTAAGCCCTGAATATAAGACTATTTGGATTATCTTAAGACAATAAACTACATTTCTGCCAATGAGGAAATTAAAATTTAAAGAACTAAATAGCCCCATTAAAAAGCAATGCATTGTTGTTCTAGCAAGATCTAAAAATCAGTTTTGAGTGGTTCTTCTACATTAAATTTTTGTATATTTTCTTTTTAGTGGTGAAATCACAGAGTGCCTCCAAATTGTATGGAGCAGCATAGTACAGAAGAAGCAGTTTTACAATGATTAAATTAGCACTGCCAAGAGGAGAGGCCGATCAGACTTAGAATAAATAAATATCATTTCCTTTACATCTCAACTCCTAGTGAAGCAGGTTGATTGGGATACTGCTCAGATACTTGTTTATTTGGTTCCCAGGAAATGACAAATTTGTTGTGTGTGAACAAATGCCTCCAGTGTATTTGGCTACCCAGGTTTATTCCTTGTACCAGCAGTAAATTATGCTCATATTTCTTGAATCATACCCCCAAGATATACCATGCATACTTCCTGACACTGGTCATACTAGCAATGTCTTTCCTACTGCCTCTCTCTTGAATTGAAAACCCCTGAAAAAGGAAAGAAACCTAATTTATCACTGTGTCCCTAGACTAATATTTGATATATGAAAGATGTTCTATAAGTTTGGATGAAAGGTTTCAATAAAGGTGGAACTATAGTAACAAGCATTTTGAGAGCTTGTTTGGAGGTTTGTACAAGGAAACCAACTGCTTGTATACCCTTGACAGTAGACCAGAAGACTGGTCCTCCTCTATGGGGAAAAGGTCACCCTCTTCAAAACAGCATACATCTTGGGAAGGGGTACACATAGTGCACTAGGAGAGGAAGGAGCCACTGCCCAGTCAGCCACATCAGCTCAATCAACCTGATATCTAAGGTAGCAAATATCATAGCCAAAATAACTCAGAAACAGTTAGAAAACAGTGTTTAATGATAACCATTGGATTAAAAATGATGATGTTAAAGAACTAACACACAGTATGATGACTCTAAATTGTGTGTACATGTTTGTGTGTGTGTGAACTGTGCATGGAGATTTAAATGTGTGCAGGTGCATGTGCTTGGGGTGCATGAAGAGCAGAGGTCAGCCTTGGCAGCATCCGAAGGTACATTCTGTCCTTTCTTTGGAGACAAGGTCTCTCACTGACCTGGAATTCACAAATTTGGTTAGACTGGTTGCAAGCACACCCAGTGACCTGCAGCACTGGGACTACAAGAATGAGCCAGGACCGTCTTCTTTTTGTAATATGGCTGCCAAGTTAAGAAACAGGGCAGCGGGAGAGAGAGAGAGAGAGAGAGAGAGAGAGAGAGAGAGAGAGAGAGAGAGAGAGAGAGATTTTACAGTACAAAAGAAAATTTTTTTCAGTGACTTTTGCTATCCAGGAATTGAGCCTTGGCATTCGCATCACGCTTCCAGCCAGGTCACTGAACGTAACCAGGAAAGCTGCATCTTGATTTTGAAATCTGGAAAAGTCATCTATTTCTCAACTCTCTGGGAAAGATTGACAATAACTACTAAATGTTGCCATCATTTGATCACTACAGATTCAACCAGTGTAAATAAGAACTCTAGTCCAGACTCTAAGTTTACCCCAGCACATGGTTGGCATTCAATAAATAAACGCACTCTGAGCTGACTGATTGCTGATGCTAAATTCCTAAGCACATTCAATAAAAATAGTAGCCTGCCCAGCCATCAAAATAACAGCAAGTAGAAGGCATGTCACTATTTTATAAGGCTCTGCCTGGCCAGTTAAGAACCAGGTGTTCAAAGCTTTAACTGTTACTACTATATATACGGTTCAAGACAGACTTTTATATGTGCTTCCCTGAAGGTAGAGTGCTCAGCTTTGAGTCAACTTTATAGCCCCTTTCTGCTTTCACCTTAATGGATAACATCCGTCCACAAATTTGTAACATCAGTGAATTCAAATAATGACTGGTGAGAATTCCATTCCTATTTGAAGGTTAAGTCATTTTCAACTTCATTTTAGAGTGTGCCTAATCTAAAAGTTAATCAATCTCAACTTAGAGATTTAACAAAAACATAGACAAATAGCTCTGAGACCATCCTGTGTTTCCCTAAATACTCTCAGGGAAAGGGAAGGGGTTGATCTCTTTATTGGATCCAGCACAGACAGGCATCTGTTCATCTGACCTGCTGGTACAAGCCTATGCTAACGCACTGGAAGGCAAGGTCTCTGGCAAGAATAAAAGCAGGCAATTTTGGTCTTATTTCCTAGAGATCAATCCTTCCAGGAAACTTTGGAACTACATTTATTTATTGAGTAAGCCATCTGATGTTCTTCTTGCTCCTTTGTCTTCTAATGGTGAAATGCTGTTTCCAAGCATTTTACTAAAATTCTACAGACCTCAGGTCTCTTAATTTTTCCTTATCTGCCTCTGTCTATAAACAAAACACAAAAGAAAGAGGACAAATGGAGGAAGAAAACAAGAGCAAGGAAGGAAAAAAGAGAAGAAAGAAACTTGTCACTTGGATTATAGGAAGAAAAATTATATTCTGATCTTTAGAAAGTTGATACAAAAGACACATGTTGTGGAATCCCATGGGAAACCCCAGCTAAGCTGGAACCGCCAATCACAGGTCTGAATAAGAGCCATATCTCTACCATTTTGTTCCTAAATCTTTCACTCTATTCTCAAGTGGGCATGTTTTAGATAGAAAATATGATCTGAACTGTAAGAAGATATTTTCCAAAATGGAATTTTAGAGTTAACTTTCTCAGCCTATATGTTCTTTATAAAAGTTAATTTATGTCTCTTCGAACCTTTCTAGCAAATCTGCTCTCATCTCTGTTCCTCTCCTGGGATCTAGCAAATACTTCCCCATCCTTGCTGATTGAGGCTAATGTTGTTGAACCGTTACAGATTACTCATTCTCCAACCACCATGTGTCCCATGTACTACATGCCAGGAGCTGGGAAGCCAACTTACCTATGTGTCAGTGCTGCCAACATGGGAATTGCTTCCTGTTATGCCTTGTTGGGTTTCCTTCATTACTTATAACCGGCGTTACTCCACTGAGCTTTCTTTAGGTCTCTAGAGAGACCACAGATTGGACATCTATTTTAGAGCTTACTAAGTCTTGTCAAAAACTCTACCCAACATGCACAGTGCAAGGACCTAAGTCTGTCTTCCCCCTACATTGTCTTCCTGGAAGTTGTTTCTCCATAAGTGGTCAGATTTGAGCATCAACCTTTTTCCAATACTTTTCCTCTCTTGGTAGTCTTATAAAGTTCATCTTTCATGCCTTTCTCCAAAATACTGTAGCTTCTGTCCTTGTTCCTCCTTCTCCACTCTATTCTGCAACATCTCTAACACCTAACCTTTCCTTTCTGGATACAGGTAGTGAGACAAGAAGACATTAGGTTTGCTATGTGTAAGCTGTCCATTCACAACACAAAAGCATATGAGAGGGCAAATCAGACCCTAATCTCTACGTTTTAAAACCAAAAGCTACAAGTGAGAATTTTCAAACCTGAAATCCTCTTTAATTCATAAATCTATGGAATAGCCACCCATCTGCCTAACCAAAACCAAACTATGCTCTATGTCATAGATAGTCTTATGTCAACTTGGCACAGGCTAGAGTAATCTGAGAATGGGAGATGTCATCCCTCGACTGGTGAGCTTGAGTTCTATAAGAAAACAGGCTAGGAAAGTCACAGAGAGCAAGCCAGTAAGCCATACTCTTGCAAGGCTTCTGCATCAGTTCCTGCCTCCACGTTCTTGCCCTGATTTCCCTGAATGATGTACCGCAAGTTATAAGATGACATAAATACACAAGCTGCTTTTGGTCATGGTGTTTTATCACCACCAATAGAAACCATAAGTAAGACACTACAGAGACTTTTTAAAAATAAAATCAAGCCAACTATGGTAATGCATGATCGTAACATGAAAGGTTGATACAGGTGGATCAAAAGTTCAAGTTCTGCCTCAAAAAAATTAATAATAATAAGTAAACACAAAATAAATAAGAAAAAAGAAAATCTGGTGGTCCCAGTAATAACATAATCAAAACCATGAGTAAAAGACAATGAATTTGACTCTGTTCCAAGTAACATCACTACCAAGTCAAGACAGATGCCTGCTTATCTGGGTGGGCCCCTCACTAACATCACCTCAGGGAGCCCAATTTTTCTGGGGACTATCACTTAAGCCTGTTCTTTTGTAGGCATCTTGGGGTTTCAAAGGTATCTGCTAAATTAGGAACAGTCTTAGAACTGGGCCTGCTTTCTGCAGCACCCACCCTCCAACCTCAGCTTCTGTGCCCCACCCCACCATGCCCTCAGACTTCAATCCCACCCTACTTCTGTTGGCCAAAAGCCCCAGGAATGGCATCTTTAATTCCAACAGGAATTACAGCAACAGACAGAATAGCCCTACAAGTGTCATAACTACTTTAAACTGGTCAGCAATTCCAAATGTTAGTGTTAGAGATACATCACATAACTGCCTAAGATGTGCACATCTGTTAATGATCCCTTCCACATGCCACTCCATGCCCCGGCATGCTGCGTGGGAACCAGGAAAGGCATGCCTACCTCCTAATAGCCCTTCTTGTCACCCATTGTCCCCACTCTTTGGCCTTCACCTCACAGGAAATGCCAAAATGCAGCACCAATGATGATTTAAAGGCCAGGCATGAAGCTATGCATGTTAAACTGACAGTTTGCTCTGATATGTGTGAATGAAGTTTTTCTGGCACTGAATACACCAGTCCCAGAGCATACCTACAAAATACAGCTATTAAATAATTGCACAGCTCTCCCAGATTTACCCATCTGAAAACACCCATTGAGACTGGAATTCCATATTAATTATGTCCATGCCTGCATTTGACTTTTGCAGTTCTCCAAGCCAATGGTTACATGGCTAGAACACAGAGCAATCGAGCAATGAATGCAAAGGAACTTTATAGACATTGTACAACTTCCTTTAAATCCCCCCATTTAATTGTTAATGCCATTAAGAAATTTATGAAAACTCTTGGAAATGACTTCCATAAATCACTTGAGGTCTGGCTAATTGAAATATGTGACTGGGGTATCATATCTGTAATGTATTTGACTCAAGGAGTAGCTGTGTTTTCTATCAAACTGGATTTGGCAGTGTACAGAGGCTTTACAAATCTCTGGTGTCAGCCCTGTGCGAAAGCACCGTTTGTTTAGGGCTGATTTGAAGAATAAGGGCAAGGAAGAAAGAGTAGTCCAGATGTTTTGCTGAAACCCAGGTGTGTTAGTTGGCCGATTTCAGGCTGAGGACATTTCCAGAATGCAGGAAAGAGCACCTGTGTAAGATTATATGCAGATCTAAAACCCTCTAGCAAGCCGACAGCCTTTGGTCTAATCTCCAAATTCAGTGGCTTAAACAGATCTTAGGTAGAACTGTCCAAACCTATAGACTCTATCAGCTACTGACTGACTGACTGAATAGGTACACAAAAGCCCAAGGTGCAGTCTGATGTTTTTAAATGAGAAATACCCAAAGTAAAGGGCACTAAAATGATTGCACCTTGCCAAATTTACCTAGCCAGAGTTTGAATAACTGGATTGCTAAACTAAACATGGCTGATTTTGTGATGTTGTCCATGATAGTTCATGGGTACTCTACAGGCTTTGGCTATAAACCAGTGTGGTGTGTGTAGACGACTTTTGGCTGCCTTATTAAAGGAAAATTCTTCCAGTAAAAATACGCAGAACTCCTTTTGATATAGTAAACAGATGTCAGCCTTTTGTTGTAAAGTACTTTTGATTCAGTAGATGTCAACTATGACTTTAACAGACAGTTTCTGTCTACAAAGAATACTTTACATTTGTAAGATAAAATAGTGACTCAAACGTTTTGAGGGTTTGGGGTTTTCTTTTCTCTCTGAACTTAACCAGCTAATGAGGCACCATTAAAATAAATGGCTTTGAAAGTCTAGCCTTAGCATTTTAATTTAAAGATGCTCTCTATGCCTTACATTTTCTCTGATGAATGATTTCGCAATGATAAAAACTCTGAAGTTAAATGTGTTTACCCAACCTAGACACCCACCCAGAGTCTGCTATGCTTTCTCGGTCTGATGAGTTCTCGCTGCAGCTGCAGGCTAGAAGTGTTGAGTGACAAAAACCACAGTCATACAGAGGAGCAAATCAAGATGATTTCTTCAAGGAAAGCTGTTTTTCTCTGGCCAAAAGAATATGCCAAGGACTGCAAAGGAATAGTTCCTTTGATAGAGCACATGCCTGGGAATAAATGCTGTTAAACAAAATCAGAAGCTACCTTCAGAACATCTCTGACTACAGGGCTACGATACAAGATACAATACCATGTTCTTTCACTGACTCAAATCATTTTTGTTGCATAGCTCCCTAAAAGCCCAGCACGGATCAACCTTCACATCCTTCTTATTTAATTATTTAGTGTGTCTCGAATCCAAGGCTGACCTAGATAGAATTCACATGCATCAGAGGCTGCCCTTGAATGCCTAATCTTCCTGCTTCTAATGTTCCAATCACAGGTGTGTACCACCACACTTGGTTTATACCATGCTGGGGATTAAACACAAGGCCACCTTATTATGATAAGCAAAAGTCCTACCAGCTGTGCTCCATCCCCAGCTCTCTAACCCCTGCCAACAACATGAAATGTTGCTACCTTGTTTTTACACCAGCCTTTTGGTAATATTGTTGTGTGCGATTGAATCTTCCCCTTGCCCTAAGTGATTGATTCCACATCAGAGTCAGAGGAAAGGCCTTCAGTTAGCTGAAAAACAATGGACCCAACTCTCAAGCTCAGAATTTTAAAATTCAGTGAAGTTGGAATTAAGCCATTCTGGGTTTTCGAAAGTGTAAGTAGAATATGGTGCATAAACTCTCTCTTTCACAGGGAGAAATGAACAAACATCTGTTCCCCTCACCAAGGTCAGACTAAAGCAATGATCCTACCGAAGTCCAGCTCGGTGAGTCGTGAGTTTACTGAGCTTCTTTACAGTGCCTGGATGATCCCAAAGTAACCAAATCACCAGACAGCTCCCTTTCGTGGCTTTCCTGGAATTCCACAGATGAAGTGCTCTCTTCCACACTCAAAGTCCTCTCTAGCACCTCACAAGAGCACACGCAACATGAGCATAATGATCCAGAGCTGAGAAGGAGGTATAAGGAGTGGCTGAAATCTCAGGTACAGGTCTATGACCCTCCCCAGCCCTGCCTTCTGTAGGGAATATCCACAGGCCCACTCTGGAGAGTTGCTCAAGCATTCATGACTCTTCTGATGAAGGTGACAACGGCTGCTATGCTCAGAGAGCAGCGATCACAACAAACATGTCATTGACCAGTGTTGTTTGGTTTGGTTTATTTATTTTTATATTCCTATTGTAGTTTCCCCTCTCTCCTCTCCTGTCAATCCCTTCCCCCAACTTCCCCTGGAACCCCTCTCCCCACCTCCCCCTCCTCCCTGCAACCAAGTCCTCCATTTCTCTTCAGAAAAGGACAGGCCTCCCGTGGATATCAGCCAGCCATGACATATCGAGCTGTAGTAAGACTAGGCACCTTCTCTCCTATTATGGCTGGACAAGGCAACCCAAGAGGAGGAAAGAGTTCTAAAAGCAGGCAATGGAGTCAGAAACAGCCTCTTCTCTCACTGTTAGGAGTCCCACAAGAAGACCAAGCTATACAACTGTAACATATGTAGAGGGCCTAGGTCAGTCCCATGTAGGTGCCCTGGGTGAAGCCCCTCTGATGTCAACTGGGGTGGCACCAATCTATGAGTATAGCAGAAGATCATTAGGAGTCACTTCCTTGACTCTCTCCCCCTCTTTTTGACAGTTGTATATGGTTCTATCTGAGGTCTCCGGGCTATCCAGCTTCTGGGTCCTGGCCCTCTAGGCAGTGTCAGGGGAGGGATCCCTCTCATGGCATGGAACGCAAGCTGGACCAGCCATTAGCTGGCCACTCCCACAATTTCTATGCTTTACTCCAGCATGTATTTTAGGTAGGACAAATTGTAGGTTGAAGGTGTGGCAGGGCTGCTGTCAAATCCCTCCATGGGAAATCTTACTTGGTTACAGTAGATGGCTAGTTCAGGCTCTCTATCCCGCCCCCCATTATTAGAAGTCTTAGCTGAGGTCACCCTCATAGATTCCTAGAAGCTTCCCTTCCACTAGGATTCTAGATCTTCCCTGAGATGCCCTCCATTCTAATTCTCTCTCTTTGTGCTCTCGCCCTCCATCCTTCCCACACCTGACCCCTCCTGTTTCCATTCCTACCTCCTCACCTAGACCCTTCCCCCATCTACCCATGATGTATTTCCCCTTCACAACAAGATTCATGTGTCTGGCCTTGAATCTTTCCTGTTATTTGGCTTCTTTGGGTCTATGGGTAGCACGGTTATTTTTTACTTTACAGCTATAAGTGTAGTAATACTATGTTTGTCTTTCTGAGCCTGGGGTTCCTCACTCAGGATGAGCTTTTCTAGTTCCATACATTTGCCTACAATTTTATGATGTCATTACTTTTAATAGCTGAGTAATACTCCATTGTGCAAATGTACCATATTTTCTTTATTCCTTCTTCTCTAAGAATATCTAAGTTGTTTCTAGTTTCTGGATATTACAAATAAAGCTGCTCTGAGCTTAGTCTAACAAGGGTCTTTGTGGATGGTGGAGCATCCTTTGGGTTTATAGCCAAGAGTGCTATATCTGAGTTATGAGGTAGATTGATTCCCAGTTCTCTGAGGAACTGGCATATTGATTTCCAAAGTGACTATACATGTTTGCACTCCTACCTGCAATGGTACTCCACATCCTGGCCAGCACGAGCTGTTACTTGTGGTTTTGATCTTAGCCCTTCTGATAGGAGGTGCAAGGTGGAACCTCTGAGTCCCTTTGATTTGCCTTTTCCTGATGGCTAATGATTACAGTGGATGTTTTTAAATTCTTGATATTCCTTACAGTTGAAGAGTATAATCACTTTTAAATGTAGCCTGTTTAGGAAGTGTGAGTATAGCATGCCCATTTCCTCACATCCAACACCTCAAAATGTGACTCAATTTACAAAATGCTTATTGATACAATTCAATTAAAGACAGTATCATGAGACCATCATGGATTTATATGTGTATATGGATACATATGTATATATATATATATATATATATATATATATATATATATATATATATATTCTTCTCTTATTATCCCTGGATGCTTGACTTAGATTGTGGTACAAATGGAGTTACAGAATGAGTCTTAACACAAATTCATTACCAAAACTTTACTACTGAGGAAGAGATTGTGTACAGGTGTCAGAAGGTGAGCTGTGCACAGGTAGCCTGGTCCCAGGTTGAGCACCAACCTTGAACCCTGGCGACCTGGTAGGTGGCTTCTGCCTACATGGAACAGAAGGAGTTCGGTAACACCCCCAGGCCCCTGGCTCCTAGTTACAGAGGTTGATTCAGCTGAGGTGGCAAATGCAACTCCCCACCCTGCCCCTTCTCTCACCCTCTTCCCTCTGCCAGAATTCTTGCACCTGTCTGGGTCAGAGACCTCTGTGGAAAGCCTCAGTATGCAGGCCCACATACAGGCATGGAATAGAGATGCATCTTCACCCTTGGAAACTAATGAACACCTGGCCCTAGTAGAGACAAGCTAATTAATTACCTTGCATTTTACTACATACAGACATTAAGCTCCTACAAAGTATAAAAATCTTTTAAGTCCTATCTCCTTAATCAGGTTAGGACAGCACATTAAAGTCACTTAACAGATGCAGACCATGCTACGAAGTTGTGGTGGTTTCAATGAGAATACACATACACGCGCGCGCGCGCACACACACACACACACACACACACACACACACACGCTCATATATTAGAATGCTTTGCTTATCAGGAAGTAGAACTATTTGAAAGGCTTACAAGGATTAAAAATATGGCCTTGTTGGAGTAGGTATAGCCTTGTTGAAGGAAGCATGTCCCTAGGTCTCGAAGTTTGCATAAAATAGCTCCCATGGACTCATGTATTTCAATGCTTAGTCACCAGGAAGTGGCACTATTTGAGAAGGTTTATAATATGTGGCCTTGTTGGAGTAAATGTGTCACTGGGTCTAGGCTTTGCAGTTTCAAAAGTCCATGCCAAGTCTAGTGTCTTACTCTGTTTTGCCCCACAAATCAGGATACAGCTCTTTGTCAGCACCACATTTGCCTTCCACCATGTCCCCTGCCACCATGTCCCCTGCCACCATGCTCCCTGCTATAATAATGATGGACAAAGCCTCTGAAATTGTAAGCAGGCCCCCAATTAAATGCTTTATTTTATAAGAGTTGCCTTGGTCATGGTGTCTCTCACAGCATCAGAACACTGACTAAGATATAAGTTGGTTCTAGAGAATAGTATATTGCTGTGATAGGCATGACCATCCTCTTTGTTAGAGAATACAAGAAGACATTGGGACTTCCCACTAGCAAAGCAGCTGGATGCTTTAAGCATGGCTTAGCCAGCTTCTACCATAACAGTAGAAGCTCAGAGGACAGTGGTGCTGAAAGCAATGTAAATAAGATGTCCCAGCTCAAGAAATTTCAGAGGAGAAGAATATTAGTAAGGGTCCTAAAAGATCACTCTTGTGATATTTTGGCAAAAATTAAAGCTGCTTTTCCCATTTGTCCTAAAAATATGCTTAAGGCTGGCTAAGTTGAAGAGTTTTTGGTTAATGACATTGGCAGAAGAGATTTCAAGATAGCCTAGTATTGAACCTATTGAGTGTTTTTTAGTAATCACTGTTATGCAGATCTATGATGAAAAGGAACAATCTTACCAAGGAAAATTACAAAATGTGCCGTTTGAGGAGAAAAGGAGCACCAGGAAGTGCAATGGAGCTAAGTCGTGTGTTCAAGGAGTGAAAAGGTTTAAGAAAAGCCTGACGCTAAATGGAATAAAGGGACTGATGACCTCAGGAGAAAATTTCACTTAGCTGAACTTCCAACTTGTGAAAAGGAATTTTAGAAATATCTTAATCAGTAAAAGAAGCCATTGACAGCAGAAATATGATGCAAATGTAATTGAAGGAGTAAGCCAGCTTCTAGCCCCAGCAAGCAGCAGAACTTAGAAACTTAAGTTCTACAGTTCTGGCTTTAGAGTCAAGGATATAAGAAAAGAATCATAGAATTTCCCTCCACAGCTCAGAAAAGCTACTGGGGCCAGGTGTATGTCAGGGGTGTACCTGTATGGAGGCCTGGAGAAGCCATTGTGTGTGAGAGTGAAACCTGGATTGCCTTGGAAACCCCAAGATGTTAGAGATGCCAGAGCTGTGGTTTATCTGTCAAGAAGAGCTGCTAAGAGGGAATGTAACCAGCCTGAAAGAGAACAGTATGTTCTAGTCAATAAAGCTAAAAGGAGTTGAGTATCTGAAGAGCACTTTGACATCAGACATAGAGATTCAGAATTTGGAGTTTGTCCAGTATTTGGTTTTTAGGTCTTACTCTGGTCCAGTATTTTCTACTGTACTCCCTTTCTTCCCTTTTGGAACAGTAATGCATATTATATGCCATTGTATATTGGAAGTATGTGCTTTGCTTTTTTATTTTGATTTTTCTTTTGTTTTGTTTGTTTTTGGGTTTTTTTGTTTTTTGTTTTTGTTTTTGTTTTGGTTGTGGCACATACCTTCAATTTTCAGCACTTGGGAAGCAGAGGCAGATGGATCTCTATGAGTTGAAAGCCACCCTGCTCCATAGAGTAGGATTCAGGACTGCCAGGGCTACACAGACACATACCACCCCTACCAAGTCCCCATTTGTATGCTTTCTTTTATAAGAGTCTTCTTGGTCATAGTGTCTATTCACAGCAATAGAACAGTAACCTAGATAAGATTCTTGAACTAGGCTTTCAGAATGTACAAGAGGCTCTGAAATCCTCGAAACACTGATTTTGAGTCACAGTTCTCATTGTTTTACCAACAGATGGCAAAGTTCAGGTTTTTAGAGAATTAAAAGCTGATATTCTTTAACACATTCATGTGAACAAGGTAATCCAGACACTTTGCCACCACGTAGATTTACCTGTCTTCCTTGAAGGCTCTCCTAGGACTGACTGCCACCTAGGAGCAGTCTCTGTAGCTCCTCTACAGACTATAACAGGTATGAAACAAGGTGGGGTCAAAGATTGCTTTCAGCCTCCTGGAAATCTCAGTATCTTCTGTGCTATGGGATAAGCTGAGAACCCTATGTCACAATGTCTCTATTTCTAGACTCTTTCAAATACGCTCAGCTCACAAATGGAGACAGGATGCAAGTTACCTGGGTTTTAAAGGAAACTAATATAGATAACACAAAATGTCTTGATGTCCCCTTGTAGGAATTATCTCTTTAAAGGCCAAAGATAAAACTTTACTCATGCTGTTTCCTCTATTCTTTTACATGCCCTTTCTGTATAAATGGAGGCCACCTCCATCTTGTTTCTTGACCTAGGCCAAGAGGTCACTCTTCAGTGACAGAGCACTAATCAGGATGACAGGAAGATGAAAGATAAGCTGTGGGCAGGTGACGAAAGCTGTGGTCAGGAGATATTACATAAACTATGTCTTATGCCAAGTGAGTTAATTGAGAAGTACAGCTTATATACTATTGGGGTTGAGAAGAAAGAGTTCCGAGATTCTGGACTAATACCCACTTATCAGTGAGTATATACCATATGTGTTCTTTTGTGATTGGGTCACCTCATTCATGATGACATTCTTCAATTCCACCCACTTGCCTAAGAATTTTATGAATTCATTGTTTTTAATAACTGAGTAGTATTCCATAGAGTAAATATACCACATTTTCTGTATCCATTCCTCCATTGACAGATATCTCTTTCCAGCTTCTGGCTATTATAAATATGGCTGAAATGAGCATAGTAGATCATGTGTCCTTATTACAATGCTAGGGAATCCTCTGGGTATATGCCCAGGAGTGGTATAACTGGGTCTTCTGATATTAGCCCATAAGTTTGGAATACCCAAGAAACAATTAACTTATCAAATGATGCCCAAGAAAAAGGAAGGAGAGGCCCCTGGTCTTGGAAAGGCTCAGTACAACAGTGTAGGGGAATACCAGGACAGGAAGCGGGAGGGGGTTGATTGGGGAACAAGGGGAAAGAAAAGGGATTATGGGACTTTCAGGGAGGGGGGAATCCAGGAAAGGGGAAATCATTTGAAATGTAAATAAAGCTAAACAAGGAATTTTCACCAGAAGAAATTCGGATGGTTGAGAAGCACCTTAAGAGATGTTCAACATCATTAGTCATCAGAGAAATGCAAATCAAAACAACCCTGAGATTCCACCTCACACCAGTCAGAATGACTAAGATTAAAAACTCAAGATACAACAGGTACTGGTGAGGATGTGGAGAAAGAGGATCACTCCTCCATTGTTGGTGGGATTGCAAGATGGTACAACCACTCTGGAAATCAGTATGGTGGTTCCTCAGGAAATTGGGCATGACACTTGCAGAGGACCCTGTCATACCACTCCTGAGCATATACCCAGAGGATTCCACTGCATGCAATAAAGACACATGCTCCACTATGTTCATAGCAGCCTTATTTATAATAACTAGAAGCTAGAAAGAACCCAGATGTCCCTCAACAGAGGAATGGATACAGAAAATGTGGTATATTTATACAATGGAATACTACTCAGCAATTAAAAATAATGAATTCATGCAATTTGTAGGCAAATGGTTGGATCTGGAAAATATCATCCTAAGTGAGTCAACCCAATCACAAAAGAATACACATGAATTGCAAACACTGATAAGTGGATATTAATGAGCCCAGAAGCTCTGAATACTCAAGACAAAATTAGCTAAGCAAAAGATTCCCAAGAAAAAGGATGGAGTGGACCCTGGTCCGGAAATGACTAAATCCAGTTTTGTAGGAGAGTACCAGAACAGAGAAATGGTGGGGAGGGGGGAATGATTGGGGGATGGGGGGGAAGAGGACTTATGGGACATATGGTGGGGGGGAACTGGAAAGGGAAAAGCCTTTGGAATGTAAACAAAGAATATAGAAAATAATAATAATAATAATAATAATAATAATAATAATAAAAGAAAAAAATTAAAAATTAAAAATTAAAAAAAACAAAAAAGGAATGTAAATAAAGAATATATTGAATAAAAATAAATAAATAAATAAATAAATAAATAAAAATAAGATGATTTTTAAGTTAAAAAAACAAAGAGAGGAAAGAGTTAATAGAAAGCTACTATACAATTATACAAAGTCAGCAGGAAACTAATCAAGCAATATTGCACAAAGGGAACACAGGGTATCTCAAGAGAATTACAGACCAAGCATGCTTCAGTCTTGAGACTGAGAACCTTAGCCTCCATAAGGTGGGAAGAAATGGGTTCTCAGGATTCAAGCCATGGCTCCCTCAAGGTCCTGGCCCCAGGACATCACAGGTTCTGCGAAACCTGTTCCTGATTTTAGAAGAGTTATGTATGTGCCTTTTCCATACTCTAGGGCCTCAGGGAAAGGTTGTCAATGTAACCTTAACAGTTTCATTTCTCTCCTGACACAGTGTCATCATTAGATGAAGATATTATAGAATTTCATAGAAGAAAATGATTTCTTCTTATTCCATGGACTGGAAAGTCTAATATCAAGGTATTAGCACCTGGAGAGAGCCAGCTGCTGCATCATTCTCAGTGGAAGGGAAAAATCAGAGTGAAGAATGAAAAAGAGTCAAAGCAAGCAACTATAACAAACCTAGTGTGGCATTGGTTCATTCATAAAATTGGAACTCTGATGACCTAATTTTATCTTTATGCACTTTAATTTCAGAACAAAATAAATATTGACAAAGCCCACAATATACAATATCTGACTTTGTCAAATCAAGAAAAGATAGACTTGAGTGCCTAAGGCAGTAGATAACAGCAGAGGAAACCAAGTGGGAAAGAGGCACTCAGTATTACTGTAGAGTAATGATACACTCTAAGTTGTGGTGCTAGTGGAGCTCTGAGACAGGACATGACTGAATCAACTCATGACCATTTATGCAGATGTTTTCAAAATCTACCTTGTTCTCATCTGTCTTCCATCCTTCGTCAACAACTGAGAACAGATATTTCTACCAAGTTCTTCAAGCTGGGTATATAGTACTCACCAAAAGGCTCAGTATAGTATAAGGTCACTTGGGTACAGTAGCATATTTAGTAGAAGAACTCCATCAGAAGAGTCATAGGTAATCTGTTCATCATTACCAACATGGTACCTACAGAAGGCAAACATTTTCCCTGCTCCTGGGTGCCAGAATAAAAGCTGACATTGAGTTTAATCTAGACACTGTCAGCACTTGCCTGAATAACCTCCACACATGCTTTAATAACAGATTTGACAATTGTTCTCAAGAGATCTAGAAGGTCACCTTTGGTCACACCAACATGTATGTGCATGGAAGTCATAATAAAATTTCTCAGAGTTGTAAATAATGTCCATTTCTAGCTCTTTACTACTGTTCAACTTGGGAGAGTCTACCCAATGTTCAAGGTAAATCCTGTTGAAAACATGAGAGGTATTACAAATCAACTCTCAAAGCCTCTCAAAGCCATCCATATTGAAATAGGAGGTACTGATTAGAAACATTAGTTCAGCAATTTTTTTCATCTCCTCACTCCATTTCTTCAGGCATCCTGAAAGGGAAGGCTGCGAGTGCCGGAGAGGAGAAAGAGCCTGGAATGTCTGTGTCTGACTTGCACACAGCAGTAGGACTGCCTAAGGCTTAGTCCCTAAGTACCACTAAAGATCATCTCTCCCTAGACTGAGAATAATCATGTTTGCAGGCAATCTCAGAACTCAGGACACAGAGGCAGGTCCATCATACCAAGTCCAACTCTTAAAAAACAAAAGAAAACAAACAAACAAAAAAAAAACCTGCTCACTGTGGGAACAGGACCAAGGATGGGGTAAGAGAGATGTGAGGAATCCCCAGAATCAGACTTTGGAGATGAACATCAGGGTACAGATGTGAGTTTATTGCACAGTGCATAAGATAATATACAGTCTCCAAGGCAATCTCAATCCCCAAATCCTGCCTCCAGCTTGGGACCATCCTCTGTCACAGCATTTCATACCCAAGTGGCAGAGGAAGGTAGCTAACCACCCAGGAATGGGGAAAGGCCTGACAACACAGAACCATCCCAGCAGCTCAGAGGATCATGTCAAGAAACCTATGGGAGAAGCCTTCTAGTAGTTTCTGTCTCCAGCTTGGGACCATCTTCTGCTATAGTGTGTCATACCTAAGTGGCACATAGAGACAGCTAACCACTCAGGAGTGCATGGAGGACAGTTAGCACAAGTGGGACCAGCCCTCCTGCTCAGGGGAAGCAGCTGGAAACCCTGAAGACAAAAGAGCCTAAGAGCTGCCTGGCATAGGAGTCTTCTGATTTCTGCCCGCACCCAGAAATGATTGGGGCCACAGAGGTACATACCCAAAAACAACCACAAGAGAGCAAGTCTCGAAGGAGTACCTACATACCTGTGTACACAGAGAGAATGAGTCTCCCAGGAGCACAGATACAGAGGCTTGCATGACAGACAACCCACCATCGGAGACAGCAACACCAGCTAACACTAGAGATAGCCAGATGGCAATAGTCAAATGCAAGAACATTACCAACAGAAACCAAGGCAACATGGCACCATCTGAACCAAGTTCTCCCAAAACAGCAAGTCTGTATATCCCAAAATACCAAAAAAAGCAACATCTGGATTTAAAATCACATTTCATGATGCTGATAGGAGATTTCAAGAAGGACATAAATAACCCCCTTAAAGAAATACAGGAGAACATGAGTCAAAAAGTAGAAGCCCTTACAAAGGAAATACAAAAATCTCTTAAAGAAATACAGGAGAACATGGGTCAACAAGTAGAAGCCCTTAAAGAGGAAACACAAAATCCCTTAAAGAATTACAAGGAAACACAAACAATCAAGTGAAGGAACTGAACAAAACCATCCAGGATCTAAAAACAGAAGTAGAAACAACTAAGAAATCACAAAGGGAAACAAGTTTGTAGATAGAAAACCTTGGAAAGAAATCAGGAGTTATATATGCAAACGTCAACAACAGAATACATGAGATAGATGAATCTCAGGTGCTGAAGATACCATAGAAAGCATTGACTCAATAGTCAAAGAAAATGCAAAATACAAAAAGCTTGTAACCCAAAACATCCAGGAAATCCAGGACACAATGAGAAGACCAAACCTAAGGATTATAGGTATAGAAGAGAGCAAAGATTTATAACTTAAAGGGCCAGTAAATATCTTCAAAAATTATAGAAGAAAATTTCCCTAACCTAAAGAGAGAGATGCCCATGAACATACAAGAAGCTTACAGAACTCCAAATAGACTGGACCAAAACAGAAATTCCTCCCATCACACAATAATCAAAACCCCAAATGTACTAAACAAAGAAAGAATATTAAAAGCCATAAGGGCAAAAGACCAAGTAACATATCAAGGAAGACCTATCAGAATTACACCAGACTTCTCACCAGAGACCATGAAAGCAAGAAGATCCTAAGCAGATCTCATACAGACCATAAGAGAACACAAATGCCAGCCCCGCCTACTATACCCAGCAAAACTCTCAATCATCTTAGGTGGAGAAACCAAGATAGTTTATGATAAAACCAAATTTACACAATAGGTTTCCACAAATCCAGTCCTACAAAGGATAATAGATGGAAAACACCAATATAAGAAGGGCAACTACACCCTAGAAAAAGCAAGACAGTAATCTTTCAACAACCCCAAAAGAAGATAACCACCAAAGATAAAAATAATGTCAAAAATAACAGGAAGCAACAATCACTATTCCTTAATATCTCTTGGTATCAATGGACTCAATTCCCCAATAAAAAGACATAGACTAACAGACTGGATACGTACACAGGACCCAATATTTTGCCTGCATACAGAAAATGCACCTCAGTGTCAAAGACAAACACTATCCCAGAGTAAAAGGCAGGAAAACAATTTTCCAAGCAAATGGTTCCAGGAAACAAGCTGGAATAGCCATTCTAATATAGGATAAAATTGACTTTCAACTAAGTCATCAACAAAGACATGGATGGACACTTCATACACATCAAAGGAAAAATATACCAAGAACAACTCTCAATTCTGAACATCTGTGCTCCAAATGCAAGGGCACCCACATTTGTAAAAGAAATGTTACTAAAGCTCAAACCACACATTGCAAGTCACACAATAATTGTGGGTGACTTCAACACCACACTCCCATCAAGGGACAGGCCAGGGAAGCACAAACTAAACAGAGACACAATGAAACTAACAGAAATTTTGGACCAAATGGATTTAACAGATATCTATAGAACATTTCATCCTAAATCAAAATAATATACACAGCACCTCAAGGTACCTTCTCCAAAACTGACCATATAGTTGGTCACAAAACAGACCTCAACAGATATAAGAAGATTGAACTAATCCCATGCCTCCTATCAGATCACTGTGGAGTAAGAGTGGTCTTCAATAGCAACAAAAACAACAGAAAGCCCACATACACATGGAAACTGGACAATGCTCTACTCAATGCTACCTTGGTCAAGGAAGAAAAAAGGGAAGAAATCAAAGACATTTTAGAATTTAATGAAAATGAAGGCACAACATACCCAAATTTATGGGACACAATGAAAGCAGTGCTAAGAGGAAAACTTACAGCTGTGAGTGCCTCCAAAAAGAAGCTGGAGAGAGCATACACTAGCAGCTTAACAACACACCTGGTAGCTCTGTAACAGAAAGAAGCTAATAAACCCAAAAGGAGTAGATGGCAGGAAATCATCAAACTCAGCACTGAAATCAATCAAGTAGAAACAAAAAGAACTATACAAAGAATCAACAAAACCAGGAGCTCGTTCTTTGAGAAAATCAACAAGATAGATAAACTTCTAGCCAGAATAACCAGAGAGCACAGAGACATTATCCAAATTAACAAAATCAGAAATGAAAAGGGAGATATAACAACAGAAACTGAGGAAATTCAAAAAATCATCAGATCCTACTACAAAAGCCTATACTCAACACAACTGGAAAATCTGGAGGAAATGGACAGTTTTCTGGATGGATTCAAAATACCAAAGTGAAATCAGGATCAGATAGACCATCTAAACAGTCCAATAACTCCTAAAGATATAGAAGTAGTCATCGAAAGTCTCCCAACCAAACCAAACCAAACAAAACAAAACAAAACTAAAAAAAAAAAAAAAACAAACCAGGACTAGATGGTTTTAGTGCACAATTCTATCAGACGTTCAAAGAAGACTTAACACTAATACTCTTCAAACTATTCCACAAAATATAAACAGAAGGAACACTACCAAACTCATTCTTTTAAGCCACAATTACGCTGATACCAAACCACACAAAGATCCAACAAAGAAAGAACATCAGACTGATTTCCCTTATGAGTAGCAATTCAAAAATACTCAGTAGAATTCTTGCCAACTGACTCCAAGAACACATCAAAACTATCATTCACCACGATAAAGTAGGCTTCATCCCAGGGATGCAGGGATGATTCAATATGTGGAAATCTATCAGTGTAATCCACTATATAAACAAACTCAAAGATAAAAACCATATGGTCATTTCATTAGATGTTGAAAAAGTATTCGACAAAATTCAGCATTCTTTCATGCTAAAAGACTTGGAACGATCAGGAATTCGAGGCCCCTACCTAAACATAGTAAAAGCAAAATGCAGCAAACTGGTAGCCAACATCAAACTAAATGGAGAGAAGCTTGAAGCAATTCCACTAAAATCAGGAACTAGGCAAGGCTGTCCTCTCTTTCCATACTTATTCAATATGGTACTTGAAGTTCTAACTAGAGCAATTAGACAACAAAAGGAGGTCAAAGGGATACATATTGGAAAGGAAGAAGTCAAATTACCACTATTTGCAGATGATATGATAGTATACTTAAGCAACCCAAAAAAGAACTTCAGCAAAGTGGCTGGATATAAAATCAACTCAAGCTAATCAGTAGCCTTCCCATACTCAAAGGCTAAACAGGCTGAGAAAGAAATTAGGGAAATGACACCCATCACAATAGTCACAAACAAGATAATGTAACTTGGTGTGATTCTAACCAAACAAGTCAATGATCTGTATGACAATAACTTCAAGTCTCTGAAGAAAGAAATTGAAGAAGATCTCAGAAGATGGAAAGATCCCCCATGTCCCTGGATTGGCAGAATTAACAGTAAAAATGGCCATCTTGCCAAAAGCAATATACAGATTCAATGCAATCCCCATCAAAATTCCAACTCAATTCTTCATACAGTTTGAAAAAGCAATTTTTAAATTCATCTGGAATAACAAAAAACCCAGGATAGCTAAAACTATTCTCAACAGTAAAAGATCTGGTGGAATCAATATCCCCAACCTTAAGCAGTACTACAGAGCAATAGTGTTAAAAAACTGAATGGTATTGGTACAGTGACAGGCAGGTAGATCAATGGAATAGGATTGAAGACCCAGAAATGAACCCACACACATATGGTCACTTGATCTTTGACAAAGGAGCTAAAACCATCCAGTGGGAAAAAGACAGCATTTTAAACAAATGGTGCTGGTTCAACTGTCAGCATGCAGAAGAATGAAAATCAATCCATTCTTATATTGTTGTATTAAGCTCAAGTCCAAGAGGATCAAAGACCTCCACATAAAACCAGACAAACTGAAACTAATAGAAAAAAAAGAGCCTTGGGAAAGAGCCTTGAGCACATGGGCACAGGGGAAATTTTCCTGAAGAGAATATCAATAGCTTAGGCTCTAAGATCAAGAATTGACAAATGGGACCTCATAAAATTGCAAAGTTTCTGGAAGGCAAAAGACACTGTCAATGGGACAAAAAGGCAACCAACAAATTAGGCTATTATCCAGTGTATACAAAGAACTCGAGAAGTTAGACTCCAGAGAACCAAATAAGCATATTAAAAATGGGGTATAGAGCTAAACAAAGAATTTTTAACTGAGGAATATTGAATGGCTGAGAAGCACCTAAAGAAATGTTCAACATCCTTAGTTATCAGGGAAATGCAAATCAAAACAACCCTGAGATTCCACCTCACACCAGTCAGAATGTCCAAGATCAAAAACTCAGAGGACAGCAAATGCTGGTGAGGATGTGAAGAAAGAGGAACACTCCTTCACTGCTGGTGGGATTGCAAACTGGTACAGTTTGGCGGAAATCAGTTTGGTGGTTCTGCAGAAAACTGGGCACAATACTACTGGAGGTCCCTGCTACATCCACTCCTGGGCATATACCCAGAGGATTATCCAGAATGTAATATGGACAAATGATCCACTAAGCCTTATTTATAATAGACAGAAGTTGGAAGAACCCACATATGCCTCAGTGGAGGAATGCATACAGAAAATATGGTATATTTGCACGATAGAATACTACTCAGCTATTAAAATCAATGAATTCATGAAATTCTTAGGCAAAGAGGTAGAACTAGAAAATATCATCCTGAGTGAGGTAACCCAATCACAAAAGAATACACCTGGTATGCACTCACTAATATTGGATATTAGCCCAGAAGCTTGGAATACCCAAGACATGATTCACATATCAAATGAAACTCAAGAAGAATGTAGAACAAAGTATGGATACTCTGGCCCTTCTTAGAAGGGGGAAAAACCCACAGAAGGAGACACAGAGACAAAGGGTGGAGCAGAGTCTGAGAGAAAGACCATCCAGAGACTGCCCCACCTAGGGATCTATCCCTTATACAGCTACAAAACACAAACACTATTGTGGATGTCCACAAGTGCTTGCTGACTGGAGTCAGATATAGCTATCACCTGGGAGGCCCTACTAGTGCATGACAAATTCAGAGAGGGCTACTCTCAGCCAGTCATTGAACTGAGCACAGGGTCCCCAATGGGGGAGCTAGAGAAAGGACCCAAGGAGCTGAAGGGGTTTGCAGTACCATAGGAGGAACAACAATATGAGCCACCTAGTATTCCCACAGCTCCCAGGGACAAAACCATCAACCAAAGAGTACACATGGCTCCAAATGCATAACCAGCAGTGGATGGCTTTGTTGGACATCAAAGGGAGGAAAGGCCCCTGGTCCAGGGAAGGCTCAATGCTGCAGTGTAAGGGAATACCAGAACAGGGACGCGGGAGCGGGTTGATTGGGGAACAGGGGAGGGGGAGATGGGTTATGAGACTTTCGGGGGTGGGGAGGGAACCAGGTAAGGGGACATAATTTGAAATGTAAATAAAGAACATATCTAATAAAAAAAAAAAAAAGCAAAAGACCCAAATCCTCAGCCGCTCATTGTAGCCACACCATCCCCATTCCCCAATGAAAGCCCTGCCTGATGAGGTAACTTAGAAGAGGAGGGGCATCATCACTCATTAGGACTTCTGTGAAGAGGAGGAAGCAGCCACTACCTCAGCCTCAGTCCCTTTTGGCTGCCTCACCTGTTTTCCGGCAGCCATCTTAGATCTAATATGGCGTAAAGCAGATTGGGACTCTTTGAGGAGTCGCAGAAACCTGTGGTGCCTCCTCCTCGACCCCACTTGTGTTTTCCTTCACACGGTTGACCTCCACACACCCCAAGCTCACCACACTTTCACCTTCTCCCCTTTATTTTTAAAGACCAGAAGAAGTTCTATGGGAAAGGCTCAGACTGCCACTATTTATCCTCTTTTTCCAAACCCAGTCTAGGACAGGGAGCACCCTCCCAGATCCTGCTCTGCATGACTGCACATAAGAGGAGGGTGTTAGAGGCAAGCACAGTTAGGGTAAACCGAGCTTGCACTGGTTTCAGTTAAGATCACAGTAACTCTGAGTGTGCACTCTCTTTTTCTCTCATTGAGTATTCGAGCATTTTCTTAGGTTTATTTTTTGCCAGCAGCATGTACCTAAGCAGTGGTTCTGATGATAGCTACTGGACACCTAACCTAGCAGATTGTTTACTGTTCACCTCGCTGTGACACAATTGAATGTGGGAATGCTTTATTTGTTCTCACAGTTTGAGGCTCCCATCAGGCTGGAGAAAACATGGTGGCCGCTAATCCCACTAAGTCTGCAGTTAGGAAGCAGAGAGAAATACATGCTGAGCTGAGCTTGCTTGTTCTCTCCCCTTCACTCAGTCTCAACTCCACCCACTTCAATTAACCCCAGCCAGAAAATCCTCCCAGACATCCCAGAACTTATCTCAAAGGTGGTTCTAGACCCTATAAAGACAGACAATATCAACCATTAGACCAGGTAAGCCTCACTTTGATCTTTTCAAATTTGGGAAAGTGGTACTTACTTCAAAGGGGAGTTAGGGAAAATTTCAAGTATTCAGTTCACAGCCTGGCCCACACAAAGCCAGGAAGTTAGTTGTCTCTAAGGGCCTGAGAAGGTCTCTGGCTCTTAGCATGATAAACCTGAGATCACACAGACTGGTTCAGTATTTGTGACTGCAGTCTATCTCAGCTGGTACTGGTGTGAGTTAGCAAAATCTCAGACTCAAGCTCTTAAGACAGAAACAGTGTTCTTTCCCTGGGACAGCCCCCATCTCACCTCACATAGCGCTACCTCTCCTTCCTGAGAACCTATCAGCTAGACAAGGCTGATCTCTGTGCTCTTTCTACCTCACCTCATAGCGCTACCTATCCTTCCTGAGAACCTATCAGCTAGACAGATCTCTGTGCTCTCTTTACCTGCCTTCCTGTGGCAATGCTTCCCCCACTGGTCTCCAGCCCTTCCTGTCTCATGCTTTTCTATTCATCTTTTGTCTTTGTTTCTTTCTCAGGTGTGACCCACTCACTGAAGAATGTGAACTTTGCCTGAAAATCCCACATGAGTGCTTCCCTGTCTCCTTGCTAGCTAAGAGTGTTTTTATCTCCTTTAGATAATATATGCAAAAGAAGTGCATGGCAGTATAACCATATGGTATGCCCTCAAGTCACCTCTCCTATGAAGTTCTTACCAGAAACCTTCAGTGTGTGTGTGTGTGTGTGTGTGTGTGTGTGTAGCCTATACTGCAAGCTGCGTATTTTTAAAGCCCATGATGAAACAGGCTGACCACATACATTTCATATTCCTGTGTCTCAGCTTTCTAGTTTCAGCCAAGGATAGGGAAAGAATGTGGTTCTGTCTGCAGTGTCAGAAGAAAGAAATGCACAGAGATTCAAATAAAGAAAATAAGAAAAAGAGAACAATATAAATCATGAATTCTTTCTTAGAATGGACACAATGGCCATGTCAGTGGATCCCAGGTTCACGGCTTCCTCAGTGACATTGTCTCTCCACCATCTGGTCAAATCCAACACTTTGCCATGTGGGATGCTCAGGTTTGGTTCATTTGAAGTCTCAAAAACATAAATGAGATGGAAGAATAGAGTGGAATAAGAGTGTCCTTGCTTGCACTGAGTGTTTCATCTTTTCAGGTTCTACCAACAGTCAAATTGGGAAGTGTTTGAACTTATGAGTGCAAATGGAGGCAGTAGCTGGCTGATATCTCACCCCAGCTGTAGAGTCAGGGCAGTCACTGTGCCTTTATAAGCACTGTCAGGTGCTCCTGCTTCCATGGGAAAATGGTGATACAAAAATCATGTTCCTGCCCTCTGGGGATGAGAGTCACATAAAGTGTCTCCTATAAATCATATTTTTGCCTGTCTAAGTAGATCAGACAAGGGAGAAGAAAAAGAGGTTCTCTATGGCAAGGAACTTTGATCATTCTGATCAAACACAGACCACCGATCAGCCCTTCACAGTGCTACAAGTCTGCAGTGCTGTTATAATAGCTACCAGTCACTGTCGTTGGGATGTCTTTAAAAGGGAGTTGTAATTAAACATATGATTGTGTCCAGGCATCCTAATCATCCATCTATCTCCGTTGCAGAGAGGGCCTGCTGATTTTTTTGTTTTGTTTTTTGTTTTTTGTTTTTAGCAGCCTTCTGGAACCAGCCTTGGGAAGGCAATTTGCAGGCTGACTGAACTCATGGATTGAGCAGATTCACCAGGACATCTGCTGCCAATTGTTTTGGTCCTCTGCTTCTCAGACTCAGATAGGAAAATACAGAAAGTAAAAGGCAATTATGGAGTCCCAGGCAGGCACTGATTGATTTTTTTTCTTTCTCTTATCATCTCCTTAGAACAGTACAGGATACTAACAATACCCTCCAATTTTGCAGTCCCCTTGGCCTTACAATGACACTGCTTTCCAGCTGCCTCTTGCTTAATCCTATTCACTTTGTTCTTGAAAGAGATCTTTATTCCAGTTTCCAAAGTTTCCAGGCATGAGACAGTAAAAAAATAAAAAATAAAAAATAAAAATTAAAAAAAAAAAGCCCTGCCCTGGCCAGGATGATGACATGTGAAAGAGACAAAACCTCTAAAGATCCCAAGTTCACGGCAGAGCTGAGGGACCCTCCTAGCAAGTCGTCCTCCTAACTCTAGGAAAGCTTAGGGTAATGAGATATTTGAAACATACATGACGAGTGTGTGAGAAACACGTAAGATGTAAGGGATCATTACAGACACAGCTTTCTCAAACTGGCTATGGACAGACAGGGCAGACGTGGAATCATCGTTACCAAGTGAATTAGATGCCCTCAGCCATATCTCAGATGAGGAATGGGGACAGAAGCAAGACTTGGGAAACAGACTGGAACTTGTACCCAGTACCATCAAGATTATTGTCAACTACATTTCTCTTCAATCCTCTGTCCTATAAGATATGGACTTATGTTCCTCTTAGAAAGGCACCTATAGTTCAGAAAGAGGACTACATGGTGACAGCTACTCAGCCAGCAGTCACAGGCCAGGTCTCCCTCCATGCCTGCTGCTCCACATGATCTCACACTGCTCCCTACCCTAGGTCCCTCTCACTGGGCTGCTTCATTGTTTTCCCATCACACACCAACTGATCAAGTTGACGAAGCTCTATCCTTTCTGTTGTCTGTGGGATACAGTTATGCTTACCTTAGCAGAAGGGCAGCAACATGGTTGCTTCAGTTTTTAAAATGGTCCTACTTGAATCATCTAAGATGTATCTGGGGCAAGTACGAAAACCCACAGTTTGAGTTCTCCCCTGAATCTCTCAGTAAATTCAGTCAGTAGGCCACCGGGACAGTGTGACTTTCTTCTACTGTATATGTTCCCATCATATATAATAGGTATCATTTGACCCAAGAAATATGAAAACTATAATCACAGACATATAGAAAGAATTGGTTGCTAGGAAACAGGAAGCTAAAGGGAGGTAGATATTCCATTCTGAAAGGATACTCTAGGTAAACCTCTGAGTTCTATAAAATTCATTGTCTGAGAGTACTGAACATTCCTATTGAAAAAGCACTGTTATGAACCCCTAACCTACACTTTGGAATCCTGCATCCCTGCATCACTGAAACAAGCACCACCGACATGAGTCTGTTTGTCTACACAGGATTCCCAAAGACCCACAGACATAATTCTTCCTGCTTTCAGTGACCATTTATCCCGTCAACTAAGGGATCTGCTACTGTCTGAGTCTTGCCAAATGTAGCTGTCAGTTTCTAGTCTAACTTGGGCCAAGTTTTCACCATTCCCTGTGAGCTCCAAAGTGAGACCTAGAGCTGATTTAGAAACTGTCCTATTTCAGACACAAGATGACATAGGAACATGATTGCTCCAGACTGTCACACTTATTTCTACCAAGATCTACCATGGAGCTCCACACAGGTCTGTCTTCCAACTAAAACTGTAAACCCAGTGATATCAGCACCCTGCCTTTGTTTACCCACCTTACAGTTATTGGTCTGTTATAGTCATCCTTGTGCTACCCAGTTTATCCTCCTGCAAGGCCCTGCTCATCTCTGCCGCATTTGCTTGGCATTCATTCCTAATACACTTCCTTATCCTCACTTGTGAACTCCCTGTGGACCAGTCATATTCTAATTCCTCTTCCTCAGAGTATGTTTATAAAGTTTCTATATGACTCTATAATGCCATTACTTGCTTATAAATTTCATTTCTGAGGAAATACTTCTGAAGGCATTATTCTTAGAAATACCAAAGATTCAATGACATCAAGGCTGGTAATCATCATATGCTAACTACCTCCTTTATAGAAAGTAGATAATCTTGTTCCTCCCAACCAGAGCTCTTCATTTTATGTAGAAAAGAGATATGTGTTTATTCATTCAAACAGTATTTATCCAGTGCTTAATATATGCTACTTACTGGCCAGACATTGGGAATACAGCAATGTATTCATTGTCCAAAGCCCAACATAGAAAATGACAAAGAGCTTTTATGGCCACATCTTTGACTGAACCAAAGCTCAGAGTGAGTTAGGACTTAAGTCCTATTCTAGTTTGCTTTCTGTTGCCATGATAAATCACTGACCAAAACTGCTTTGGGGAGGATGAAGTTTATTTGCTTACATGTTAGAGTTTATCATTAAGGAAAGCCATGGCAGGACCTTGGGGGCAGGAACTGAGGCAGAGACCACCGGAAGAACATGATGTACTGGCTTGCTTCTGCCTGCATTGCCTAGCTACCTTTCTTATACGGCCCAGCCCCACCTCCCAAAACTAGATACCACCCATGGTTGGCTGGCTCCTCCTACACAATTGATAGTTAAGAAAGTAGCTCAGATGACCATGTGGTTTTTTTCTTTCAGTTTGTTTATGTAGTGGATTACATTGATGGATTTCCGTATATTGAACCATCCCTGCATCCCTGGGATGAAGCCTACTTGATCATGGTGGATGATCGTTTTGATGTGCTCTTGGATTCGGTTAGCAAGAATTTTATTTAGTATTTTTGCATCTATATTCATAAGAGAAATTGGCCTGTAGTTCTCTTTCTTTGTTGGATCTTTTTGTGGTTTAGGTATTAGCGTAATTGTGGCTTCGAAGAATGAGTTGGGCAGTGTCCCTTCTGTCTCTATTTTGTGGAATAGTTTGAAAAGTATTGGAAACTATTAGAAAAGAAACTTGGGAAGACCCTGGAGGACTTGGGCACAGGGGAAAAGTTACTGAACAGAACACCAATAGCTTATGCTCTAAGATCAAGAATCGACAAATGGGACCTCATAAAATTACAAAGTTTCTGCAAAGCAAAGGACACTGTCAGAAGGACAAAATGGCAACCAACAAAGTGGGAGAAGATCTTTACCAACTCCACATCCGACAGAGGGCTAATATCCAATATATACAAAGAACTCAAGAAGTTAGACCGCAAAGAAACAAATAACCCTATCAAAAAATGGGGCACAGAGCTAAACAAAGAATTTTCACCAGAAGAAATTCGGATGGCCGAGAAACACCTTAAAAGATGTTCAACATCATTAGTCATCAGGGAAATGCAAATCAAAACAACCCTGAGATTCCACCTCACACCAGTCAGAATGGCTAAGATTAAAAACTCAAGAGACAACAAGTGCTGGCGAGGATGTGGAGAAAGAGGAACACTCCTCCATTGTTGGTGGGATTGCAAAATGGTAAAACCGCTCTGGAAATCAGTTTGGCGGTTCCTCAGAAAATTGGGCATGTCACTTCCAGAGGACCCTGGCATACCACTCCTGGGCATATACCCAGAGGATTCCCCTGCATGCAATAAGGACACATGCTCCACTATGTTTATAGCAGCCTTGTTTATAATAGCCAGAAATTGGAAGGAGCCCAAATATCCCTCAAAGGAGGAATGGATACAGAAAATGTGGTATATTTATACAATGGAATACTACTCAGCAATTAAAAATAATGAATTCATGCAATTTGTAGGTAAATGGTTAGACCTAGAAAATATCATCCTGAGTGAATTAACCCAATCACAAAAGAATGGACATGAAATGCAATCACTGATAAGTGGATATTAATGAGCCCAGAAGCCCTAAATACTCAAGACACTAATAGCAAGTCAAATGATTCCCAAGAAGAAGAAAGGAGAGGACCCTGGGCCTGTAAAGATTGCATCCAGTTTAGTAAAGAAACCGAGGTGGGGAGGGGGAATGATTGGGGAACAGTTGGGGGGGAGAGGAACTATGGGAACTATGGTGGGTGGGAACTAGGAAAGGGGAAAGCCTTTGGAATGTAAACATAGAATATAGAAAATAAAAAAAATTAAAAAAATAAAAAAAAATTGGGAACTAAAAAGCAAAATTAACAGTATAACAAGTTTTGGCTTAAAAATTTGGCAGAGGAATGCCTTGTCAGGCATCAGTGGGAGGAGTGGTCCTTGGTCAGGTGAAGGCTCAAAGAGGAAATTGAGGGGGGAGGGGGGAGTGGGTCGGGTGGAGGAGCATATGCGTGGAGGCAGCGGGTGGGAGGGGTTGGGGGTCTTTGGGGAGGGGGAAATAATGAAAGGTTTTAACAATGGAAATGTAAATGAAGATTATATTCAATAAACCAAATTTAAAAAAACAAAACAAACAAAAAAAAAAAAAAAAGAAAGTAGCTCAGAGACAAGCCTACTGGCCAGTTTGGTGGAGGCATCCCTCAGATGACGTTCCCTCTTCCCAACTGTGTCAATTGACAGCCAAGGTTAGTCCCAAACTAGCCTTTCTTTACAAATTCAGTTAAAAATTTTGGAAACATGAGAGGAAAAAAAGGACTGAAGTTGCAAAAATCTGATGCTCATTATAACAAGATCTATGGTCTACTCTTACCTCCATCCCTAACTGCACTTAAGTAGTTTGTATCACAACCCTGCCTCTGAAGACTTGATGAGGAACTGTTCACACCTGTGTGACACTTCGTTCCTTGCTCCTTATAACCATCTGGCTTTGTAGTTTCCCAGTATGAGAATATTTCTATTCTACTAGAGTATAGCCTGCCAGTGACTTCTAAGCATTAAGAGTTTTATGGAGTTTCTGAAGACCAATTCCCTCCATGAAACTGAACAACACTTTCCAAGCACCATAAAGGACTTGAACATAGTGTGTTCGCTAACTTGAAAATTGTTAAATGAGTGCACAGCACTGAGCAAAGCACAGGTTAAATATCCTTAATCTAGAAACATTAAATTCTCGAAAATCTAGGTAGAAAATTTTGGATCCTTCATTGTGGGTGGAGCCACTGGGGAACACCATCTTGTGCTCGAGGTTGGACCCTAGGACACTATAGAAAATGGAAAGGGCAAGATCCAGGACGAGGAAGGAATTCCTCCTGATCAGCAGAGGCTGATCTTTGCTGGTAAGCAGCCAGAAGATGGCTGCACTTCGTCTGACTACAACATTCAAAAGGAGTCTAGCCTTCATCTTGTGTTGAGACTTCGTGGTGGTGCTAAGAAAAGGAAGAAGTCTAATACCACTCCCAAGAATAATAAGCATAAGAGAAAGAAGGTTAAGTTGGCTGTGCTGAAACACTATAAGGTGGATGAAAATGGCAAAATTAGCCGACTTCATCCAGAGTGTCCTTCTGATAAATGTGGTGCTGGAGTTCTCAAGGGCAGCCACATTGACAGCCATTACTGTGGCAAGTGTTGTCTTGACTTACTGCTTCAACAAGCCAGAAGACAAGTAGTTGTGTATGAGTTAATAAAAATAAGGAATTTGATTTATGTATATAAGGTATATATGAAATATAAATAGTATCTTATCTATAAGATCCCATTATTTAGATACCTGTAGTTTTTCCATAATCTGAAAACAACATCCAGCATCTGAAACATGCCTGGCCTCATGAATTTTGGATAAAGGATGCACAAGCTTTATATGGATACAAGTTTTCAGTGCCAAAGGAAACATGTCCCATTTAGATCCTTCATGTTGGACAGACCATCAAAGTTCTAATGAGAAAATGCTTCAGCTGCATTGGGAGGAGGAGGAAGAGGGAAGAAAGGGGAAAGAAGGAAAGGAGGGAAGGGAGGGAAGAAAGAAAGAAAGTAAGAAAGAAAGAAAGAAAGAAAGAAAGAAAGAAAGGAAGGAAGGAAGGAAGGAAGAAGGAATGGAGGGAGGAAGGAAAGAAAGGATGGGAGGGAGGGAGGGAAGGTAGAAAAAATAAATGGAGAGAAGAAGAAAGAAAGGGAGAGAAGAAACAGAAGAAGGGAGAAAAGGAGAAAAGAAAAGATAGAGGAAAGGGAGAAAAGAAAGGATGGGGAGGAAGGGAGGGAGGGAGAAAGGAAAGGAAGAAGGAAGGGAAGGAAGAGGAAAAGAAAGGATGGGAGGGAGGGAGAAAAGGAAGAAAGAAGGGAGGAAGGAAAGAAAGGATGGGAGGAAGGGACAGAGGGGGAGAGTGAGGAAGGAAATGAAGGAAGAAGCAAGGGAGGAAGGAAAGGAAAGAAGAAGGGGAAAGGGAGGAAAGAAAGCATGGGAGGGATGGAGGAAGGGAGGAAGGGAGAAAAGGAAGTGAAAAGGAAGGGAGGGAGAAAGGAAAGAAGGATGGGAGGGAAGAAAGGAGGGAGGAAGGGAAAAAAGAAAGAAGGGAGCGAAGATGGAAAAAGGACAGGAGGGTGGAAGGAAGGAAGGAAGGAAGGAAGGAAGGAAGGAAGGAAGGAAGGAAGAAGGAATGGAGGGAGGAAGGAAAGAAAGGATGGGAGGGAGGGAGGAAGGAAGGAGTATTAAAGCTGATGGCTCCTTAGGACTGATGCTGAAGAAGTCATTTGGCATCCATATCCAAGTGCCCACATGGGAACATTCTCGGGGATTGGGCCATTGGTTTGGATGGTATTAACCCAGGTTAGGCTAGCATTACAGCAAGCTTCCTGCCTCTGCCCAGGTGCTTGGGCCTAGACCTCACTTCGTGTATTTATTTTTAGTTAGAAAAGATTTGCTACTCTGACAGCAACTGAAGTGCTTTCTAGCTGTTACCAACACCAGGCTCACTGTGACACTTGTTTGGTTGTCGTGTAGCAAATGACATGGGCATTTTTTGAAACCATACTTTTGTTTAGTTACAATACTGCTTCCTAAAAGGGAGAAAGGTTGGAGTTTGAAACTTGCAACTCTTCACTAAATTAATTTGACAGGTACAATGGTCTGAATTTGTAAATGACACAAAACAGCTACTACAGGGGAAGGAATGCCTGACTCTTGTTACTCTGGGGTTTCTATGTTTCTGGGACAAAAGCCATTGCAAAAAGTGATGGCAAGTCCAGTACCGCACATTAAGGGTTTTTGTTTGTTTGTTTGTTTGGTTGGTTGTTTTTTTTTTTTTTTTTTTGGTTGAGTTTTTTGGGGGGTGGTGCTCAATCATGAAAAACATCAAAAGAATGCCTTGTGGTCAGGGTTGTTCTTTATTTCATCTTCCATAGTTATTAATCTATTGGGGAGAATAATGGCATGGGACTTCTTTCTAGGCTCGTGATCATATTACTTGTTTGAACATGATTGCTGTCCAAAGCCCCAGCGGTGGGGCTAGATGAAATCAGCCACTTTGGTCATGATAAAAACTTCGAATTAGGAGTGGCACCGAGGACCCACAGTGCAGTGAGTACAAACCCGCACTAAAAAGTGTCTCGCCTATGCAGGAGCTGGAACAGGCTCCAAACAGCTTCCCTGCCAGCACCTCTACTAATAAGAAAGCGCAGGGGTAAAACTTTAAAATGAAGGAAGAAAATTGTTCTCTCACTCTGACGCCTACCTAGTCCATAATCTGTTCTCTTAGATCTCACCTGATACATTGGTACTCTTCATTGTGGTACATACTCAGGAAACTTTCTCGGAGCCGTGCACACAAAACAGGAAAAAGAGATAATCAAAAGCAGTGAAGTAAAAGATTGGCCAACAACTGTGTTCACAACAGTAGTACCCAGGGCCACCAGGGTACACTGATGGCCGCCTCACACGCCACACAAGTGACTCCTGGAGATGGCTGCCCTGTTGCTCAAAATGTGCATGAGACACCACTGGGGTGCTTGGATTACTTTTGTTGTTGATCATTTGGTTCGGTAAGTTAGACTGGGGGGAGGTAGTGGCTGACTTCGTTTGCTTTTGTTTGTTTGTTTGTTTGTTTGTTTGTTTGTTTGTTTTTGAGACAAGTCATGAAGCACCCAGGCTAGCCTTAAACTATCAATCTTTCTGACTCGGCCCCCAAGTGCCAGATTTCCAGGTGTGAATTGCTGGGCCCAGATACAATGCCTCTCCAATTTGTCAGTTTCTGGCTTCCCCTCTCTTCTTTCCAAAGGAAGCCCACTGCTCTGAAGCCCAGAGTTCTGCACTTAGCCAAACCCTTAGGCAATTATTTTTTGCAACATTTAGAAACCACTGAACCAAAAAAAGAAATCAAAAGTTCTCCATATTGTCTCCTTTCCCTTCCAAGACCCTTTGGACTAGCAGCTGACTTTGCCTCTTGGGACCTAAACAGTAGTACACATCTTAGGCCCTATGAAAAAGTTTTCAGATTCTACATAAGACAAAAATACAGGAATAGTTGGTACCAAAGAATACCCAAGTAGGGCATCCCTGTGCTTACTGGGACAGCTGAACTCGGAACCACCCCAGGAAGTGCATTCCCCCCAAAGAGTGCTAGTGCCTCAGGTCCACTGGCGTGCCCTAATTGAGACATGCTTCATGGGAAAATTGGATAATTAAAGAGCAAGTGTTCAATTAAGTTTGCCTCTTGATTGAATCCACAAAGTCCTAAGAAATATACAGGGTGCTAAAAGGCTGTGGGCAGCGATGTTCATTACTGCTAACTGTAAGGAATGGACTCTTTTGAAGTCGGAGTAACTTTTGATGCCTGGGTGTTAGAGGCAGCATCATAGACTTGGCGGCCATTATTTAATGTCCCTGGTCCATCCATGTTTCCACATTCCTTTCTGCTCCTGGCAGCCATTCTTTCGCCATCATTTTAACTTCCTCCAGGAGATCTGTCAGGCCTTCCGCTGACCTTGAGGGTGGATACAGGATAATAAATTGCCTCTGGGAAGCTCTCTTGCTCTGCCATTCCTGGCTGTGTTAGTCAAGGGGGTGGAGAGTGTTTTACAAAATCAGTTTTTCCTTTGTCATTTGACTTTTATATATAGGACAGAAACACTAAATGCAAAGTATTTCTTTTACATGAAGAATCCAGATTTAAATTGAGGTGTGTGTGTGTGTGTGTGTGTGTGTACACATGCATGTCCATTTGCAGGATAGAGTGTGGTGTCAGGTATCTTCCTCTATTGGCCACTTTCGGTCTTGACCATGCGTCTCTCACTACATCTGGAACTTGCTGTTCTAGGGGATACATGCTCCACATGTATATGTATATGATACATGCTATGTTCATAGCAGCCTTATATATAATAGCCAGAAGCTGGAAAGAACCCAGATGTCCCTCAACAGAGGAATGGATACAAAAAATGTGGTATATATATACACAATGGAGTACTATTCAGCCATTAGAAACAATGAATTCATGAAATTCTTAGAGAAATGGATGGAGCTGGAGAACGTCATACTAAGTGAGGTGACCCAGTCTCAAAAGAATACCCATGGTATGCAGTCACTGATAAGTGGATATTAGCCTAGAATCTTGGAACACCAAAGACATAATTCACATACCAAGTGAGGTCTGACAAGAAGAAAAGAGTGGACACTGGAGCTAGAATGGACCAAAACATCATTGTGGGGGAGTACAAGAACAGTGAGGTGGGAGGGGGTGGATGAGGGAGCAGGGGGAGGGAAAAGGGCATGTGGGACCCTTGGGTGGTGGGGAACCAGAAAAAGGGAAATGAATTGTAAATATAGAATATATCCAATAAAAAATATTAAAAAAAAAGAAAAATATTGTCTTTTATAAAACTTGCATTGGTCATGGTGTCTGCTCATAGTAGTGAAACAGAAAGACAGAAATTGATACCAGGAGTGGGGTATTGCTGTGATAGACCTGACTATGCCTTTGTTTGGAAGAATGTGGATTTTGAGACTTTGGAATTGGAAAGCCATGGAATGCCTTAAATGGGGCTTAATGGGCCAGCATAGTAGGACTATGGAAGACAGTGGTGCTGAGAGTCATTTGAACTGTGCATTCTTGATGGCCCAAGATGTTTCAGTGGAGAAGAACTTTAATATGTGGCCAAGAGACTGTTTTTGTGATGTTTGGGTGAAGAACATGGCTGCTTTTTGCAATTGTCTGAAGAGACTGCCTAAGGCTAAGGTAAAGAGATTTATATTAATTGCATCTACAAAGGAAGCATCAAAAAAAGCCCAACAAAGACTTTGTTCTCTGGTTAAGTCTGATGAAGAACATGTTGAACAAACATAGCAAGGTGAGAAAGGAAAACTACAGAATATATAGTTTGAGAATTAAAGGCACTCCAGGAAGTAAAATGGAGCAGAATTCAAGGATATTAAATTGAATTAGAGGAGTGGTGACTTTGGGGAAATATTCCACTCAGCTAAATTTGGGCCCAGGCAAGGTAGTATGAGCTTTTAATACAAGGAAGCAAAGATAAACAGATCTCTGAGTTCAAGGACAGCCTAGAACAGGCAATGAAGGAGTTAGAAGAAAGGAAGCTAGTGATAACATAATAGAACAAGGGGGCCAATGCTCCAGCTCCTGCAAGCAGCAGAACTCAACAGCTTTGGTCATGTGTCTCTGGATTTATATTCAAGAGGAGAAGGATACTACTGGGACAGTTGATGCTGGTTAGATGGAGCTAAGAAATTAGTGGTGATTAAGAAGAGACCAGCATCACTTAGGTGAAATTTTCTGGGAAATGTTTTCTGAGAGCACAAAGAAGCTGTATTCCAGAGATAGCCAAGGTTGTACCTCATGCTGCAGCTGTACTTGGTACTGTGCAAGAATCATTCCGGTGGTACTGGTTTTGGAGGCAGGACTGCATCATGAAGAAGAGCTGAGGCTTGGTACTGTGAGAGGTCATGAAAGGCCATTGGTGAAAGTGCAGCCTCAGTTGTAGTTGACAGCTTAGGACTGAAGGGGTCATGCAAAGTAGTTGAGGCTTGGTACCATGAAGAGAGCCTATGAGAGGCTTTGGTGAAGCCTAGTTGCAGTGGAAGACCCCAGCATATTAGAGATGTCTGTACCAGGGATGACCACCAAGAGCAGCAGTAGCAGAGGAGTGGCAACCTGAACTTAGAGTGCTACAGAGGGCAGAGCTGGAAAAGTGACACCAGCTCTTTGGAGATGCACAGAAGATCATGTATGGATCTCCGACATTGAAACAGAAGCTATGAAGCTGATTTGGGGACCCCGAGATGTTAAAGATGCCAGAGTCACAGGATGCTTGCCAAGGAAAACTTCTAACAGGGAGTGTAACCAACCCAGGAGAAAGAACCTTGTTGCAGTCAACAAAGATGAAAAAGAAGTTGAAGATCTGAAAACTGCTTTGACATCAGACATGGAGATACAGAGGCTGGAGTTTGCCCAGATGGTTTCCTGTCTTGCTTTGGGAATTACAGTTAAGTAATTGGATGAATCTCAGGAGAGACCTTGAACTTTGGACTTTTAACACTGTTGAGACTGCTATAATCTACGGGGACTTTTGAAGTTGGACTAAATATATTTTGCACTATGCTATGTTTAGGTATGGCACCCATAGACTCATGTTTGAACAAACCTATGGGGGCCAGGGAGTGGAATGTGATGTTTGTATATGCTTGTCCCAAGGAGTAGCACTATTAGAAGGTGTAGCCTTGTTGGAGGAAGTGTGTCACTGTGGGGGTGGGCTTGGAGATCTTACTCCTAGATGCCTAAGGATTCCCAGTCTGTTCCTGGCTTCCTTTGGATAAAGATGTAGAACTCTCAGCTCCTCCTGCACCATGCCTGCCTGGTAGCTGCCATGCTCCTGCCTTGATGATAATGGACTGAACTTCTGAACCTGTAAGACAGCCCCAATTAAATGTTATCTTTTATCAAACTTGCATTGGTCATGGTGTCTGTTTACATGGTTACTGTTTACAGCAGTAAAACCCTAACTAAGACATACCATTTAGGAAATCAGACTTGGATGACATCTAGAGAACCTGGCTGGGCAATAAGAAACTTAGAAAGAATGCCTAACAAGGAGCATAAAGCCAGTGACACATCACAACCACCACTACCAACACAACCTCCACCACCAACCACCTCCATCACCACCAGCTCTCCACCACCAACCACCTCCATCATTACCACCTCTACCATCAACCACCTTCATCCTTACCACCTCTACCACCAACCACCTCCATCATTACCACCTCTACCATCACTCCACCATCACTACTTCTACCACTACCACCACAACCTCCACCACCTTCACCTTCACGACCACCAACAACTCCACAACCTCTGCTGGGACAGGTATGTTCCAGCTTTGATAATTTTTGTCTTCTTCAGATTCAAAGTTAGAGTAGAGTTAGACCATGCTGGGTCTGGAGACCTTGTGGGGGGCAGATGCAAGAGTTCACTCGGTCTCTGCCTGTAGCAGCCAGACTAAGTAAATAAAGTGTTACTGTAGGCCACTGGAGGACTAGAAGAAATGTAGAAGAAATAACTGTATGGAACACTGGCTACTTGAGACCTGCCAGAACCTTCTAGAAACTAGGAAAAACGCTGGCCCTAAAATATCATCTTGACAAAGAGAACTGAGTCCAGCTGATGCTGGCTTAAGAGGAAGGAGTACCTTTCAGTCTGGACAATGATTGTAGAGCTGGGCCTCTGACAGCTGCTGCCTACACACCTAACTTCCTGTCTTTGGTATGACTTCTAGTACTTCCCAGGGACTGTTAACCCAGACTATAGAGGCAACAGATCCCCATGGTACTGGAATTTTCTCAAGAATCTCATTCAGGAAAAAAAAAGGCTGGAAGCCAGTGCTGGTCACATGGGAAACTCTCTGAGACTGAGATTCCACATATTTCTGACAACCTGTTAGACCACCGCCCACTAAGAACTGAAGCCGAAACACTGATAACGGTCAGGACCACACCTTGACCAGCACTGCTTACTAGCCATACATTCCTCTTGACCTCTTAACTGCTTTTCCTGTTGCTAAGATTAAACCATTTTCCAGGAAAGGGGGTTTACTTTGGCTCACAGCTCAGCATTCCATAACAGTGGAGAAGTCACAGTCACCAGAATTTGAAACTGGTAACATTTCATTCAGTCAGAAATCAACAAAAGAAGAGAGTGCTTGCTCTCTGTTCATACTCTCTTCTCTACACAGTGCAGGATCCCAGCCAAGGAATGATGCCACCAACAGCAAGCGGACGCCCAACCTAGTTTAGTCTAATCAAGACAATTTCCCAGAGGTATTCCAAAAGGCCTATCTTCAAGTGGATTTTAAATCTCATCAAATTGACCGTTGAGATGAAACATCACAATTTCTAGGTGGGGGATGGCCAAGACCAGGATTTTAACACTGTCAGGGCCGTGTAGGCTCTGACCTTAACAGCTGGGGAAATGCTGTGGTGATAGGACCGGACATCAAAGGATAGCAAGCAGAAAGTCCTCTCCTCCTCTAGCCTCTAGGCTCTTAGCATCCTCTATAAACCAGAACTCAGCTCAGAAAGCAAAAGCATACTTTGCATAAACCCTTCCCCAGTACCACACATCCAGGAAGAGCAGCTTGGGGCACGGCTGAGAGGCCATGCCCTGATCAAACCAGAGGCCTGACAAATGTAGAGATGCTTACTGGGAGCCAAAAGGAAATTCAAGCCCTAACAAATGGGGAGCGAGTGCCAGTTAAGTGTGTCTAAGAATCTGAGGGTGGATACCTCTCATCTCATAAAGCAGAAAATGATTGTCATGTGTGAAGGTGAGAGATTTACACAGCAATGGTTGGGGGGATCTGAAAGTGACTTTATTGATTCATAGCAAATGAAACACAGAGAATCTGGCATAAAGAATTGAATATTGATAGAGCATTTGTTGGGTATAGCAGAAAACCACAAAAATCTCCTTAGAAATTATTGCAGTAGCCCTGTACTTGAAAATCTGGTTTGGAACATGGCAGATTGAGAGTCTAAAGCAGTAATTCTTAACCTTCCTAATGTTATAATCCTTTAATGCAGTTCCTCATGTTGTAGTGACCCCCAACTATAAAATTATTTTCATAATTGATATTTATAACTAATTTTGCTACTGTTATGAATCATAATGAAAATATGCAGAACATCTGATATACCACCCCTATGAAATGGTTTTTTGAACCACAAAGGGGTCAGAACCCACAGGTTGAGAGCCATTGGTCTAAAGAGTCTGTGCAGTTCCTATTGAAGGCTTGGATGAGGAAATGCAGATCTGGTAATGGAGTGAGAACTGGGCAGAAGAGCAGTGGAGAGGTCATCAGCTAACCAAGACAATCAAACCCAAAGAGGATATACTCACACAAAGAGGGACCTACCACAGACCCACAGTTCTGTCTGTACTTGTTCAAATTTACTGCACAGCAGGGTTTCCAGTATTGACAGAAGTAGTTTTAGAAGATGCATTGAGTTCTAAGAAGATTCCACACCAGAAGGATTTACAGGTTGCTTGAAATTTTAGGACTCATGTTAGCCTGTGAAAGATTCTCAGAGTCTGGTTACAAGAAACACAAGTTTAACCCACAGTTTCCTTGACTTCCTAAAAACCAAGACGCCTGGTTTCCAAAGCATCACCCTGAGCTTTTCTTCACGATCACACTTTGTAATACACTGTCAGATATGGCCTGTAACCGTGTATAATTACTCACTCCACAGGAGAAATCCATGTCCTCTTCGTCCTTTGTTGTCCTAGTGAGACTGGGAACTTCTCCCAGGTGTTTCATCACACTCTCCAGAGGAGATGGGTGCAGACTAATATTTGTGGACAAGATTCTGGTTGCAAACACCAATCCAGACAAAACTGCTGCTGCCTTCTTGGGCCGTGGCCACTTTGGAGAGTGCCACACAGAGCCTGTGGAACATTTCTTTGCTGTGGATCTGAGGCATGAAACACAGTGGCAGCTAACAGCATCTGTCATTCTGGAGAGACTGGACTTTTTATTTTCCAAAGTTGACTGGCTTTCAGGAAACCAGAAATGGTAGTAGCAACCTCAAAGGAAAAAAATCCTTGAGAAAGATTACTGATCAGCCTACCATGTCTCCTGCCTACAGAGAAGTTGCCAGAAACCAATGTGGACTTGGAGAAGGTTGAAAGACCTGTTTCTATGGTGTGAAATCAGACACACACCAAAGACAAGTTTAATGTCCTGAAGTAATTTTACTCCAGGGAGAAGAGTCTGCCTCTACCTGCCCTGGAAACAAAACAAAAACAAGCAAGCAAGCAAGCAAAGGCCAAAGTGCATAACAAAAACTCATGCCTTCTCCATGGTCCAAAATACCTTCCCGGTTTATCAGCCTCTGGAGTTTTCTCAGACTACTGAAGGATGCCGAATACGCTCTGCTTTTGTGGATCACAGGCAAGACTAATTTCATTCCAGAAGTAAAAGCCCTTTTGTGTTTGCAGAGCTATATGAAAATAAGCAAACTTCGGCTGTTACCCGAGCTTCAGACAGCACTGCAGGAAGGGCTCTGTGTTTTCAAATACATGTGTTTGGAGTAAGACGCTCTGTAAGCACCCCAATACAATTTTTATTATACTCATTTTCATTTTTATAAGTAGAATTACATTATTTCTCCCATTCTCTTTGGTTTCCCCCCAGCCTCTTGCATGTACCTCCTTGCTACCAAATTCATAGCCTCTTTTTTCTTTAGTTGTTGTTTCAGGTAGACATATTTACATATATAAATATATGTATATTCCTAAATATATAAACATAGTGTGTTCTGTCTGGATGTTTTCTATCTCAGGGATGCTCACTGGACAGTGTATAACTAGTTGAAGAGCTCTTCCCTTGAGAGGATGATGCCATAAGTCTAGGTAGAGAGCTGTTGGCTCCTTTCTATGTATGCGTGCCCCTACTGCACCCTTGCTTATCATGTTATGCTGGCCATGGTGGTTCACAGGCATCATAGCTGATTAGGATTATTGGTTGCTTCCCTCCTTTGAACATTTCCATAGCACCTCTGCTAATATAAAAGCTAATCCTCAAGGGCAGGGCTATCAGGTCAAATGCAGCTCAGTTCATCCGGACCCTGTATCTGAAGTACATGGTATCTTCAGCAATAGGCACTTCCTTTCACCTCTGAGAGGCAAGCAAGGACATCAGGAATAGTCTGTAATATTTGGAGAGTCTCTGACAACCATAACCAAGAACCCCAAAGGGACTTCCTTTTTTTCTTTATTTTCTATATTTCTTGTTTACATTCCAAAGGCTTTCCCCTTTCCCAGTTCCCCCCTCACCATATGTCCCATAAGTCCTCTTCCCTCCACCCATTCCACAGTCACATTTCCCCCATTTCTCTGTTCTGATACTCTCCTACAAAACTGGATCCAGGCTTTTCAGGACCAGGGTCCTTTCCTTCCTTCTTCTTGGAAATCTTTTGATTTGCTAATTGTGCCTTGAGTATTCAGAGCTTTTGGGTTCATTAATATCCACTTATCAGTGATTGCATTTCATGTGTATTCTTTCGTGATTGGGTTAACTCACTTAGGATGATATTTTCCAGATCCAACCATTTGCCTACAATTTGCATGAATTCATTATTTTTAATTGCTGAGTAGTATTCCATTGTATAAATATACCACATTTTCTGTATCCATTCCTATTTTGAGGGACATCTGGGCTCCTTCCAACTTCTGGCTATTATAAATAAGGCTGCTATGAACATAGTGGAGCATGTGTCTTTATTGTATGCAGGGGATTCCACTGGGTATATGCCCAGGAGTGGTATGACAGGGTCCCCTGGAAGTGTCATGCCCAGTTTTCTGAGGAACCGCCAGACTGATTTCCAGAGTGGTTGTACCATCTTGCAATCCCACCAACAGTGTAGGAGTGTTCCTTTTTCTCCACATCCTCGCCAGCACCTGTTGTCCCTTGAGTTTTTAATCTTAGCCATTCTGACTGGTGTCAGGTGAAATCTCAGGATTGTTTTGATTTGCATTTCCCTGATGACTAATGATGTTGAACATCTCTTAAGGTGTTTCTCAGCCATCCGAATTTCTTCTGGTGAAAATACATTGTTTAGCTCTGTACCCCATTTTTTGATAAGGTTATTTGGTTCTTTGGGGTCTAACTTCTTGAGCTCTTTGTATATATTGGATATTAGCCCTCTGTCAGATGTGGGGTTGGTGAAGATCTTTTCCCAATTTGTTGGTTGCTGTTTTGTCCTTCTGACAGTGTCCTTTGCCTTACAGAAACTTTGTAATTTTATGAGGTCCCATTTGTCAATTCTTGATCTTAGAACATAAGCTATTGGTGTTCTGTTCAGGAACTTTCCTCCTGTGCCCATATCCTCCAGGGTCTTTCCCAGTTTCTTTTCTATTAGTTTCAGTATGTCTGGTTTTATGTGGAGGTCCTTGATCCACTTGGAGTTGATCTTAGTACAAGGAGATAAGAGTGGGTCAATTCGCATTCTTCTGCATGTTGACCTCCAGTTGAACCAGCACCATTTGTTGAAAGGGCTATCTTTTTTCCACTGGATGTTTGTAGCTCCTTTATCAAAGATCCAGTGACCATAAGTCTTTGGGTTCATTTCTGGGTCTTCAATCCTATTCCATTGATCTACTTGCCTGTCGCTGTACCAATACCATGCAGTTTTTAGCACAATTGCTCTGTACTACTGTTTGAGGTCAGGGATATTGATTACCCCAGAAGTCCTTTTATTGTTGAGAATAGTTTTAGCTATCCTGGGTTTTTTGTTACTCCAGATGAATTTGAGAATTGCTCTTTCTGCACACCTGAAAGCCCTGGAACAAAAAGAAGCTAATTCACCCAGAAGGAGTAGAAGACAGGAAATCATCAAACTAAGGGCTGAAATCAATCAAGTAGAAACAAAGAGAACCATACAAAGAATCAACAAAACCAAGAACTGGCTCTTTGAGAAAATCAACAAGATAGATAAACCCTTAGCCAGAATAACCAAAGGACACAGAGACAGTATCCAAATTAACAAAATTAGAAATGAAAAGGGGGACATAACAACAGAAACTGAGGAGATTCAGAAGATCATCAGATCCTACTACAAAAGCCTATACTCAACACAACTGGAGAATCTGGAGGAAATGGACAATTTCCTAGACAGATACAAAATACCAAAATTAAACCAGGATCAATTAGATCAGTTAAACAGTCCCATAACCCCTAGAGAAATAGAAGGGGTTATAGAAAGTCTCCCAACCAAAAAAAGTATGGGACCAGATGGTTTTAGTGCAGAATTCTATCAGACCTTCAAAGAAGACCTAACACCAATACTCTTCAAACTATTCCACAAAATAGAAACAGAAGGAACACTGCCCAACTCATTCTACGAAGCCACAATAACACTGATACCAAAAGCACACAAAGATCCTACAAAGAAAGAGAACTACATGTCAATTTCCCTTATGAATATTGATGCAAAAATACTAAATAAAATTCTTGCCAACTGAATCCAAGAGCACATCAAAATGATCATTCACCATGATCAAGTAGGCTTCATCCCAGGAATGCAGGGATGGTTCAATATACGAAAATCTATCAATGTAATCTACTACATAAACAAACTAAAAGAAAAAACACATGATCATCTCATTAGATGCTGAAAAAGCATTTGACAAAATTCAGCATCCTTTCATGTTAAACGTCCTGGAAAGAACAGGAATTCAAGGCCCATACCTAAATATAGCAAAAGCAATATACAGCAGACCCGTAGCCAACATCAAAATAAATGGAGAGAAACTTGAAGCAATCCTACTAAAGTCAGGGACTAGACAAGGCTGCCCTCTCTCTCCATATCTTTTCAATATAGTACTTGAAGTTCTAGCAAGAGCAATTAGACAACATAAGGAAGTCAAAGGGATACAAATTGGAAAGGAAGAAGTCAAACTATCACTTTTTGCAGATGATATGATAGTATACGTAAGTGACCCAAAAAACTCCACCAGAGAACTACTACAGCTGATAAACAGCTTCAGCAAAGTGGCTGGTTATAAAATCAACTCAAGCAAATCAGTAGCCTTCTTATACTCAAAGGACAAGCAGGCTGAGAAAGAAATTAGGGAAATAACACCCTTCACAATAGCCACAAATAATATAAAGTATCTTGGCGTGACTTTAACTAAACAAGTGAAAGAACTGTATAACAGGAACTTCAAGTCCTTGAAGAAAGAAATCAAAGAAGACCTCAGCAGATGGAAAAATATTCCATGCTCTTGGATTGGCAGGATCAATATAGTAAAAATGGCCATCTTGCCAAAAGCAATCTACAGATTCAGTGCAATCCCAATCAAAATCCCAAATCCATTCTCCCAAGGGACTTCTTATGGCTGCTCTTGGCATTTTTATTACACAGCCTTATTTAAAGTTGGAGACCTGATGGAGACAGACCTGCTCCTCCTGCTTCTCCTGTTGAGGACCTGCAGAATGCTCAGAGAGGAACTGTTCTCATCTGTCAGCCAAGACCCCTGAAAGCTTCTGAGCTGTACTCCTCAGAGTGTCTCTCAGTGCCCTCCTGCTGCCATGGGTTGGTTTCCTTTAAGTCTCATGTAAAAAATCTGTTTTATGTAATCTTATCCTGCTTGAAAGTTGATAATCCCACATTGACAAAGTACCCTACTTGTTCTTTTTACTGTTTGGAGGAAGACAGGACAGGAACTGGGTGGGAGACCCAGTGGCTTCAATAGAGACTTTCCATGGTGAGTGGGTTTATGTCCAAGATGTCCTCTGTTATGAGGACACGTGAAGAAAGAGCTGTTAGACACAGCTTGTGTTCAATATCAAACATTTACAGTTATTTTCAAGATATTTTCAGTGACTAGTGATGAGAATGGAACTTGGAAAGGCAGCTTTGGGGAGAGGGACCTTGATATTTCTTCTTGGCCCAAAGTTTGTCCTTGTTTCTGTCCAGGCTGGAGACCAAAAACAACAGGAAGTGATTGAGGTATCTAGTTCTGGGTCTGGTTTCTTGTTATTTTCCCCTTGTTTTTACACAGCTACCTGGATGTTTGGGGTTGCACCCTAAACTCTAGTCCATAGACTGCAGTAGAGGAGCACATGGACACTGTTTTAGTCATCATTCTATTGTGAAGAGTCACCATGACCATAACAACTCTTATAAATGAGCGCATTTAATTAGGGGCCTGCTTACAGTTTCAGAGTCCATCGTCATTATGGATGAAACATGGCGGCAAGCAGATGTGGTGCTGACAAGGGAGCTGAGAGCAACATCTTGATCTGAGAGAGATGGGGCCTGCCGTGGCCTTTTTAAATCTCTATGCCTCATCTCCAGTGATACCTTCCTCCAAAAAGACTATGCCTTAATCCTTCTCAAACAGTGCCACTCTCAGGTGACTAGACATTCACAGTCCTGTGGGAGGCATTCCTATTTAAACCACCACAGATACCGCACAGTAAACAACCAGACTAATCAGCTCGCTCACTCCAGTGCCTCAACCCAGAAAATCCAGATTAACCCCTAAACCTTGTGGCAGGCAGCACTTCTCTTAGGACCTCGACTGGAACCGGTTTTATTCCCAGCTCTCAGGTTTTCATCCATGAGTCTGTAATCCTCCTTTCTAAGAAGGATTGTTTGTTCATCAAATTCACATCCCAAACGCAGTTTCTCCTCTCTCCTCTCTGTCCAATTCCTGCCCCCATTCATCCTTTCCCCCCACCCACTCCTCCTATGTTTCTCTTCAGAAATGGGCCAGCCATGACATATCAAGTTATAGTAAGACCAGGTACCTCCTCTTCTATTTAAGGCTAGATGAGGCAGCCCAGCATGGGGAATGGTCCCAACGGCTGGCAGCCCCAGCTCCCACTGTTAGGATTCCCACAAGATCAAGCTGTACAAATGTACCATATGTGCAAAGGCCTTGGTCAGTCCCACGCAGGCTTCTTGGTTGTCCATTCAGTCTCTGTGAGTACCTATGTGTCCAGGTTAGTTGATTCTGTTATCTGGTTTTCTTTACCCCTCTGTATCCTACAATTTTTTTCCTCCTCTTCTTCCATGAGATCCTCCTAATGGTTGGCTGGGGGATCTCTGAATCTGCTCCCATCAGTTGCTGGATGAATCATGTCTTATGACAAGGTGTGTGGGTCTATTGTGGGTCTCTGGGCTTTCCAGCCTCTGGCTCCCTAGTCCTCCAGGAAGTGTCAGGGGTGGCCTCCCTCTCAGGTATGTCTCAAGCTGAACCAGTTATTGGCTAGTCACTCATACAATTTCTATGAAAACCTTTATCACAGCACATCTTGTAGGTAGGACAAATTGTAGGTCAATGATTTGTGTCTGAGTTGGTGTCTTAGTCCTTCCACTGGAAGTCTTGCCTGATTACAGGAGATGGCTGGTTCAGGCACTGAATTCTGCATTACTGTGAGACTTCGCTGGATCTCTCTCACTGACTGCTGGGAGTTTCTATTGCCCTAAGTTTCTAGCTCATCCCAGAAATGTCCCAGACTTCTCTGTAGGGAGTTCTCTCTCCCTTCATCCTCCCTACACCCTATCGTTTCTATTCCTTTCTTTACCTATCCCACTCTCATCCTAGTACCCTCTCTCTTTCCACACAAAAAGCCTACTCTGTTTCCCCTTTCTAGGGAAAATGGAATTCATAGAATTCAAAGAATAGAACTCAGGCATCCACTCGTCAGTCTTTCTTGTTACTTTGCTTTGGGTCTGTGGATTCTAGTATAGTTATCCTTTGCTTTACAGCTAACATCTGCATGTAAGTGGGCATATGCCATGTTTGTCTTTTTGAGTCTGGGTTACCTCACTCAGAATAATCTTTTCAAGTTCCATCCATTTGCCTGAAAATTTCATGATGTCATCTTTTTAACAGCTGGGTAATACTCCATTGTGTAAATGTACCACATTCTCCTTATCCATTCTTTGTTTGAGGTACATCTAGATTGTTTTGAGTTTCTGGATATTATGAATAAGGCTACTATGAACATAATGAGCAGTGTTCTTATGGTATGGTGTAGCATCCTTTGGTATATGCCCATGAGTGATATAGATGGGCTTGATTTCCAATTTTCTGAAAATTTATTTCCAATTTTCTAAGAAATTGTCAAATTGATTTCTAAAGTGGCTGTACACATTTTCACTCCTACCAGAAATGGAGGAGTTCCCCCTGACTCCACATTCTTATCAGCATGAGCTGTCATTTGTGGTTTTATCTGAGACATTCTGGCAGGTGTAAGATAAAATCTCAGAGTAATTTTGATTTGCATTCCCCTGATGACTAAGAATATCAGACGTTTCTGTAAGTGCATCTCAACCATTAGAGATTCCTCTGCCAAAAATTCTGTTTAGAACTGTACCCCTCTTTTAATTGGATTGTTTGGTTTGCTGATGTCTAGTTTTCTTAGTTCTTTATATATTTTGGATATCACCTCTTTGCCAGGTATGAGGTTTTCCCATTTTGTAGGCTGCTATTTTGTCCTTTGACGTCCTTTGATTGTGTCCTTTGTCTTACAGAAACTTTTCAGTTTCATGAGGTCAATTTACTGCTCATCTTAGTGTCCACACTATTGGTGTTTTGTTTAGGAAGTTGTCTCTTATGCCGATGCATTTAAGAATATTCCCCACTTTCTCTTACATAAGGTTCAGTGTATCTGATTTTATGTTGGGGCCTTTGATCCACTTGGACTTGAGTTCTGTGCCCGGTGATAGATATGGATCCATTTGCATTCTTCTACATGCGGACATCCAATAGACCAGCACCATTTGTTTTATTTTCTATTGTATACTTCTGGCTTCTTTATCAAAAAGTCAGCTCTCTATCGGTTTGTGGGTCTTTAACTTGATTTGATTGATCTGTTTTTATGACAATACCATGTGGTTTTTATTACTATTGGTCTATAATACAGTTTGAAATCAGGAACAGTGAAACTTCTAGAAGTTCTTTTATTGTACAGGAATGTTTCAACTATTTGGACTTTTTGTTTTCCCATATAAAGTATTATTGTTTCAAGGTCTGTAAATAAGCAAGTTGGAATTTGATGGGATTTTCATTGATTCTGTAGACTGCTAATGGTAAGATGGCCATTTTCACTATGTCAATTATTTGAATTCCTGAGCATGGGACATTTTCTCATATTTTGGTATCTTCTTCAATTTCCTTCTTCAGACATTTGAACTTCTTTTCATACATATCTAAATTTATTCTTTAGTTCACATGTGACAAAGAACCCAGAAGCTAGCAGCCCAGGGTGGCTTTGGTGACCACTATTTTTCTAGGCATCTAGCTCCCAAGCTACTGGTTACCTGAAGTGAGGATGCCTCTGTCATCATCAAGAAGCCACTTTTCTCCCCATGCCATGACTTCCCTTGATTGTTTATCCTAAAAGGTCTAGTGCGTGAAATTAGACAGAGACCATATTCATCTTCCACTGTCTGGCAGAAGAGATACTCAAAAAAGAGGCATGTACTCTTCCTTCTGGCTACCAAACTCCTGAAGACACAGATTCCACAGAATAAATACTTCACCAGGAGTTCATGTTGTAGAAGGAAAGGCTACAGCCTCAGTGCAGCCCCAGAAGGCACTCACCTCTCAACAGATATTTCAAGTGTTCTGACAATTAATAGACCATATGTCAGGATAGAGAAGCGCTCAGAGGCTGGACTTAGGCGAGTAGCAGCACACCTTGTTCAGGGCTGCTTACTCAGGTCCATGTCCTGCCTTCTTTTTAACATTAAACCTCATGTCAAGTCCCTAAGGACACACGGGTGGGTCACTGGACCTCCTTATTTGTTCCTCTTTCCAGTGTACTCACTTTGGATAACCCCTTCTTCCACTTTTTATTATTGATTGTCTGTTTGAGTAGAGGAGACAGGTATCCAGACCTAACTAGCCTAATAAGGATTGTCAAGCCAAGGCTTTGACCCTACAAACTCTCATAACCATTATATGACTTGTCTGGGAACAGGCAGGGTTAGGAGGCTGGGGTGGCCCATCTAGAGTTCCTAATTTGAGAGACAATGTGTTTTCCTGGTCACTCTACACCCCACCTGAAGGTCATCGCTATCTTAGAAAGAGAACTTTAACTCAACATTTGAAAAAAAAGTCAGTGTTTTACTTTTAAAGTTTAAGAAGTTTGACATTAGGTAAATGAGAGAGCTCAGCGGGTGAAGGCACTTGCCACCATGGCTACTGACCAGAGTGTGGTGCCTGGAATGCTGTCTTCTATCCGCCACAAAAACACCATTGCATTTGGAACACTTGAAGACACTTGTCAAACACTTATGGAAAAGCACTTGCATACACATGAATAATATAAAAGTAAATCTTTTTAAAATGAACTATGAAAATGCATTTTGTCCTGAATAACTTTAAAATAAGAAATTTTGAGTTGTTGATGAGAACTATCTCAGAGAATCCCAAAACACACAACTGATTGTTACTGCCCTTGGTCACCCCCCCCACCAAGATGGAAGGAGACCATGTACTTCAGAAATAGGCCCAGAGAGCCATGGGCTAGGACAGACTTGAGTGACCCCCATGAGGACTAGATTTGCCAATTAGACGCAGAGCTGTGGAGACCAGCCCCAACGGATAAATTGATAAAACACTCCCTCACCTAAGGCTCAGTGTGGAAAGTCAGGCAGAGAGAGTTAAGAGTCAGAAGATTAGGTACTGTGAGATTATGTCTCCTAGTAATATCACAAGGTACACCCATAAAGCCTTGCCAAGATGACTCCCCCCCCAAACACGAGCTGAACAAGGATGGCCATGCCAATGGGCATGCCAAAGTGAACAGGAAAAGCCTGTGAGGCCTCAACCATACATGAAGAACTGTAGGCAAGCAGGGAGGGCGGAGAGCAGAAGAGGCCTTCTCCTCAGGAGAGGGATGCTAATAGGCTGTCCAGTGCAAATGGCCCTTTCTGAAAACATGCACACGGTGGCAATATATAGACTGAACAGGTTGTACTTAGGAATATATGTGTATATACATATAAATTATGCATTTAATAATAATTAATGCAAAAAGAGACCATAAATTAGATGGAGAAGAAAGAGTGGCATTATGAGAGATTTCGAGGAGAAAAAGGAAGACAGATTTTGTAATTATATCCAAAAAATTAATAAGAATCTAACAGAACCAGTGGACATGCAAATAGAGGTGCTCCCTGAAAGCAGAACAAGGGAGTTCTATTCAGCAATAAAGAAGAATGAAATCACGGTCTTCTGAGAGGGGGAAAAAGGAGGCCCTGATGTCATCGTGTTAAATTAAAAACAACAAATATTGTTTGTCTTCTCTTACCACCTGAGTCAAATTATGTTAAAACTAGATCAAAGTAGGGGGGAGACTGTAAGTGAAGAGGTGGGAAATAGTGGGGTCAGGACAAGAGAAGGGTGTGTGTGGGGGGTGTCATCTTAGTCAAGGTCCACTATAGAAATATAATGAAGCGCACTGCTTTGTACCTGGTGTACACTAATAATTTTTCCTCAAAAAGAGAGGAAGTTTTGTGGTGATACTGTATAGGTTCGCTCCAAAGTTTCTTGACCCATGGTTGAAGTAAATTAGCTCAAGTTCCTCAAGACAGAAGGCTGTAAGAAATCTTTAAAAAATGTTTACTCTTTGGGGATTCTAATGGGTTTTGGTTTCAATAACAGAAATAAGGAAGCTCCAAATGCATTTCTGGACATCTATTTATCACATATAATATATAACCCATTTACCATTATATTAAATAATGATGATGATGATGATGATGATGTATATAATCAAGTACTTAGACTGTAAGTACTTGATTATGTAATAAATACTTAGACTGGTCTTTGTCCTTGGTTCCTGGGAAGTAACCTCTAACTCTTGGGACTTTCTCAAGTGATAAAAGTGTCTGATATTCCTGGGCTTTCAGCCACATCTGAGGTTTTGACAATGAGATGACTCAGAAGTTGGCCTGGCCACACCACAAAGACCAGCTGTGTCTACGTGACGGAACCCTAATAGAAACTCTTACACAACCCAGGAAGTTTCCTGGGCGGTAGTGTGCCTGGTGAATCAGGATAATGAACCCTGGGTACACTGAAACTTCAGTGGGCCCTGTCCTCAGTTGTTTGCCCTCTTACACAAGCTAGTCATCTGAGAAGAGAAATGAGGAACTCAGACTCAACTGAGAAAATGCCTCCAACGTATTGCCTATTAACAAGCTTGTAGGATATTTTCTTGATTATGATTGATGTGGGAGGGCCCAGACCATGTGGGTGGGACCATCCCTGAGCTGGTGGCCCTGGATGCTAAAAGAAAGTAGACTGAACAAGCCATCAGGAGCAAGATAGAAAATAGTGGATCTCCATGGTCTCTCCTTCAGTTCCTGCTACCAGTTTCCTCACTCGATTGAGTTCCTGCTTTGGCTTTACTCAATGATAGACTCAGATCAGATATGTAAGCCTCAAAATCCCGTTCCTCCTGTAGTGCATTTAGTGATAGTGTCTTTATTACAGCAAGAAAAACTCAAACTAAAAGAGGTCCCTCCTGGACCGGGCATGTATATAGCAATAGACTGCAACTATATTCACTAAAATCACATTAAGTATATAATTCACTTTTGAGTTCTGTGAGTCCTTCAAAAAATTTTAAGACATGATAGGATGGACTAAGCCCCATTTACATATTATCCAGTTTTGCAGAAGCCTGGTTAGCCTGGAAATCCCCAAGATTAAGGTTAATGTCTGAAGTTTCCACAGTCTAATATTACCTCTGGCCTTTAATCCATCACTGCCCCCATTGATCTCAATGTTCAGACCTATTTTCTGCCTTAAAAATAGGCTTCTCTGAGGAAAAGACGGGCTCAGAAATGCAGAGTTCTGTGTCTTTAGCTGGTAGAGTCCTGGAACTCATTCTGTGTGCCCAGAACTTCATTTACTCTTTCAAAATAAGAGGTTTCTTGACCTGTACGGGAGACATTCACAGCAAGCCAAGGGACTAGAATCCTAGGTCATCATGTCAAACATACTGAATATTTGTATGGTCCCATGTGAAATATGATTTTGAGTTGTGGAAAAAAATATCAAAATGCAGTCTCATAATTTTGTTCTTGGAAATGAATCATTGAATGATTCCTTTACAATTCCTTAGTTTCATATCTGCTCAGCAACCATATGACTGCTTGAGAAAGAGATTTACTTCATTTGAGAAGCTGATAAAAATCCAACCTACAAATTTGTTTTAAAATGATACTATTATGGATAATAGATTTAACAATTAATGACATTGGCGGGATGTTCCATCTTCTAGTCTTTTCACTGACTGTGTCAATGGTTGCAGTTTTGTTCTCTCATTTTCTTTTGCTTTTTCCTTCCTTTTCTTTTTTTAAAATTGGATATTTTATTTGTTTACATTTCAAATGTTATTCCCTTTACCAGTTTCCATTCTGCAAATCCTCTATCCCATTCCCCCTTACCTGCTCTGTGACAGTGCTCCTTCACCCACCCACGCACTCCTACCTCACCACCTGAATATTCCTCTACACAGGGGCATTAAGCCTTCACAGGACCAAGGACCTCCCCCCTCCCATTGATGCCAGATAAATCCCCTTCAGCTCCTTCAGTCTATCCCCTAACTCCTCCATTGGGTTCCCTGTGCTCAGTCCAATGGTTGGCTACAAGCATCTGCATTTGTATTGGCCAGGATCTGGCAGAGCCCCTCAGGAGACAGCTGTATCAGGCTCCTGTCAGCAAGCACTTCTTGGCATTAGCAATGGTGTCTGGGTTTTGTGTCTGTGTATGGGATAGATCCCCAGGTGGGGCAGTCTCTGGATGGCCTTTCCTTCAGTCTCTGGTCCACATTTTGTCCCTATATTTCCTTTAGACAGGAGCAATTCTGGGTTAAAATTTTGAAGATGGGTGTGTCGCCCCATCTTTCAACCAGGGGGCCATGCCTAACCTCTGGATATGGTCTCGACAGGTTCTCCTTTCCCTTTGTGGGGTATTTCAGCTAATGTTGGCCCTGTGGGGTCCTTGGAGGCCCTTGATTTCCTGGCATCTGGGACTTTCTGGTTGCTACCTCCAGTTCCGCATCCTACATACCTCTGTTCAATTTCCTGGCTTCCTGTACATCTCCTCCATCTCCTCCCATAGATGATCCTGAACTCTTTTTCTCCTCCCTCCTTCCTCCAAAGTCCCTCCCACCCTCTACTTCCCTTGACTATATTGTTCCCCCTCTAAGTAGGACTAAAGCATCTACTCTTTGGTCTTCCTTTTGAGCTTCATGTGGTCTGTGAGTTGTATCATGGGTATTACATGTTCTTTGCCTAATATCTATTTATCAGTGAGGACATACCATGTGTGTTTTTTTGTGACTGAGTTACCTCACTCTGGATATCTTCTAGATACATCCATTTGCCTGTGAAGTTTGTGAAGTCACTGTTTCTAATTGATGAGTAGTACTCCATTGTGTAAATGTGTCACATTTTCTGTATCCATTTCTCTATTGAGGAACATCTGGGTTGTTTCCAGCTTCTGGCTATTATGGCTGCTATGAGCATAGTGGAGCATGTAAAAAGTCTTCAATTTCTTTCTTGCTTGCTTGAACAAGTTATCATTGAGTAGAGTGTTGTTCAGCTGTCATGTATATGTGGCTTTTTGTTGTTTTTGTTGTTATTGAAGACCATCCTTAGTCCATGGCGATCTGATAAAATGCATGGGATTATTTCAATCTTCTTTGTATCTGTTGAGGCCTGTTTTGTTACTGATTATATGGTCAGGTTTGGAGAAGGTACCATGAGGTGCTCAGAAGAAGGTATATTCTTTTGATTTAGGATAAAATGTTCTGTAGATATTTGTTAGATCCATTTGGTTCATAACTAGTGTTAGTTTCACTGTGTCACTGTTTAGTTTCTGTTTTCATGATCTGTCCATTGTTGAGAGTGGGATGTTGAAGTTTCCCACTATTATTGTGTGAGGTAAAGTTTCTTTTATGAATGTGGGTGCCCTTCCATTTGGAGCATAGATGTTCAAAATGGAGAGTTTTTCTTGGTAGATGTTTCCTTTGATGAGTATGAAGTGTCCTTCCTTATCTTTTTTGATAACTTCTGGTTGAAAGTCAACTTTATTCAATATTAGAATGGCTACTCCAGCTTGTTTCTTGGGATGATTTGCTTGGACAACTGTTTTCCAGCCTTTTACTCTGATGTAGTGTCTGTCTTTGTCACTGAGGTGCATCTCCTGTATGCACCAAAATGCTGGGTCCTGTTTACATATGTAGTCTGCTGGTCTATGCCTTTTTTATTGGGGAATTGAATCCATTGCTATTAAGAGATATTAAAGAATAGTGATTATTGTTTCCTATTATTTTTATTGTTAGAGGTGGAATTATGTTTGTGTGGCTATCTTCTTTTGGGTTTGTTGAAAGAAGGTTAATTTCCTGCCTTTTCTAGGATATAGTTTCCCTCCTTTTTTTTAAATTTTATTTTCTATATTCTTTTTACATTCCAAAGGCTTTCCCCTTTCCCAGTCCCCCCCACCATACGTCCCATAAGTCCTCTCCCCCCCCAACTATTCCCCAATCACCCCCCCCCACCATTTCTCTGTTCTGGATCTACAAAACTGGATCCAATCTTTTTAGGCCCAGGGTCCTCTCCTTTCTTCTTCTTGGGAATCATTTGACTTGCTAATTGTACCTTGAGTATTTAGGGCTTCTGGGCTCATTAATATCCACTTATCAGTGATTGCATTTCATGTATATTCTTTTGTGATTGGGTTAACTCGCTTAGGATGATATTTTCCAGACCATTTGCCTACAAATTGCATGAATTCATTATTTTTAATTGCTGAGTAGTAGTCCATTGTATAAATATGCCACATTTTCTGTATCCATTCCTCCTTTGAGGGAGATCTGGGCTCCTTCCAACTTCTGGCTATTATAAATAAGGCTGCTATGAACATTGTGGAGCATGTGTCTTTATTGTATGCAGGGGAATCCTCTGGGTATATGCCCAGGGGTGGTATGCCAGGGTCCTCTGGAAGTGACATGCCCAATTTTCTGAGGAACCGCCACACTGATTCCAGAGCGGTTTTACCATTTTGCAATCCCACCAACAGTGTAGGAGTGTTCCTCTTTCTCCACATCCTCGCCAGCACCTGTTGTCTCTTGAGTTTTTAATCTTAGTCATTCTGACTGGTGTGAAGTAGAATCTCAGGGTTGTTTTGATTTGCATTTCCCTGATGACTAAGGATGTTGAACATCTCTTAAGGTGTTTCTCGGCCATTTGAATTTCTTCTGGTGAAAATTCTTTGTTTAGCTCTGTACCCCATTTTTTGATAGTACAGAGTTTCCCTACTTTTGTTGAAGTGTTCCATCTATTATCCTTTGTAGGGCTGGATTTGTGAAAAAAATATTGTGTAAATTTGGTCTTGTCATGTTATACCTTGGTTTCTCCATCTATGGTGATTGAGAGTTTTGCTGGGTATAGTAGTCTGGGCTGGCATTGGTGTTCCCTTAGGGTCTGTATGAGATCTTCCCTGGGTCTTCTAGCTTTCATAGTCTTTGGTGAGATGTCTGGTATAATTCTGATAGATCTGCCTTTATAAGTTACTTGACTGTGATGGTTTGTATATGATTGGCCCAGGAAGTTACCTTATTAGGAAGTGTGGCCATGTTGGAGTAGGTGTGTCACTGTGGGTGTGGGCTTGAGACCCTCACCCTGGCTGCCTGGAACTCAGTCTTCCACTAGCAGCCTTCAGATGAAGATGTAGAATTCTCAGCACCTCCTGCACTATGCCTGCCTGGATGCTGCCATGTTTCTGCCTAATGGACTGAATCACTGAGCCTGTAAGCCAGCCCCAATTAAATGTTATCTTTTATTAAACTTGCATTGGTCATGGTGTCTGTTCACAGCAGTAAAACCCTAACTAAGACATTGATCTTTTCCCCTTACTGCTTTAATATTCTTTGTTTTGTGCATTTGGTGCTTTGACTATTATGTTATGGGAGGAATTTCTTTTTTGGTCCAATCTCTTTGAAATTCTGAGTTTTCTTGTATGTTCATGGGCATCTCTTTCTTTAGGTTAGGCAAGTTTTCTTCTATAATTTTGTTGAAGACATTTACCAGCCCTTTAAGTTGGGAGTCTTCACTCTCTTCTATACCTATTATCCTTAGGTTTGGCCTTTTCATTGTGTCCTGGATTCCTGGATTCTTTGGCTTAGGAGCTTTTTGCATTTTGCATTTTCATTGACTGTTGTGTCAATGTTTTCTATGGTATCTTCTGCCCATGAGATTCTCTATATCTTGTATTCTGTTGGTGATGCTTACATCTATGACTCCTGGTCTCTTTCCTGGGTTTTCTATCTCTGTGGTTGTCTTACTTTTTGATTTCTGTATTGTTTCTATTTTCATTTTTAGATCCTGAATGGTTTTGTTCAATTACTTTACCTGTTTACTTGTGTTTTCCTGTCATTCTTTAAGGGATATTTGTGTTTCCTCTTTAAGGACCTATTGTTTTACCTGTGTTCTTCTGTATTTCTTTAAGGGAATTATTTAAGTCCTTAAAGTCCTTTATCATCATCATGAGATGATTTTAAATGAGAATCTTGCTTTTCTGGTGTGTTGGGGGTATGCAGGTCTCACTGTGATGGAAGAACTGTGTTCTAATAATGCTAAGTAGCCCTGGTTTCCATTGCTTATGTTCTTGTAATTGCCTGTTGCCATCTGGTTATTTGTGGTGTTATCTGGTCTTGCTGTCTCTGACTGTGGTTTGTCCTTCCTGTAAGCCTGTGTGCCAGCACTTCTGGGAGACCAGCTCTTTCTGGGCATGGAGAGCTCTGGCACAGGGTCAGTTCTGGTATGCAGAGGGAAACCGGAAGGATACTATCCCTGGCTTTTCCTTGGTTCCTGTGTCCTGATGGCTCTGGGCAAGTCCCTCTTGGGACAGGAATTTGAGCAGAATGGTGGTCTTACCTGTGCTCTCAGGTATGTCAGCACACCTTGAAGACCAGCTCTCTCCCCTGGTGATTTGGGTATGGAGAGCTTGGCACAGGATCAGCTCCAGGGTGTAGACAGATACTGGAAGGAACCTGTCCATTGTTCTCTCATTTTCATGTATGGTTGTTGACCATCAACTATTGTATCCCCATGTCCTTAGTGAGACCCAAAGTGTAATACTTATGTCGAAGAGGTGGATGTCTGCCTGACATCCTGTTGGGTGACTGAGACAGGATAAGAAGTAACACTAACTATGAGACACTCTCTATTATTAGCTTAAATGTTGGTTTTTGTTTGCTTTTCATTTCCTCATTTAAACAAAGAACTGATCGCTCCTCGGCCTTTTGGCTAAGATCAAGTGTAAACAAAGAACTGTTTATAGAATCAACCATTGTGATGTTTTGAATGAAAATGGCCCTATTGGTGCATAGGGAGTGGCATTCTTAGGAGGTGTGACCTTGCTAAAGTAGGTGTGGCTTTGTTGGAGTCACCCTGGTCAGACATTGGGGGCTCAGATCTTTAAGCCATGCCAGTGACTCACAGTTTTACTTCCTGGTGCCTGCCAATACAGATGTAGAACTTCTCTAGGACCATGTCTACCTGTTTACCACAGTGCTTCTTACCATGACATTAATAGACTGCATCTCTGAACTGTAAGTCAGCCCTAATGAAATGCTTTTCTTTAGAAGAATTACTGTGGACATGGTGTCTCTTCACAGCAACAGAAACCCTAAGATATCCTTCTATCTTTATCTTTGTTTGGTTGACTATTTTCAAGAGCAACTTGGAGGATAATCAGGCTAGGAAAGAATAAAGAATGAGATATGCTTCAAAAGAAAGAAAGTGAGTTTTTTCTCTGGCTAGGGAAGAACACAGCCTCCAGGTGCCACAGGATACAGGTGACCTCAGAGATGATGATGGTGAGGACAAGACAGGTCCTAAACCAGACAAATGGCCCTGGGCATGGACATACAGTAACACCTGTTCTGCAGTCAGCAGGACACTGTGGGCCCAGATGTTAGAACAACAGTAGACCAAAGGTTGGTAATCTAGTCCTTTCTCTTGGTAGAAACCATATCCACCATCCAGATTGACATATATCTCAGAAAGAAAGGGAGACCCCATAATGGTCAAATTAAACAGCCTCTCCAAAGATGTGTTAGAATTCAGTCCCCAGTATAACCATAGTAAGAAGTAGCAGCAACTTTGCTAAGTCTAGTGTGGCATTGGTGAGGACAGAGTAACATGGTTCCTGCCCTAGTATGGACAGGGCCCTAGTATGAGCCTCAACAGTGCCAGTGACTGCTGTGAGGAACGCTTGTTCGTATAATAATGTACATATTTTTTGGCACCAATACTAGCCATGGAGGACTCTTTCCTTCTGCAGAATGTCCTCCCTGTTAACATTAATGAACTCTGTGATAATTAGAAACTGCAAGAATCCAGGAGTTGAGGGGAAGGCTATGTATCAGGAAACTGGTAAACACTGGGATTTTCAGGACAGCCCTAAGGCTATGGGAAAAAGCTCTAAATACATGAGTTTGAAAATATATAATTCCTCAACTATGCAAAAATAAGGATGCATTGTGAATGATGTGAGGGGCTTCATGAATCTAAAAGGAAAAGAAGCAGCTGCACTGTGAGCCAACTTGTTAGAAAATTACGAAGAGATTTAGGGAGCTGTGATCACAGGAGGTCCCACTCAGCTAAGTTTTTTGTTTGTGTTTGCAAAAGCAATAGATTCCTGAGTTCAGGGTCAGGTAGAACAGTGCAAGGTTAGGCCCAGGCTTGATGGAAGTGGTTTCAGGGCAGGGTCCCACCCAACTAGTTTATTGTCTGTGCTTAACAAAAGCAGGCAGTTCTCTGGAATATTTTGCTATGCTAAGAAAAATGTATGCTTGCTGTCTCCTAAGAATCAAAGGCTGAGGTCACATGATGCTGATTCATAAGATAATCTAAAGGAAACCTGAAGTCAATGACTGGATTGATATGTAAAATAAAGGACTGGACTGTAAAATAAAGGTTCTGTGGGTGATGAGCTCTCCAGGGAGGTTTTTTGTTTTTTTGTTTTTTTGTTTTTTGTTTTTGTTTTTGTTTTTGATAAAAACAGAGAACTGCTTGGAGAGCTGACTTAAGCAAGCAGGACATGAACAGAGAAATCTCTTAGAATAGTAAACAAGCATAATATACACAGAGAGATCTCCAAAGAGAAAGCAAAACATAGAGATGTCGAAACATAGAGCCGTATCAAGCAGAACACAGGTCGGCAGCTTAGACTTCATGTTGTTCTTTTTGCAGCCTCTCAGACACTCCTTTCTCAGAACCCCTCTCCAAGCCAAGGCTGGTCCTTTGCACAACTTTAAGGGTATTAGGTTGTTGCCCAGGGGTTAATGCCTTTCTCATGGGACTGTATGTGTTAATGCAAATCATATTTCATCTCCTCCCCTGTTCCCATTTATTCTACTTTTCTGCTGTTCTGACACAGCATGAAACCATCACCAGATGAAGCCATCCTGGGACCATGAGTAAAATAGTTTACTTTGTTGATTATCCATTATATTACATATTCCGTTAGAGTGCTAGAAATATCACCTCTTATACCAGGCAAGGAGGAAGACTATTCCAGAAAGAAGGGAGAAAGGAGAGTTCTAATTTATCTAGTCCAGAAAAATAGGAAAGGGGGAAAGAGGCCTTGGGCCTGGGCCCTCCTCGGCTTCCATGGACTTGCACAGGCAATGGCAATGTGGTCCTATTCTCGGTGCTTGATCCCATGGGGACTACAGAAAGCACTCCACTCCCCTTTTAATTCTGTCCCCAGCACTTGGCTGGTCTGAATATAACCCATATGGTTCCAGCCTGAGTCTTCTAATGAGTTCATCCTGAAGACAGAAAATCATTTTGATCTACACTTAGTAAACTTTCACCTTTGATTGCTATGGCTGCTTTTATTACACAGCATGGGGTTTTCTGGTCTGTCACTCAAGCTACTATCACACTGTAAAAAAATTAAAAACATTTTAAGTAGACATAAACAACTGGCTTTACTTTCTAGGAGTTGACTTTATGCCTTTTCACTTAGCTGATTCCAGTTTGAGAAGCCTAATTTTATGAGTTTATCTTACACATTCTCACCACTTAACTCTTCTTGGTGAGCAATGAATTGCTGGCATGCCAAAAGGAATATGAAGGTAAGAAACTGATGTTGACCGTTCCAGCTGAGCCCTCTATTGTGTCAGCGAGGATGGTACTAACTCTACATTGGCACTTCTGCCTTCACGTCCTCAGTGGAGGTTCTCTCGCTCTGTGTTTCCATAGTAGCCTCTAATCTCTTGCAAAGTCAAGGGGAAAACCATTGACTGTCTCCAATCTCAGATGTAGGTTTGTATGTGCAGAAGCAACTAACTCTGGATCTAAAGTAATAAAGAAAAAATGCACAGTAATAAATAATACCTGCCTATAACTATGCAATAGAACAATTATTTGTATGACATTTGTATTAGCATTATAGGCAATTAAAAGCAATAATGGGCTATCGAAGAGGCTGTATGCATGTTACATGCAAAAACTATAACTCATTGTCTACCAGGAGTCCTGGCCTGGATCCCCAGGGACAACTTGATCTCTCTTCAAATTGATACAAAGTTATAGTGGTTTCCTTTGATCCTCTTCAGTCCTGTGTCTGTGGCCAGAGGAATGTAGGACTTCGGTGGTAGAGCTTAGGTTATACGTTATGTGTCCAAGCCTAAAGACACCCAAATGGATGCAGTGAAGAGAAGCCACGCTGCAGGAAGACTGGACGCTGTCTGCAGAAGGGGAACATATGCTGGCCAGAAAACATATTTTTTGCCTGTTCTGTGTCCTAAACAACTTTTGTAAATCGCATGATATAATGAAAATTACATACAATTTAGTTCTTCTTTAAATTATATATTTTAAATTGTATAAAAAAGTAAACGATGAACCACATAATAAGATGTGGGCAAAGTTTACAAACATGCAGTTTATAGCAGAACAAAATGTACAAAACACAGGGAAAGATGTTTGGGCTTACACACAATAAACTTGAAACAAAAAAGTGCAAAGCTGAATGTCACTTCTTGATTTCGAAAGTGCTTATAATTAGAGGATTCCCCTGGGACATGGGAAAGAGCCTTTGGAAGTGTGAACTGGCATAGAAGGGTCTGTGATGTAACCACCACAGCCAAGAGGCGTGGCCCAGCCAGTCCACTGCTTGGGGCCAGTCTCAGAGTGCACTGGCAAAACTTCCACACCGGGGAGGGGCTGCTCAGTGCCCAGCAGTTAAACTGTAAAGAAACCAAACCAAACAGCAGGACAGAGAAAGCAGAGTTTGTCTACTGTCTAAGGCAGCAGAAGCAGGGAGATTGCTACAAGTTCAGCACCAGTCTGCTCCACATAGCAAGCCAGTGCTGAAAGAGTCTGCTTTCCTTTCCTATAGTACAGACTCTTGCCCATTACCTGACATTTCTAACCATGAAAATATGCTGGATTTTGTGATGGTTGGTATATGCTTGGCCCAGGGAGTGGCACTATTAGGAGATATAGCCTTGTTGGAGAAGGTGTGTCACTGTGGGTGTGGGCCTTAATACATTTGTCCTAGCTGCCTGGGAGGCAGTATTTTCCGAGCAGCCTTCAGATGAAGATGTAGAGCTCTCAGCTGCTGCACCATGTCTGCCTGGATGCTGCCATGTTCCCACCTTGATAATAATGGACTAAACCTCTGAACTTGTAAGCCAGCCCCAATTAAATGTTGTCCTTATAAGAGTTGCCTTGGTCATGGTGTCTGTTCACAGCAGTAAAACCCTAACTAAAACAGTTTTCTTTTAAATTCCAAAAGGAAGCATTGAGTTGGGAAGCTTAAAAATCACTTTTTGTTTGCTTCCTTATATTTTTCTGATTTGTCATAAAGGTAACTTCTTACATTTTTCTACATATACTCTAGAAAAAGAAGACATTACATAAGGGTTGGTGAAAACTGTACAACATACTGGAAGATAAAATATAATAAAATATAACATTGAGAATTTAGTATATAATAGACAAGATATAAAACATCTATGTATGGTTCTGAATTGTATTCTAAACATTGGTGCTACATGAGTGCCTTTATTATCTCTGTTTTATAAATGAGATGCATGAGACTCTGAAAAGCCAAGTGACTTACCTCAGTTTCTTCCTTGAGTAACATGCCAAGATTCTTGGATTTACATATGTACCTATTCTCATCGTCAATTTAGCATAGTTCTAAGGTATAATTTGTTCTAAAGTATAACTATTGATCTAAAAACCATCTCTCCATAGGGTTAAATTACAGAAGAATATGTATGAGGTGCTGAGTGAACACATGAACTCTTAAGTTTCCTGCCCCAAACTGATTCTATAGGATAATTGAACCTTCTGCAGGATGGAGAAAATCAAATATAACATATTGGTTTTAAAAACCATGACACTCCTCAAATCAAAAGTATTGTCAGTATGTCACGGGTTGATAGAATTGGCCATTGTGCCCTTCTGACAGGCTGGAGACCTTCTGCAATGAAGAACAAGCCCTGGGTTGGTGGCCTTCTCTGTACCCCACTGGAGATGAGAGTGCCAAGCCCCACAGACAATTCGTAGCTCCACAAACAGCTCATAGACACATAGCCCCACAGACAACACATGGTCCCACAGACAACACATGGCCCCACAGACAACACATGGTCCCACAGACAGACAACACATGGCCCCACAGACAACACATGGCCCCACAGACAACACATGGCCCCACAGACAACACATGGCCCCACAGACAACACATGGCCCCACAGATAACACATGGCCCCACAGACAACACATGGCCCCACAGACAACACATGGTCCCACAGACAACACATGGCCCCACAGACAACACATGGCCCCACAGACAACACATGGCCCCACAGATAACACATAGCCTCATAGATAACTATGACATAAGAGTCTGATCATCATTTATTAAGTACAGAAAAGCCAAAGAGGTTAAATGATATCCCTAAGAACACAAAGGTAATCACTGACAAGTTAGAATTGAAGCAAAAGTTTTCTCCTTTTCAGTCATGGGCAGAGATCTCAAAATGAAACTCCCATGGAATAAATTCCATATCTGTCTGTCTGTCTGTCTATCTACCTACCTACTTATTTGTCTACCTCCTATCTATATACATTATGGAATGGCTACGAAGGATTAATAGACCACATTAGAATTCAAGAGATCTCAGAGGCCCGAGAGTCAGGAAACTGACAGAGACTCAGACAGTGTCTTTGTGGAACGTAAGATCATCGGCTTCTGGAATGGTGGCTACTGCTGGGGCTGCTGAGAGAGGCCACTGTGGGTCACAGATTTGAGAGCAAATCTATGGAGTTGAGTCAAGCTGTGGAGGGGAAAGGACAGCCGCGGAGAGGAAAGTTAGGTCTGGATGAAGAAGTAGACACACGCAGGAAGAATGGCAGAGCGCAGCCAACCAGACCACAACCACAGCAGGGAGAGAGCTGGCCTGACGCCCCGACGGACTCTCCTCTTCTTTACAGAGTCCTGGGGAGAAGTCACTCTGTTGTGCTCTACTGTGTCCAATGAGTGCTATGTCTTGTTTACATAATATGATTTTGATATGCTCATGAGCCCCTGTGGTCATAACTTACCCAAATAGATTAATAAATAAATAGATTTATTTATTTCTACTCCCAAGAGTAAGCCATTTCTCAGTGAATTCTGTGTGGGTGAAGCTGGATAAGTGACACCATCCACACATTCACCCAGGTTCAGTGTGTCCTCCATCTTCAACAATGAGCCAACTGCTTAAACAATACGGGGTAATGTAGGACAAGACCCAGCCTTCCCTCAACGCCAGGACTGCCGGCGAGGGAGAGCAATTCTTCCTGAGACTCGCTGGTATCAGATATCTAATATTAAGACCCTTCAACATAATCAAAATAACAGTTTCAGTACAAATACTACAAAGGAGGGCAGTGAGCTCAGCAGAGAGCCATTTTGAAGCTCTCTTTTAGGATATGATAACAGCTCTGACTAAAATCCGGCTTTTCCAGGGAAACAGGGGGCCTCTAGGTGAGGAAGACAGGAGAGGCATTTTTACATCCCACATTCTTACTCTTGGTAAGACATACCCTGGAGACTTCAGTCAACCTCATAACCATATTCACATCCTCCGAGAGACCCAAGGAGAGAAAACTGCCTTTTCCATTTGCTGGAAACACGTGGCTATGCTAGCTCGGAGCAACCCATGAACTTTGCTGCCTCCTCTGCTCTAAGGCCACGTTTTGCCAATGAAAATTGTTAACCTCACTCTGAAAACAAGGAAAGGCCAATGAATTCTCTCCATAATTGGGAAGAGTCAGGGAAGGTGACTGGCTCACTCCGGGTCTTTAAGCATCATCTCTTCCCTCTCCTTTCGCCCCCCAATCCTCGCCCCAGTTCTCCTGTTCTACAGTAGGTCTTGACTTCCCCTCAAGAGTGACAGCTAGCAACTTCCTATTTGTGCTCTCTCCTCATACTTCTTCATCTACCGCCACAGGATCCTCCCAGCAATCTGTGACTCTGGACATCAAGAGAGCAACAGAGCCTCAAGCCAAAACAGGAGTGCCAACGCCAGGAGTGAGGGGACAGTATCCATAGTGATCCGGTGATATCTGCCCAGTCCCCACAAACCAGAAAAGCTTGAGGTTGAGCCCAATTCATCCTAGTATCTCATCAGGATGGAGTCAGCCACAGGAACTACTCACCTTTCCTTGTCTTAGTCACTGTCCCGTTGCTGTGAACAGACACCATGGCCAAGGCAACTTACGAAAGGGTGGAGGGACATTTAATTAGGGGCTCTCTCTCGGTTCCAGAGGGCTAATCCAGGGTAGGTAGATGTGGCACTGGAGAAGTAGCTAAGAGCTTATATCCTTATCTGTAGGCCAAAGGCAGAGACAGAGCAAGACTTGTGCTTTTGAAACTTGAAACACCTAACGACACACCTCCTCCAACAAGGCCACACCGCCTAATCCTTTCCAAACAGTTCCACCAACTTTGGACCAAGCACTCAAATATATGAGCCATTGGGAGCCATTCCTATTCAAACCACCACACTTCCATTTCTGAGTTTCCTACTGTAGAAATAATAGAATATATAACACAGTGGTTCTCCGCCTTTCTGATGCTATAACTCTTTAATACAGTTCCTCATATTGTGGTAACTCCCCAACCATAAAATTATTTTCATTACTTCATACCTGTAATTTTGATACTATTATGAATCATAATATAGTATGTTTGTTTTCCAATGGGTCTTAAGGTGAGCCCTGTGAAAGGGGTTGAGAATTGTTGGTATAACAGGTAGACAGTAGCAGCCTAAATAACATTGATATAATTATGTACTCAGCACTGAGCCTCGCACCTAGCAAGTGTTTAGTTATGCCTTTGTCCAGTTACTATCCTATTACCCAGTCTCCCTCCTTAGATTCTAATGTAGTTAAAGACAGGAAAATACTGAGAAGACATAAGTTTGCCCAAATGCTTCTCATACTATGACAGAAGACTAAATTTATTTCAATTTCCCATCTGCCCAAGCTCTGTGTATGAATTCATTTCTTGCTACATGAAATTGTGTCTTGCTGAACAATGAGAGTCAACACGTTTAAATGTCACAATAGTAGCATATTGCTTAAATGTCTTTGCTGGGATGGTCACCATAGAATTTTCAGGCCACATCAAGCAGCAGGCAAAATCTCTCCAGCAGAGTCCACTATACTAGATTCTTTTATGTTCCAGCTCTCCTGAAAAATGCATCTATCTTGAGAGACAATGAACTCACCCCAATAGCTTCGTCAAAGAAAGGGAATAGCAGACTAATTTCCCTTATGAAAATAAATGCAAAAGTTCTGAATAAAACAGTCACAAACTGAATCCAAGAACACATCCAAAAAGTCATCCACTATGATTAAGTAGGCTTCATTCCAAAGAGGCAGGGATGGTTCAACATATATAAATAGATAAATTTAGTCTTGTGTATACCCAATACAGCAGAGGTTACTCTGCTGTAATATGAAGTGTAGGCTTTGCTTTAAGGAATGTATTTTTTCTCATGACTGCCTGACTTTATTCAGTGTTTTGGCTTTTCAGTCTATAATGAAGCATGATTCTCAAAACCTGGGCAAGTGTTTTCGGCACATGATTTGAACCTGCCCACATGTGTGAGCCTCTGTTGATAAGAAATTAAACCACTGAACATGTTTGAGATGCATAGTTTACTTAGTTCCTAAAGTACCTATTGAATTTAAAAAAACCTCATAAGCTCAGACCTGGGATCACCATAGTGGGAACTCCACAGTGCTCTAGGGACCCCTGCCTGAAGCCAGGGCCTGGCTCCGTACGCTGCTCTTGGAGACAGCCTGTTCTGGCACATGGCATTTATAGTTTGGGGTTCATGTAACTTACCAGCAAAGAGGAATGGAGGGAGCTCTCATTTTGGGGTAGTCTTTGAAGTATCTGCCCTGGCAGAGAGGTCTGTCTGCCTATGTTGACTGGCTTTTTAATGGTCCTCTCTTCGCTTCCAAATCTTGCCTTTTTCATCCTCCATGGATATAGTGTCTTCAAACAAATGACAAACTTCAGGTACATAGGGCCACTCTCCCGTTCCAGTGCATTTGCAGTGTAGATGGGAGAAGCAGGGAGACTCTTGTGTAAAGTGCTAACAGGTATTTATTCTTCTGAGCAGAGAGCGGAGCCAAGGATAGCTAGGGGAGACCTGGCCAAAAAGCGTGTCACTTAAACAGCGCCACCCCCGCCTCTCGATTATTTCAGAGAAGTTCTAGGTCAGAAGGAAACTGCAGGATAAAATGGTGCTTTCCTTCATGCTTTCCTAGGGTCAGAACAACTGGATTGTGATGAGCAGGCTCTGTCCACCTCCAGGGCAGCTCTCCAGAGCTCAGGTGCTAAAAGTGTTCTGAGAGGGGTAAGGATCAGGGGAGGAGGTGCTAACAATGACCTCAGTTGGGCTGGAGTCTAGGGTGTGCAGAGGGAGGAAATTGGAAAGGAAGAATACTGGGAAATATTATCTCCGATGACGGCAGCCTCCGACGCCCTTGAAGATGCTCCGCAGCCTGGACAGCATCTCTATGCACTTCGCTGCTCCATCCTCCCCTAGCTGGCTCTCCACGGTCCAGCCATGCACACATTCCTGCAGAACTCGCCTTCATTGCTGCACCCACCTTGACCCGTTTTCCCTTGCTTCCTTGTCTAGGAAACGGCTTGTCACATTCCAAGCCCTGCTAGAGAAGCTCTTCTTTGGGAAGCTGTTCCCAAGTACCCCTGTCTAGTCTCTAGGCCCCTAGGAGGTACTCAGAAGCCCTGAAGCCCTCCTGTCTGTTTTCCAGTGGTTAACAATGTCAGAGCTCATAACCTGTCATTCCTGTTACATTTGTAAGCTGTAAAGAGCAAGAGCCGGAAATCAGTTTGCATACTGTTACATCTTAAACATTAGCTGGTGTGCTACAGGTGGCTTACAGGTAAGTAACAGAAGGAACAAAGGAATAGAATGAAGGAAGTCAGGACTCAACTCGCCTGCCTGTGCCTGTCTCAAAGCATGTTTACTCGGCCATTCTGCTGAAATAAAAAGGATCAGGATAGAAGCAGCAAACCAGAGTGCCGTGAGATCACAGGGCCTTGCTCACATCATACAAGCATCCTCTGAAAATGAGGGCACTTTATACCCCTGTCAGAATTTGATATGCTGATCCATACCTAGCCTGACCTATAGGACACACTCTAATAACAGCAAGCAAAATTTGCATCTTGATCTGATATGTCCAAATCCAGTTGTAAACCCCTAGTTGAGAATCTCAGTTCCTCTTTCTCCTCCAATCTGTGTTTATGTGTGTGCTCATATATGCTCGTGTGTGTATGTGTGTGTGTGCTCGTGTGTGTGTGTGTGTGTGTGTGTGTGTGTGTGTGTGTCTGCCTGCCTGCCTGGCACCCTCCCTAGCCACTAGACATTGATTGTGTCCTTGTTGTTGCCAGTATCCCACTTTCTCAAGGTCCTCCAACATGTACACACACATACACACACACACACACACACACACACACACACACACACACACACACACAGTGACATGGTAATCCTGATGATTTCCAGATCCTTGCACTGTTAGTGATTTAACAGAAGCCTACAACAAACATACTAAATCTTCACTTAATTTTAAGGTACTTTAGTACCTTATCTTTTATCTACACATAGTTACTATTTTCTCAACGTATCCAGTTTTTAAGACAAACTAATAGAACGACAAATAATGCATCAACTTGAAAACCGACTTTGTGAGGTAGTAGTGTGGAAATTTGGTGCCTGAGGCTTCTGAATGCAGGAAAAATCTATTAGAAAGAGAGCTCAGAAGAGCCTTCAGCTGTACAAAAAAAGTATTTGAATGTTTGCTTATTTGTTTTGCTTTTCAAATTGATAAACACACAGGGAGGCAATTCCTTTTAACCTCAACCCAAAGGAGCTAATATGCCAACCTGTGCCAGCTCGGGGAGCCTTCTAACAACAAACTTGATCATTCTAGGGTCAAATCATAAAGATTCAGCGTGAGTTTCTTAACTGCAATGGCAACTGGGCCCGGGCAGCCTCCGCTTAGGGCAGGGCCTTTGGATCTGCTGTGCCAGGAGGCCGGGCAGCCTCCGCTTAGGGCAGGGCCTTTGGATCTGCTGTGCCAGGAGGCCACAAACATATGTATCTTTGGAAAACGCTCATGTGTTTTCAACTTCCTGAAGAATTCTTGTAAAATATAACCGAACCACATGACCCTTTGTCCTGGGCTTTTATTCCACTAATGGACAAATTGGGAGGAGGCTGAGAACAAATGTGCTTTTAATTACCCAGATGCCTTTTTAATAGAACCTTGGATTAGTCTTTAGCCACTAAACATTGTCCAGAAATTTCTTAATAATGTTGGTGTGCAAAGCATTCCTTCCAGGAGAATAAAGATCGCATTGCTTGGCAGGCCGAGTCTGTCAGCTTATTCGGAGACGGCAGACAGAGAGAGGCCATTGTATAGACCGGAAGAAGGACAGGCTGAGTCTGAGCCGCCGGTTCTTCCAGGAATGGCAGATTTTCTAACTCACTGCAGATTCTCACAAAACTGGGTGGTCAGCTTTGGAGAAGGTAACAGTGGGGCTATTGATTCTGGGTGGGAGCAACCTAATTCTGAATTAACCTGAATTGATTCAGTACAACAGAAAGCCTTGGTATCGGATTAAAATTAGGATTAATATGTCAAATGTTAGGTCAGGGTGTCAAACCCCAGTGCTGAACGACCTACATGAAGAAAGTTGGAGTTGATGCAGGCAGAGGTTTTAACTAGAAGATAATTTGTTGAGTGGTTCTAGAAAAATAAACTTAAACTTCATTGGTGTGTGTGTGGGGGGGTATGTGTATGTTTGTGTGTGTGGGTGAGAGTGTACATGATTGTATGAATGCATAACTGTGTATCTTTGGGTCTGTGTATGTATGTGTTTGCATGCACACATGAGACAGACAGAGAGACAGAGGGATTTTCATCCAGCATAGTAATAGCTGAGAGGCAGTCTGGCTTATTATTTGTTCTTACTTTTATAAAATTGTCTTGCCAGAGGCCAAATCTGTTGCTCAAGTTTTCCAAGGAGTCAGCAGTTAACTCTTCCCCAGCCTCCTTCACGGATGTGCTCGCGGGCTCGCTCAGGCCTGGTGCAGACTACCGCTTCCAGTATGTTCTTCTGACGCTAAAGAATGGCTTTATGTTTAGGAAAATGGAAGACAACAGATAAGCCTGACACTAAGAAACATCCACACAGCTATGCTTAGAGAAGAACACAGGACTTCACTTCACATGCCCTGACGAAAAGAGGGGAGAGAGCAGAGGAGTGGGGCAGGGGGAGTAATTTGGAAACAATAAAAAAGAAAATGACATTTTATTGGAATATGCCTTTCCCTTCTGTTTTGAAGTCACTTTGGTATTTTCCTCCTTGTGTATAGCTTGTCAAAAGAACGAAGAGATAAAGGGTTAAAATGCCCTTTTACAGACAGCGCAGTCAAGGGAATTTTGCTTTACCTAAAGCAATGAGGTGTTTAGTACCCAGATCCTGACACTTAGTAAAATACACTTCCCAGTCTTCCTGTTGGGTTTTTCTCCATCAGCCTTGTCTGGTCACTGTAGAACAGAACATCTAATCTACTTAGGAGTGCTGCAGGCTGTAAGCGTCCAGGTGCTTTGGCGTAGGCAGGATGTATCTGCGGGTCTTTAGACATCCCTAGTCATAAACAACTTCTGAGGGATGGTGTCAGTTTGAGGCTTAGCCTGCCCAAGGCCCTTTGCTGCCAACTGCCTAGATTTCTAGCACCTGTTCACTGGCCCCTCCTGGTAAAGATCAAAAACCTGCAGAAGCTCCTGCCATCTCAGTGTCACTTGCTCTGCCTGGGAAATCAGTCGGCCTGTCCTTGAACCCTACAGCCCTGTATCCCATTCCCAGAGTCCTGTGAGGCAACCCAGTCAATGAAGGGAAGTAAGCTGTGAGTGTTACAAAGCATTGTCCCATCTACCCGCAACGATGGGCCAAGGACAAGAGCCGCGCCTACTTGGTTAGGTGGGGGAGGGGCTGAGACGGGGACACTTCCGGGCAAATCCCATCTCCCAGGATTCTGCGCAGCCACCCTCAAGGACGGCTGGAACCTGGGGCACTTCCTACAAGCCCGCAATAAGAAGAGCAGGGACTTCAGAGCCAGGCTCGTTTCAACATGGAATTCACGTTTAACAGATGTTTGAGCCGAGCTTCTCAACCTCACACCAAGTTCTCAGCTTGACCACTTGCAAAAAAATGGGTAAAAGCATCAATTCCGAAAGAATAATCTGAGAAGTTTCTGAACTCTAAGCACTCAACACCTATGTGTCATTATTTCCAAGCAGAAAGATAGTGGCACATTTGTGTATATACCATAATTGTATTTTTATTTTTTAGATAGTATGTTAAAAATGTGTCAGTTATAAATGGCATGGGACAAAATGACAGAATCTGGGAAGTCAAGATTGACTCCCCAAAAGATCTGAGTCCAAAGAAGGTAGAGCATGTTTGCACACATTCTTGTCAAGTCAGAGATCTCTCAGGCAGGCTGGAGCACGAACACGGGCACTCTCTGCCTTTTTAGCTGTGGTGAGTCTGAGCTGGTCAGCTGTGGACTGTGGGCTCGAGCTTCCAAAAGAGTAACAGCTAATACACAACCAACTTCTAACTGAACGCCGACAACAACGCCGACAACAACGCCGACAATAGGCAAGCCAGCAAGTGGAGAAGTGTTGGGAGTTGTTTGTTTACACAGACATCTTCCTGGGCTGAATCGCGGTAACGAGCCCATGAGCTTCTTTGTAACAGTCAGGAAAGCTGGGCTGGAGCTAGGCGGTGTCTAGACGCCTTTGATCAACAGAACAGCGATCAGGGACTGACGAATTTACTAACACAATTTTCTTTCCTTCTCTCCAATTATTTCTCTTTGAGGCCTTGGCTTTTAGGATTCGGTTACAGCAGCTTGCCTGCTTAGTCAGCGGACATGTGCCATTGGGAGGATGCTGCAATCCCCTTCTACAAAATTAAATTCTGAAGGCAAAGGTGTCAAGTTTCATTTCTATTTAATATAATTCTATGAGACTTTACACAGCTCGGTAAAAACCAAATCAGCAGCTACCAGTGCCATATGTTCTCCAGTTTGAACATGTGCCGACTGGTCCCCAAGGCTCACTGCTAATGACTTAACCAAGCACCATCACAGCAAACCTTCATCAACCACGTAAATAATGCCCTTAACATAGCAGAGATTACCTTAAGATGCACAACAAACCTATGGCTAACTAGAGAGATTCAATAGGCACAACTTACGGGTGACAAATTATTATAATGTAAACCATCCAAAGCAGAATCACTGTTAAACTTTCTAGTGATTAAATATTTAAGGAGCCTAACACTATATGGGATATGGGAGATTCTCTCTCTCTCTCTCTCTCTCTCTCTCTCTCTCTCCTCTCTCTCTCTCTCTCTCTCTCTCTCTCTCTCTCTCTCTCTCTGCATTGTTCATCTTACCAGAAGCTTTCTCTTGGAACCAGAATGTAATATCCATTTCTGCATTTTTGGTGCCCATGTGATTGCTATTCTGTACATTAAGAAGAATCTTTTTTATTATAAAGCAGGTCCAATATGCCTGATGCAGACCCAGAAGAGAATTCTCCAGAAGGATTTCTGTGTCCACACAGTGGATGCCAGAGACGTGAGCAGAAGAAAACGACCCTGTGCCCGTGCCTGCCCTTAATCAAACTGCCTTGCAAATCCCTCTCTAGGGAACTGGTGGTCAGTGAACGTTCTCTCCTGAAACTTGCCCTTCCCTGTTAGAGCACACGGTGGCTCCTTCATGGAGATGTGGCACCCGGGCAAAGGCTTCTTGTTTCGCTGTGGCTGCAGTGTAAAGCAGTGCAGGATGGAGGACACAGGGCGCAGGAACAAGAGGTACTGCAGAGATGACACCATGCTACCAGGCTCTGCTCTCCTGAGCTCTTTCTTGCTGGTTTTACCCTGGCTAGCTTTACAGCCATTGATAATTTAAAGGATGCGCTTTTCATTTAAGACTCCTGGGTTCTATGTGCTCAGTGAAATAATTTGTTCTACAGAATGGCCAGATTGAGTTTGTCTTAGTCTGCTAAGAAAAAACACTGTGAACCAGGGCATCTTCTGTTTGCAAAGACAATGTGCTCTGTGCTCAACTCTGGAATAAGGGCTCATGCCCCCGAGGAAAACCCAGTGTGTGCCAGGCACGGTGGTGCAGACCTGTCCTGAGTCTCAGCTCTAACAAGGCAGAGACAGAAGGATCACAGCTTGAAGGCCAGCCTGAAATGTGTAGGGAGCCCCTGCTTCAAAAACAAACAAAAGAATCAGTTTGGGGTACGGCTCTGTTAAGAAGAAATGCAACGATTTGGGGGTAAATTGTCCTGTTGGTCTCTGGGAGACACAAGATTGTCTGATGAAAGCATCAGAGAGAAACTGGAACATTGCCCACATAACAGATCCATTGTAGAATCATAAATCATTACAAGTTTAGACAATCTTGAAATGTTTCTGTCGATCCCATTCAAAGCACACTCAATAGGCTAAGCCTGAAGTCTTTGAAGTATTCCCATTAGCTACTTAATAATTTGGGCAGATTATATTGTCTCTAAAAATCTTTTTACACATCTGGGAAGAAATAAGAATAAATCTAAAGTTAGTATTCACAATGGTGACAAAATCAGCAAAATCTGAAAATTGGGTCTTAATTTTGTTTAAAATGTCACTGCCACAACGCCTGATTTCTGACTGTTTTGTGCATCTTTATCTAGAACACAGAGCCCAACCCCCATCCCAGGCCCCCATCAGGATTTAGCAATGGGCTCTGCTCTGGAGGTCTATCATTCGCATGGGAAAGACTCGGAAAAGGCTGATTTCTGGGGTGAGGACAGACATTACTTTTCACTGATCCTTCCACCAAAGTCTTTCCACGTTTGGCAATGACATTTAAAACAAATATTTGAATTTGTTATTACTTTGCATTTAGCCAACTACTGACCTTCTTTAAAAACTGGCTTCAAAAACTGTTTCGTCCCAGTTTTCCTGCCATTTTTAAGTCGAACTATACTCCCAGGATAATGAAGGCCAGGCGCTCCCACTCTGCTCCTGGATTTCCCCAGTGGGCTCTTATGGAAGGCCACTGGGCAGCAGGCTTACGACTCTATCAATCCGTTTCCAGGTCAGGTGGCCTATGTTTGGACTTGAATTTGGCAACTGTGAAATCCTTAGTGTGGAAAGTCAGTATTTATAATCCTTGCCTCTTTCAACCCTAAAGGAATCTTTAGTAAGTGGATGGATAGGTGAGGGAACGGATGAAAGAAAGGAAGAGGGAGTGAAGCACCTCAGGAATGCCCCCACGGGCCTTTAAACCCTGGGCATGCAATGCTCAGAATCCTTTCCTGTCCTAAGGGAAGTCTCTTCCTTGTTGCTTCCATTAATTTATAATAATAAATTATACATTCTATCAGTACAATTCTATATATGCCACTTTCAAAGGTAAGTCTCTCTGGACTTGGACATGATGTTTGCGTTTTCTGAAATCCCAGGAAAAATCCATACAATGAAACTTACCATTTGAAATGCGAACTTGTAGAGAAAGTCTGCACTGGCCTCAGAATGCGCTCAGAAGGCGACCGCAGCTGCCATGGACGAGGCTATGACTGTGTGCCCGCCACCCATCGCTAAATTCTAAGACAAAGCCCAAGAAGTTACTCATCATTTTACCCCCACCACAGGTTAGGAAGGTCATGTAAGTCATCAGGTCAACAAGCAAGCGGTGGCTCGAACCTCCAAGTCATGTGTGTCCAGAGCTGGTTGGACCCTAGTGCTCAGACGTGAACTGAAGAGGGCTGAGATCACAGAGTAGCCGTGACTGTGCATGGGCAGGACTTTCCCAGTCCCTCCTCTGCCTGGGAGCACTGCTCCCTCCTGCCTACAAGCTGCTTGGAAATGTCCAAAGCAGCTAAGAAATAAACATCAAGCTTCCTATAAAACACCAGGCTGTAAGACAACCTCACGCTGAATCCAGAGACTCCCCGGCACATCCCAGATGCGGATGTAGGGCCGAACTCTGACCACTTCTTAGCTATCAGGCAATATGTTTCTAGGACAGGAGAAACTATCATGTGTCTCACTCCATTCCCTAAAGGTGAGCTGGGTCCCACTGCTGCAGTAAGCACATGTGCACACACTTTCTTACCTTACACAGAGACAAGATAGAGTCATAAGTGAAAACATCACTGTCAAACAAACACATTGGCTAGACCCAACATACATATAAATAAAACAGTAACTCCTTTCCTGTGTCAGAGGTCAAGACCTGAGAGCGTGAGACACCCTTCTTTATGGAGCTGGAAGTTGGAGACAAGGACCCTTCTCGATAGACTGTGACTGCCCATCCAGCACTGGTGCAACCGCACTTCTGATTGAAAGAAAGTAAACACCTCAAAATTCTGAGCTCAAAGAAGCTGATAAACTATTTGAAATTTATGACCATCAGACAAAACTATTGCTTGATATAAAGTGTGTTATGTCTTGTTTTATTTTTGAAAATGTTTTTTTTTTCCTCTGAATGGTTCTACTTATGCTTTGATAAATATAAAAACCATCATTTTCACCATGGAAAGTAGTGGCTTGGACTATATCCACAAACTAAAGTGAAATCTAGGAGAGCAGCTGAGTCAGGCATGCAATTACAAGTGCTGATGTCACTGAGGGGAAAGCCAGTCGGGAGCTTACGAGCAGGAGAGCGTTGCTGCATCAGCGGGTGTAAGGGCAATAATTCACGGCAGTCCCAATGCTGGCCGAAGGCTGGTGCCACCTCAAGAGGTGAACGAGCAACAACGACAACAAACGCCCTGGACAGTCAGCAGAAGAGCACAGAGCTGTCAAGGAAGAAGCAGCCTGGGACTATGGGGAAGGCTGGGCTATACATACTGAAGACTACGAGGACATCCCACGGCCAGACTGTTGTGCATTACGTTGCTTTTGCAGTCAAGAAAAGACTGCATTACACAGCTAAGGCCCAGCTCAGCTTCAGGCTCTCCGTACCTTAGTCACAGGTTTTAAGAGCCACTGGCACTGAGGTGATTCAAATCCAGATGACTCTAGGCTCTGGACTTGTCTAGGCTTAACTTCAACAACATAGTAAAAATAATAATTAGTCTGGCATATTTATATAATATGTACCTACAATGGAATATTACTCAGCATGAAATGGAATTGAATATGCTATATTCAATATGGAACTTAAAAAACCAAAGACTTCCCCAGTGGAGGCCGTGAGATGCTCAGAGGGTCAACATGCCTGCCGCCAAGCCCAATAACCCCATCTGTCTCCAGGGCCATGTGGTAATAGAAGGGGCTCCCAGGAGTTGTCCTCTGGCCTCCACACACATATCATGGCATGTGAAGGTACACATATGCAAAATTAATAAATTATAATAAAAATCGTACTATCTATAATGTCAATTAAAAGAAACCCAACACAAAGTCACTTCATTTGGTGCTGTTTATGCTAAACATCCAAAACAGATAACCATGGTGACAGAAGAGAGACTGGAGATGTCAAAAGCCCTGGGAAGAGCAAGGGGAGGCGGCCAGTGACAGAGGCGTGCGGGTCTATTCTGAGATGACGAACACGGTTGAAACCGAAAGTGCCTGCACAGCACTCTGAACGGATGTGAGTTCCTTGGCACACTGTATGTCATGTGGACTTCGAATCTTTAATGCAGTGATCAGAGGCAAAGGGGTGGGGTCCCAGCTCAGGGAGGAGAAGACACCATCCCAGCCAAGACCGGAAGCACAAGCAGGGCTCAGCTATGCAGAGAAAACAGGGACAAGAGAATCGTGAAGAAGAGAAAAATATTATGAGCCGATGCCGTGCGTATGACGCAACAGTGCTCAGTTAAAACCCCATCAACAAATAGAGTTAGCCATCTGTGTGTGGGGAGCGACAGTCACTATGTGCAAAGGAGCTTTGCTGAGCCCTTTGTAAGTGGTAGAGATCTATCTCAATAGATCCTTAAAGAAGACCTAAGAGATGAGAAGAGTTAACCCTGACTTCCAGATCAGAGCAGTTAAAGTCAGAGAAGTCACGTAACTTCGCCAGGACTTCACAGCTTAAAACTAGAAAGAACAAAATTCAAATCTCAGTATGTTTGACTTCACAATGCTAAGGATCTCCACCAAAGCAAGGGCTTCTGGGGCTTTAGGTTATGACATCACCTCTACCCTGGCTCTTGTTTCGCAAAGCAGCAAGTAGGTCATGAGCATGTCTGATCTTACTGGAAGTGCAGTGTCGGTCTCTGCACTAAAGAGTCAAGGACTGGAGCTCACTGCAAATGTCTGTCATTAGACCAGGAAATGGGTAAGGATGTGTATGCTTGCACAGACTGGAGAGAGATAACCTGAGCAGCTCTGAGACCTTGGCTATCATTACAAAGAAAACATCACTCCTCCTGTGTTAAACAAACTGTGGCCTATTAACTCAGCTCTGAAGTTCATGTTGGCCCCCAAAGTGCTGGCACCCAAACAACGTTTACAGTCACATTCCCAAAAACACTTGTCCAATACACTTCTACATCCTTCCTTGTTTTCCTTCAGACATACTTCAGTAATTGCCTGTCTTCAGGTACAAGATGCTTACAGGGAATGATTAAGCTTTCATGAGATTACTGTGCTGTTTCTTAATTCAGTGCAATAAAAGCTTGAAGGGACAGGCGCTCACAAGTCCACACACGCTTTGGGAAAGAAAACTTTTAAGCAGGATAAGTCTGATAACACAACAGGGGTGATGAAATCTCTTTTGCAACTAAAGCATCAGAACAGGCCAAAACCACACACACACACACACACACACACACACACACACACACCCTGGGGTGAGGAAAGCCCACCTCTAAACCTAAAACCCATCCCTCTTTTTTTTTTCTTTGCCTAGTAAGAGGCCAGATGGAGTCCCCAGGCATTGTGAGCCTCTACAGCTGGAGGCTGAATGGTGGATCGGAACCCCAGTCTCACACCGAGACACCGGAGATGCGAGCGGCTGTTTGCCTTCTGAGGCAGGTGTGGTTAGGCTAAATGGAGAGAAGATGCCCAGCTGGCAGGACACGTCCACCAGCTGCCCAGGGCAGGCGGCCTCGATAAATACCACCTGTTCCTACGCAGAGGCGACAGGCCCCCGTCCTCGGGAGCTTCTCTGCCTGTGTCTATTGTGTGGATGCCTTGGTGTCTCTCCAAGTCCAGAATCCCACCTGAGTCTCTGGATGCTGTCACTGTGCTTAATCTGATTCTGGACAATGACCCCAGCTTCTAGGGGCTGAGGTTCAAGTATTTTCTTGGGGGCTGGGAACATGAGTGACAGAGAATACTGAGCAACCCGTGGAGGAAGAGGACAAAGATCCTGAAAGAAACCTCTCCACCGCCACAGGGCCTTACAGGGCCTGGCCAGCCAGAGTGGTGGTGTGTGGTCCTCCCTCTGCACCCTATTCCACAGTTCACCTCCTCGGCCTGGATACAGGGAAGCAGGTGGACACGTGAACACAGGCCCTGGCTCATGGCCTTCTATCCCTGCTGCTCTATGCCTGAATCCTCAAACCCTTCCGTGACACGAATTAAAGTCTTTGCCCCCTGGATTCTCCCCTACAAATTCAGATCCAAAGAATTTCCTTTTACTTGCTGTTACACTGGCAAGCTCAGGTTCCTTTTGCTTTCTACTCTTGGAGGACAGGGGGCGGAGGTCAGAACCCAGTCCATCACCCAACATAGAGCAAGCACTCAGCAACGCAGCCACGTGCTCTAAGCAGGGATGGATAATGAAAGAGAGTGGATAGACAAGTCTTGGGAACTAAGCAGGGAAGGAAGCCACCAAAAGGACGCCCGGTGGCTTCGCCTTGAGGCCTCTACTAGAAGTCAAATCCCTTCCAGAGCCCTGGGCATGCAGCTAGGCTGGGGATGGGCTCCTGATTCTCTTACCTATTAGCTTTCTAGTATCGGTTAGTTAAACAGAACCCATTTCTTTATCTATAATATGGAGCCTTGGGGAGCGGTTAGCAGAAAGCTCCACTGAGCTGATCATAACCCCGTGTCTGTGCACGTGAAAAGCCCTTGTATTATTTCCTTGGTAAACTTCTTCAAATATCAAACTCACAGAACAAAAAGACATCTTTTTCCAGACCGATATCTCTTTCAAGGCTCTGTAACTTTGCGGATTAGAACCGTCAAGAGACTTCGTAAATGCAAATTGCTGAATCTTAATTTCTAAGATTTTGAGGGGCAGGGTGGGCTCAGATAGGCCCAGAATGGAACAGTTAACTGGATTAGGAAGTACTAACGCAGTGTTTGTTGCATCTCAATTAACCAGGTTAGGAAGTACTAAGTTAATAATGTCTGTCCATATCTACCCAGCAGCTGACTTATAAGTAGGTATTGGAATTGTGGGGTTTTTAAACTTATTTTTTAAACTATAATAATGAATACTGGCACATGGTGTCTAATTTAAAATGATAGTTACATCCATATGCAGGATGTTAAAGAAAGGGGTGTGTGTGTGTGTGTGTGTGTGTGTGTGTGTGTGTGTCTAAATTTCCTGAAGGCATGTGCTGTAATTACTCAGTATTCTGACCCTCTCAAATATCAATTTATCTCTGTAATCTGATCACTTGTGGCAGCGAGGGTATGTCCCTTCACAGACTTCATTCATGTTTCCGAAATGATCCCTCCAACTAAGAAGTTAGTAAGACAAAGGTAAAAGCCCAGGGAAAGCACTTTTCAGTGAAACAGCGGTGAGCACCATTTGTCTGGTCGAGCCGCTCTGAGCGGAGAAGACAGGATGCTCTCGGCCGGGGCAGTTTTGCTCCTGGGTGAGGCTCAGGTCAAAGCAATCGACAGAAGTTTAGACTAAACAGGAAGGAAAGCAGCTCAATTAATGGAACAGTCACAGGAATGGCCACCTCGTCTAGAAAAAACAAACTCAGAAGAGTCCAGTTGCAGACCCTCGGCTCCTCCGTTCAGATGAACGCCGTGACTTCCAGACTGTCCAGAAGACTTAGCCTCATGTGTTGTACCTTCCTACAGAGCTCCTAAGAATCAACCCAATCCTTTTTTTGGGGGGAGGGGGATGGGGGCAGAGATGGGAATCAGCCACAACTCGGATGTAGCAGAGGAAAGCCATTCCCTCGCTGGCCCCGAGGGTAAGAAAAGTCCCTCTCACAGGAGCAGAATTGTCTCAACGTAATTGAATGAAGTGAACTTGGGGAAATACCTGACATTGCCTGCCTGACCTCTGCTTGACCTCTGCTTGACCTCTGCTTGACCTCTGCTAAGCCTTCTGAACTTCAATGCTGCCCCTCAGCACAAAGCCTTCTGTTCCGCCTGCAGTGACTCCCCTGATTGCGCAGGTAGCTTATCCGAAGGATTCCAAGGTCTCAGTTATCACTCCTGCCAGACTGTGACACCAGCGTTAGGCGCAAGTCATTATTTCTGCCTGGGGTTCCATTGGCTAAGTCTGTGGTCGCATCGCAGGAGTCCACTGAACCAAGAGCAACTCCTTTAGTTTCTAATCTGCGAAGAGTCAATAATTTCTCTTACAGAAAATTAAATGGATCTAATTTATGGGGCTGATAATGGAATAGCTCAAAAGAAGCTGACACTGGTTTAAAATCATATCCTTGGGTTGATTTTCAACTAGATCTCAGATTTCAAAACTTAATTTATGATATGGAGTAATAGAAAAGACTGTTCTCAATAACAAAACAGATGATTAAAAACAAACAACCTAAATGTTCGAAACAAGCACACATAAACATTTCTTATCTATTTCCCTTGTAAAAGTGGTAAAAATTAAACTTGTTATTTGAATAAATTAGCTATTCTGGCAAGTCACATGGAACCTGAGTTTTAAAATATGAATAGTTAAGCTATGTTTAATTCTAAGTAGCTAACTTTCTTAACACTAGATTATTTTCTAATGCCCAGAAAAATGTAATTCATTCAATTCCTTATTGCAAAGCAATATATATATATATATATACATATGCATATGCATATACATATACATAATCATATACATATACATATACATATACATATACATATACATATACATATACATATACATATACAAATACATATAGATGATTTGCCCTCATTTCTGAAGGAAATTGTTGATGACTAAAGTGTTTGCTACCTGCTTGTGTCTGAAAATGTACGGGAAGATGATCTACAATGCTGGAGACCAGAAAAACGCTAGAAATGCTGTGGGAAATGATGCCCCTGGTCGACGCTGCTGAGCCCTGTGCCATCACTGGAAGGATGACCCCGGAAGAACTGCGGCAGGGGTGGCAGTTGGGGGATCTAAAGAAAGGAATGCTTCATGGCAGCAAATCAGACTTCAAAACAACTAGGGATTTCTACATGAAGTAAGTTAGAAAGACATCAGCTGTGTTGGATGTCATCTTCAATAGCATTCTAATTTAGGGTGTCCAACATACATATATAAAGCATTAACAGAGGAAACAGCAAGGAGAAACACCCAACAGCTAATTAATATCTAGTATCTAGAGAGGAGGAAATTACATAAGTAAACACTGCCAATGGGGCCGGGGTCAGGGCGGTGGATCATAATTCAGATCCCCAGAACACAGACACATGCAAAGTAAACGTGCCCGGAGTCCCGGCACACTGGCGACAGAGACAGGGCCCTCCAGAGCAGGCTGCCCAGCCGGACTAAGTGCAGAGTGCAGCTCTGGTTCAAGCGGAGACTTTGGTTCAATGACTGACGTGTGGAGACAGACAGAGGGAGGCTTCTGCTGTCGGCCACGGACCTTCACACATGTGCACATACACCAGTCACACGTACAGAGGCGGCGGGAGAAGAAAGGAAGAGGAGGAGGAGGGGAGAAAGAAGAGGAGGAAGAGAAAGAGAGACAAAGCGCTATCAGTAGACACACCCACTATTTTGGAATATTATGTCATACGATGTAGCCATGGAGTAACTTGAATGCGATTCTGAAGCCACTGGGACCCTTGATGGCAGTACAGGACTCCTGATTTCATTAAAATGAGCACCAGCTGCTGTCACTATTTTACTTCTCATTCTAGTTAAAGGAATTGGCTTCCCAGTTTTTTAGCAACTTAAGCTTTAAACAGATCTTGAAAACAGCTCCACTACTGCAGCTAGTTATTTCAACCTGAGAAAGTGGCTCTCTCTTCACTCAAGTTCTAATATAGCAAAATCTGCTCCTCAGAGGAGGCTGCCTCTGTACCCGTGCCCTCTCCCGACGTGGGACCAGCGCGCCCAGCAGCTCCAGATGAGTGCCAGAGGGAGACTTTAAAGCCCTTGTTTCTTCAGCTTCAGTGTCTGAAGCCTGGCAGTAAAGTTGTTTTGGCTCAAGGACTGTGGTATTTGGAGCCACAACCACACTGTCAGCTGTTCCCATGGTGGCCTCTGAATCTGAACAGTGAGGACAGCCACCAAATAAGGCACAGCTAAAGCTGAGGGGCGGAGCAGAGGAGAGGGGATTTCTACCCCACGCCCACCCCAGAGCTGCAGCAGCAACTCCGTTATCGTATTGGTTGCCGCTGCCTGAATTTTCACTAATTTCTCTTTTTCAGCATGTGGTAGCCCAAACTAAAAGCTGTTAAAATAAGTTCAGCTTGACATAAGTTGGCTGTCTTGATAGACGCCTCATGATAGAATTATTCATATGTTAAGTCTGTTTGGAAAAGCTGGATAGTAATCAGAAAGAGGGTTTTAATATGGAATTTCAGAGAGCTTTTAATACATGGATATAATAAATCCACAGGAAGATTGGTCTCTTATACATGTGTAGTATTTGTGTGACAATCATTACCATCTTAGAGACACGAGCACTCAGCAGATTATAACTGGGGTAACACTGTTGAGAAGCCTCAGTCCTGTAACGATGGTGTGTGATGTATAAGACATTGCTCTGTCTATCCGTCTCCGAACATCTCCGAACATCTCCCGACCATTGCTGAGATTCCTGTGGTGAGTTTCCACACGCCTTCTTCCCCCTCTGCGCATGCTCCAGCTGTGCCACATGCGGCAAGCACGTGTTTCCCCGTTCCCGACAGCGTCCTCTGATTCTCTGAATACTGCTTTCTCCGTCTTCTTCTCGATGTTACACCTGCCCCTGCCCTTTGTCCCACTCGTCCCTCCATTTAACTCTTAGTGGGTTCTGGTTCTTCAGCACTGAGTAGAAGGTTTGTTGTTTCTAGCAGTTTCAGGGCTTTTATCAAGAAGAGATGATGAAAACCCTGACACTACTATGGACAGCAAGAAGTGCATACCAAAAGGAGCATGTCATGGTTGTCTCCAGAGGGGCCCTGCCAGAGCCTTACAAATATACAGGTAGATGCTAGCAACCAAACTATTGGACTGGGCATGGGGTCCCCAATGGAGGAGCTGGAGGATGGTCCAGAGGAGCTGAAGGGGTTTACAGCCCCATGGGAAGAACAATGATTTCGGCCACCCAGACACCCCAAGACTCCCAGGGACTGAACCATCAACCAAGGGGCACACATGGTTCCAGCCAAAAATGTGGCAGGGGAAGGCCTTGTGGGCATCAGTGGGAGGAGTGGTCCTTGGTCAGGTAAAGGTTCAACAAAGGCTCCAACAAAGGGAAAACGAGGGGGGGAGAGAGTGTGTTGGGTGGAGAGGCATATACATGGAGGTAGGGGGAGGAAAGAGGGAGAAGGGTTGAGGGTCTTAGGAGAGGGGGATATCGGGAAAGGTTTTACCATTGGCAATGTAAATGAAGCTGATATTCAATAAAAAATAAAGAAAAAAAGGAAAAAAGAAGAGATGTTGAGAGGTTGGGAGAGATGGCTCAGTGGTTAAGAGCACTGGATGCTCTTCCAGAGGACCCAGGTTCAATTCCCAGCACCTGCATAATGGTTCACAAATGTCTGTAACTTCAGTTCCAGGGAATATATCTCCCTCTTCTGGTTTCCTCAGGCACTGCACGCAGGCAAAACACCCATACACAGAAACTAAAGAGATTCTTAAAAAAGAAAAGATAGATTCCACCTCACACCAGTCAGAATGGCTAAGATTAAAAACTCAAGAGACAACAGGTGCTGGCGAGGATGTGGAGAAAGAGGATCACTCCTCCATTGTTGGTGGGATTGCAAGATGGTACAACCGCTCTGGAAATCAGTCTGGTGGTTCCTCAGAAAATTGGGCATGACACTTCCAGAGGAACCTGTCATACCACTCCTGAGCATATACCCAGAGGATTCTCCTGCATGCAATAAGGACACATGCTCCACTATGTTCATAGCAGCCTTATTTATAATAGCCAGAAGTTGGAAAGAACCCAGATGTCCCTCAACGGAGGAATGGATACAGAAAATGTGGTATATTTATACAATGGAATACTACTCAGCAATTAAAAATAATGAATTCATGCAATTTGTAGGCAAATGGTTGGATCTGGAAAATATCATCCTAAGCAAGTGAACCCAATCACAAAGGAATTCACATGAATTGCAATCACTGATTAGTGGATATTAATGAGCCCAGAAGCTCTGAATACTCAAGGCACAATTAGCTAAGCAAAAGAGTCCCAAAAAAAGGGATGGAGAGGACCCTGGTCGGAAAAGACTAAATCCGGTTTTGTAGGAGAGTACCAGAACAGAGAAATGGTGGGGGGGGTGATTGGGGAATGGGGGGAAGAAGACCTATGGGACATATGGTGGGGGGGGACTGGAAAGGGGAAAGCCTTTGGAATGTAAACAAAGAATATAGAAAATAATATATATATGTATATATATATATAGACACACACACATATATATACATATATATATATGTATATATACATATATATAAAAGAAAAGATAGCTTGCAATCCCACCAGCAGTGGAGGAGTGTTCCTCTTTCTCCACATCCTCACCAACACCTACTGTCTCCTGGAAATCAGTCTGGTGGTTCTTCAGAAAACTGGGCATGACACTTCTGGAGGACCCTGCTATACCACTCCTGGGCATATACCCAAAGGATTCCCCAGCATGTAATAAGGATACATGCTCCACTATGTTCATAGCAGCCCTATTTATAATAGCCAGAAACTGGAAAGAACCCAGATGTCCCTCAACGGAGGAATGGATACAAAAAAATGTGGTATATATACACAATGGAGTACTATTCAGCCATTAGAAACAATGAATTCATGAAATTTTTAGACAAATGGATAGAGCAGGAGAACACCATACTAAGTGAGGTAACCCAGTCTCAGAAGAACACTCATGGTATGGACTCACTGATAAACTGATATTAGCCTAGAATCCTGGAATACCCAAGACACAATCCACATACCAAATGATGTCTAAGAAGAAGGAAGGAGAGGCCCCTGGTTCTGGAAAGGCTCAGTGCATCAGTGTAGGGGAATACCAGAACAGGAAAGTGGGAAAGGGTGGATGGGGGAACAGGGGAAGGGAAAAGGGCATATGGGACTTTTGGGGAGTGGGGAGCCAGGAAAGGGGAAATCATTTGAAATGTAAATAAAGAATATATCAAATAAAAAGAGATATTGAGTTTTTCAAAGGCATTTCTGTGTCTATTGAGATGGTCATATGTCTTCTATCTTTAAGCCTATTTCTGTCATATTATACTTATCAATTTGCATATGTTGAGTAAAACTTGCCTCTCTAGCATGAACTAACTTGACTATGGAATATGAGTTTAACATGTTTCAGAATGTGGCTGACAAGAACTTTTTTGGCCCATATTTATCAGAGAAACGCTCTATCTTCCTTTTTGTTCTCTTGTTTCCTTCTCCAGTTTTGGTTTTAGGGTAAGTTTTGCTTAATAGAACAAATTTGGTATTATTTCTTCCCTTTCCATTTTGCAAGCCAGCTTAAGGAATATTGGTGTTAGCCCCTCAAAGGTTTAGTAAGACTCAGCAGTTAATCCATCTGGCCCTGCATTTTTCTTTGCTGGGAGATATTTTTATCATTGTTTCAATACTATTAATTACTATGAGTCTTTTTTATGCATTAGTTGCTTTGGGTCTTTTCTTTACCCCTTTTGGCGAGTCTGGAGATGGGCTTGCTGATACTACCTATGATTTCAGAGGAGCTGCTTTCTGTTGGCTTGTTTCTCGGTAGTGTTCTCTCGGTCTCTACTTCCTTAGTTGAGGGCCTCACCACACTCCACTCTTGCCTGAGTTATATCGTTAACTTATTTATGGGATATTTGTTTGTTGTTGTTTGTGTGTGTGTTGGTCAGGGTAAGCACTCACAGATATAAACTTTCTTCCTAGAGTCCCCTTAGCTATACCCAGAGGTTCAGGTGACTATTCTAGGCCATGGCTTATTCCTCCCTAATTTCTTCTAAGACCCAATGATCATTAAAGGGGTCCAATCTCCCAGGGCCCAATCGTTTATGTCATTTCTGTATACCTCTTGAAATTAATTTCTAGTTTATACTGCTACAATCTGATAACATACAAGAAACAATTTTGATTCTCTTATATTTATTAAGACTTCCTTCATCATTGTTCTGGATAGTTTTTGTCAACTTGACACAAGCTAAAATTATCTGGGAAGAAGAACTTGGATTAAGAAAATGCCTCCATCAGTTTGCCTGCAGGCAAATCTATAGGATACTCTGATCTCAGTTACCTGGGAATAATGCCACTCCTGGGCTGGAGCTCCTGGGTTCTATAAAAAAGCAAGTTGAGGAAGCCCTGGGAGCAGGCCAGTGTGCAGCGCCCTCCATGGCCTCCCCATCAGTGCACAGCGCCCTCCATGGCCTCCACATCAGTGCACAGCGCCCTCCATGACCTCCGCATCAGTGCACAGCGCCCTCCATGACCTCCCCATCAGTGTGCAGCGCCCTCCATGGCCTCTGCATCAGTGCACAGCGCCCTCCATGGCCTCCCCATCAGTGCACAGCGCCCTCCATGGCCTCCGCATCAGTGCGCAGCGCCCTCCATGGCCTCCGCATCAGTGAACAGCGCCCTCCATGACCTCCCCATCAGTGTGCAGCGCCCTCCATGGCCTCCGCATCAGTGCACAGCGCCCTCCATGACCTCCCCATCAGTGCGCAGCGCCCTCCATGGCCTCCGCATCAGTGCACAGCGCCCTCCATGACCTCCGCATCAGTGTGCAGCGCCCTCCATGGCCTCCGCATCAGTGCACAGCGCCCTCCATGACCTCCCCATCAGTGCACAGCGCCCTCCATGACCTCCCCATCAGTGTGCAGCGCCCTCCATGGCCTCCACATCAGTGCGCAGCGCCCTCCATGGCCTCCGCATCAGTGTGCAGCGCCCTCCATGGCCTCCACATCAGTGCACAGCGCCCTCCATGACCTCCTCATCAGTGCGCAGCGCCCTCCATGACCTCCCCATCAGTGCACAGCGCCCTCCATGACCTCCCCATCAGTGTGCAGTGCCCTCCATGGCCTCCACATCAGTGCGCAGCGCCCTCCATGACCTCCCCATCAGTGTGCAGCGCCCTCCATGGCCTCTGCATCAGTGCACAGCGCCCTCCATGGCCTCCGCATCAGTGTGCAGCGCCCTCCATGACCTCCGCATCAGTGCACAGCGCCCTCCATGACCTCCCCATCAGTGTGCAGCGCCCTCCATGGCCTCTGCATCAGTGCGCAGCGCCCTCCATGACCTCCCCATCAGTGCGCAGCGCCCTCCATGGCCTCCGCATCAGTGCGCAGCGCCCTCCATGGCCTCCGCATCAGTGCGCAGCGCCCTCCATGACCTCCGCATCAGTGCGCAGCGCCCTCCATGGCCTCCGCATCAGCTCCTGCCGCCAGGATCCTGCCCTGCTTGGGTTCCTGTCCTGACTTCTCTGATCCTTTCCTCTCCAGGTTTCTTTTGATCATGGTCTTTAACACAGCAATAGAAAAGTAACTAATACAGTTGTCATGACTTCCCTTAAACTCTGCTTAAGCTGAAATGTCCTTCTTTCTCTGTGAGTTTTAAAAGATAGATTTGGTGGATATACCAATCTCTGCCATCAATTAGTTACCCCCAGGACTTAAAACCTCTCTCATGTTTTCTTGGCTTTTAGGGTTGCTGATGAGAGAGCTCTTGTTGTTTGGATACATTTGTCTTTGGAGGTGACTGGGTCTTTTTCCTTACAGCATGCAATACTGTTTCACTGATTTGGATTTTTAACATTTTAACTACAACATATTGTAGCAAGGATTTTCTTTGGTTGTGCCTATTTGTGTATCTAATTTTTTTAGATTTATTTATGAGTATTTAGATTTTACTTATGGGTATATATGTGTGTATAGGGGGAGAGAGAGAGAGAGAGAGAGAGAGAGAGAGAGAGAGAGAGAGACCAATATAGGTAATCAGAGACCCTGGAACTGGAGTTAGAAAGGTTGTAGCTGTGTGGTTCTGGGAGCTGAACTCAGGTGTGGTGTAAGAGCAGCAAGTCCTCCCCCTGATGATCCTCCTCCCCAGTCCCCTGCTTGAGAATCTAAATGCTGCTTGCCTTTCAATGGCCTTCCCCACTAGCTTTGGGGGATTTTGCTTTTGCTATGATTTCATTTCTCTCCCTCGAGTTTTTCTTCCAGCCCACGGGCTGTTCCGTTTGGTCTGATGGTTTTCACAGGGTCCTCTGGCGTTGCCCTCACACTTGTGTGGCTTTGCTTGCCTCTGCTGGAGGCGTCATGTCCTAAGCCTTGTTCTCCACCCCTGACACACGTCCCCCTTGTGCTCCGGCAAGTCTACTGAGGATGCTTCCCACTGTGCTTTCTCGTTGATTCTTTTCATTTCCAAAATTTTCTCTTAAAAAAATCTCAGTTTCCTTCTTGACCCTTCCATTCCTAGTCCGGATTTGATCGTCCCTTTTGCATTTCTCTCGGTGCTATTGGCTTTCCTCTGAGCGGCAGGACGGGATCCATCTGCTTCTTTGTGTCTTCTCTGAGACCATTCATCATGTTTACTCTAAGTTTTTAATCTCCACACTGCATGTGAGATAAAGCTGCTTAGTTAAAGAAAAGATACAGAGAAAGGGAAAATCAGATGGGAAACATGATAAGTAAGTGAAAATAAAATGAGAAATTGAGAGGAATGATAAGAGGGAGAAGAAAGGAGCAAGGATTTAGAAAAGAAAAGAGCTCCCTGAGAAAGTCCAGAAACAAAATTAGATGAGTGTAAAATGGAAATGAAAAAAAATAATTTCCCTTATGATTTTCATATTATGTTTTTTCAATACAATAACGGGATACAGTTTATCAGTGCAGCCATCCAAGAACACTGTAACAAGATGGCCGTGTAAGGCTGATCAGGGCTGAAAACCTAAGGCTGAATTTGTATACTCTTGGCTTAGTAGTGCGCACGATCACGTTTGTATCTCATAAGCCTGCCACAGTGAATGAGTGTAGCCATGAAGCCGCCTCACACAGAGCGCTACTCTGACCAGGTATTGGTGCATTATGGAAATGTACTGCTGTATCTGGAGATGTTTTCTTCTGCTCTTCTCTTGTGTTTAAGTAAGCTTTTTGTTTTGTTTTGTTTTGTTTTTTAATTTTTATTTTCTATATTCTATGTTTACATTCCAAAGGCTTTCCCCTTTCCCAGTTCCCACCCACCATAGTTCCCATAGTTCCTCCCCCCCGCAACTATTCCCCAATCAATCCCCCTCCCCCCTCGGTTTCTTTACTAAACTGGATGCAATCTTTACAGGCCCAGGGTCCTCTCCTTTCTTCTTCTTGGGAATCATTTGACTTGCTATTTGTGTCTTGAGTATTTAGGGCTTCTGGGCTCATTAATATCCACTTATCAGTGATTGCATTTCATGTGCATTCTTTTGTGATTGGGTTAATTCACTCAGGATGATATTCTCCAGGTCTAACCATTTACCTACAAATTGCATGAATTCATTATTTTTAATTGCTGAGTAGTATTTCATTGTATAAATATACCACATTTTCTGTATCCATTCCTCCTTTGAGGGATATTTGGGCTCCTTCCAATTTCTGGCTATTATAAACAAGGCTGCTAAAAACATAGTGGAGCATGTGTCTTTATTGCATGCAGGGGAATCCTCTGGGTATATGCCCAGGAGTGGTATAGCAGGGTCCTCTGGAAGTGACATGCCCAATTTTCTGAGGAACCGCCAAACTGATTTCCAGAGCGGTTTTACCATTTTGCAATCCCACCAACAGTGAAAGAGTGTTCCTCTTTCTCCACATCCTCGCCAGCACTTGTTGTCTCTTGAGTTTTTAATCTTAGCCATTCTGACTGGTGTGAGATGGAATCTCAGGGTTGTTTTGATTTGCATTTCCCTGATGACTAATGATGTTGAACATCTTTTAAAGTGTTTCTTGGCCATCCGAATTTCTTCTGGTGAAAATTCTTTGTTTAGCTCTGTGTGGATTCAGACTATCCAAAAAATACTCTTGGAATGGTATAATGTAGAAAACCTTTCTGAACTCTACAAAGCAGGACCGTGTTTAGACAGATGTAGGACTGCCCATGTGGAGAAGGGGGTGAGGAGCCGCAGCAGGAGAGAGGAAAGTGCCGCATCCCTCAGGAGGGAGATGAGGCCAGGGCGAAGGTGAGTTCCGAAAAGTGAGGCAGTCAGAGAACAAGTCCAGGGAGTGACACTTTCCTCCGGAGGGATTAGAAGCCAGCAGAGTATTCGAGCCAGAGAGAGGCTCACACACAATAAATGTGCATTCCTGGAAGCAAATCTGGTGGTGTTCTGAATACGCTGTGCTCTACCAAACACTTAGGTGGCAGGAAAACAGTTCTCAAAGTGCTCAGAGTAGTCATGGGGATGTGGTCAAGATGAGAAAATGAAGGTCTGAACTGTAATTAAAATTATATGATTAATAATTATAAATAAAGCCAAAACAAAGAGCCCAGTTCACGAACCCTTATGGGAGAATCTGTTGTGTGCTAGAGCCAGCTTATGCCAGCTTTCAAGAGCCAGTGTTATAAACTCAGGAAGTGTGTGAACCACTTCTTGCCCCACTGGAAGTTTAGAAACAACACAGAAAATCAGTCATAGAACTTGGAAAATATCCCAAGTTTTCTGTTTTTCAGAGAGCCAGCCTATAGGCAGACCAAAACACAGACTTGATAGGACAGAAGGCAAGCAGGAGACAGCAGGTTCTGCTGGGATGGTGGCTTTTTACAACGGAGGAGTCTTCCAAGAGAGAAAACTAGAAAATAGCTAGTTTACAATTAGACATAAATAGATAAATAGTGCTGGGACAGAGAGAACACATGGAAGATACTGTAAACCACATGGAAGCAAGCCACTAAACAAAAACTAACACAGCGCCCGCTCGGCTTGCCCTCCACCAGACACTGAAAGTGCCCACAAGCATTCCAATCCTGCATTGCATGATGGGAAACATGTCAGAGAAGTAGAAAGAAAGGGCAGTCCTAGCCCCAGTGGTTAAACGTCTAACATTTGCACATTGTGCACGGTGGATGGCCATGGGAACCCCTGGGCGATGCAGCTCTCAGAACAGGGGGGGGGAACGGGGGGGGGGTGTGCAAGGGGAGGGGGCTGGCACCTCAAAGTTGGAATCTGAGGCCGTATAGCAGACTGGCCTCTGGTGTGACAGGGCCATTATGGTAAACACTCCAGTTCAGGGAGTTTGGAGCCACGGTTTAAACTCAATTAATTTCTTAATGTGTCCAAAATGCCTGGAAGGATGCCATGCCGTGATGGCAGAGTGTGCAAGCCCTGAGTAAGGTTGGGAGACCTCAGACTTCACTTTGACTCCTGAGAGAAGCGAGCGGCAGTCACACGCGGCCCTTAGCACTTAGACCATAGCTCATGGGCCCTGACACATAGAGCCATCTTCAAAATACACTCTTTCTTATGTCGCTCTAAGAGCCGTCTGGTCCCTGCTGTGAGGCTGCTGGACCATGACTCTGTGAGGAAAGGTGAAATGTGTCTGGCACAGGCCAGAGTAATCCATTCCAGACACATGTGTAATGGGGAGAAACAGGTGCAAACAATTGAACCAGCTGTCAGCAAGCTGTGGGGATCACTCTTGATATCTTAATCACTGGTCGATCGGTGTGCCATGTTGGCAGCCTTGTGCTGTCATAGCTCGCTGCACATCTGCAAGTCTTTTCCATTCTCTTCTGATGTTTGGTCAGTCCTCACAAAGACTGACATCAGGAGAGATGCAAATTGAGTGTGATTGCTGCTGCTTCCTCTTTCCTGCCACAGAACCTGAGGGTTGACAAATGCCAATAATTGTTCATTTTTCACTACTGGTTGTCAGGTGCCACACAAGGCAAGAACTGAGAGCTTCCTCTGTCCCTGAGAACGTCTTGTTGGGGATTTTGGGAACTGCATATGATGTGTCCAGGTATGTGATGTCTCCTTTGCATAAAGAAACTCTTTGCTTGTGAAGGAAATGAGTTGGCTGCTGGTTGTTCTTGTTTTGTTTTGTTGTTTTAAGTGTGTTTGTCACAGCCCCGTCATTCACAATAATACCGCCCGTACTCTCTGGGAAAAGACAGCGAATGAATGTCTTCATTATCTTTTTCCTGTCGGGAAGATGTAACCACCATAATCACCATAACAGGTAATTATCCCTAAGATAGGGACTGGGGATCAATGGCTTCATCAGCAGGAACCCACCATCTGAGATATTTGGGTTGATAACCCTGTGGAGGTCAATAGACCATATATACTGCACATACAAAAGAACAAATGAATCTGAATGGCCCTTCAAAAACCTTATCCCATGGCCTCTGCCCCAGAGGTAAGCTCTGTGGACCTGTGGGTTTGGAGAGCCTTGGATGGAACTTGTGTTTTGTTGCGAGTCCAGGACATGCATCAGGTAGAGGAATCCCCAGGAGACAGGAGGCAAATTCCCTGGCTCTGCCATCATTTGCATGATATCTCTACCCACTGCTTCTTTATTTGGTTGGATTTTGTTTTTAAGTTTTATTGAAAATAATATTTCATACAATCTATTTTAATCAATGTTTGCCCTCCTTCATCACCTCACAGATTTTCCCACCTCCCCACCCATTTATTCTCCAGCCTCTTTCTCTCTGTTTAGAATACAAAAGCAGGAAGGAAGGAAAGAAAGAAGAAAGGAAGGAAGAAAGAGGAACAAGAAACATATATGCACACAGAGCACAGACACACACAGAGCATACACATAGACACACATAGGGCACACACAGACACACACACAGAACGCAAACACAGAGCACACACAAACACAGACAACCTATGCAAGCCTACATGCGAACGCAGAGACACAGGGCACAAACAGACACAGAGCGAGCATACACACACAGTAAGTAAATAAAAACACAAAATTAGAAACCACAATAATATACAAGCAAAAGATCAGTAAGGTTTAAAAACATGACCAAACAAAGCAATATGAGACCAAAAAAAATCTCTAGAAATACCAATGAATTTGTTTCATATTGGCCATTTATTACTAGGAATGCAGCCTACCCTTAAGTGTAATGTGTATACCCAGTGAGATTCCACTGTAGAAAACTAATATTTCCTTTGCAAATGGCTGTCAATTGGAGATAGCTACTTGGTTAGGGATGGGAGCTCATGTCCACTTCCCCCTCTAAGTACCAGGACCCCATCTGGCTTGGACATGTGCAAGCCCTGCGCATGCTGCCAGTCTCTGAGTTTATATGTGTGTCAGGCCTATTGTGTCTGGAGGACACTGCTCCCTTGGTGTTGTCCTGTCTGGCTCTTACAGTCCTTCTGCCTCCTCTTCCATGTGGATCAGGAATCCCCAGGGGAGGGGTTTGATGAGGACATCCCACTTACGACTAAGTGTTCTGAGGACTCTCACCCTCAGTACATTGTCCAGCTCTCTGCACATTGCTTCTTCATGACATGTTCTCTCTGCTCTCCATTCTGATTCTTTTTCCTCCTCTCTTCTTTCCAAGACCAGCAGTTACAAAGCTTTTGCTTTCTAGATATGACTGTGTCTTTTTCTTAATATTATTTACCACATAATCTGGCTTCAGTTCTCCAGCTCCTAAACTAATGAAAAAGGTCCTAATCTTGGAGATTTGGATGAAGGATATTACTTGTTTGTGCAAATATGAGGGTTAAAAAAATTAGTAAGCCTTGCTTCTAGTTTCAATCTGAGCCCAGAGCTGATCCTGTGCCACAGGACTCCAGACCACCACCTCTGCTCAGAGGGACCTGCTGGGAATCCTTCGGACATAGGAACTGAGAAATGGCCTAGGACAGGAGCCTTCTCATTTCCATCTCATCCGGAGCTGATTCTCTGCCACAGAGCAACATACCCAAATAGCACCGGGAGACAGCTGGTCTCCCAGAAGTTCAGATAAGCCTGGGAATGCAGATAAAACCACCTCTACTGCTCAGAGGTCCCTCTCAGAATCCTCAGGACACTGGAATTGAGAAGCCTGGAACCGAAACCTTCCAGTTTCCATCTGCACCTAGAGCTGATCCTGTGCCACAGTGATACATACACAAACACCTCCAAGAGAGAGCTGGTCTCCCAGGACTGCCAACACACCTGTGAACACAGGTAAGACCACCACTTCTCTTCAAATTCCTGGCCTAAGAGGGACCCTCGCAGAGCCATCAGGACACAGAAACCAAGGAAGAGCTATGGACGGGATACTTCTGATTTCTGTCTGAACCCCAGAGCTGATCCTGTACCACAGCTCTCCATACTCTCTTCCTGGAGAGAGCTAGTCTCCCAAGAGTACTGCAGGAGGGACAAGCCACAGTCAGAGACAGCAGGACCAGCTAACACCACAGATAACCACATGGTGAAAGGCAAGGGCAAGAACATAAGCAACAAAAAACAAGGCTACCTGGTATCATCAGAACCCAGTTCTCCCACCACAGAGAGCCCTGATGACCCCAACACAGCAGAAAAGCAAGACTCTAGTTTAAAATCACATCTCATGATAATAGAGGACTTTAAGAAGAACATAAATGACTCCCTTAAAAAAATACAAGAGAACACAGGTAAATGGGAAGAAGCCCTTAAAGAGGAAAAAAAAAAAAAAAAAAAACCTTAAAGAATTACAGGAAAACACAACCAAACAGGAGAAGGAACTGAATAAAACCATCCAGGATCTAAAAATGTAAATAGAAGCAATAAAGAAATCACAAAGGGAGACAACTCTCAACATAAAAAACCTTGGAAAGAGATCAGGAAACATAGATGTACACATTACCAGCAGAATAAAAGAGATAAAAGAGAGAATCTCAGATGCAGAAGACAACATAGAAAACATTGACACAACAGTCAAAGAAAATGCAAAATGCAAAAAGCTCCTAAGTCAAAACATCCAGGAAATCCAGGACACAATGAGAAGACCAAATCTAAGAATTATAGGTATAGAAGAGAGTGAAGATTTACAACTTAAAGGGCCAGTAAATATCTTCAACAAAATTATAGAAAACTTCCCTAACCTAAAGAAAGAGAGGCACATAAACATCCAAACAGACTGGACCAGAAAAGAAATTTATCCTGTCACATAATAGTCAAAACACCAAATGCACAAAACAAAGAAAGAATATTAAAAGCAGTAAGGGAAAAAGGTCAAGCAACAAATAAAGGCAGACCTATCAGAATTAAACCACATTTCCCACCAGAGACTTTGATAGCTAGAAGATCCTGGGAAGATGTCTAAGACCCTAAGAGAATACAAATGCCAGCCCAGACTACTATACCAAGCAAAACTCTCAATTACCATAGACGGAGAAACCAAGATATTCCATTATAAAACCAAATTTATACAATATCATTCCACTTATCCATCCCTACAAAAGATAATAGATGGAAACAGCCAATACAAGGAGGGAAACTACACCATAGAAAAAACAAGAAAGTAATCTACTTTTAACACACCCAAAAGAAGATAGCAACACAAACATGAAAATAACATCAAAAATAACAGGAATCAACAATAACTATTTCTTAGTATCTCTTAGCATCAATGAACTCAATTCCCCAATAAAAAGACATAGACTAATGGACTGGATAAGTAAATAGGATCCAGCATTTTGCAGCATACAGGAAACACACCTCAGTGTCAAAGACAGAAACTACCATAGATAAGTACTAGAAAACAACTTTACAAGCAAATGGTCCAAAGAAACAAGTTGGAGTAGCCATTATAATATCCAATAAAATCGACTTTCAACTAAAAGTCATCCAAAAAGATGAGGAAGGTTACTTCATACTCATCAAAGGAAGAATCTACAAGGAAGAACTTTCAATTCTGAACATTTATGCTAAACCACACTCATAGAAGATACTTTACTAAAGCTCAAAGCACACATGATACCTCAGACAACAATGGTGAGAAACTTCAACACCCCACTCTCAACAATGGACAGATCATGAAACAGAAACTAAACAGAGACACTGTGAAACTAACAGAAGTTATGCACCAAATGGATTTAACAGATATGTATAGAACATTTCATCCTAAATCAAAAGAATATAGTTTCTCGTCAGCACCTCCTGGTACCTTCTCCAAAATTGACCATATAATCAGTTACAAAACAGGCCTCAAAAGAAGATTGAAATAATCTCATATGTCCTATAAGATCACCACAGACTAAGGCTGAACTTCAATAGCAGCAAAAACAACAGACACAATGAAACTAATAGAAAAGAAACTGGGGAAGACCCTTGAGCACATGGGCACAGGGGAAATTTTCCTGAACAGGACACCAATAGCTTATGCTCTAAGATCAAGAATTGAGAAATGGGACCTCATAAAATTTCCAAGATTCTGTAACACAAAGGACACTGTCAATAGGACAAAATGGCAACCAAAAAATTGCGAAAAGATCTTTACCAACTCTACATCTGACAGAGGGCTAATATCCAATATATACAAGAACTCAACAAGTTAAACTCCAGAAAGCCAAATAACCCTAGTGAAAAATGGGGTGCAGAGCTAAACAAAGAATTTTCACCTGAGGAATATCAAATGGCTGAGAAGCACCTAAAGAAATGTTCAACATCCTTAGTCAGCAGGGAAATGCAAATCAAAACAACCCTGAGATTTCACCTCACACCAGTCAGAATGGCTAAGATTAAAAACTCAGGAGACAGCAGGTATTGGTGAGGATGTAGAGAAAGAGGAACACTCCTCCACGGCTGGTGGGATTGCAAGCTAGTACAACCACTTGTAATCGATCTGGCGGTTCCTCAGAAAACTGGGCATGACACTTCCAGAGGACCCTGCTATACCACTATGGGCATATACCCAGAGGATTCCCTGGCATGCAATAAGGACACATGCTCCACTATGTTCATAGCAGTCTTATTTATAATAGCCAGAAGCTGGAAAGACCCTAGATGTCCCTCAATGGAGGAATGGATACAGAAAATGTGGTATATTTACACAATGGAACACTACTCAGCAATTAAAAACATGAATTCATGAAATTCTTAGGCAAATGGTTGGAACTGGAAACTATCATCCTAAGTGAGGTAACCCAATCACAAAAGAACACACATGGAATGCAGTCACTGATAAGTGGATATTAGCTCAGAAGCTCTGAATACCCAAGACACAATTAAAATATCAAATGATTCCCAGGAAGAAGGAAGGAGAGGGCCCTGGTCCTGGATAGGCTTGAAGCAGCATTGTAGAAGATTACCAGGACAGAGAAGTGGGTGGGGGGTGATCTGGGAATGGGCAAAGGGAAGAGGGCTTATGGGACTTATGGGGAGGGAGGAACCAGGAAAGGGAAAATCTTTTGGAATGTAAACAAAGAATGTAGAAAATATAAATAAATAAATAAATAAATAAATAAATAAATACATAAATACATAAATAAATACATAAATACATAAATAAATACATAAATGGGCATGATATGATCGGAGGACCCTGTTATACCACTCCTGGGCATATACCCAGAGGATTCCCCAGCATGCAATAAGGACACATGTTCTACTGTGTTCATAGCAGCCTTATTTATAATAGCCAGAAGCTGGAAAGAACCCTCAATGGAAGAATGGATACAAAAAGTGTGGTATATTTACATAATGGAATACTACTCAGCAATTAAAAACAATAAATTCATGAAATTCTTAGGCAAATGGGTAGAACTGGAAAATATCATCCTAAGTGAGGTAACCCAATCACAAAAGAACACAGATGGTATGCACTCACTGATAAGTGGATATTAGCCCAGAGACTTGGAATACCCAAAACACAATTCACATGTCAAATGATGCCCAAGAAGAAAAAAGAATAAAGTATGGATATTTTGGTCCTTCTTAGAACGGGGAAAAATACCCATAGAAGGAGATACAGAGACTCCTTAGTGTGGAGCAGAGACTGAGGGAAAGACCATCCAGAGACTACCCCACCTAGGGATCCATCTTATATACAGTTACAAAACCCAGACACTGTTATTGATGCCACAAGTACTTGCTGACTGGATATAGCTTTCACCTGGGAGGCTCTGCTAGTGCATGACAAATACAGAGGGGGACACTCTCAGCCAGCCATTGAACTGAGCACAGGGTCCCCAATGGGGGAGCTAAAGAAAGAACCCAAGGAGCTGAAGGAGTTTGCAGCGCCATAGGAAGAACGATATGAGCCACCCAGCACTCCCAGAGCTCCCAGGGCAAAAACATCAACCATAGTACACATGGTGTTACCCATGGCTCCAGAAGCATAGGCAGCAGAGGGTGGTCTTGTTGGACATCAAAGGGAAGAGAGGCCTCTGGTCCTGGAAAGGCTGATGCAGCAGTGTAGGAGGGATACCAGGACAGGAAAGTGGGAGAGGGTTGATTGGGGAATAGGTGGAGGGGAGATGGCTTATGGGACTTTCGGCAGGAGGGGGTGGGGGAAGAACCAGAAAAGGGGAAATGTAAGGAATATATCTAATAAAAATGCAAAAAAAATGGGGTACAATGCCAAACAGAATTTTCAACTTAGGAAACTAGAAGGGCTAAGAAACACCTAAAGAAATGTTCAACATCCTTAGTCATCAGGGAAATACAAATCAAAGCAACCCTAAGATTCCACTTCACACCAGTCAGAATGGCTATCAACAACTCAGATGACAGCAGATGCTGGCAATGATGTGGAGAAAGAGGAAGACTCTTCCATTTTACTGGTGGGATTGCAAGTGGGTACAACCACTGTGCAAATCAATCTGGTGGTTCCTCAGAAAATTGGACATAGTACTGCCTGAGTACCCAGCTACACCACTCTTGGGCAACATGTAATAAGGACACATGCTCCACCATGTTCATATTCTGCCTTGTTTGTGATAGCCAGAAGCTAGAAACAACCCAGATGTCCCTCAACAGAGGAATGGATCTAGAAACTGTGGTACATTTACAGAATGGAATACTACTCAGCTAATAAAAACAACAACTTCATGAAATTTGCAGGCAAATGGGTGGAACTTGAGAATATTGTCCTGAATGAGGAAACTCAGTCACAAAAGAATAAACACAGTTTGTACTCACTGATAAGTGGATATTAGCCCAACAGTTCGGAATACCCAAGATTCAACTCACACACCATATGAAGTCTAAGAAGAAGGAAGACCAAAATGTGGATGCTTCAGTGCTTCTCAGAAGGGTGAACAAAATACTCACAGGAGGAAATATGGAGATAAAGTGTGGAGCAGAGACTGAAGGAAAGGCCACCCAGAGACTGCCCCATCTGGGGATCCATCTCATATACAGGCACCAAACCCTGACGTTATTGTGGATGCCAGCAAGTGCTTGCTAATGGAAGCCTGATATGGCTGTCTCCTGGGAGGCTCTGCCAGAGCCTGACAAACACAGAGGCAGAAGCTCGAAGCCAACCATTGGACTGAGCATGGGGTCCCCAGTGGAGGAGTTGGAGAAGGAACGGAAGGAGCTGAGGGCGTTTGCAGCCCCACAGAGGGAGCAACAGTGTCTGTCAACTGGCCAGACCCCCTCCCTGGGAGCTCCGGGGATGGACTACCAATCAAAGAATACACGTGGATTGACCCATGGTGCTGGCCACAGAGGACGGCCTTGTTGGACATCAGTGGGAAGAGAGGCCCTTGGGCCTGAGGGTGTGTGATGCCCCAGTATAGGAGAATGCCAGGGTGGAAGGACAGGAGTGGGTAGGAGAGCACCCTCATAGAGGCAGGGGGAGGGGGATGGGATAGGGAGTTTCTGAAGGGGAGACCTGGAAAGGGGAAAACATTTGAAATGTAAATAAAGAAAATATCCAATCCAAAAAAAAAGAATATAAAGCTTAGAAAATAAAGAAAAAATAGTAAATCTTACTGTGTGAAAAAATAAGTTTGGTATTGGTTTACTCAAAGACAGAAAGGAGAGGTACAAGAGTAGGGAGCAGACCCATCCCTCAGTCTGGTGCAGGGAGCAGACCCATCCCTCAGTCTGATGCAGGGAGCAGACCCATCCCTCAGTCTGATGCAGGGAGCAGACCCATCCCTCAGTCTGATGCAGGGAGCAGACCCATCCCTCAGTCTGGTATAGGGAGCAGGGCAATCCCTCGGTCTGGTGAAACAACCTCAGCTTCCTTTAGCAAGATATCATTAGAGTTCGCTGCATAAACAGCAAATGGGAGAGTGAGTACATTCCTGACAACATCCAAGGAACAAGGAAGGAGTTTCAGCTTTCTTAGCCTCTGCACTCTGAGAAGGGACCCTGGAGGTCAGAACTCTCAGGATCTCACACAGACCTTGGCATTCACCAGGCTTCAGGTTCCCAGAATGGCGGCTGCTTGTCAGAGCCCAGTGGTTTGGCAAAGGAACATCTCAACAGTCAATGAATTTTGTCGCTCTTGCTCTTGCTAAAACCTTCAATTTCTGAACTGCATGATTAAGTCTATGAGATTCTGAATAATAAATCCAGTACAATTGCTATATTTATTAACTGTGTGACACTTCTCTGGATGGTTGAATATGTGAGATGAGAAACTGTCTGGCCATGAGGGACATCTACGAGGCGATATTGTTTATCCAGTTATACAATGTTGTGGTCACACCATTTGACTCTTTTATCTCCGTTCATCAATGTTATTTGAGTAATAATTCCTCTTTAATATTTCTGTTTATGTACTTTTATTAAAAGAGGAAAAGAATCACTGTGTAAGGTAATTTTTGTCACAAATGCCTAGGTGGCTTGTGTGTAATATTTGTGCAAGTTCATGTGTGCAGGTGTGGATGTGGGGGTGGGGTTCACCTCAGGTATCACCCCTCAAGTACCATCCCTGGTTTTTCAGACCAGGTCTCTCACTGGGCTGGAGCTCACCAACAGCGATCCACCTGCCTCTGTCTCCCCAGTGCTGAGACAAGCATATACCCCACAGCTGGCATTGCCATGGGTACTAGGGGTCACACTCTGGGCAGCACTCGTGGACCACAAGTGCCTAAGCAATGAACAGTCACCCTCATGTCCTAAGTGGCTTTTTAGCTACATGATTAATGTGTGTGCGCGAGCTAGAGAGGGAGGGTGTGGTCAGAGCGTAGAGAAGTTCAGCGTGGGCATCTGTGGGCCCACCCGTGATCGTTTAGTTGCTGGTCGGAATCAGAAGAATCACGTGCAAAGCGCACTGGTGTCCATAACACCAGACATGTAGCCATATGTGTCCCACAAAATGGGCTACTTGAGGTCACCTCATACATATGCCTCAGACACATTTCTTTTGAGAGTACCATACATATACTCAATGTACTATAATTACACTTGCCTCCACTATTACCCTCATGTTACCCTCTTTGTTTCCTGCTGAACCCCTCCCTGTTCTTCCCACCTAGCCAAAACTGGATACACCATTACAGAAAGAGGCACAGCCACCCCTCCTCCTCCTTCCTCCCCCTCCTCTTGCCCCTCCCTCTCCCTTCTCCTTCTTCCTCTCCTCCTCTTCCTCCTTCTCCTCCTTCTGCTCTCCTTCTCCCCTTCCCTCTCCCCTCCCCTTCTTCCTCCAAAAGGATCTAGTAATACTTGCTAGCTCTTCAAGAAGGGAAGGGCTCATGGATACCTCCTCTGTCCATGATGGAAAGTGAGAGGCCCAGTCTTGTACAGGTACCCACAGCTGCTGTGTGTTCAGGATTGCAGTGAACACACCTTGTCTGGATGGCAGTATTTCACTGGATGGATGGCACTCTTTCCCATACTCTGGCTCTTTAATTCTTTCTCCTCTTTCTTCTGTGATGTTCGTTGGGCCTTGCTGGGATATGATATAGATGTAGGTGTCTCTTCTGAGGCGGAGTGCTCACAGTGACTTATTCTCTGCACTCTGCCCAGATGTGAATCTCTGCATTAGCCTTCACCCTCTGATAAAGGAAGCTTCTCTGCCCCAGGCTGAGAGCTGCTTAATGTTTAAGTTTATTTTACTTTTTATGTGTATGTATGTGTGCCTGGATATATGCATCATATGTGTACAGGAATCTTGAGAGGTTAAAGAGAACATGAGATCCCCTGGACCTGGAATTCTAGTTGTAAGCCATGATTTGGGTAATGGGAATTGAACTCTAGATAGCCACAAGCTCAGTAAATACTCTTAACCTGAGCGATGTCTCCAGACCCTAAACATAAATATTTAGGGGAAAGGTTCACAACATATTCATTTTGGAAAATAATGACCATGTGTCCCCCCTTTGGGCTCATGCCCTCCTCCCAAGCTGTATGGTTTTTTTGACCCAATGTATGATACCAGATTATTCTAGATTCACTCCTGTGGAGGAGAGCTCAAATACCATCATGAGGAAATTTGCTATCCCCAAAGAGCCATGCCACAACTGTACTCATGAGTGTATCTTGCCGTGGAGGTTGGTATTAGAGCACATGTAATCTATGGAACTGTTGACGAGTTTTCACCCTCATGGAGGACATTTCCAGGGGAATTCCATCTTGAGTTCCCTGTGTTCTATAACCACAGTGCATGGTGTTTTCAACAAGAGGCAGGCACACTTCCAGTACAAATACAAGGAGCATTTAGGGAAACTGAACAATCTGAATAAAAATATGGACTTGAGTTAATTTTAAAATATGTAAATCTACTATGCTGATAGAAAGAGCCGCAGGGCACAAGGGCAGCAAGAAGCCATTCTTCCTGGCACAGGCCAGCTCGGGGGACTGTCAGTCCTTCCTTCCTGCTTGTCTTGCTTGCTTCATTTAGAAATAGTTACTCAGAAACACAGGCAAGTGCCCAGGATGACAGCAAATGCAAACTTGCAGACCACTGAGATGGCTGTGTGTCTTAGTCAGTGTTCTATAGATGTGAACTCTACTCTTATAAAAGAAAGCATTTAATTGGGGCTGGCTTACAGTTTGAGAGGTTTAGTCCACTTCCATCTTGGTAGGAAGCACGGTGGTACGCAGGCAGACATGGTGCTGGAGGGGTACCTGAGAGTTCTACATCTGGATCTGCAGGTGGCAGAAAGACACTGACACTGACACTGACACTGGCTTGGGCTTTTGAAATCCCAAAGCTCACCTCCAATGACGCACTTCCTCCAACAGCTAATCCCTCTCAGGTAATGACACACTCTAATGACCAAGCGTTCAAATATATTAGCCTGTGCAGGCCATCCTCATTCAAACACCACAGTGTGCATGATTTTTATATAAAGATTAAATCTTGCCAGAATATTTGATATTATCAGACACAGAGAACCTTCAGTGCTGTTCAAAGCTGACTGATATTGTAACGGGCCCACCAGACCTTAACACAACTGACTCCATGATGGAAATACCATGCAGGCTGTAAAACAGCACACAGACAGCACCACCTGCCAAAACAAAAACAAAGACCTAATCCATCAAAGACATAGTTCTGGGAAAGTCTTTAAATGCACTAACCTTCCCTCTCGGCTCCTGTAGTTACACTTCTGGCTAACTGTTCTTGTAAACTGACATATGTGGACCCAGTATATGGGGTTTGGGCTCGAAAGCTCACCGTGAGAACAACTCAAGTTTACACTGAAATTCCCAAATACCCAGAGAAGTCGCCAGCCAGCTAATAAAGATTTTCTATTGACTTAAATCTGTCTCCAAGCAGTCTCCTCTGGTGGATATTCCACAACAATAATTTTATTTTAAAACCATCGATAAGTAAACACCACTTTATATCAATATTTAGTAGATATGATTAGAACCATATTGGAATTCAGCCCTCAAACAAACATTCATTGGACAGGTGCGGGTGGGTTGTTTGTTTTCTTTTGAACTTCAAATAACTGACTCAGATGGCATTCAGAACATTCTAACTTAATACGAAAGTAGATTTACACTAATTTGATACATACTTGCTGAGAAATGATGGTAGAAAAATACTAAAATTCTGATTTCCATAATAAAATCACTGCTTCTATATGTGGAGAAAGCTTTGTAGGTATAGCAAAAGCACTGTGTGTTATAACATCCCAGTCCTGGACCTCAGCCAAGATGTCTCAGGCAGCGCTCAGCAGCAGGGACATGGCGGCTCTCACGGTACCAAGCGCCTACGGGTGTGTCTTCTGAACCAAGGCTCAGTGAAGTCCTACCACACCAATTTTTTTGCAACCTCTACATTCAGCTATCCAACCTTATACAAGGTGGAGACCTGTGCTCAAGGAACTGGGGTATGAATGATGAACAGTTTATAAGTCTCTAAGTCTTTCCGGTGAATATAGTGTGTAGCATTTGAGCACCTCTCTTAAGAGCTCCCCTTTCTCCTGCTCCTTTCTAATCCTAGTACTCACTGTCTCCCAGCTTCTGCTGTAGTCACTATCTACACTGTGAACACACTGAAGACAGCCAGTTCCCATGGAGCATACAGCCTAGTGAGGAAGATGGCCAATCATCAAGACACCATATACATAATTGTACACTCTGTAACATGATTATGGAAAAACAGGAGTGAAGTGGAAACTTAAGGGCTCTTTGGAAAGACAATTATATTGGATGGAATCTTGCTGGAGTGGACACAGGTGAAAGACTAAAGCAGAGTCATGAAGGAACACTTTGCTGAAGCAGACACAGGAGAAAAGATGTTCAGCTAAAACAAGCACATGAAAGAACACATGATGAAAGGTTCTTTGCTAATGACACACACATCTTGGTCTGCCTTACATAGTTGAGCTCCATTTGTTAGGACTCCATAGAAAGAAGCCACACCAAAAACTTCTGGAGATGTGCTTCAGTTTCTAGCCTCTGTCGTGGACTCAGGTGATTGACAGAGTGATATCAGCTAAGTCAGACTCTTATGCTGAGACAAGACAGGTATAGGACATGTGATGCTTAGAGGGAGTATAAAAAGGACCCGATGGACGTGTTGGAAGCTGGGCTAGGCTTGTTTATAGAGCTAGCTGTGCAACCATTGTTGGTCTTGAGTCTGCACTGATCTTCCCTTCATTGAGAAAGGCACAGCCAAGAACTTCTCCTGGCTTTCCCACTTGTCTGAATCCCTCCTGCCTGGCTGTCCTTGCTTGGTCCTGCCACCTGCTGCTATGCCTACAGTACTGAACTGGACTACTGGTATACCCGTGAAATGTTCAAGAGTGGATCGAGCTGCTGCTGCTGCTGACCTGTGCCTGACAATGCAGATGGGATTTGCTTCAAAGAACCATTTCTCAAAAGGCCCACTTCCTCCATATCCTTTCTTTTCCACTACCTTTGGTAGGTGGTGGGCTAGAAGAGAGGTTAAACTGTTTAAGAACCATCATCAAAAGTAAACTTAATCCCAGTACTTGGGAGGCAGAGGCAGGCAGATTTCTGAGTTTGAGGCTAGCCTGGTCTACAGAGTGAGTTCCAGGACAGTCAGGGATACACAGAGAAACCCTGTCTCAAAAAAAAAAAAGTAAACTTTGAAAATATTAAAGTTACACAAGAGGCTTAAGGTTACCCTGGATCCTGTACTGCTTAGTCCTGGGAACCTGCCTGGAACAGGTGAGGGAATGGAACAAAAGACAACCTCAAAGACACACATGCAAAACCATGGGCTCGGATGGGCTGTGTGAGATATGGCATAGCAGCAGCAAATAAGCAACAGCCTCAGCTGAGCATGCTTACTGGGAAGAGAACAGTTCCAGAGGAAAACCAATGTCAGCAGGAGGCCGACACTGTATGTGAGTCATACGCTCAGGCTACAAAGATCTGGGAGGCCAGAGCTGCAGGGGCTGGTCCTTGCACACACTGGTCAATCGGCCAGCTATTCATACACACTGGTGTTTGCACACACCGTCAATATCCTCAGAGGGGAGGCCTTGCCATTTCCACATTGGGTCCCTGTCCTGACTGTGCCTGTGTCAAACAATTAAACGGTCACTTCATCCTTTCTTTACCCATCCAGTTGAGGCTTCCTTGACTCCTCTACAAGGAAGAGTGAGGTGGGCGCCCACCCTTCCCTTCTCAGGTCATCTCCTCTAATATCTTCCAATCCCAGAAACTCCCTGGCTAGTCAGCCAACAAACCACAGTTAAATCCAAAGAGAAGTATGCAAATATCAAATGCTGCGGGCTGTGTGACTATATAGAAGATCCCAAAGCAGGAGAATTCTCCTACCGTATTCCAAGGCTTACCTCACAGGTGGCTACAGATTACATCTGTATGTAAGGATGGCTTTGTGCCTCCGGAAATCATCCCTGCTTTCTACTCTCGAAAGAAAACTGGAAATCAAAACCACAGTGAGGTGCTGTGACATGTCCACCACATCAAAACATAAAGAGACATACAATCCTGAGCCCTGAAAAATATATGCAAAAGGTCAAACTCAAGAATATTGCTGAGCAAAAATTAAAATGTAACTGCTTGAGGGAACTGTATCTACTTGAATGGAACGGAACATGTGTATATGCTATAAAGAGGAAATTCTATTTCTGGGTATATATTCAAGGAAATGGTACTGTAAGACCCAAAAGAAAAAATGGGGGCACCCCAGCACTCCACGCCTCGGAAGCTGTCACCCCAATCACACAGGAGAAACAGTCTTGACACAAAAAGGCAGGAGGTTTTAATTCCAGAGCTCTGGGGTTCACGGCCCCTCTCCCACCCAGGGTAGAGGACAATGAGCCCTGGGTGCAGAAACACGACTGCTTTTATAGATTTTCAGCAAAGCCCGCCTATACAAGCCACTCCATAGCTTCTAAGCCAATCAGTTCAAACCATCCGAGCCTGCACTCTCTGAGAACCAATCAGCCTCCCACAGAGGCCGGACGGGACCTGGTTAAGTCATTTCTGCCTACGTGGCCGCCACGCACAGGGTCACGCCAGGGTACAGGGTTGGCGCAGCGGTGTCCACCCTTGCCTCAGCTTCTCCATAGGAGGGGAGGCGGGAGAGGATGCTAGGGACCTATCCAGCCTGCAGCCTTTATCCTTTCAGTACATATGATTACAAGATGATTTTAAGCATTCATAGCACAGTAGCCCTTACTAGAAATAGCCCACATGCCTACCAATAGTGTAATAAATTATAGTATAATAATACAAGACAATCCTTCAGCTATGGGAATTAAAAAACTATTATAACATAGACAATTCTTAGTGCTAAATGTAAGAAACTGGGCTCAGAAGAATACATTATCACATATAAACTATATGACCCCACTTGCTGCATTAAGCTTTAATAAGTGTCTGTAAGATATTTCTGTAGAACGGAGGTGGGAAGGAATGCTTCTTAGGGCGCGCATAAAACCCTACTACAGAGAAGCCATATCATTTGTCATCTTTTCTAATCTCTTTTATTTCTGGTAGCCAAGACCATGTAAAATTAAGAAAATAATTTATAATGCATTCTAATATTTAGCTCTCATAATGTGCTATGGTTCGGATCCTGTCTGAAACCGAGGGCTTGCTGTAAAATCTACATATGAAGTAGGCGCTAAGCTCAGAGCTCCCCCAAGGAAGTTTACAGAGCTGGGGTCTTTTGTCTTGCTAGCCTGCGAAATCACCAGCTATGCAGACACCCACAATAACAGCCCTTCCCAGGTGAGGCTCAGACTTCAGCTCATGAAATATTAATGAGGCTAAGGAAAAACAAGTCCTGGCTTGTCTGACATTACAAGATATGGGAGATTTTAAGTTGCACAGACTTAAGTTTTACAGAAAAAGATAGATGTTAGAGTTTACTCATAAAGACTCATTTAGTCTAAAGATGTCTTTGCCCATGATTTTAAATCTCCAAGCTTGTTTCACTAGATAGCTCTATCTAGCTAATTCCACATTCCTTCTTAAGGTATGGTCATGTAAATTGCCCTCCTGGCCAGCTACATCTTTTACTATGTAAATGTCAAGCAGTTGTCTATGAGAGACAACTTCTTTTGGCTTGGAGGAGAAGCTACTTAGTCTAGAGCAGAGATTCTCTGGCCCAGGCAAAATGTCTGACTTAGAAGAAATTTTGCTCGTTTTAGGAGAAAACTTGCTAGTTTAGAACAGAGATTCTCTGGCCTAGACAAAATGTCTGGCTTAGAGGGAATCTTGCTAGTTTTAAGAAGAATCTTGCTGGCTTAGGCAAGATCTCTAGCTTAGACAGATGGCTTAAAATGTTTTAGCTCATAACCTAAGGGTGCTAGCTATGCCAGCTAGCATGCCACATTTTTTACTATGTAATTGTCAGAACCTAACGCTCAAAGAGGGGGCCCTAAAACAGGGCTCCTTATTAGAGAAAATACAGATTTTTCTACAATGTAAAAGTATCCTGCGTATGTGTCTTCATTCTCGCCGATTCGTGCCTTTCTGGTCCTGGAATCATGGTCTCCCCTGCAACCAAAGCTGCCATGAGCGGCTTACGGCCTGCAGCACCCACTTTGTCAAGGGCCCACGATAGGCAGAGCAGGTCATAGTATAAAATGCTTGTGGAGAAATAAGACTGAGGACAGAGCTGGGCAGGAGGTCTGCAGGGGACGCTGGCAATACCCTATTTCTTCATCTGGGTCAAGGAGACAGAGATGCACTCACTTTATGACCATGTTCAAGCTACTTCTCCTTTCCAGAAATGTGGAGAAAACATTACTATATAGAAAACAATACTATATAAACTGTTATCTATATTAAATGTCTATATATGTCACATTTGTGATGTCTGACCTTTTCAGTATGTCTAGTAACTGACAACCTCAGTACTTGCTATTTGATCATTATTTTATGCCAGTCAATCGATATATTATTTCTCCTCTCCTTTCTCCTACTGATCCCTGGAAATCTGCCTGCCAACCCCTCCAGAGAAGGAGGTGTGCTAACTGCACATCATTACCTCCCGTCTGCTCACACACGCACAAATACTCAGACACACACACACACACACACACACACACACACACACAGTTTTAAATGTCATAATAAATTAAGTGTAAATGTGTAATCACTCATGAAATTAGGACGTATGCTAGGGAAGGGGCCATTGACTTGAATACTCTTCTCAAGGGGATTTCACGCAAACCAGTCGGAGCCTGTGGGGCTAACTCTGTTGCTTTTCCAGGGCCAGTCCTCCTTTCATCTAATGTGCTTACCTCCTCAGCCCAGAGGCAAGCCCACATTTCCCTTCTGCTGTGAGCCTGACCTTTCGCCCTAGCTTTCACAGACCACACACTCACTGCACAGCCATACTCCCTCCATTGCTGGAAATCTCCGTAGTTCAGATCTTAAAGGGTCAAACAATTATAAATTGTATAAATTCAAATCACACAGAAGAAACAGAAGCTGGAAACGGAGAGGTGCTATCTAGTTGTCATTCCTACTAGATCTAGCAATCACCATCAGAAAGCCACCCCTTTGAGTGGTCCCATTGAAGAAATTGCAGAAACTGCAACAGAGACCTGATCACACAGTGTCCGAATAAGAATCCATTCCAACATAAACCTCAGAAATTGAAACTCAGACCTTTCTGAAAGATGTTTTTGATATTTTTATTCAATCAGAATTCTTAGCCATGAAGTCCAACATTTCATTGAGAATTGTGAGAACTGTATATTTCTTTCTTTCAAAGAGTTTTTGTATTAGGCTGTCCAAACATGCTTTATGCATGTGTGAGCAGTGCCTGTGGAAAGCAGCAGAGGAAATCAGATTGGGAGCTGGGGTCACAGATAGTTTTCACTCACACAGTGTGGTTGCTGGGATCCAGACTTGGGTCTTCTGGAGTAATAAACACTTAACTAGAAGCCATCTCTCTGGGCCCTAGATTCCTTAACTGCCACACAAATTCAATTATAAATTCTGATATATATATTTTGCTTCAAAAAGGAATACAATACAGGTCTGAGAAACTATTTTAAGTGTAAAGCTTCAATGTTTTCATGGCATCATAGCGATTTCTGTGTTTAATATTTGGGGTGTTTGTGTGCACTGTTTGCTCTAGTCAACTCTTGCTGAGCTCTTTCATGTATCCAGTATGCTGAGAGAGGGGTTTGGTTCCATCCCTCCCCGACAGTAGGTGTTAAATTAACTTGATCTCAACTTTTAAAAAAGTCTGAATATTGTTATGAATAGGTCAAAAGCATTAATTTTTAGGAACACAAGAACTCATACAGAAAGTTTGTCAGAAAGGTAATGAAAATGTATTGAATAATTCCATGTAAATCCTTAAATGAAATATGCCAACCTCACATCCTTATGGGAAATTGTGATTATAAAGTTTTTTTCTGTTTCTGGTTGCTCTGATGTAAAGTCCTTCATGAGGCCAGTGGCAGATGGTGAACATCTTTGAACATTGAAAAGCTATTAGGCTAAGAAAAACCAACCAACTGGAGGTAATGATGATGAATATTGATGTTCAACGCGACCGTCTCTAGAGTCATCTGGGGACCAGTCTGGGCACGCCTGGGAGGGATGATCTAGGTTTCCTGAGCTAGGAAGACAGCCCCTGTGGGTTAGTCCTCAAGTGAATAAAATGGAGAACACAATGCTACGCTCATCACTCTTTGCCTCCTGACTGTGGACACAAAGTGACCAGCTCTCTCAAGTTCCTGCTTCCTTGCCTTCCCCGCCATGATGGGCCATTCATTGCCTCAAGCTGGAAGCCAAAATAAATCGTTCTCTCTTACATTGCTTTTGTAAGTATTCTACAGTAGAAACAGGAAAAGTTAACTAATACGGGTACAAAGTCTAATTTTGAAACGTACTGTGATTTCTACTGTGATATAGAGAGCTTCCCAAAGTTAAGAAGATTCCCAGTAATGGATATTTATCCCATCAATCACACACACTGTAAAGTCATTCCTTATATCGAAGACAAAATCCTGTTCTAAACAGTCTATCTGGCATCAGCATCAAGGAATTTCGATGAGGTAAAAATAGAAGATTTTGTGCCACACCAGGCCAGGTGCCCAAACAGCTACAAATGGGAACATTCTCCACTCCGGGATCTCACAGTCCTACGAAGATCCTGTTTGTAAGCCATGGCTTCAACTTATAATGAAACTAAAGAGCAAACCAAGGTACATAAACTGGGAGGAAATGTGCACACAGGGTAAGAGAGACAACCAATTGTGTGCTATTCAGCTGGAGATGAGGGCCTCACCACGCTCTAGACAGTTCTCACTGTGATGTAACACACATCAGTGTTCAGTCTCTCTCTTTCTCTTATAATAGTTTGGTTTTCCCTCTCCACATTCTTCAAGTATGTGGTCAGGGTGAGTCTAAACCAGACCAAAGGACGGGCATGTGACCCAAAGCACACAAACAAACATTACTAAAAATTACTTTTATGTTTTGCTTAACACTAATAAAAGACAATCCCCCACTTAGATTTTGGGCAAACAGGACACAACGAGGAATTGTTGAGGACTATTTCATGGCCATGAAGGTAGAGCATGCCCAGAGGAAAGCCAGTGCAAGCAAAGTGACCTCTGCACATGTCAGCGGATGAGACCCAGTGCGTGAGTGTCAGCACGTGAAGCTGCAGGCACAATGCCAGTGCTTCCCTTGGCTGTTACCAGCTTCTGTTAGGGAAGGTCGTACAAAGCCTCAAGCTCACCATCGACTTCTGAGCATCCTGCCTGTTGCCAGCAGTGCTGGGATCCCGGCAGGCATCACTGTGCTGCCCAGTTTTTACAGTGCTGAGTCAATCCCCAGGCTTGGACCATGCTAGGCAAGCACTCCACCCCTGAGGGCGACACCCTCAGCTCCATTCTGCTATTTTTATTTCCTGAAGCCAGTTACTAACTGAAAGACTCTCCTCCGGGATGTCCTAAATGATTAGCCTAAGAAACAGTTGTGATTCACACATGTAAATATTTGAGAGGATCAGGACTACAGTCCACAGCTTTTGCTTAAGTGGGAAAAATAAGTCTTTTGTTTACAATATAATAGAGCCTCTAGCAAGCTCCATGCTTCTGTGTCGATGTTACATATATTGCACATATAAATATATGTTCAAAATTTAAGTTATTTTTTAATTTGAACATATATTTGTACTTTTTGTAGGGATATAAGGGTTTTAAAGCTTTATTAAATTCATAAGGAGCTCTGATAGGCCATCCACTTTTCAGAGAATCTCACGTAGTAATGTAGATATTGAAAAGGTCCATTACAAGCCTTCACAGATTACAGTCATAAATAAGAGACATGGCAGTCGGGATCTGCATCTCCTTACCTCCTTGCTCAGCACCTGGAATTTAGCAAGAATGAATCAGTAAGTATATTAGTGTATGTAAGAATGAATGTATTACTGAGTGTGTGAGTGAATGAGGAGAGGGATAAAGAAAAAGACGCCAAAAGTGATTACCAAGCATTGACTTTGATATCTTTCCATCACAGAATTTTTTCACTGATGTTTCATTGAGTGCATGTATGTAAAGGATAAATTGTAGCTTGGAGTCACTGTAGAGCCTTAGTGGAAATCTCAGGAATATGCTGGTGCTTCAGAAATGGTTCCCACTTGTAACTGAAGAAGTGACCCCCATGTTCAGAGGATTTTATAACTGCCAAGCTTCTGGTTTCTGATACCAAAACTGGATTATCATCATCACTTCTCTCTTTTGTTACTAAGACTTCAGGAGAGGAAGTACGTGTAGAATTATACACTCCAAGCACCACTGAACCACTTCAGTAAAAATGAACTCCTGGTTTATTTTGATTTTTTTTCAACAAGCTTGGAAAATATGGAGTGTGTGTACACAGTTGCCATAGAGACTAAATGTCCTAGATCATTCTATAGTCATTCTTTATGAATCACCACAATGGACCAATGGTGCTGACACTCCTATCAACTTTTCCAGAATGACAAAACTGAGAACCAAGATATGTGACTGACCCTCACCTGGCCAAATACAAAGCCTGGAAGGCAAAGCACTTGGCTTCCATGTCAGAAACCACGCATGTGTGGGCGGCTTCCATGTCAGAAACCACGCGTGTGTGGGCGGCTTCCATGTCAGAAACTATGCATGTGTGGGTGGCTTCCATGTCAGAAACCATGCATGTGTGGGCGGCTTCCATGTCAGAAACCATGCGTGTGTGGGTGGCTTCCATGTCAGAAACCATGCATGTGTGGGCGGCTTCCATGTCAGAAACTATGCGTGTGTGGGTGGCTTCCATGTCAGAAACCATGCGTGTGTGGGCGGCTTCCATGTCAGAAACCACGTGTGTGTGAGTGGCTTCCATGTCAGAAACCATGCGTGTGTGGGTGGCTTCCATGTCAGAAACCATGCATGTGTGGGCGGCTTCCATGTCAGAAACCATGCATGTGTGGGCAGCTTCCATGTCAGAAACTATGCATGTGTGGGCGGCTTCCATGTCAGAAACTATGCATGTGTGGGTGGCTTCCATGTCAGAAACCATGCATGTGTGGGCGGCTTCCATGTCAGAAACCATGCGTGTGTGGGTGGCTTCCATGTCAGAAACCATGCATGTGTGGGCAGCTTCCATGTCAGAAACTATGCATGTGTGGGTGGCTTCCATGTCAGAAACCATGCGTGTGTGGGCGGCTTCCATGTCAGAAACCATGCGTGTGTGGGCGGCTTCCATGTCAGAAACCATGCGTGTGTGGGCGGCTTCCATGTCAGAAACCATGCGTGTGTGGGCGGCTTCCATGTCAGAAACCATGCGTGTGTGGGCGGCTTCCATGTCAGAAACCATGCGTGTGTGGGCGGCTTCCATGTCAGAAACCACGTGTGTGTGAGTGGCTTCCATGTCAGAAACCATGCGTGTGTGGGCGGCTTCCATGTCAGAAACTATGCATGTGTGGGTGGCTTCCATGTCAGAAACCATGCGTGTGTGGGCAGCTTCCATGTCAGAAACTATGCGTGTGTGGGTGGCTTCCATGTCAGAAACCATGCGTGTGTGGGTGGCTTCCATGTCAGAAACCATGCATGTGTGGGCGGCTTCCATGTCAGAAACTATGCGTGTATGGGTGGCTTCCATGTCAGAAACCACGCGTGTGTGGGCGGCTTCCATGTCAGAAACCACGTGTGTGTGAGTGGCTTCCATGTCAGAAACTATGCGTGTGTGGGCGGCTTCCATGTCAGAAACCACGCGTGTGTGGGCGGCTTCCATGTCAGAAACCATGCATGTGTGGGCGGCTTCCATGTCAGAAACTATGCGTGTGTGGGTGGCTTCCATGTCAGAAACCATGCGTGTGTGGGCGGCTTCCATGTCAGAAACCACGTGTGTGTGAGTGGCTTCCATGTCAGAAACCATGCGTGTGTGGGTGGCTTCCATGTCAGAAACCATGCATGTGTGGGCGGCTTCCATGTCAGAAACCATGCATGTGTGGGCAGCTTCCATGTCAGAAACTATGCATGTGTGGGCGGCTTCCATGTCAGAAACTATGCATGTGTGGGTGGCTTCCATGTCAGAAACCATGCATGTGTGGGCGGCTTCCATGTCAGAAACCATGCGTGTGTGGGTGGCTTCCATGTCAGAAACCATGCATGTGTGGGCAGCTTCCATGTCAGAAACTATGCATGTGTGGGTGGCTTCCATGTCAGAAACCATGCGTGTGTGGGCGGCTTCCATGTCAGAAACCATGCGTGTGTGGGCGGCTTCCATGTCAGAAACTATGCGTGTGTGGGTGGCTTCCATGTCAGAAACCATGCGTGTGTGGGCGGCTTCCATGTCAGAAACCATGCGTGTGTGGGCGGCTTCCATGTCAGAAACCATGCGTGTGTGGGCGGCTTCCATGTCAGAAACCATGCATGTGTGGGCGGCTTCCATGTCAGAAACCACGTGTGTGTGAGTGGCTTCCATGTCAGAAACCATGCGTGTGTGGGCGGCTTCCATGTCAGAAACTATGCATGTGTGGGTGGCTTCCATGTCAGAAACCATGCATGTGTGGGCAGCTTCCATGTCAGAAACTATGCGTGTGTGGGTGGCTTCCATGTCAGAAACCATGCGTGTGTGGGTGGCTTCCATGTCAGAAACCATGCATGTGTGGGCGGCTTCCATGTCAGAAACTATGCGTGTATGGGTGGCTTCCATGTCAGAAACCACGCGTGTGTGAGTGGCTTCCATGTCAGAAACCACGCGTGTGTGAGTGGCTTTCATGTCAGAAACCACGCGTGTGTGGGCGGCTTCCATGTCAGAAACCACGCGTGTGTGGGCGGCTTCCATGTCAGAAACCACGCATGTGTGGGCGGCCTCCATGTCAGAAACCACGCGTGTGTGGGCGGCTTCCATGTCAGAAACCACGCGTGTGTGGGCGGCTTCCATGTCAGAAACCACGCGTGTGTGGGCGGCTTCCATGTCAGAAACCACGCGTGTGTGGGCGGCCAGCTTTCCAAACCACAAAGATGGGAAGCAATCACAGTTGCCAGCTTTTGGGAGCTCTCTCGTCTCCGGCCATTCCTGGTGTCACTTGAGTTCTTTTCCTCATGTAACAGATGCGATCAGACGTTCAAGCATTGGCAGGCTGTTCCCTAAGACCAGCACCACAAAGCTGTGTTCAGATCCTGGACTGGCTGGCTGGCTGGCTTTGATTTTCTCAGCAGCGCCTGGCCTATTTGTGACCTTTGATCAACACAAAGACTAATAAAACTATCACAGTTCTGTGATCTCATTATGTTTTCTGATGGACCTCTGTATCTTGCAAGATATTAGACTTTTCAACTCAGTCACCAAGACCAGCGCCGTGAAACTATGGGCCCTGAGCTGGCTGTATGATTTCTATTTTCTCTGTGCTAGCCCTCACATTTGTGGAATTTGATCAATGAAAATCATCACAATCATTTTAAAACAAATGTGTTCTTTCCGTTGCTTCTGGATCTCTGTATCTTGCCAAACATCACACTGGCTAATTCTTAATGACAACCTTGTAAATTAAAGTTCACAGTATTAAAGAAACTATAGTTACTAACTAGGCCTCAATCAGAATTTTAGAATGGAAAGAAATTAAAAATGAAGATCTCCAGACTCTTCCTTCATATTATATATTATTTTCTGCCCTATTATGTGCTAGAAACCACACTAGAGAGTAGAAATGAAACATAACAGTTATACATGCAAATTGGGACACAGCAAGCCTGCAGATAGCAGCAAAGGGTCCTGTTTCCAAGGCAGACTAAGATACCATAGTGACGTTAGGGATGGTGTGGGCTTCTCTTACATAAAAGCTACTCCAGACCACCCCACTGCTGTGAGCCCTTCCCTGTGCCTCTGATTTAATCTGATCATATACTACATACACTACTAAGGCCTCATTATGTGTGTGTGTTTATGTTCAGTGGGCAAGGAAAGATACCTATCTTTTTAAGATGGCAAGATACAATAGAGAAAATGTAAACTCTAGATCTTCAAAGAACACACTGGTAATTCCAGCGTTCCTGGGGCTGAGGTAGGAGGATGGCCAGTTAAAGGCTAGCCTGAGCTGTACAGCAAGCTCAAGAGGTGAGCCTATCTCAAAAAAGAAAAAAATAGAGTCATTTGTCAGCCTCGCAACGCTCGTTTTTATCTTCATAACTCTTGCATCCGCTAAGTGTGCGATGGAAAAGAAATGCTGCACTTGGAAAGCTAAAGTGGAAGGATTTCAAATTGGGGTAAATCCAAGTTACATAATACATTCAAGGAAAGACTGTCTCAACACACACAGAGACAGAGACAGAGACAGAGACAGAGAGAGACCAAAGCCTGAAGCAACTCATCTAACAATCTTAATGTATAATTTCTGTAAGTGTACAAACAGAACATGAATACTGACAGGGAGTTGAAACAATAGGGCTGTGTATGACCAGCCTGGTGTTAAATATATATATATTTGAGTTCTAATCAGAGCAATTAGACAACAAAAGGAGGTCAAAGGGATACGAATTGGAAAAGAAGAAGTCAAAATATTTGCAGATGATATGATAGTATACTTAAGTGACCCCAAATATTCCACCAGAGAACTCTTAAACCTGATAAACAACTTCAGCAAAGTGGCCAGATTTAAATTTAACTCAAACAAATCAGTAACCTTCCCTATACTCAAAGGATAAAGAGGCTGAGAAAGAAATTAGGGAAACGACACCCTTCACAATAGTCACAAATAATATAAAATACCTTGGTATGACTCTAATCAAGCAAGTGAAGATCAGTAGGACAAGAACTTCAAATCTCTAAAGAAAGAAATCAAAGAAGATCTCAGAAGATAGAAAGAATTCCCATGCTGATGGATTGGCAGGGTTACTATAGTAAAAATGGCCTTCTTACCAAAAGCAATCTAAGGATTCAATGAAATCCCAACTCAATTCTTCATAGAGTTAGAAAGAGCAATTTGCAAATTCATTTGGAATAACCAAAAACCCAGGATAGAAAAAACTATTCTCAACATAAAAGAACTTCTATAGTAATCACCATCCCTGATCTCAAGCTGCACTACAGAGCACTACTGATAAAACTGCATGATACTGGTACAGAGACAGGCTGGTAGATCAATGGAATAGAATTGAAGACCCAGAAATGAACCCACACACCTATGGTCACTTGATCTTTGACAAAGGAGCTAAAACCATCCAGTGGAAAAAAGACAGTTTCAACAAATGGTGCTGGGTCAACTGTCAGTCAGCAAGTAGAAGAATGAAAATCAATCCGTTCTTATCTCCTGGTACAAAACTCAAGTCTAAGTGGATGAAGGACCTGCACATAAAACCAGACACACTGAATCTAATAGAATAGAAAGTGGGAAAGAACCTCTAACACATTGGCACGGGGGAAATTTTCCTGAACAGAACATCACTTATGCTCTAAGATCACCAATTGATAAATGGGACCTCATAAAATTGCAAAGCTTCTGTAAGGCAAAGGACACTGTAAATAGGACAAAACAGCAAGCAACAGATTGGGAAAAGATCTCCACCAACCCTACATCTGATAGAGGGCTAATATCCAATATATACAAAGAGCTCAAGAACTTAGACTCCAGAGAACCAAATAACCCTATTTAAAAATGGGTAACTTCATTTGAAATGTAAATAAATAATACATCGAATAAAAAATATGAAAAAATATAAAAAATAAAAATAAAAAATGGGGAACAGAGCTAAACAGAGAATTCTCAACTGAGGAATACTGGATGGCTGAGAAGCACGTAAAGAAATGCTTAACATCCTTAGTCATCAGGGAAATGCAAATCAACCCTGAGATGTCACCTCACTCCAACCAGAACGGCTGAGATCAAAAACTCAGGTGACAGCAGAAACTGGCCAGGATGTGGGGAAGAGGAACGCTCCTCCACTGCTGGTGAGATTACAAGTGCTACAACCACTGTGAAAACCAGTCTGACGGTTCCTCAGAAAACTGGACATAGTACTGCCTGAGTATCCAGCTATACCACTCCTGGCCATATACCCAGAAGATGCTCCAACATATAACAAGCAGATATATGCCACTATGTTCATAGCAGCCTTATTTATAATATCCAGAAGCTGGAAACAACCCAGATGTCCCTTAACAGAGGAATGGATACAAAATATGTGGTACGTTTACACAATGGAGTACTACTCAGCTATTACAAACAGTGACTTCATGAAATTCACAGGCAAATGAATGGATCTAGAAAATATTATCCTGAGTGAGGTACTCATTGGTAAGTGGATATTAGGCAAAAAGCTTGGAATACCCATAATATAACTCACAAACCATATGAAGCTCAAGAAGAAGGAAGACCTATTTAGAAGGGAAAACAAAATAATCACAGGGGGTAAAGGGTGGGAGGGACTGGAGAGGAAGAGAGGACAGGGGTGGGGGCAGGATCAGGCTCAGGAGGAGAGGGTCAGGAAATTGAACAGAGGTGTGTAGCAATGGGGAGTGGAGAACTCAGGGGAGCCACCAGAAAGTCCCAGATACCAGGAAAGCAAGAGGTTCCCAGGACGGAACTGGAATGACATTAGCTGAAGGGGAGGGAGAACTCAGAACTCGTAGAGGCCATATCCAGAGGTTAGGCACAGCCCCCATTTGAGGGGTGGGGCTACCCACTAATCTCCAAAATTTTAAAACAAAATTGCTCCTGTCTAAAGGAAATATGGGGACAAAGTGTGGGGCAGGGTCTAAAGGAAAGGCCATCCAGAGACTGCCCCCACCTGGGGATCCATCCCACATGCAGCCGCCAAACCCAGGCTCCTGTTGATGCCAAGAAGTGCTTGCTGACAGGAGCCTGCTATAGCTGTCTCCTGAGAGGCTCTGCCAGAGCCTGACCAATACAGATGGGTGCTTGTAGTCAACCAATGGACTGAACTTGGGGTCTGAAGGGGTTTGCAACCCCATAGGAGAAACAAAAATATCACCCAACCAGACCCCCCCAGAGCTCCCAAGGACTAAACCACCAAGCAAAGCATACACATGGAGGGACCCATGGCTCCAACTGTATATGTAGACGAGGATGGCCTTATCTGGCATCAATGGGAGGAGAGGCTTTGGTCCTGTGAAGGCTTGATTCCCCAGTGTAGGGTATGCTAGGGAGGTAAGGCAGGAGTGGGTGGGTGGGTGGGTGTGGGAGCACCCTCAGAGAAGCAGGGAGAGGTGGGTAGGATAGGGGTTTGTGGAGGTGAAGCCAAGAAGGGGATAACATTTGAAATGTACATAAATAAAATATCCAATGAAAAATAAAAATAAAAAATAAATATCGGCACTGTCCAGGAGAGGTGTGGAATGCTGACGTGTGGGCATGGCACAGCCCTTGCTCTCAGCCTCACAGTGGCTGGGGTAAGATGCATACAAGACTGAGCCATCAGCACCTCCTCACAGAAAGGGCTCTGAAGACTTAGCCTGGCTAACAGTTGAGGTAGAGCAGAGGGATGTGTTCTTCAGGGTTATAGCTCCTGTCAGGGTGCGCATGCTCCTGTAAACAAACCTAGTACGACTCGATGGGAGAAAGACATCAGAGTGGAGGGGAAGATGGATTGTGGGAGAGGTAAGGGGGGCGCCAGAGGGGATGCCCTAAGGAAACCCATCCTGTTGGCTCCTTTTCTGTTGCTCTGGTAAATCCACGACAAACAAGTGAAAGGAGACAAGGGTCTCGTTTGTCTTACCCTTCTTGGGGGTAGAGAACATTGAGGCAGGAATAAGGCGTGGCGGGAGCTTGAGGTGGCCTTACACAGGCAGGAAGCAGGGTGACAGGAAGCAAGAGGAGGGCTCAAAAGCCTCAAGCCCAACCCCAGGGTTGTCCTTCTCTCAGCAAGGCTGTGCCTCCTAAAGGAGCCATAACTTCCTCCACCAGGTGGGGACCACGTGTTCAAATACACGCACCGATGAGGCACACTCTCCCTTCAAATCACTGCCCCATTGTTATGTATGATTGACATATACCATAAGAAACATTTGTCTAAGTACCAACCTTATAGGTCGCCTGTGCATTAGAAAGCAATGTGTGAATTTTCTTCTCCCTTTGCTGGGACCTGACACACATGTTAGTTAGAGCAGCTCTCTGCCATGGAATTATATTCCTAACTCTTGTAAAGAACTTTTTTCTAACTGCGTCTTTTTTTTTTTTTTTTTTTTTTTTTTTTTTTTTTGGTTTTTTCGAGACAGGGTTTCTCTGTGTAGTCCTGGCTGTCCTGGAACTCACTCTGGAGACCAGGCTGGCCTCGAACTCAGAAATCGCCTGCCTCTGCCTCCCAAGTGCTGGGATTACAGGCGTGCGCCACCACGCCGGGCTCTAACTGCTTCTTATGTATGGCCAAAACAGTCTAGCCTCCAGTTTACAGACACAACTCCGCACAATCCAGACATCTCCTGGGAATAAAGTACACCACCTCGGGCTCCCTCGGTGAGGGCAGGAACTCAGAGCGAAGTTGGGGAAATCTATCTGGAAGGACATTATCCATGTCACTATAGCTGTGAAGAATTCTCAATGCTACAAGTCCAATAATTAGATAGCACTCATATTAGTCTATTAAATAAAAGACTCAGGCTTAGAAGGGAATTACTCCATAATCTAGAATACAACATCTTCTTCAGTGTCCCTTTTGTCTGAGACCAAAATCCTCCTCCCGGGTCTTCAGTTAAGTCTTCTAACTGACTGTGTTCCAAGCCCCCCAACCAGCTCACTGCGGACTCGCCGGCCCAGCCCTACAGGGCAGCACACATGCGCACCCCCTTTTCCTCTCCTGTGCTCTGGCTTTGCTCAGAACTCTTCTACATTCAGCTTCCAGAAAGACACAGTGCTAAGGAGGAATGTGGGGTTATCCAAAGCACAGGCCCAGTTTCAATGTGAAGAATTCTCCTAGCTTAGGATTTGTTTGTTTGTTTTTTTATTTTATTTTATTTTATTTATTTTTGAGGAAGGGTATTGTGTAGCCCAGGCTGGCCTCCAACTATGTGGTTGAGGGTGTCCTTGAACTCCTGATTCACCTAATCCACAGCCTGAGAACTGAGATTATAGATGAGTGAGTGCTTCCATGCCCGGGGCCAGCCTAAGTTTTGACTAAACCTATCAAATGGAGCACTCTACCACCATATGCATGACATGAGTCCTCCCAGCCCGCCCTGCTGTGACCACACCTTGGAACTCACCCAGGTGGATGATGCAAATATTTCAAAAGGTCTGCAGTGGATCTCCCAGACTCACCCCCCTACACTATTCCAACACTATCACCGGTCACTTGCTCAATTTTCTATTTTTGAGTGCTGAGACAGCAAGATTCATAGCCTTGCACTGGCCTTATAACATGAAGGAGGAGTTGTTTCTTAACATAAAAGAAGATTGTTTGAGAGAGCAAGCATTATTCAGATAAGCAAGCCCTGGCTGGTACAGAATGTGAACTGGTCCTCACTTTCCCAAACCTTTGACACCCCTCTCGTCCTTCCTTTGTTCTGTTCTGTCCTGTTTTAAAAAGAGAAAGGGGGAAGCCCCCCTCCCCCGCCCCCAAGGACCTTTGATCAATATAAATGAGAGATCCCTGTACCTGTCAGTCAGAAAGATAAATCCTTCCTTGGGGAAAAAACTCCTTTAAGCAAACTCTTCTAGACAAAAGCACAGCTCCCCCCTCGCTGGTCATCCATTTCAAAACCTAGTGGAATATGAGGAGAGGCTCTATGATTTACAGCAGCTGCTTGCTTTTAAAAAAATATGAAAAGTCAAAACAAGATGTAAGGACGCCTGTTTCTAACCAGAACTACAGGCAGGCCTTACTCTTGCCTGGATAGAGCAGAGCTGGGCAGTTGCGCTTCCGCAGTTTTCTGACAACTCTTGGGAGATCTGGAAAGGCGGTGGGTCGGTGGGTCGCAGAGTTCATGAGCCCTGGGTAATGCAGGATCTAGAGACTGGAGGCTGGAGGCTAATTCAAATTCTCTGGGGATTATCCTAGAGACAGCTAGAGGTTCCGTAAACACAGCCCCTGCAGCTCCAAGCAGAGAAGCCCAGGCTTCCCAGTAGCTGGAATGTCAAGGAGAGGGGACCTGCAAAGGCAGTGAGATGGAGACCAGGTTTATAGGCCGAGCTGTCGCTGGGTCGTGAGTTATGAGGCCAGACTTTCAGTAGCCGCCAAGTTAGAGGTCAGGGGCTCCTAGGTCAATTTTCACGTTTTTCAGAAAGCCCATGATGAAATTTCAAAGGCTTTGGGGGTAAAGTTTTATTAACTTAGGTTAGCTGGAAAGAAAAGAGTAGGCAAAGGAAAATGTGAAATTTCATTATATTTGTCCCGTGAGCTCTGCCTTTTACACTTCAATGCTAGTAGGATCAAACATAGATAATCAATTATTCTGAGCATTTGGGGGTGGGAGGGGAGATAGACTGGAAAGGATAATGGCCTCGCCACTATGTCTGCTTGTGACATGATATTTCTGTTCTCGGGGACTCAAATTTTTTCCTTGTGCTTTTATAACCTCCAAGATAGTAAACATTAAACTGAAAACATTGAATTGCTTTCTGAATTTTACATGTTACAGGATTCAAGAGCAGGAAGGTTCAGATTTAAAATTCATAAACTAATACTTTACTACTGATGCATGGTGCTCAACAAAGGTTTGTCAACAAATGTTCTTCTGTTAGTAAAGTAAAAACAAAGCCAGGGACAGCAAGACCACTCAGCAGGTAGACGTGCTTGCGGCCGAGTCTGGTGACCTGGGTTCGGCCCCTGAGCCCATGGCTGAAGGGGAGAGCCAGCTCCCCCAAGCTGACCTCTGACCTACACACATTCTGTGGCACACACGCACATGCATACATACTAAAGAATGAATGGATGGATGGATGAGTAAGTGCTTAAAACTTAAAACAAAGCCAGGCCTGGGATCTGGCTGAGCCTGTGCAGAGCCTGACCTGCGAGCACTAGAACATGAATTTGCCTCTCCAGCACCCCACAAAAGCGAGGTACAGCAGTGGGCGCCTACCTACAACTACCATGTTTGGAGAGGGGCCGCAAGGACAGGCAAATTCCTAGATCTCACTGGCCAGCCAGTGAGTTCATGAGCCCCAGGTCCACTGAGAGACCCTGGCTTAATAAATAAGAGTGACAGACATTGAGGAATACACTCAACACCGACCTCTGGCCGCCACACGCACCCACACATGAATACACACACACAGTGACATGAACATGCACATATACCACACACATACAAACATTTCAAGTCAAAATTTTAAACCTTGACACATGAAAACTGTGCAATCTACAGACCCAAGGGAGCTATACAAATAGATCTTCAGCAAATAAGAAACTCAGTACTTCAGGGGAGCTAGAGAGACGCTCAGTGGGCAGCAGTGTGATCCGTGCAAGCAGGCGGGGGTGAATCTGAGCGGTCAGAGCCCACGTGAAAGGCAGATGCAGTAGCACACTCCGGGTCTCAGCACTTGTGCTGGGGGGTGCAGGCATGTGCAACCCGTGCATTTCTATGAGGAGGTAGGGTGCAGGGCCAGGAGAATCCCTGAAAGCTCAAAGGCCAGCTTCCCTTGCAAACACAGTCGAAAACACTAAAAAGAGACAGCCTGCCTCAAACAAGGTGAGGGCAAGGACTGACACTAAAGGTTGTCCTCTGATGTCCACATGCATGCCTTAGCATGCACACACACACACACACACACATGCACAGGTCACAAACATATACAAAGACATCACACATAAATAAAATTTAAAAATATATGAGGGGAAGAGAAAAGTGAGTTTGGTTGAAGTACATTGTATGCCTAGATGAAAAGAAGTAAAATATTTTGTTGAAAATAAAGAAATGTTATTGAACAGATGTATATATGTGAAAGATCATTATGTGCAGAAAAGGACCATCAAATGACTACACCCTAGCCGTCCTGTCTCTCTGCCAGGCTAGTTACTTAATTCTAGATTCAGTTCCGCGTAGTGTTCTATAAAGTTGAAGACGATGGCTGTTTGCTGTGTCTCCTCCTGGACAGGGACAGGGGCACTCTGCTTCTTCCCAAATGCCTTGACTTCAGTCAGCATATTCTTCCAACACTGCCTGCCAGTGATCTTTCCTAATTCCCACTGGCCCTATAAAACCAATCTATATTGATAGCCATTTTCATCAATATGTATCATCATATGATGACAGCATGATGTATTTTCTGGCTTGAATCATGTCCATACTTTGGCATTTGAAGCTTATCAAAGAGACACATGAATGGCCAAGGTTTGCATTCAAATTAAGGTTCAGCCTTACTCCCAACTATAGATAGACAGCTGTGACAGAGGCTCAGGTGGATTCAGAGATTGCCACTACACAGATTTAAATTGGTGCCTGTTAAGAATTAATAATATGGCTGTGCTTAACATACTATAAGCAGATACTGCATGTAAGTTCTGTATTATCTTGCCAATCATATATCTATATAATCATTTACCTATAGTGAGTTGTAGCTCATGTACAGACGGTGATGACATCACAGGTCTAGTGATCATTCGAGGACACCTATTTCTTTTTTCCTCCTCATCCTCCCTCTCCTCTTTCCTTATCCCTCCTCCTCCATCAAAACCCACATCCTAAGCTTCTTACAGTGCCTGAGGAATCTCATTCTGGTCAACCTCTATTACTGAACACAGTCAACAAGGCTTGTCTTACTGCCGCTCCTGCCTAACTCAGTGAACTTTTTGCCTCACTCCTTGATTCTGAACCCAAGCACAGCGACCACCTACTTACCTGAAATTAGTGTTAGCTGTCCTCATTTCCTAGGTGCACGTGCTGAAGCCCCCAGGACTGAGGGAGTTGCCCAGGCGTTCACAATGGAGAGGCCAGGATTTGAGTCTAACCATCAGCAACCAGATTCCACACTCTTTAAGATACTAGTACTGAAGGTATATATAAATGGGTGTATATGTATATATGCATATATGTATATATGTGTGTGGAGTATATATATATACATATATATATGTATGTATACATATATGTGATACACACACACACACACACACACACACACACCCTGGCCCATGGGATTCTGTTTCCATGGTGATTCCAAATCCAGTAAAGTTGAAAATGAAGATTAACTATCACAAACTTTCAAAGACCAGATCAGCTTCTCACATTTACAGTGATAATATCTCACACTCTTGAATTAACTGTCTCATTTAAATTGTACCAAAACCCTGTGAGGGACCACAGCTCCATTTCTCATTGAAAATACACGAAGTTCAGCCTTGTTTACCACTGTGACACTATCTCACAGCCAGAACCTATTGCGTCTATCTGGGGAGTTTGTCATCAACAACTCTGACGTTTCCTGCTGTCCCGGAGGTCAGGAGCCAGTGGCGAGGCCGCTTGGGGCTCCCAGACTGCAGCTTCCCTTGGTGTCTTCATGGATCAGAAAGAGCTAGCTAGTTCTCTGGCCTCCAATAAAGAAAACAATCTCTTGTGCTTTTCTTCCACCCTTGTGATTTTACTATCTACCAAAAGCCATGCATACCCCAGAACTTGATTAACACATTTATGAATGGGGGGAGGGTTACAACAGAGCTAGGAGAAGACTCCACAAGCAAAGGCAGCCGCTGTGCAAGCCGGACAGCCTGAGTTCAATGCTTAAAATTGGTGTAGAAACAATGTGACGACACTCATCTGTAAACCCAGCTTTCCTACAGTGAGACGGGGGCAGAGGTACAGGCTAACAATTGGTCTTGAGTTCCTACTGGTTCCCAAATATACAAGAGAGACCCTTCCTTAATAAGATGAAAAGCAACAACTGAATTCCAAAAGTTGTCTTCTGACCTTCAGGCACATGTCATAGCATGAACACACACACACACACACACACACACACACACACACACATTTCTGTGGGAGTAGAATAGCTAGATATACTGTCAAAAAATTATGTATGCAAGAAAAGGAGGAGAGACTGAGGCAGAAAAAATTAGCCAATGTTTTCCACAGGAAAGGACTATTGTTGCCCATTAGGTGGCACACAGGGAGAAGCATAGATTGGCTGCACTAAACAGAGAAAGACACTTCTGTCAGTGCCACAAGCCAAGGCTGGGCCCTCTGGCGAGGCCTCCTCAGGCCATAGCCTCCAGTTCCTCTTGATGTATTCAGAGTAGAAAAGGCAAGTTAGTTCTGTAGGTTTTAATAAAGACAGTAATTTCACCCATTACGGTTCCAACCTTGCGATCTACTACATCCCAAAGGCCCAGTCTCCAGACCCCACAACGGTGGCATTAGATTTTGGAACTTCTGAAGTTAAGGTGAGTCAGATATTCAGACCATAGTGGTTTTTGTTAGGGCAACTTTGAAGACAAAATAAAAACTGATATGGTGAATACCTACGCAAAAGAGGGGGACCTAGAACACAAATAATGTTCAAAAATGGCAGCTACTGGCATCCTAGGGTTTGTTATTAGACTGTTTAATAATGCTATATTTGTCAGTTTATTTAATCCTTAAAATCATCCTGCAAGATAAATACTATTATGACTCACAGTACAGAAATAAGAAAACAAGTAACTACAGTGTATAAACAACTCTACCAAAGGCACAAGCCAACTGTACAGTGACTCGGAGTAGCTTGAACACTACTCTCATTTTGAAGTATTTATAATGGAAGCCTGCACAAATGTGCTACAGTAAAACTGATGTGTGATTTCACACAACAAATTATATATTTATATGAACATCAAAAGTCAGGATCCACATGTAAGCAGCGACATGCGGTATTTGTCTTTCTGAGTCCATGTTATCACGCTTACTGAGATACGTCCCAGCTCCACCCATTCTCCTACACTATTCATGTCAGTTCCCTTTACAGCTAAATAAAGTACCACTGTACACACAGATTACATTGTATACATACACTCTTGCAAAGAATGCAGCAACCCGGAGACACAAGAGTACCTGCAGTAGGAGATCAGCTGCCTCGGCAAATGCCCAGGCCTGGTACAGCCGGGTTATATGGTAGTTCCACTTTTAATTTATTGGGAATCTTTTGCACAAGTTTCTATAACAGCTCTACCAGTTTACTCTCCTACATGCAGTGAATAAGGGAATGGGCACTTCTTGCAGAAGAAGACCCAGGCCTGAGCTAATAAAATATAAAATGAGTCTGAAATAATTTTTGGCTTACTAACCAGTAAGAAAATGCTAAACACATGGTAAAGACACATTAAAAGGATGTAGAGGCCACTTCCAGAGGACATCTGTGCCCAAATCTTAGAAATTTTGAGTCTCAAACAGACAGTAACAGAAGACTAACTAAACACTGAATATAACTGACAAGTCCACATAGATCTAAATGAATAAATGTGGAAGTTTCTAGAGATGAAGATACTTTACGCATAAAATAGTCCCAAACAATAAACAAAGGAACACAAGATTGGAAAACTAACTTGAAACTGACATGAAGGGATGCTAGAGCTACCGAGTGAAAGCCAGATGGGGACGGATGTTTGTACTGAGTCAGTGTGCTCACACACAAAGGGCCCTGCTGGGAGCTGCAGACTTGGCCTGCAAGGTACTTACAGCCTTACAGCACTTGCAGAGAACTCAGAGTCCAGTCCTAACATCTACATAATGATTCACGACGGTCTATCAATCCAATGCCAGGGGACTGACACCCTCTCCTGGCTTCTTCAGGCACCAGGCACACACACGGTACACACACGCATGTAGGCAAAATACCCATACATATAATATAAATCTTAAAATATTTCTTTAAATTAAGTATTCACTTAATCACAAAAGAGAGGTAACTTTTCAGTGAGGAGTTCAGGTAGATATGACATTAATAAAGTGATCGAGCTTATGCCTCCAGTAAGAAGAAATGCAACATCACATGCCACTCAAACAAGGGCAAAAAGACCTCGTCTGTGAAATTCTTTTCAATGCAACATCACCTAATCCTAAAGAAATACTTTGAAAAAAACTGAAGTCCAAAACATTGTAAGGAAGCTGCTGACTTGGGATCATAATGTTGGCTTAGGCTGTGGAGATAGCTCGATTGGAAAGGGCTTGCCACCAAGCCCGAGAATCTTGGTTTAATCCCCAGTACTCATAGAAGAAGGCTGGGTGTAGGCGTCACACTTCTCAGCACTGTGGAGGTCCAAAAGAGAGACCCTGCTGAAAACAAAACAAACAAAGAGGAAGATGCACAGTGATTGTGGACCAACAGCCACACTGACCTCTGACCTCCACACAGATACACACACATATCCATACACAACCCCCCATATACAAACACTCACACTCAACTGTTAAAGACCTGAAACGCAAAGAAAGACTGAAGATGGACTGAAAGAATTTACAAAGACATAAAGTGTCATGGATGGCCCCATACCCTGAGCTAGACAGGGCATCTGTGGGCGAGGGAGAAAACTGGAGTATGCATCCTATCTTGAAATCTTTGCCTATGTTTGAAATTGCAGCCTAATAAAATTATTTGTAAGACTTCAAGTTTATAGGTTATAAAAACGATTGTCTGTGAAACTATTGTGGTTTATAGATTAAATAGAAAGAACATAGAAATCGAGGGGATGATCATTTTTACACTTGAGAAACAGTCCCACATTGTAGCTCTGCATAGCCTGGAACCTCATATGTAGAGCTGGCTGGCCTGGAACTCACAGCAATCTACCTGCCTCTGTGACCTCAATGCTGGAACCAAAGGTGTGCACATCCACAGCTGGATCTTTAGTAATGCAGATGTTCCACTGCAGCAGAAATGTTTGCTTTACAGATGTGCTCACCGAGAGATGGATCACTTCTTTCTTTTCAGAGATGGAAATAAAATCTAGAGCAGTCCCTCAGCCTATGCATCACAACCCCACCGGGGGGTCAAACAACGCTTGATAATAAGATGAAAAATTCCAACATAAGAAGGGAAACTACATCCTCGAAAAAGCAAGAAAGTAATCTTTCGATAAACCCAAAAGAAGATACCCACACAAACATAATCTTACCTCTAACAACAAAAATAACAGAAAGCAACAATCATTTTTCCTTAATATCTCTTAACATCAATGAGCTCGATTCCTCAATAAAAAGACATAGACTAACAGCCTGGATACATAAACAGAACCCAGCATTTTGTTGCATACAAGAAATGTACCACAGTGACAAAAACAGACACTATCTCAGAGTGAAAGGCTGGAACACAGTTTTCCAAGCAAATGGTCTCAAGAAACAAGCTAGAGTATCCATTCTAATATTGAATAAAGTCGACTTTCAACCAGAAGTTATCAAAAAAAAGAGAGAGAAGAAAGGACACTTCACACTCAATAAAGGAAAAATCTGCCAAGATGAATTCTCAATTCTGAACATCTATGCTCCAAATGCAAGGGCACCCTCATTCATAAAAGAAACTTTACTGAAGCTCAAAGCTCGCATTGAACCTCACACAATAATAGTGAAAGACTTCAGCACCCAACTGTCATTAATGAAAACAGAAACTAAACAGAGACACAGTGAAACTAATGTAAGTTATGAACCAAATGGATTTAACAGATATCTATAGAACATTTCATCCTAAGACAAAAAAAAAGATACCTCCTTCTCAGGACTTCATGGTACCTTCTACAATGCATTTGGTCACAACACAGGCCTCAAAGATACAAGAAGACTGAAATAATCTTATGCATTCTACCAAATCACCATGGACTAAAGCTGGTCTTCAATAACAAAACAAAACAAAACAAAACAAAACAAAACAAAAAAAAAAACCAGAAAGTCTACATACACATGGAAGATGAATAAAGCTCTACTCAATAACTTAGTCAAAGAAGAAAGAAATTAAAGACTTTGTGGAATTTAATGAAAATGAAGCCACAATATACCCAAATGTATGGTAAACACTGAAAGCTGTGCTAAGAGGAAAAGTCATACCTATGAGTGCCTCCACAAAGAACTGAAGAAAGCATACACTAGCAGCTTAACAGCACACCTGAAAGCTCTAAAAAAAAAAAAAAAAAGAATCAAATACATCCAAAAGGAGTAGATGGCAGGAAATAATCAAACTCAGCACTGAAATCAACCAAGTAGAAACAAAAAACAAAACAAAAAAACAAAAAACTATACAAAGAGTCAACGAACCCAGGAGCTGCTTCTTTGAGAAAATCAACAAGATAGATAAACCGTTAGCCAGACTAACCACAGGGCACAGAGACAGTATCCAAATTAACAAAATTGGAAATGAAAAGGGAGACATAGCAAGAGAATCTGAGGAAATCCAAAAAAAATCATCAGATCCTACTGCAAAAACTTATACTCAGCTAGGTGGTGGTGGCACACACCTGTAATCCCAGCACTTGGGAGGCAGAGGCAGGTGGATTTCTGAGTTTGAGGCCAGCCTGGTCTACAGAGTGCGTTCCAGGACAGCCAGAGCTATACAAAAAAACCCTGTCTCAAAAAAACAAAACAACAGAAAGCTCAGCTGCGGGTGCAGACTACCGGCCGGGACCAGCTCTCTGAGCAGACTAGCAGCGAGGGGCCACCGGGCCGCCTCGGGGCACAGCTCGGAACTCTAGCAGCTGGAGTCAGGGGCCTGGACTCAGAGCAGGCATAGTCCAGCACAGACAACGCAGCCAGAAGGGAGCAGCAGAGCCGGGTACCAGCAGCTCAGCCAAGGCCACGCGGTGCTTTCAGCTGGGGCAGCCATCTTGCCCCAGACCCCCGCGCGCAAACAGCGGGCACACTGGACGCAGTGAGCGGCTGGAATCAGGTGCGTGGCCAGAGTTATAGCTTAGCTTAGCTCTGCAGGAGATCCGGGCACAGAAAGCTCAGCTGCGGGTGCAGACTAGCAGCCGGGACCAGCTCTCCGAGCAGACTAGCAGCGAGGGGCCACCGGGCTGCCTGGGGGCACAGCTCGGAACTCTAGCAGCTGGAGTCAGGGACCTGGACTCAGAGCGAGCATAGTCCAGCACAGACAAGCTGCCAGAAGGGATCTGTCTCCTGGGGACAGGCATGCTGTGCTTTCAGCAGGGCGCCATCTACAATAAGACCAACTAACGCCAGAGATAAAGAGATGGCAAAAGGCAAACGTAGGAACGTTATTAACAAAAATCAAGGCAATATGGCACCATCTGAACCCAATTCGCCAACCACAGCAAGTCCAGGATACCCCAGCACACCAGAAAAACAAGAGTTAGATATAAAAGCACAGGTCATGATGCTCCTAGAGGAACACAAAAAAGACATAAACAAATCTCTTAAAGAAATGCAGGGGAACATCAATAGGGTAGAAGCTCTTACAATCCAAACACAAAAAAACACTTAAAGAACTCCAGGAGAATATGGGCCATCAGACAGAAACCAATAAAGAGGAAATGAGAAAATCAGTTAAAGAAATGCAGGAGAACTTGAAACAACAGGCAGAAGTCATGAAAGAGGGAGCACAAAAATATATTAAAGAATTACATGAAAACACAAACAAACAAATGATGGAACTGAGCAAAACCATCCAAGATCTGAACACAGAGGTAGAAACAACTAAGAAATCACAAAAGGAGGCAACCTTGGAGATAGAAAACCTTGGGAAGAAATCAGGGGTCGTAGATGCAAACATAAACAACAGAATACAAGAGATAGAAATAAGAATCTCTGATGCTGAAGATAACATAGTAACCATTGACTCCACAGTCAAAGAAAACGCAAAATCCAAAAGGCTTGTAACCCAAAACATCCAGGAAATCCAGGACACAATGAGAAGACCAAACCTAAGGATCATAGGGATAGATGAGAGTGAAGATCTACAACTTAAAGGGCCAGCAAATATCTTTAACAAAATTATGGAAGAAAACTTTCCTAACTTAAAGAGAGAGATGCCCATGAATATACAAGAAGCCTACAGAACTCCAAACAGACTGGACCAGAACAGAAACACCTCCCGTCACATAATAATCAAAACCCCAAATGTACTAAACAAAGAAAGAATATTAAAGGCAGTAAGAGAAAAGGGCCAAGTAACATATAAAGGAAGACCTATCAGAATCACACCAGACTTCTCTCCAGAAACCATGAAAGCTAGAAGATCCTGGGCAGACCTCATGCAGACCCTAAGAGAAAACAAATGTCAGCCAAGACTACTATACCCAGCAAAACTCTCAATCAACATAGATGGAGAAATCAAAATATTCCATGACAGGACCAAATTTACACAATATCTTTCCACTAACCCAGCCCTACAAAGGATAATAGGAGGAAAACTCCAACACAAGGAAGGAAATGGCACCCAAGAAAAAGCAAGACAGTAAACTTCTTCCATCAAACTCAAAGGAAGATAACTACTCAAAAACAAAAATAACATCAAAAATGTCAGGAAGTAATAATCTCTATTCCTTAATATCTCTTAACATCAATGGACTCAACTCCCCAATAAAAAGACATAGACTAACAGACTGGATACGGAAACAGGACCCTACATTTTGCTGCTTACAGGAAACACACCTCAGAGTCAAAGACAAACACTACCTTAGAGTAAAAGGATGGAAGACAATTTTGCAAGCAAATGGTCACAGGAAGCAAGCTGGAGTAACCATTTTAAATAAATTTGACTTTCAACCCAAAGTCATCAAAAGCGACACAGAAGGTCACTTCCTGCTAGTCAAAGGAAGAATCCACCAAGAGGAACTCACAATTCTAAACATCTACGCTCCAAATGTAAGGGCACCCTCATTCGTAAAAGAAACCTTACTAAAGCTCAAAGCACACATTGCACCTAACACAATGATTGTGGGGGACCTCAATACTCCACTATCTACAGTGGACCGACCAGGAAAACAGAAACTAAACAGAGACACGGAGAAACTCATCGAAACTTTGGAGCAATTGGATTTAACAGATATATATAGAACATTTCACCCTAAAGCAAAAGACTATACCTTTTTCTCAGCCCCTCATGGTACCTTCTCCAAAATCGACCATATAATTGGACACAAGACAGATCTCAACAAATATAAAAAGATCAAACTAATCCCATGCCTCTTATCAGATCACCATGGAGTAAGAGTGTTCTTCAATAGCAACAAAACCAACAGAAAATCCCCAAACGCTTGGAGGCTGAACAATATTCTACTCAATGATACCTTAGTCCAGGAAGAAATAAAGAAAGAAATCAAAGAATTCTTAGAACTTAATGAAAATGAAGGCACAACATACCCAAATCTATGGGACACAATGAAAGCAGTGCTTAGAGGAAAACTCATAGCCCTGAGTGTCTCCAAAAAGAAACAGGAGAGAGCATATACTAGCAACTTAATGGCGCACTTGAAAGCTCTGGAACAAAAAGAAGCAATTTCACCCAGGAGGAGTAGAAGACAGGAAATCATCAAACGCAGGGCTGAAATCAATCAAGTTGAAACAAAGAGAACCATACAAAGAATTAACAAAACCAGGAGCTGGTTCTTTGAGAAGATCAACAAGATAGATAAACCCCTAGCCAGACTTACTAAAGGGCACAGAGACGGTATTCAAATTAACAAAATTAGAAATGAAAAGGGAGATATAACAACAGAAACTGAGGAAATTCAAAAAATCATCAGATCCTACTACAAAAACCTATACTCAACACAACTGGAGAATCTGGAGGAAATGGACAATTTCCTCGACAGTTACCAAATACCAAAATTAAACCAGGATCAAATAGATCGTCTAAACAGACCCATAACCCCCAAAGAAATAGAAGGGGTCATAGACAGTCTTCCAACCAAAAAGAGCACAGGACCAGACGGTTTTAGTGCAGAATTCTATCAGACCTTCAAAGAAGTCCTGATACCGATACTCTTCAAATTATTCCACAAAATAGAAACAGAAGGAACACTACCCAACTCATTCTATGAAGCCACAATTACCCTGATACCAAAACCACACAAAGATCCAACTAAGAAAGAGAACTACAGGCCAATTTCTCTTATGAATATCGATGCAAAAATACTAAACAAAATACTTGCCAACCAAATCCAAGAACACATCAAAACGATCATTCACCATGATCAAGTTGGCTTCATCCCAGGGATGCAGGGATGGTTCAGTATACGGAAATCCATCAACGTAATCCACTACATAAACAAACTCAAAGAAAAAAACCACATGGTCATCTCATTGGATGCTGAAAAAGCATTTGACAAAATTCAGCATCCTTTCATGCTAAAGGTCCTAGAAAGAACAGGAATTCAAGGCCCATATCTAAACATAGTAAAAGCAATATACAGCAGACCAGTAGCCAACATCAAGGTAAACGGAGAAAAACTTGAAGCAATCCCTCTAAAATCAGGGACTAGACAAGGCTGTCCCCTCTCGCCATATCTCTTCAATATAGTACTTGAGGTACTAGCTAGAGCAATTCGACAACAGAGGGAAGTCAAAGGGATACAAATCGGAAAGGAAGAAGTCAAACTATCACTATTTGCAGATGATATGATAGTTTACTTAAGTGACCCAAAAACCTCCACCAGAGAACTCCTGCAACTGATAAACAACTTCAGCAAAGTGGCTGGCTATAAAATCAACTCAAGTAAATCAGTAGCCTTCCTATACGTGAAGGATAAGCAGGCCGAGAAAGAAATTAGGGAAATGACACCCTTCACAATAGCCACAAATGATATAAAGTATCTTGGAGTGACGCTAACCAAACATGTGAAAGATTTATATGACAAAAACTTCAGGTCTCTGAAGAAGGAAATTGAAGAAGACATCAGAAAATGGGAAAATCTTCCATGCTCGTGGGTTGGCAGGACTAATATAGTCAAAATGGCAATCTTGCCCAAAGCAATATACAGATTCAATGCAATCCCCATCAAAATCCCAACTCAGTTCTTCATAGAGCTAGAAAGAGCAATTCTCAAATTCATCTGGAATAACAAAAAACCCAGGATAGCTAAAACTATCATCAACAGCAAAAGAACTTCTGGGGGAATCAATATCCCGGACCTCAAGCAATATTACAGAGCAGTGGTATTAAAAACTGCATGGTATTGGTTCAGTGACAGGGAAGCGGATCAATGGAATAGGATCGAAGACCCAGAATTGAACCCACACATCTATGGCCAATTGATCTTCGACAAAGGAGCTGAAAACATCCAGTGGAAAAAAGATAGCCTTTTCAACAGATGGTGCTGGCTCAACTGGAAGTCAACATGCAGAAGAATGAGAATGAATCCACTCTTATCTCCTTGCACTAAACTCAACTCCAAGTGGATCAAGGATCTCCACATAAAACCAGACACACTAAAACTAATAGAAAAGAAACTGGGGAAGACCCTTGAAGACATCGGCTCAGGGGAAAAATTCCTGAACAGAACACCAATTGCTTATACTCTAAGAACAAGAATAGACAAATGGGACCTCATAAAACTACAAAGTTTCTGTAAGGCAAAAGACACTGTCAAAAGGATAAATCAGCAACCAACAAATTGGGAAAAAATCTTCACCAACCCCACATCTGACAGAGGGCTAATCTCCAATGTATACAAAGAACTCAAGAGGTTAGACCCCAGAAAACCAAATAACCCTATCCAAAAATGGGGTACAGAGCTAAACAGAGACTTTTCACCTGAAGAAATTCGGATGGCTGAGAAACACCTTAAAAAATGTTCAACATCACTAGTCATTAGGGAAATGCAAATTAAAACAACCCTGAGATTTCACCTCACACCAGTCAGAATGGCTAAGATTAAAAACTCAGAAGACTAGCCGGGCGGTGGTGGCGCACGCCTGTAATCCCAGCACTTGGGAGGCAGAGGCAGGCGGGATTTCTGAGTTCGAGACCAGCCTGGACTACAGAGTGAGTCCAGGACAGCCAGGACTACACAGAGAAACCCTGTCTTGAAAAACCAAAAAAAAAAAAAAAAAAAAAAAAAAAAAAAAAAAAAAAAAACTCAGAAGACATCAGGTGTTGGCGAGGATGTGGAGAAAGAGGAACACTCCTCCACTGCTGGTGGGAATGCAAGCTGGTACAACCACTCTGGAAATCAGTATGGCGGTTCCTCAGAAAACTGGGCGTGATACCTCCGGAGGACCCAGCCATACCACTCCTGGGAATATACCCAGAAGATTCACCAGCATGCAATAAGGATACATGCTCCACTATGTTCATAGCAGCCTTATATATAATAGCCAGAAGCTGGAAAGAACCCAGATGTCCCTCAACAGAGGAATGGATACAAAAAATGTGGTATATATACACAATGGAGTACTATTCAGCCATTAGAAACAATGAATTCATGAAATTCTTAGAGAAATGGATGGAGCTGGAGAATGTCATACTAAGTGAGGTGACCCAGTCTCAAAAGAATACCCATGGTATACAGTCACTGATAAGTGGATATTAGCCTAGAAGCTTGGAACACCAAAGACACAAATCACATATCAAGTGATGTCTCACAAGAAGAAAGGAGTGGACACTGGTGCTAGAATGGACCAAAACATCATTGTGGGAGAGTACAAGAACAGTAAAGTGGGAGGGGGTGGATGCGGGAGCAGGGGGAGGGAAAAGGACATGTGGGACCTTTGGGGGTGGGGAACCAGAAAAAGGGAAATGAATTGTAAATATAGAATATATACAATAAAAAAATAAAACAAAACAAAACAAAACAAAAAACCCTATACTCAACACAACTGGAAAATATGGATGAAATGGACGATTTTCTAGACAGATGCCAGGTACCAAAGTTAGATCAGGATCAGATAAACCATCTAAACAGTCCCATAATCCCCAATGAAATAGAAGCAGTCATTAAAAGTCTCCCAATGAAAAAAAAGCCCAGGACCAGATGGGTTGAGTGCAGAATTCTATCAGACCTTCAAAGAAGACCTAATACCAATTCTCTTCAAATTATTCCACAAAATAGAAACAGAAGGAACACTACCCAACTTGTTCTATGAAGCCACAATTTTGCTGATACCAAAACCACAAAGAGATCCAACAAAGAAAGAGAACTTCAGACCAATTTCCCTCATAAATATCAACACAAAAATACTCAAAATTCTCGAAAACTGAATCCAAGAACACATCAAAATGATCATCCATCATGATCAAATAAGCTTCATCCCAGGGATGCAGGGATGGTTCAATATACAGAAATCCTTCAATGTAATCCACTATATAAACAAACTCAAAGAAAAAATCACATGATCATCTCATTAGATGTTGACAAAGCATTTGACAAAATTCAACGCTCCTTCATGATAAGATCTTGGAAAGATCAGTAATTTAAGGCCCAAACTTAAACACAGTAAAAGCAATATACAGCAAACCAGTAGCCATCATCAAACTAAATGGAGAGAACCTCGAAGCAATCCCACTAAAATCAGGGACTAGACAAGGCTTCCCACTATCTCCCTACCTATTCAATATAGTACTTGAAGTTCTAGCCAGAATAATTAGACAACAAAAGGAGGTTAAAGGGATACAAAATGGAAAGGAAGATGTCAAATATTACTATCTGCAGATGATATGATAGTATACTTACGTGAGCCCAAAATTCCACCAGAGAACTCCTAAAGCTGATAAACAACTTCAGCAAAGTGGCCCAAATATAAAATTAACAGATCAGTAGCCTTCCTATATTCAAAGGATAAACAGGCTGAGAAAGAAATTAGGGAAAATGACACCCTTCAAAATAGTCACAAATAATATAAAATACCTTGGTATGACTGTAACCAAGCAAGTGAAAGATTGGTATGGCAAGAACTTCAAATCTCTGAAGAAAGAAATGAAAGAAAATCTCAGAGTTGGAAAGATCTCCCATGCTCATGGATTGGCAGGATTAATATACTGAAAATGGCCATCTTGCCAAAAGCAATCTGCAAATTCAATGTAATCTCCATCAAATTTCCAACTCAATTCTTCATAGAGTTATAAAGAGTGATTTGAAAATTCATTTGTAATAGGAAAAAACTTAGGATAGCAAAAACTATTCTCAACAATGAACAAACTTCTGGGGTAATCACCATCCCTGACATCAAGTTGTATTACAGAGCAATAGTGATAAAAATTGCATGGTATTGATACAGTGACAGGCAGGTAGACCAATGGAACCGAATTGAAGACCCAGAAATGAACTTACACACCTATGGTCACTTGATCTTTGACAAAGAAGCTAAATCTATCCAGTGAAAAAAAAACAACATTTTCAACAAATGGTGCTGGTTCAACTGGAGATCAGGATGTAGAAGACCGAAAATCTATCTATTCTTATTTCCTTGTACAAAGCTCAAGTCCAAGTAGATCAAGATCCACATAAAACCAGATACACTGAATCTTGCCTCAGAGCACCACAGACAGCTAACACCTAACACCAGGTATACTGACAGAGTCTGAGTCTAACATCGCTAGGGTACTATCCTGTCAGGGTCTTGCCTGCACCCAGAGCCTGAGCAACTCAGCAGGCTATCTGTACACTGACCCAGTCATGCACCAATTCGCTCAGGGGTCTTTGTCCGGCTTGCAGGGGAGGCCACCATCTTGCCTCAGGGCGCCACAGACAGCTAACGGCTAATGCCAGGTACGCTGACTTAGTTCGAGGCTAACATCACTGGGGTCCTAACACATCAGGCTCTTGCCTGCACCCAGAGCCTGAGCAGCTCAGCGGGCCATTTGTACACCAACCTGGTCATGCACCAACCCAGGCCGGGGGAGGGGGGGTAGGGGAGGTCATCTGCCCTATAGAGTGATCAGGACTTGGATAAGGTCCCTGCAGCATCCTCCATCTGCGCTCCCTGAAGAAGCAGACTGGCAGCACCAGGTTCACAGAGACAACCTGAGTATAGCATTCCTTGGGGCAGGACACATTAGGGCTCCAAGGGCACCCAACAGGAGGGTAATACATCAGCAGCCTGAGCCAGGGGGAACCCAGACATCCAGAGGTGTGGAAATAGCCTTAGGCGCGGGAGGTTCAATCACCAGCCAGTGATAACAAGACCAACTAACACCAGAGATAGCCAGATGGCAAAAGGCAAACAAAGGAACGTTACTAATAGAAATCAAGGCAATATGGCACCATCCGAACCCAATTCGCCGACAACAGGTAGTCCCGGATGCCCCAACACACCAGAAAAATAAGACTTGGATTTAAAATCACTGGTCATGATGCTGTTAGAGGAACACAAGGACATAAATAAATCTCTTAAAGAAATACAGGAGAAAATAGATCAAAAGGTAGAAGCCCTTACAAGGGAAACACAAAAATCATTTAAAGAAATTCAGGAGAAAATGGGTCAAAAAATAGAAGCCAATAGGGAGGAAATGCAAAAATCACTTAAAAAAATACAGGAGAACATAGGTCAACAGGCAGAAGTCATGAAAGAGGAAACACAAAAATCTCTCATAGAGTTACAGAAAAACACAAACAAGCAAGTGAAGGAACTGAGCAAAACCAGCCAGGATCTAAAAACAGAAGTAGAAACAACTAAGAAATCATAAAGGGAGACAAACTTGGAGATAGAAAACCTTAGGAAGAAATCAGGGGCCATAGATGCAAATATCAACAGCAGAATACAAGAGATAGAAGAAAAAATCTCAGATGCTGAAGATACCATAGGAATGCAAAATGTAAACCCAGGAAATCCAGGACACAATGAGAAGACCAAACCTAAAGATGATAGGTATAGAAGAGAGTGAAGATTTACATCTTAAAGGGCCAGCAAATATCTTCAACAAAATTATGGAAGAAAACTTTCCTAACCTAAAGAGAGAAATGCCCATAAATCTACAAGAAGCCTACAGAACTCCAAACAGACTGGACCAGAACAGAAATACCTCCCATCACATAATAATCAAAACCCAAAATGTACTAAACAAAGAAAGAATTTTAAAGGCAGTAAGAGAAAAAGGCCAAGTAACATATAAAGGAAGACCTATCAGAATTACACCAGACTTCTCAGCTGAGATGCTGAAAGCTAGGAGATCCTGGGCAGACCTCATGCAGACCTTAAGAGAACACAAATGCCAGCCAAAACTACTATACCCAGCAAGACTCTCAATCACCACAGAGGGAGAAACCAAGATATTCCAAGACAAAACCAAATTTACACAATATCTTTCCACAAACCCAGCCCTACAAAGGATAATAGGGGGGAAACACCAACACAAGGAGGGAAACTACACAATGAAAAAAGCAAGATAGCAACCTTTTTTCATCAAACCCAAAAGAAGAAAACTTATCAAATATAAAAAATAACATCAAAAATGACAGGAAGCAATAATCACTATTCCTTAATATCTCTTAACATCAATGGACTCAATTCCCCAATAAAAAGACATAGACTAACAGACTGGATACAGAAACAGGACCTTACATTTTGCTGCATACAGGAAACACACCTCAGTGCCAAAGACAAATACTACCTTAGAGTAAAAGGCTGGAAGACAATTTTACAAGCAAATGGTCACAGGAAACAAGCCGTAGTAGCCACCCTTATATCAGATAAAATTGACTTTCAACCTAAAGTCATCAAAAGAGACTCGGAAGGTCACTTCTTGCTGGTCAAAGGGAAAATCCACCAAGAAGAACTCTCAATTCTGAACATCTATGCTCCAATGCAAGGGCACCATCATTCGTCAAAGAAACTTTACTAAAGCTCAAAGCACACATTGCACCTAAAACAATAATTGTGGGTGACTTCAGCACTCCACTATCCTCAATGGACCGATCAGGAAAACAGAAACTAAACAGGGACACAGTGAAACTAATTGAAGCTTTAGACCAATTGGATTTAACAGACATGTATATAACATTTCATCCTAAAGCAAAAGAATATACCTTTTTTTCAGCACCTCATGGTACCTCATCCAAAATAGACCATATAATTGGTCACAAGACAGATCTCAACAAATATAAGAAGATCGAAATAATCCCATGCATCCTATCAGATCACTGTGCAGTAAAAGTGGTCTTCAATAGCAACAAAAACAACAGAAAGCCCACATACACATGTAAAGTGAACAATACTCTACTCAATGATACCTTGGACAAGGAAGAAATAAAGAAAGAACTCAAAGACTTTTTAGAATTTAATGAAAATGAAAGTACAACTTGCCCAAATCTATGGGACACAATGAAAGCAGTTCTAAGAGGAAAACTCATAGCCCTGAGTGCCTCCAAAAAGAAACTGGAGAGAGCATACACCAGCAGCTTGATGGCACACCTGAAAATCCTGGAACAAAAAGAAGTTAATTCACCCAGGAGGAATAGAAGAGAGGAAATCATCAAACTCAGGGCTCACATCAATCAAGTAGAAACAAAGAGAACCATACAAAGAATCAACAAAACCAGGAGCTGGTTCTTTGAGAAAATCAACAAAATAGATAAACTCCTAGCCAGACTAACCAAAGGGCACAGAGACAATATCAAAATTAACAAAATTAGAAATGAAAAGGGAGATATAACAACAGAACCTGAGGAAATTCAAAAAATCATCAAATCTTACTACAAAAGCTTTTACTCAACACAACTGGAGAATCTGGAGGAAATGGACACTTTCCTAGACCAATACCAAATACCAAAATTAAATCAGGATCAAATAGATCAGATAAACAGTTCCATAACCCCTAAAGACATAGAAGGGGTCATAGAAAGTCTTCCAACCAAAAAAAGTACGGGACCAGATGGTTTTAGTGCAAAATTCTATCAGACCTTCAAAGAAGACATAACATCAATACTATTCAAGCTATTCCACAAAACAGAAACAGAAGGAACACTACCCAATTTGTTCTACAAAGCAACAATCACACTGATACCAAAACCATACAAAGATCCAACAAAGAAAGAGAACTTCAGGCCAATTTCCCTTATGAATATCAATGCAAAAATACTAAATGAAATTCTTGCCAACCAAATTCAAGAACACATCAAAATGATCATTCACCATGATCAAGTAGATTTCATCCCAGGGATGCAGGGATGGTTCAATATACAGAAATCAATGCAATCCACTACATAAACAAACTCAAAGGAAAAAAACCACATGATCATTTCATTAGATGCTGAAAAAGCATTTGACAAAATTCGCCATCCTTTCATGCTAAAAGTCTTGGAAAGAACAGGAATTCAAGGCCCATACCTAAACATAGTAAAAGCAATTTACAGGAAACCAGTAACCAACATCAAACTAAATGAAGAGAAACTGGAAGCAATCCCACTAAAGTCAGGGACTAGACAAGGCTGCCCTCTCCCTCCATATTTATTCAATATAGTACTTGAAGTTCTAGCAAGAGCAATTAGATGACATAAGGAAGTCAAAGGGATACAAACTGGAAAGGAAGAAGTCAAACTATCACTATTTGCAGATGATATGATAGTATACTTAAGTGGCCCAAAAAAACTCCACCAGAGAACTCCTACAGCTGATAAACAACTTCAGCAAAGTGGCTGGTTATAAAATCAACTCAAGCAAACCAGTAGTCTTCCTATACTCAAAGGATAAGCATGCCGAGAAAGAAGTTAGGGAAATAACACCCTTCACAATAGCCACAAACAATATAAAGTATTCTGGCATGACTCTAACCAAACAAGTGAAAGATCTGTATGACAAGAACTTCAAGTCTTTGAAGAAAGAAATCCAAGAAGACCTCAGAAGATGGAAAAATATTTCATGCTCTTGGATTGGCAGGATTAATATAGTAAAAATGTCCATCTTGCCAAAAGCAATCTACAGATTCAATGCGATCCCCATCAAAATACCAAATCAATTCTTCATAGATTTAGAAAGAGCAATTCTAAAATTGATCTGAAATAGCAAAATGCCCAGGATAGCTAAAACTATTCTCAACATAAAAGAACTTCTGGGGGAATCACTATCCCCAACCTCAAGCAGTACTACAGAACAATTGTGTTAAAAACTGCATGGTATTGGTATAGTGACAGGCAAGTAGATCAATGGATTAGAATTGAAGACCCAGAAATGAACCCCCATAATTATGGTCACTTCATCTTTGATAAAGAAGCTACAACCATCCAGTAGAAAAAAGATAGCCTCTTCAACAAATGGCGCTGGTTCAACTGGAGGTCAGCAAGCAGAAAAATGCCAGTTGATCCACTCTTATCTCCTTGTACTAAGATCAACTCCAAGTGGATCAAGGACCTCCACATAAAATCAGACACACTGAAACTAATAGAAAAGAAACTGGGGAAGACCCTGGAAGACATCGGCACAGGGAGAAAGTTCCTGAACAGAACACCAATAGCTTATGCCCTAAGATCAAAAATTGACAAATGGGACCTCATAAAATTACAAAGTTTTTGTAAAGCAAAGAACACTGTCTGAAGGACAAAACAGCAACCAACTAATTGGGAAAAGATCTTCACCAATCCCACATTCAACAGAGGACTAATATCCAATATATACAAAGAACTCAAGAAGTTAGACCCCAGAGAACCAAATAACCCTATTAAAAGATGGGGTACAAAGCTAAACAAAGACTTTTCACCTGAAGAAATTCGGATGGCTGAGAAGCACCTTAAGAGATGTTCAACATCACTAGTCATCAGGGAAATGCAAATCAAAACAACCCTGAGATTTCACTTGACACCAGTCAGAATGGCTAAGATTAAAAACTCAAGAGACAGCAGATGCTGGCGAGAATATGGAGAAAGAGGAACACTCCCCCACTGTTGGTGGGATTGCAAGAAGGTACAACCACTCTGGAAATCAGTCTGGCGGTTCCTAAGAAAATTGGTCATGTCACTTCCAGAAGACCCTGTCATACCACTCCTGGGCATATACCCAGAGGATTCCCCTGCATGCAACAAAGACACATGCTCCACTATGTTCATAGCAGCCTTGTTTATAACAGCCAGAAGCTGGAAGGAGCCCAGATGTCCCTCAAAGGAGGAATGGATCAGAAGATGATACAATAGAATACTACTCAGCAATTAAAAATAATGAACTTTTAGGCAAATGGATAGAATTAGAAAATATCACTTTGAGTAAGGTAATCCAGTCACAAAAGAATATCCATGGTATGCACTCACTGATAGGAGGCTATTAGCCCAAAAGCTCAAAATACCCAAAATACAATTCACAAACCACACGAAGCTCAAGAAGAAGGAAGATCAAACTGTGGATGCTTTAGTCCTTCTTAGGAGGGGAAACAAAATACTCACTGAAGAAATACAAAGTGTAGAGCAGAGACAGAAGGAAAGACCATCCAGAGACTGCCCCACCTTGGGATCCATTCCATATACAGTCACCAAACCCAGACTCTATTGGGGATGCCAAGAAGTGCTTGCTGACAGGAGCCTGATTTGGCTGTCTCCTGAGAGGCTCTGCCAGTGCCTGACACATACAGATGCGGATGCTCGCAGCCAACCATTGAACTGAACGCAGGTCCCCAATGAAGGAGTTAGACAAAAGACTGAAGGAGATGAAGGGGTTTGCAGTCCCATAGGAGGAACAACAATACCAACCAACCAGTACCCCCAGAGCTCCCAGGGACTAAACCACTGACCTAAGAGTACACATGGAGGGACTCACGTTTCCAGCTGCATATGTAGCAGAGGACGGCCTTGTCTGACATCAGTTGGAGGAGAGGCCCTTAGTCCTGTGAAGTCTCAATGCCCCAGTGTAAGGAAAAGACTGGGTGGGGCAGGAGAGGGTGGGTGGGTGGGTGGGTGAGGGAGCACCCTCATAGAACCAGGGAGAGGGAGGATGGGATAGTGTGGTTTCTGGAGGGCAAACCAGGAAAGGAGATAACATTTGAAATGTAAATTAATAAAATATGCAATAAAAAATCAACAGAAAACTTTGAGAAATAAAACTTTTAAAAAAAAATAAAGTCTCTCTTAAGTTTTACCATGAGTAAAAGATAAAAGCCTGCTTCACTCAGTTCAAATAATTACTGGAATAACTTAATTGTAGCCATGATCGTGCACCATTTTAGACACCTATTCAACCAAAAGCTTTGTAAATTCAGAGTCCATGTTTTTACACATACACACACACACACACACACACACACACACACAAGACATCTTCCGGTCAGAAAAAGCAACTCTTGATAACTGTGTCTTCAAACTTTCAAGGAACTAACAGAACAGGGGACCTACTTAAAGACAGGCAAACATGAGTTCCAGAAACGCCACCACAGACATCGTGACTTTCTCTAGGCCTCCTGCCTGAGCAGAATGACCACTCTAGTGAGCCGGTTGATTCCTGTCGTCTCTGGCGGTCTGTTCACAGACCGGCTGCCCAGGCATGTCAGAGACCCCAGAGTCTTTGTTCTTGGATGCTGATGACCTGACATCCGGTCCTGAAAGCAGCTAAAGGGCTGAGCAATCAACAGAGACCCCATGGCCCTGTGCCCAGGGCGTGGTCTAGCCTCTGAGTTAACTGATTCAGAAGATTACCTCATTTCAGAACCTTATCATAAAGAATAACAAATATCCTTATTATTTAAGACAATTTGGGATGAGTTTTCTATTCTAGCCAAAGGTATTCTAATACATGAACATCCATGAAAAATATAAGGCCCGAGAAACTTCCCTGCGGAAAGGTAATAAATATTTTAAAATAGGCCTCAAAGAACTTGGAAGTTTCAGTATCTAGCCAGTCTCCGGAAATCTACCATACTTCACAAGCAAGAGTCGGCATTGGTCTAGAAGCATCCCGCTGGGCCCTGGGAAGCCGGAAATAAAGACAGAGCGGACAGCCCACCCGCTGCAAGGCCCAGAGCTCCTGTGGTGGGCACGGGCTCCAATTCATAACTAAAGGTTTGTTTTTATTTTTCATTGGTGTAGGGGGGTGGTGAGTGTGTGTGTGTGTGTGTGTGTGTGTGTGTGTGAGAGAGAGAGAGAGAGAGAGAGAGAGAGAGATGGAGAGATTGAGAGAGATGGAGAGGTGGAGAGGTGGAGAGAGGTGGGGGTGGGAGGGAGGGAGGGGGCAAGCTCTGTCTGTGGGAATACCCAAGGAAGACAGAATAGGGCATCAGATCCTCTGGAGCTGGAGTTAGAGGCAGTTGTGGGCCACCTGGCATGGTACTGAAAAGTAAAGTCCTCTGGGAGAAATACAAGGCCCCTAAAACTCCACGTCATCCCTCCAGCCCCCCAATTTTCTATTTTGATAGAATACGAATGTATCGGGCCTGGGGGTTTACTTATAAGTTTTTATCATTCAGGACACAACATTCAAAAAGCATCACTTAGGCAAGGTCACGAGCCAGCAGAAACGAAGACAGCAAAGCGCCATGAGCTGAAGGAGTGAACTCCACACTCTCAACACATACTCAGTAGCCATAGGAGAGACCTGTAGGCTGGTGTTTGCAAAATGCTGAGCTGCAGAATAATCAGACAGAACAGAGAGATGAGATAATAGCGGACAGATAGTGGTAAATGGGCTCCTTCGCAGCCAAGGCTATCCCGTTTCCTAGAAATGGCACGTGACTTCGCTGCGGTATCGCTGTACTTTGGGCCTTGCCATTTGTCCGCTGAGCAGATCCCACGAAGGGGTGGTGCCCTCTGCTGGCCGATCTGGTCCCAGGCGCGGCCCTCGTCCCACAGCACTTCCATCATTGACAAGGCCCTGGTTTCCTTTTCATTGTGAGAATCTCGCAGCCGTCTTCTGCCAGGAAGACTGACAGATAGAAAATTGTGCTGAGGAATTTTGGCAAAGTATCTTAAGAGCATCGGACAAAAGGAAAAACAGATGACAAACACAGTTTTGCAAGAATTTCTAATTGTGTCCAAACAGTTCACTAAATTCGTGCAGATAAAATCGTCTTTGTGCTTACGCCAGTATTAACACATTTTTATAAAGAGTATGGTGACTTTAGTGTTTGGCAAAAATACACAGAAGTGGGCCAAGTCATAAAGTCTCCTGTGGGAACCCTAGGCTCGCGAGGAATATGGTTTTCATGGAGCATGCAGAGGAACGAATCAGCCTCCGTGAGCAAAGACAGAGATTCAGGAAGTCTGATTTCCCTTTTTAGTAAAAAATCACTGGGAATATTCTTGGTTTATATTGCATATATAGTTGCCCAGGAAAAACCCAGCCCTCCCGACACAGAGAATAAGTTTAGGGCATTTTCCCCCATCTAAGTATACATTTCCAAGTAATATAATTGATATAAATAAGAAACTGGGTAAGATTTTTCTCACCTTGATTTCATTCATCAAACCAGTCTTCTGGAGGACAGTGTGGCTGGCACTGGACAGACAGACAACCCAGTGGTTAAAACTGCAGAGGACCTGCAGAAGAAAGACCCACATTCAATTCCCAGCGCCCCCGTCGGGTGACCCCAGCTCCACCTCCTGCTCCAAGGAATGTGATGGCCTCTCATGGTCTCCACGGGCACTGCAGGCCCGTGAGTAAAGCACACTCAGATATACACGTAACTTTTAAACATTATAAATGAAAAGTAGTGTGGAATCTTTGTGTCAGAAAATAGCCCTTAAAAAAACAGACTAGCAACAGGAAGCATAAAACTTAAAAGGCAAAAACACCAGAGGGTTTAAAAGTTTCAAGCTACAAATGAAGATGGGAGGATTTGCTCTCCTCAAGAGGCAAAGAGCATCGCTTAATGGCGTGGGTGTAGAGCGTCTCACAAGAAACCTAATGGGCTTTGTCTACTTTGCATAAGACATAATGACCTGAACTAAAGCCACCGGGGTGTGAGGTGGGGGGGGAAACATGGCGGGAACAGGGAAGAAACCCTGCCTTGAATCCTCTGACCGCGGACATCAAAGGTAACCTGGGACCACTTTTGACTCCCAGTTTTGTCTTGTTTTTTTGTTCACTGAACTCACGAATTTGGACCAGTTCCTTACCATGGCTGAGCCCCAGTTCTGTCCTCCATGATGTAGGGATAATGAATGGTGTGTCTCTAACAGGATTGTTATAAGGCTGGGAAACGGCGCTAACAATGCCAGGAATGCACTTAACAGAATGCCTGACACATCGTAAGGGTTCAGTCACAGCTCATGGCTCTTGTCTGTAAAAACAGCACGCAGGAGCTCCTCCTGAAGTAAATAACACGGTGAAACACGTTCAGGGCGTGCAGGACGCACCCACCTTTTCCCCGGCCTTGCCTGAGCCTCACCTCGACCATCTGTAGAAAGGGTGAAAGGGTGCTACCCAGAGAACTGTGAGGATGACAGAGATAAAGGATGGAGCGTTCGTCTGCTGGCCGGGGTGCGCAGTGAGAGCCCGACACACCTGCTTCCATTCCTGCTTCTCGGAAAACCCCACAACTGCCTGCCTCGTGACAATCCTAAGACCTCATGCCGAGGCTGAGAGCTGGTCCCCCAACATCTTCTAAGTTCTCCCTATAGCTGGTCCCCCAACATCTTCTAAGTTCTCCCTATAGGAACACAGCTTTGGGGTTTGGGAGACTGGGGGGGGGGCTTTGTTTGTTTATTTGTTTGTTTTACCAGTAACAGTAACATCAAAAGGCTGAGTTATTTTCTGGGTTCGGCATTTTAATCCCTGACTGTGACAGTGACTCTCGTTAACAATGAGAGGCCTTGCACATCTAAGCCAAGAACTATGACTGCTTAGGAAGCTGCAAATATTTCATTAGCACTGGTGTGGGATGGGAAATGTTTTCACCGCCCTTTCAGGTTGTTCTCCTAATTATCTCTGACCGAAACAGAGAGAGAAAAGTCCCGCCCAGGGACCGGGAAGTACTCAGGTTACAGGTGCAAGTGGAAGCGGAGTTGGACCGTATCTCCCCGAATGTTCCTCTGACCTCCAAACCTCAGCCGATGCCAATGCAACCAGGACACAGCTGAGTCACTGTGCCAGGTTCTGCTCCCTCCCGCTCCACCACACTCTCTCCGCCCTTCGCAGGGGCGGGCGTACCGGCCTAGGGCCCATTTCTCCCCCTCACGACATTGTACAGTGACACGGTGGCCTTGGCCGCTGGATGACGGTGCAGCTGTCCTCCGTCAGCTCAAGTGTTTTGAAGCAAAACTCGGAGAACAATTTATAAACTTTGGTTTTATAAAATATGTCAGAATATCACATTGAACCAATAGGATGGGATCGCATGGCCCGTTGGCCTTCCCGAGGTCTTCCTATTGTCAGGCACCGCGGCTCTTTACAGCGCCCACCGAGTCCATCGTAAAATCCATGGGATAAAACTGAATGTGCATTTATACCCCAAAGACGTGAAACGTGCTTTAGTTATAATAACAAGAAACTGAAAACAACTCAAATATTCCGCCTCAGGGTGGTGGACTCTTTCAGTGTGGCGTGCTGGTAACACAGTACTGACGGATCTAACGCTGGGGCCGGCGCAGCTGCCAAGGCTGCACACTGTTTTTCCAGGGGCCCAAAATGAGTTCCTAGTACCCACGTCGATCTGCACACAGCAGCCTGGAGCTCCAGATCTAGGGGACCCAATGCTGTGTGCAGGCATGCGCAATCGCCTGCATTCACAAGTGCGCGCGCGCGCACACACACACACACACACACACACACACACAGAGGTTTTTTTTTGGGGGGGGGGGGTGAGGGGAGGTTCGAGACAGGGTTTCTCTGTGTAGCCCTGGCTGTCCTGGAAATCACTCTGTAGACCAGGCTGGCCTCGAACTCAGAAATCCGCCGCCTCTGCCTCCCAAGCACTGGGATTACAGGCGTGCATCACCACGCCCGGCAAATCTTTCTTTTTTTCTTTCTTTCTTTCTTTCTTTCTTTCTTTCTTTCTTTCTTTCTTTCTTTTTTTTTTTTTGAGTCTTTTTTAAAGAACTATGTGGAGTAAAAGAAGCCAGACACAAGAGTACCAAGTGTACCCCATTACAGGAAATTTAACTTCACGAAAAAGAAACAGGACAGTAGGTACCTCTAGAGGGACAGGAAGGCGAAGAAGCCTCCACTGCCATTGAAGGCGACAGAGCGCTCTGTGGGGGAGGAGGGGGCTGGAGGGGGGAAGAGCGTGTGCTATACCCCAGCATCCTTCTACCAGGGCCCGCACCGTTCATTATCACTCGAGAATTTTTGAGTTATATGGGTGCCCGGTTTCTCTTTCCTTCTGGAAATAAAGACGAGTTTATGCATTTGAAATCTCTTCTATAACCGCTATTTGGGGAGTTGTCGCTCTGCAAGCTGGAGCCGCGAGCTCTTCTCGGTTATACCACAGCGCCCCCTTGTGGCCTATATGAACAATACCCCTAAATTCCTGTCCTCATCCAAAATTGAAATGATCTTATCATATTTGACCAAAAAACACTGGCAGGATCTCTATTCCATTGCTGCTTGGTGAGTTCTCAGAGACTCTCAGGAACTCTCGAACATATATCTGGTACTTCTAAATTCTGTCTTGAATCTGGAATCATTTATCACATAAGCTTTATTTATACTTAATTCTAAACAATAAATTCACTTTTCTTCAATATACAGTAAATTTAAATCGTGCTATGAAAGATAAGGATTCCACTACACTAGGTAACAGGTCTTATGTTCAACATAATTCTTATCAATAACTGAAATGTTCATGATAGTCTTTCTTATATACCTACCCTTCGTATAAGTAGTTAAAATCCAAGGTGAGCAAATTGTAATGAAGAAATAAGCATTTTGACACTACATGAAGATAGCAAGATTGACCTTTAAATGAAAACCCTTTCCCCAGAGAAATTAAACAATATGCAGCATAACAGTGTACAGCATAAGCCTCAAGCCAGCATGTGTCGGAAGGTTGACAGCAACATTGTGACAATCACTGCTTCTCAGCAGCCTGTGAAACTGACTCACAGGGAAACCAAACCAACAGGAAGGCGGCTTCTTTCTCGTGTAAATTAAGCTACATTGAAATGGATATCCTAGATGTCCCTGGCAGTAAAGTGTAACAGTCAGTGTAATTTCTCCAACAGGACAGCTGGCAGCCGGGGTAGAGTGAGGCCAGGTTTGCCACCTCTGCACGCCACAGCCAACCAACAGAAGAGCAAGACGCAAGTTAATACAAGTAACATTTTCCTGAATATGCAAGATTTTAAATACAAAGAAATGCCTTATGTCTCCTCCAAAGACATGAGTCTAAGAGATACATAGAAGCAAATATTAGAATTGCCAGAGAATTGAGCACCTTCTAGGGTGGGGGGCTCAGGACTCTGCTGGGGGTCCATACATACCCACTGCATTTCCCTGTGCATATTTTTATGTCCTAAATGTTATATAAATATTAAACTTTAGATTGTATGTAAAGAAATGCATTGTTTGTGATGCTGACAGGAACATCACACATTTAAGCTGCCTGTTTCACACTATTGAGGCCAAGCATGGGTTTCTGTGTTCTCTATGGAGGTTCTCAATGCTCAGAACAGAGAGAAAACGGCATGCATTGAGCGGTGTGGACACGGCACAGCACTCGCCCGGCACGCGTGCGACTCCAGGCTCAGTGGCCAGACTCACAGAAGGAAAGAGCATGCCAAGAGGAGGCTCCGGGAAGGGACTCAAAGCACGTTGGATGGAAAGGGTAAGAAAACTGTTGGAATTTTTAAAGTATCGGATGGGTGCCAAGGTCCTGACACATGGTCTACCCGCCACACCCATGTTTGTGATCTGTGAGTGCATGGGCGTGCACATGTGCAACACGCGTGTAGACAGCAGGCATACTCTTCAGTCACCCTCCACTTTATATTAAGGCAGGGTGTGTTGTTGAATGTAGTGCTTTCCACTCTAACTAAACTGACTGAGCTGAACTCCAGGGACCCAGCTATACCCACCCTGACCCCTACCCTCAGCAGTCTGGTTATGATGCACAGCAGTTCCCCGGGCTTTTCCGTGGGTGCTGAGATCCAGGTCTGGTCATCATAGTTACAGGATAAGCATTTTACTGACTGGCCCATCTCCCCAGGCCCCATCAGTGGGCCTCTCTGTTGAACTCCTATACCTAAGACCCAAGGGCCATTGCACAAGAGGGACAGAAAGATTATAAGAAACGAAAGAAGAGGAAGTTTGCTGTGATATTGTGAGAATGTCAGAAGCAACACCCATAGAGTCCCAGTGATGTGGATAAGTGAACAAGGACACCAACAGTCACGCTAACACAGAAGAAGAAAGCCCACAATGCATCGGCCCTACATAAAGACGTGCAGGCAGCTAAAAAATGCCGGGAACTGACCCACCAGTAACATTACACAGTTTGATCAGTGTGTGTGTGTGTGTGTGTGTGTGTGTGTGTCTGTGTGTGTGTATGAAAATTGGATGAAAAAGTAGCAGTTGGGTTTATAAGAGGAAAGGGAAGGGGAAATTATATAATTGTTATAGTCTCAAAATATAAATATTTTTAAAACCTTTCCATTATGCCTAATGTATTGCCAAAGTTGAAAACCACTGAGGTAAATGTTATCCTACCTTCTTACAAGATACTTCAAATTTCTACAATTTTATTTAGTTGTTTACTTTTGGCCTTTTAAGACATGGACTAACTCTGTAGCACAATCCTCCTGCCTCAGCTTCCCACAAGCTGGGAAAACAGGCATAAAACATACTCAACTCTAGTGTTTCTTGCACCTTTTTGTTACTATCTTATAAATCTCAAACCTTTGAAGAGTAAGGTCTGCAATTTTTTTTTTTTTGCTTTTCCTTTTGAAACTTAAAATGTATAGAGGGCATAATATGCCCTGCTTAATGTTACGTCATAATATAATGATGATGTGATAGAAACTTCCAGTCTAGTGAACCATGGACAGTCAGTCACCATGGACAGGACTATGTCTGGCCCTGTCATTGCTATGGCTACATCACCTCTTCCTTCACCAGATTCCACAAGAATCTGAGAGGACAATCGCTACAAACTGTCATTTTAGAGAATCCATGACTGAATATAATTGATAAGTGTGACTTTTTCTCTCCATTATTTCCAAATGAGATGAGTTTATTAGCTTGGAAAGAATTGATAAGCTATCTCCTGTGCTCTTGATCTGTAAGAGTTTGGGAGAAATTGTACATAAGTGTTTGAAGGAAGTCATAACAAATTACTGAGATGGGTTTTTGTTTTGTGTTTTGCTACAAATCCATATTGCGAACGGATCATAGAGCAGTCCTGGGGTTAGAGTGGGTTTTGTTCCCTCATTCCTTCTTTTAATGAGTTAAGAGGCATTCCCACGAACAAACTCCAACGTGGAGCTCCGAGCCAGGCACCGGGTCTGGACTTAGCTGTGGAACGCGCAGCTGGGGCCCTTGGTCCCTGGCCTGCACCCCAGTGGAGACGGACATGAGTAAGTTTAGCATTGCACGTCCCCGCGCCACCCGAGGTCTCCAAGGCAGGCCCACCACTCCCTTACCATTCTGTGACCTGGAGCAGAATGTCACTGGCTTCTCAGAACCCCACTTGAAAATGAGGGTAAGCTTCCCACAGGCTGCGTGGAGGGTTAAACACGTTAACTATCCAGGGCCTGGCAATGCCCAGGACGCCTGCATAGTAACCAAAACAGTCAGCAGGTATGTTTGACATACATACACAGTCACTCTTACCAACTGCCAATGCCTCCAGCTCCAATTAACCTTCCCTCAGCTCCGTCTCTCCTCTGCAGAATTCCTTTCTACCCCAGTCCTGTGCAAAGCCTCCCTCCCTCTATCCTATCTTTATGCCACAAAACCAAGCTCCTTTAACCTCTGTACAAGTCTTTTCTTCTGCTCCAACTGTCTTTCACATCCATCTCTGCCACATGCTCGCCGTGTCTTTTTTTATTTTTCTTTAGTGTTCTCCAAAACAGAAAAGACAGTTACATGTCCAAATCCTACAATTCCCAGCCCCCAGTTGTTTGAAGAAACTTGGAGAGCAGCCGGTTCTGGGAACTGTAGGTCAGCATGCCCTCATCCGGTCTGGAGTCTGATGCAAACAGGATTGAGGCGATGTGTTCACTTAGGAAGAGGAAGTCACGCTCAGGATACCTGCTTTCTAGATCAGTAAGTAGACGGCTATCAAGCTAAAGTAAACCTCTTAAAAGTTCATTTTTATGTGTAAGCCAAGCTGTGCGGAATGACCCTGGATGGAATTAGGTTTATGGGATAGGAATAACGAAGCACATTTACAGCTGCTCAGATACATATGGAAAACACTGCTTCCAGGACCAGAGCAGGTGAAGGGGCTCTCAGTCCGTCTCCACGGGAGGCTGGGAGGAGGCAGTGCAGCAGGAGATGTGCCTGCTCCCATCTCAGCCCGGGTTCGCCAGCCTGGGCGAGCCACGGAATTCCTCAGAGGTTGACCCCCCACCCATAAGATGGAGAAAAGAATTCTAGTATCTCCCTCAGATACCCTCAGAGTTAAAGGAAGCTGTAACTGTGTCATGAGGGCTCCTTAAATTTTTCCCATTTGTAACCCCTCTTCCCACAGGAAATCTTTATGCAACTCTAGGTCTGGACATATGAAAAATAGGACTATAAACCAAAAATTTACTGACAATATAAAGGATTTTATTTTCTTTTTTATTAAAAATCTATTTTTCCCACACAATATAATCAAGAAACACATATAGATGCAGAGACATCCACACACAGGAATCCCATAAAACCAGAGCCATAATTTATATGCAAAGGGACTGTAGGGGGAGGGGAAGTCATGACTTAACATAAAGAGACAAAATCCTCCAAAGATACCTTGAGCTCATTTTGTATCTGCTGCTGGTCAGGGGACCCTAAGAGTGATTTGTTTCCTTGTGAAACTCTCTTGGAAAAAAACGAGTTTTTCTTTTGCAAGTAGTTATCAGTTGGACACAGCGTCTGTGTTAGGGACCAGGACACGTGTCCTCTTCTGTGTTAGGGACCAGGACGCGTGTCCTCTTCTGTGTTAGGGACCAGGACGCGTGTCCTCTTCTCCTTTCAGCTCTAGGATGCCACCTGGGACAGACACGTGTGGGCCCTGTGAGCGCTGCCTCGTTCTTTATGAGTTCATATGTGTACCAACCCTGTGGTGTCTAGGGTTTTTATTTTCAAAAATTTAGTATAGACACATATGTTTGTCATCTATTTGAGACAGAAGCCAATTTACACAATAATGAGATAGACACGATTATTAATTTTTACATAAAAAGCACGTGGCAGTGCAGAACATCGCTCATCTTTCATGTTTTCCAACACTGATCAATATTTTATACCTGTCAATAGTGAGAACAGTCCTTTGCATAAACATGTGGTACAATACATAGCAATTTTTAAAATCAGGCATTCTGATCTCAGGGATACAGTAATTTGACACAGGCTGGGAAATCACGCCAGGGTTATACTTCAAAACCTGTGCTTACGTAATTAAACCATTCTCCCTAAGAGCAGACACTCTTGTCTGAGGAGTAATAAAGCAGTTACTCCTCAGCGGATGACAGTGCTCAGTTGTCTCCATGACTCGGTCGTTCACGGAGTGACAGAACATGTGTTGCCTGTTCAGCACCAGGACTGCAGTGGAGTCACCTGACACAACGCAGGCCGGTGCTTCTAGAAACATCTCAGATTCATCTCAGGTTTGACTCTGAGTCGATTCTAGTTTGTTCACATTTTGAAACTTTTCATGTTGTTATTTTTTCCTCAATACCACATCAATTTAACAAGAGCGTGGTGATGTGTCTGGTCTGGCGTGTGAGACCTGCACACAGGTTTTGTCTTTGGAAAATGGAGAAAATGACCAGTTTTGCAAAAGTCAGCAGAAATGCTGGCGATGTAGAGTCTACCTAAAGATGCTGTATAAAACAGCACTTACAACATGGACCATGCATGGTCACTGTAAAAGGGGAGAGAAAGGAATCAGATGATGTTTCATTTAGAGGGAGGCGTACACATAAGCAGCTTGAATATGAGTGTTAGCTCCACCTACATTATTTCCCTGCTTCTCTGAGAAAATGTCAGGAGCAGCAAACGTGGAATTGCAAAGTTCAAAGAAGTCAGGTTCTGTAAAAGTTACTGGTGATCAAGATATGGCAACGGAAAGGCTTGCTGGTGGAGTAAGGTGCGCTCTTCCCCGGCACGGCAGGCGAGTGTGTCTATGGTGTACGTCTACTTCTCAAAACCCAGGAAGACTCAAGGGTGGGAGCGGCAAGGGTGGACTTGTAATTGGAAACCCATAGTCAAATTCCAGTTCTTCGCCACTTCCTAGTTGTGTGAACGACCAAAAGATACAGCACTAGTGAGCTCTGTGTTGTTGTAATGAGACGTTCATAGCGTCCTCTCACCCTGCAAGGGGAGAGTAACACACAACGCGCGTTGAGAGCGTCCTGTAAACTGCCCTGTGGGACAGCACCTGCTCTATACACCTGACTTATTGTTTTCTATCAAGAGAGAGATGTTTGCTCTGCTTTCATGACACTTTTAATTAGAATAAGTGACTTCTTAAACTCACAAAAATTTGACTCAAAATCCTTGAACCAGCTGAGGAAACAAATCTCTTTATCACACTAATCAGGAGTTAGAAGCAGTAGAACATTTGTGAATCCTAAGGATGGCAGCTTCTCGAGGAATCACAAAAAAAAATTCTGAATACAGTGAGAGTAAAGAAAGACGAGTACTATTGGGGCCTTATTATATACAGAGACTCGGGTCTCAGGTGTGGCGCGCCTTCTTATAGTATGTTCAGCAACGACACAGTCAAGAATTTGGATTTGACTTCAAGTCTCCAATTAAAATTACAATGATTCTGAAAATAATCATAAGGAAATGATCAATAGCTTTTATCACACAAGTATTTAATAGAAAGTATAGAATTAAAACAAAGGACAATCACTACAGACATGACAGAAGGGACCCTCCTCAGCAAGATAAACCTCATCAGAACCAAGAAGCAAAACGAAAACAACTCAGACACACAAGACATGAGCACATTTACAATAAAATAGCATTTTAAAACAGCTCAAATATGCATCAAGGAACTTAAAGTAATTATGAATATTGCTTAATAAAGATTTAAAATTATAAATCTGTGTTTCTGAGTTGGTATATAAAGGAAATGGGAACTTTCATAGGTCTTTGAGAACATAATTGGTGAGATCTTTTGGGGGAAAATGGTTCGTTAATACGTATCAAGGAATATAAAAAACAGCCAAACTCTTAATCAGACTTTATAACCTGTGCTATACCTAGGTCCCAAGAAGTCATTGGTTGTCACATAAAAAGCCCAGCACCAGGTATAAGACACGTCCCCTATCAAGGTGTTGGTCAGAGTTACCCACCAGAATTCGACCAAATTGCTGACGACAACACACGCATGGTCAGCAAACAAGGAGAAATCAAGCCTGTACTGATGGATACCAGAGGGTGCTGTGCGGGCTCTTGGGAGGGGAAGTCCATCAACAGTCTGACCATCAACTGGACAACAGTGGCTGGCAGGGTATGGGGTGACCAAGCACTTTCTGACTGGCTGTAAGGCTTGCGCCACAGACAGAAACTCGTGACCAGTGCTGTCAATGTGGGCAAGAACCCGCACTGGCAAGGGTCACAGGCCCAAGGATGAGTCTACGTCTTCTATTTGCTAAGTAGACGTGGTATCAGACTGCTCTCTAACCTCTTATTTCCCTACCTGAAGGTCATCTCAGCTCTCAGAAGCCATCAGAGGAACTTGTCTCACCGCAGTGTATGGGGGTTAGTGCACACACTCACAACCTAGCTAAATGCAAAGGATAAAGGTTAGGTAGCGTTCCAGGCTACAGCTGAGACGCCTTCATCACTGGCCTCCCTCCCCAAGGCTCGCAGACCACTGTGGGAAAAGACACAAAGGGATCATAAGGACCAGAGGGTCAGGGAGAACCAGAGAGAAACTGAGTCTTAGCTGTGGCCGGACCAGTGTGCTCACGAACTCGCAGCAGCCCTTGGCCTGTCGACGATCAAGCCAGCCAACGTCCTAATGCAGAGGCGGAAGGAGCGGGTAAGTCCCCACCCCTACCAGCAGAGCTACATATGGGCAGGCTTCAAGGGTGCGGCCCCTGGTGGGCTGATCACACTGCAGCAGGTGGCCTCTCTCTCAGGGGTACAGAAGCAGAATAGCTTGACCTTGAAGCATCACTTTTTAAAGAAGACAGAAGGTTGGTTGTATGGGGACGGAGCAGTGGAGGTGGTTCTGGGAGGGGTTTGGGGGAAGAGCAGGAAGGGTGGGTGTGACAGTATACTATGTGGAAGTCCCGAAGAAGGAATAAACGTAGCTGTGGCTAGCATTTATTTAGCACCAGCTTTTGTTCTGGGTCTCCCTACGTTGTCCACCCTGGACACAAGCTTCTGAGCCCAAATGATCCTCCTGCCTCAGCTTTCCGGGGCAGCTCAGATGAGGGCCATGCACCACACCAGGCTAGTGATCACCGCGTCAGGTGCCTTATTTAACATTGTTTCCTGTTTAGCTTAAGTGGGATCCCTATGATGTCCCTTATCCCAAATTAAAACAAACAACCCCGAGAGGCAAAGATTAAGTTGTTTAGGAGTTATCACATTAGGAGGCAGAGGAGCTGAGACTTAGGTTCGCACTGAACAACAAAGCCAATTCTTTTTATGGAAAAAAAAAAAGGCACACAAGGACAAGTAACAATAAATTCGAAAGAAGTGTCATGTGCACGACTTTCCCCATGGGCAAAAGTCATCACAGTGTCTACCATAACTGCAGTAGTTAGGTTTCCTGAAAGGGAGTTTTGAAAATTGTTAAAGAGGTGACACAGAGACAGTAGCTTCACCGCGGGAAGGCTTTAGGTTGGAATTAGATGTTAACGTCAGAACTACTAAGGACTCTGTGGACAGCGAGGTTTAAGGTAAGATGCTCTACGTTGCTGTGACATTCAACTGAATTCAGCGCACGGCCCCACCCGAACCTCACAAGCCCAGCTCCGTTCCTCCCACAACGCCCGCACAAACGCCTTTCTCAGTTCTGTACACAAGCATGGTGCTGTCACTGTGACCAAGAGATGAAGGGGTCCACAGTGAAGTCGCAAACCCAGGCATTCTAAGTACGCCTGGACTCTGTGCTGGACACCTATTTACACTGAAGACAGAGGCGAGCTAAAGCCCCTAAAAGGCCAACAAATGTGCTCAGCCCCTTCAAAGGTTACTATGGAAACAAGCCCACACGAATGTGGCCAAACTGAGGCAAAACCACAGAGTCGACCGTTCCCATCTGATTGTTATCATGTGTTTTATGTGATGTCCACACTCACATTTTATAACACTGTTAATAATAAAATTCTTATGCGAAGAGCATTGTAAAAGCATAGTCATTTTATTTATAAATAAGGTGTTCACTAGATTTATTAAAAATGTTCATAGCAGGTTCACTTAATTTGAAATCTCTCTACTAGGATAAAAATGGAAAGTTCTGTTTAAATTCCAAATAAAGTTTAAACTAAGAATTTTTTATTTGGTTAAAATCTTCCTTTTTAGTGTGTTTTCATGCATTTTAGTGGCTTGGAGAAGAACTGCTTTCCTCCCTAATAAATACATTCACAGGCAGAGGAGACAGGTCTTTGGACTTTGCTTGAGCTGACAGAGATTTTTGGCATTCGGCAAAAAGACAAATCGCAGCGTATGCAGGCACCCAGGAGTGAGCTGCTTGATTACAGAAAGGACCTGTAGGCACCCAGGAGTAAGCTGCTTGATTGATTACAGAAAGGACCAGTGGCGTTCAAACGTATGCTATGGGCCGGACACAAGGCTGGGGGATCGCCAAGGTCACACAGTAGAGTGAGAGATGGTTTGAACCTCGTGAAGCCTTCAGAATTTCTCTCAACTCTTCCAGTTACTTGATACATCCCAAATAAAGCACACATAATTTCCATATATCACCCCCTTCTGTATGGAGAGCTGATGCAGGAAGACAGCAAAGTGGACACTAAAGGCACAAAATAACGGAGGGCCTAACCACGGCCACGGCTCAGCCTGGTGCCATGTCACACTGCTTTCCTTCCCTTTTGTTTTTCTAGGAACTAACCTTTTAGCTATTTATGAAAAGGAACAACAATACCATATATATTATATATATATATATATATATATATATATATATATCGATATACATCATATATGTGTGTATATGTGTGTATACATATATATGCATAGATGAGTAGAAACAAAAATATGCATAAATATACTTTTTAATCATAGATAGTTCATCAAAGAGCCTTTCATGTCCCACAGCCTTGCTTCTCAAATGACGCTATGGTGTCACGTTAAAAACCAGAACACCATCCATTTTTACAGCAGATCTACCCAATCACAGTTACTAATCAGATTAGCATCGCTTTTATGTCCAACAAATTTTAAAAGTGAAGGGATCATTAACACTACATCTGCATGCCTTGAAGTCTCCATTACTTTACTTGTTGAACATTTTCTTAAAGGGGTCTTCAAAACACCCCTGGAAGGTAATATTTTTGTTTTTAAACTATACTTAAATTAGGATGCAGATGCATCATTAAAAATGAAGTTATTAATGTCAGGTGATATCATTAGAATTTTTTAAAATACACTCCCTATAGCTTTGTCAATGTAGTTAGGTGCCATTCCTACGTAGATACTAGTCGGACCAGCACAGGGAAGCCCCTGAAGGCTCTCTCCGATAACTGCAGTGTGCAAAAGTCCTTTAGATTTGAGCAATAGAAAGCCTGAGACGTTTACCACCAAAGCTATGCTACTTCTTACATAACAGAAATCAATATGAGGAGATCTATGTGGTGAGACAGGAAATGTCCATGCCTTTGCATTTCTTGTAACTTAGAGCAAGCACCAGGTAAGTTGTTTGGCTGTACTAGATTATATTTCATTATTTTATTTCATGGCTTCTTGCATTCAAAGACAGCAAAGTGCATCTAATTTTATCGATGGATAAAGGATGCTGTTTAATAGTGAAAATGAAAGGGAGTCAGTGTTTGCTTTTGCCGATTCTCAGAGGCAAGTAAAGCAACCTTTCCCCCAGCTCCCCGGCCACAATCCATAAATTGGTTCAAATTTCACCTACTGGTTTCTGTGATTCATATTTTGGAAGATTTATTAAGAATCAATCATAACTTTTGAAGCCATAATTAAAATTCAGTATCAGAAAATTAGTCAGATGTGCCGTGGACAACTGGCCCAGCCCTCCTCTAAAAAACAAAATTGTAAGGATCATCAGTGTGTCTTAAGTGCTTTGAAGTCTCTGGCTCTAATTTTCATTATGAAATAGTTTATTTCAATATGTACCCTAATTTTAAACCAATTACACAGAGCTTTCATATATGCACTCACTCTGATATGATATAAATACATTACTCAATATAAATGTGAGTAGATAACTATGTATAGCATAAATATATTGCACATATGTTACATTCCTAATATATACTATACAAACATACATAAATATACTGCATCTACCACTACACATGTCAAACAGTGAGGACTGTCTGAATAAATGAAAGCGCTGGAGGAAAAGCAGTTTGTTTTCAAGTTTCCCAGTAGCACATTCCACTTTGTACTGTGCTCGTGGCCGGACTCGGGGAAACGGAAGGAAGCTGGACAGTTAATAGACCATGTCCAGAGACCCACAAACGGACGATCGGGTGTCTAATAGATTTCCCCACGGCTTATCTGTTAGAATTCTAGATGCCAGCAATGACATTCACAGACGTCACTGCAGGGCCCAGATCCTCGTTAAAAGACACTCCTTGGGGGTCCTAGAAAGAATCTTCATCCTTGATCTCACCAAAAGCTGGAGAGAGGACCACTAAGCCTTCGAGAAAAATGTGCTTCCAGCCAAAACCTGCAGATGAGTTTTCTTTAATAAGGTACCTTTGGAGCGGTCTAGGAGAGAATCATGGGGGCTACAAATGTTGCCTTAAACCAGAAAACACTAAAAATGGGGGGAAAAGAAAAAGAAAGAAAAATAAGCTTCCCAGACGACAGAACTCAAAAAGAGAGGGCCAGCAAGTATCCGCGGTACCTAAGCAGGCTATTCAGTAAAGCTGTGGTGAGAGGCGGCACCGAGGCAGCTGAGACCCTCAGCGGAGCGCAGAGCCCACCCGGCCGGCGGGAAATGGGACAGGGACGGGCTACGGTTGATCGTCCCCCTCATAACACAAACAGAAGAAATACAACCTCCAGTAAACGGGAAGCAAAGGAAACCCCTCCAGGTGACAAGGGGAGTCCAAACAAAGAAGAAAGCAGAGTGGGAACAAACAGGGCCCTAGATCCAGCTTAAAGCAAAAATCTGCGGGGAGTATATCAGTGACCTGGGTGGCGTCACTGACTTTCTGACTGACCACAGTCAGCACTGTGACCCTGACAAGTCCCTAGCTCTCAGTCATCCCTAGAGACGTGCTTGCCTTCCTTTAACTCCGTGTACTCAAAGCCCGCGGCTGCACGCCACGTTCGGGAAGGCTCTGAAGCAGCTTCCTCACGAGGTCAGACGTGGGCCTCCGCCCTTGCTGACCTCCTTAGGTGTGGTGGAGGTCTTGAGCTCTGCATCAGCCTCTGGGAGGCAGAGAGAAGGCCGAGCACACTCCGGTGCACTCCGTCTGGGTCTTCAGTCTGCAAGCAGCCGCTGGGGGGGAGGGGGTGGGGGGGCAGGGGAGCACCGCCTCTCCAGCACTCCCTCCCACTCCCTCCGTCTCTTATGAGTGAAAGGCAAGGTGTTGATGAGAAAGCCTGACAGTGAGATTATGAGGGCAAGAAGGAGGGAGGGCCAAAAAAGGAAGGAGCAGGGAAGACAAAAGACGGAGAGGAGACCAAAGGGGAGGGTTCTTCTAGAAAACAAAATGCTAGCAAACCTGGTGAGAAGAGAAGAATGGCCAAGCAGGGCCTCCACTTGGATCACAGCAAAATTCTGTGCTGAAGACAATAATCCTGCATTTAATATTAGGTCAAAAACCACATTACAAGTACTTTCTACCTGCCGTGCAACTGGCTACCGTTGAAAGCACGGCAGACAGATGGTAAGGATAGCCAGCACTCAGCTGTGTTCCTAAATGTAGAAAACGGTCTGTTCTATTCTAACGCTACTTCCTTAGTCCTATCTCAGAGTTTTAATACATATTTTACATACATAACTACATTTCACATATATGCATACCAGAAAATGCATACTTTTCTAGTATTCTCTGTACAGAGCCATATCTCACCCGTTCCACTCAAAAACCCTATTAAGCATTCTCATTAATATCTCAAAGGATCACAGACTTCAGTGACTTGCAATTCTATCACAAGAAGTTCTTTCTCTAAAAGCTAGATTTCCTTTTTTGATAGAAGGTTTCCTTCAGAACACAGGTGACATGAAAGCCACACCAAACTAAAACCAAAATAGGAAAGGAAAAGATTCATATCACCACCATCATCAAGAACAAGCAGATTCTGGTAAGTCCGCCACAGCTGGCCGCCGTCAGAGCTACAAGTGTGGTGTGATCGACACACAAAACATTCAGATCTTTGAGGAAGAGGTTGCCACATAAGCCTTCAAGTATGTCTAGGTTTTAGACAAACAGCTGGAAGTGATCATGGTGCCACTGTGGACATCCCCCTGTGGAAACCTCAGACCAACAATTATTATGTCATTGATGTCGAAAGACGGGGAGAATTCATGATGATAATGATGATGGTGGTGATGGTGATGATGATGATGATGATGATGATGATGATGATGATGATGATGTTGATGATAATGGTGGTGGTGGTGGTGGTGGTGGTGATGGTGGTAATGGTGGTAGTGATGGCGATGATGATGATGATGATGATGATGATGATGATGATGACGACGACAACGGTGATGATAGGCACACAACAACTTCCTGTCCTATCCTGGTTGTTGGTGATGTAGTTGTAAATCTGAAGCTGAGAAGAATGAGCAAACTCATGAGCATGCCCATCCAGCCTACACACCGCGGTAAAACAAAATGGATTCTACCAAGCCATGCTACAGCCGGAAGAGATAGGAGGAAACTAATCGGGGGGCTAGCACCTAGATTTAACTAAATTGCCTGCAACCCTGACACAATAGCATTTGTGCCAGGGCCGAAGGGAAAAGAGGGCAAGGAGGAGAGCTCCGGCTGGCTCCCTGGGGATGAGCGTCCTTGGCCAGCTCAGGGGTGGGGTGGGGTGGGGTGGGGTGCATGGGTGGGTGGGAGTGGGGGGTGCGGGTGAACTGGAGATTAGATGCTCGGCTCTTTAGGGGAAGACCTGCCCCATTGTTCCTGCACGGCCGGTCCAGATGAGCAGAGACTTTATTGTAGAGAAGTGGAGAGAGAGAGAGAGAGAGAGAGAGAGAGAGAGAGAGAGAGAGAGAGAGAGAGAGAGAGAGAGAGAGAGAGAGAGAGAAGGTAGATAGAGAAGTAGAGGCCGGCCACGGCCACGTGGACGGGGGGGGGGCGGGGGGAATGCGGAGAGAGGGAGATGGAAAAGTGAGAACAAGAGCGAGAGGAGGGGCAAGCAACGCCTTTCATAGTGGGCTGGCCTACCTGGCTGTTGCCAGGTAACCATGGGAGGAGCACACGGGGCATTGCCTGGTGACTGTGGGGGTGGAGTCCAGACAGGATACTAGGGGCCTGGGGCGTTGCCCCACGTGACTGACGGCCACAGAATAATGGAGTTGAGGGCTTCCGGTCAGAAGCCTAGTGTCTGGGAGCGTGGCCAGTGGGTCCGTTCTTTGCAGAATACCTGCGGGTTCTCCGGAGGTTAAGCCTCGATCAACCAGAACACAGACTGCCTTTCATGGTCCCACATAGCACTACCATATTTATAGGCGACTTTCCATCCCTTAAACCAAAGTGCATTAGCGCGCGGCCCCAGCCTTTGTCAGCATTCTAACCAGAAGTGGGCACCAAGGCTACTGCGTCAGGGTTGTAGGCAATTCAGTTCAATCGAGGAGCTAGCCCCGATTAGCTTCAGGGGCCTAACAACCCCTGAAGAGCAGCAAGCCTGAGATGTACCACCAGTCCAGAGCCACGCCCAGCCAGTCGAGCAGTCCTCTGACTGGGGAGTAAGAATTATAGGAAAGACAGAAAGGAAGACTCTGAGACAGAGGTTGGAAATCGGGAGGGCTGTCCAGTGAATGCAGCCGCGGCCCTGCGGTTAATGCTCAGGGGCTTTATGTACTTTACAGTATCGTGGGAAACAAAGTCACAGACCAGGAGAGACGATGGCTGACATACATTCAATATCCGCACCCACCCAGAGGCCTCCCTAATTGTAAGGAGTAACTGGAAGCAATATAAAGAAATCACAAATGTAACCCAGCCCAGAGCGTGTGAGTGTGAAATGTGATAAGGAAACACCCCAAGGGAACGCCTCAGTTTTTGATTGGCTAAAAAGACACCATGAAGACCAAGTCTGGAGAGTGCGGAGATGAGGGGGCCTAGTGTCAGAGAACGTGCTGCTGAAGGCCTGAGCTGAGAGACTTAAAAATCCTGGTCTGGCAGCTGAGGCTGGCTCATTCCGAGAGCCCAACAGAGACTCTTCGTGCTGAGACTGGCTCATTTCTGGAGGCAGCCAACCGATTCGACACCCCAACTCTGGGCAGAGGCTCCAGTGGGAATCCAAAGCACAGTGAGGGAACGCTGAGGGCCTGACCTCTGCTTCCATCAGAACTAGGCAACAGCACTTACCAGACCAGAGGTGAGTGTGTGTGTGTGTGTGTGTGTGTGTGTATGTGTGTGTGAGTATGAGTGTGTGTGAGTGTGTGTGTGCGAGTGTGGGAGTGTGTGGGAGTGTGTGTGTGAGTGTATGTGTGGGAGTGTATGTGTGTGTGTGTGAGAGAGAGAGAGAGAGAGAGAGAGAGAGAGAGAGAGAGTGCTCCCTTTTCGCTTTATATTTCCTTATTGTTGCTGATGAGTAAATACTAGTGTAACCCAATCCTCCAAGTCACAGGCACTCTCTTTCTCTCACTCTCAGCTCCATCCCTAAACCTGACCCACAGGACTGTTCCTCTCAGTTCCTTCAGGCCCTTGCCTTGAGCTTTAAATGTATCCCCTCTTATCATCTCATGGGTCAGCGGGCCAGGAGATCTGCCCGTAGATGCTGGCCTGACCGACTCAGCCTAAGAGGCAGGCTGTCACAGAAGCAGGCCAAGTGGCTCCCGACAATGCCCAGACAGGCCAGACAGGAGGGAGTGAGGCCAAGACACCACTTGGGTAGGTGAGGCACAAGCCCACTACAACCACCAGACATGAGCTATGGCGCCCAGATGGGGAGCTAGGCCGAGATGACCGCACGTGCCACTCAAGGCCTAGGGAGGCAGACGATGCCCAAGATAAACCATGCCAGGTTCTGCAATGTGTGAGCGGGGCATAGCACTCCTGAGACCATTCCTGAGAGGAACCCAGACACTCAGAGACCCCGTGTGCCACAATGAAAACCAAGCAGTAACAAAATGGAAGTGAAAGAGAAAGAGAAGGCTGTGGGCGCCATGAAGAGAGGAGCAGCAGCCTGAGGTGAGCAGGGAGCAATACCACCTGGGACCATGGTGAGGGCTGTGCTGCCACCAGCTGCCACATATGGGTGCCTGGTCCGGCAGCATCAGGGGTCTGTTACCACCAAAGCCCTCAGGCTGTGCAGAGCTGCCCACCTCCTCCCCTCCCTCATTCCTCACCACCTAAGGCAGGCAGGAGAGCTGGTCCTGGGGTCACGAGAGTGGGAGAAGTGGCCACACCACCTCACTGGCTGCAACAGTCAGGAGAGCAGACTCTCCTGGGCAGCAGGGTGGAGCTGGCCCAGAGCGTGCGTGCGTGAGTGCGTGAGTGAGTGCGTGCGTGCGTGCGAGCGAGCGAGCAGGAGGGCTGTCAGGGTAAGCAGCTCACAGTGTTCTGACGCCCAGATGCAGGGATTTGAACTGGCTCGCCTCATCATCTTCACCATCAACGAACTGCTGGAGCGCATGAAGGGCCAGTCCTGCAGATCCAAAACTAGAGGATCGCCATGACACCGGGCACCAACAGGAGATGGGAGAGGAGTGCCAGAGAGGGCCCAGCATTGATAGAGCTGCAGAGTCCAGAGGCCTTGGAGTCCGTGCAACAAACATTCGCAAGCAAAGAAGTGTGGACAAAGGGTGCCCTGTGCGACACACCGTGACACACTGCAGCTTCCAGTGAGATTTTTTTCTGTTGTGGGAGGGGTTGAAAGGGTTGAGAGTGGCTACCAGGGGAGGGGAGATGAGTGGGATTGGGGTGCATGATGTGAAATACACAAAGAACCAATAAAAGGTTTTTTAAAATATTAAAACAGTATACAATGCAAAGAATTATGACGTTTTTTAAAATCATGTGGGCATGATGTCAAAGATACTTCTATATCGCTTTATCGATTTACCATAATGGGTTAAGTCTATCAGTGCGTTGCAGTCTCCGCTCACAAATGTATACAGATACCATTCTTGGAAATATATGCTGTGGAGGGAATGAAGCTTCTATTTTTATCTATCACTGACCAATACTGGTAAACAAAAGATAAAGTATGCCAGTGTACTTAATGTTTTTTAAATGATACAGACTTCAGAAAGGAAAACCCAAAGAAACAGGGACACTGGTTTATTTTTGTGTTTAGATCTGAGAAAGGGCTATCTGTGGGGAAATATGGTTGGTTTGACAAATAATGTCTCATGTTAATAAGTGGAGGCACGGCCTCTTCAGACTCTCCTGAATCCCTGTGTCATCAGGACTGAGGACGCTCAGTTCTTCTGCTTTTGAGGCCAAGGCCTCGAAAAGGAGCATCTGTGACCTGCTCCAGGGAGGAAGAGCAGAAGACAGTGAGTGTCCCCCTCCTAAGGCCTTGGTAGGAGAGCTCTGGTGAGAAAGGCTTTGCAGGCTCACTCTGACTGGAGGTCAGGAGACTGAGAAGTGCTTAAGACCAGAGGGGGTCTTCTCCACGTCCCTCCACATATCACCATGGAGACTGACACCTGCTCTGTCTGGCAGCAAGGATGACCCTGGAGGAATGACTAACTCACAGGGGTTGGAAATTTTGACATTTTCTTTATAGGAAGAAAGAAGCCTTGGCAAAGACAAAAGCACTTTGCTTTTGCAAAAAGCTTCACAGGATACAAAATATTTTCATTTCCATTATTTTATTTGGTTCTTAAAACAACCCTGTGAGGTAAGTAGCAGCTGTTATTTCTATTCTACCTAAGGAAATTGAGGCTCAGAGATGTAAAGTGGTTTGCCTGAAGTCTTCAAATTGTTAAGTAACACAGTCATGATGTGAAGCCTTTTGTAAGTTCCATCAAAAGCCATTTTCTCCTCCCCATTCAAAAAGAAAATCTGAATCCCCAAAGAGCAGTGGACAGCCTCCTGAAAGCCTCCATCCTGGGACAGAGATTGGAAACTTCATGCAATGCTAACATACTAAAAGTGTCTGAGAGATATGGTTTCCCTCTTGCTTCTCTCCATCCCCATCTTTCCTCTCTCTAAAACATCACTAAACCTTTCATTTCAAAGAGTCACAGAGAGACCAGAGTGTTGTCTTAACTTCCAGCTCCTGCCTGGAAAACCGTGACATCCGCAGCTAACTTATCAGTGAATTAAGACACCGAGAGGAAGCTGAAACTTTATTATGACAGACAAACCAGGAAATCTGTTTCTGTGCATTTCTAAACAAACAGCTCAAGGGGTAAGCGAGCAGATCCCAGCTGCTGCCGGACGTGCGGCCACAGGCCGGCTCTCTCTCCGCTTAGCTTCCTGGTATACGTCTTTGCCTGTAAGTCGTGTTATGAACTGGTGTGATTTTAATCAGTTTTGACTGCACCTTGCTCTGAAGGTTTACTCAGTGCAGTCCTTAGAGGCACATCACCACTCGGCTCCCGTCCAGGGAAGAGGTCTGGTCTTCATCAGGGTGAGAAAGACAGGTGTGCTTTGTCTCACTGTTCAGAGGCAGAGACGGACCTAAGACCCAGATGGCTAGCATGACTTCGCCTTGTCAAACTGCAGCTACACTGTAAACAGAGCACTGTGTAATTCAATTCTCTGGTAATGAATTAACAGAGATATGTCAAAAGACTGGACGTACGGTCGCCAAAACCTGCTACATTCTCTATAGTGACTCAGTACAAATAAAAGCTGCAGGCCATCAAAAATATTTGGCAAAATCCAGCACAAATACTGCCCAGTGTATACATCTTTCTTCCTGTGGATTTCATAGATGTCTCCAGAATCTGCCTAGTAGAGGTCATTACCATGTTATTATACAATGAATAAAATCATAAAATCTGTATTCATAGTCTAAGAGGCTGATGGCCTTGTGGGTCAAGTGCTTCCTAAGCATCAGAACCTCAGATAAAGTCTCCACCACCTACATAAAAAGACAGGCCTACAAGCATATGTCTGCCAGCCCAGCACTGAGAAAGCAGAGACAAGATGACAGGAGAGTTTCTCTGACCACAGCCTACCCAAAACTGTGAGCTCTGTGAGGGAGAGATACTGCCTCAAAAACAGAGATGTGGTTGAGGAAGAGAAGACATCCTCAGATGAACCTCTGGTTACCACACACACCCACAAGGACAGAGGCAGCCACATGTATGAATATACTATATACATTCAAAGTTTATCATTTAGGCGCTAGATAGTCACACCAGAAAACAGAATTCAATGTAATTACATAGTAAGAGAAGTATGCAATTAACTTGAATAAGGGACTGTAATAGTTTGAGTACATTGGTGAGAAAATGATTTTATATAGGATACCCAAATGTTTATATAGGAGAGAATTTCAGAGGGTTTAAGCTAAAGCTCAAAGGTTGCAAAGGAGCTAATTATGAGACATGCACAGAGAGAAGTGCTCCAAATTAATGTCTATGTGAAGGTGCCAAAGCTTAGAAGACCAGTGCAGATGCAATGTAACAAGGGGAGGAATGCTAGGATTGGAAGGGGAATCTAGAACATTCCGGATCTGAGTCTACGGTCAGACTTATTATGCTATTCAGAAGGTAAAAGACTTAACTATTTGAGGTTGAAGACTAGCCTAAAGAAATAGGAATGGATCACAGATAGTTTCTTAAGCCAGAGCAGTCTGAAGAAAGAATCAATATCATGAGGTTGTAGAGTGGACACAGGGGCATCGGGGATTGCAATAGCAGCTTTGGCCATGTTAACTCTGAAATACCTATGAAATACCAAAGAAGAGATATCAAAGATACAGCTGTATAATGGTACAAAGAAAGCCTTGCTAACAATGTAAATTTGAGCCGGGCGGTGGTGTCGCACACCTTTAATCCCAGCATTTGGGAGGCAGAGGCAGGCAGATTTCTGAGTTCGAGGCCAGCCTGGTCTTCAGAGTGAATTCCAGGACAGCCAGGACTACACAGAGAAACCCTGTCTCGAAAAACAAACAAACAAACAGTATATATAAATTTGAGAATAACAGATACAGAGATTTTATATACAGTTGTGGGAATAAGTGTATCTCCAACATAAAAATATTTAGAGAAGCCGGGCGTAGTGGCGCGCCTGTAATCCCAGCACTTGGGAGGCAGAGGCAGGTGGATTTCTGAGTTCAAGGCCAGCCTGGTCTACAGAGTGAGTTCCAGGACAGCCAGGACTACACAGAGAAACCCTGTCTTGAAAAACAAAAAAACAAACAAAAAAAAAATTTAGAGAAGACAAGGAACCTATGACCTAATTCTAAAACAGTAGAACTCTTAAGTCCAATAGAGGAAAAACTTGCAAAAGAAAGCCACTGTGGTCATTTTAATTGTCAATCTGATGCAATTTAGAATAGTCTAGGAAGAGCCTCTCAATGAAAGATTATCTAAATCAGGTTGGCCTACGGACATGTTGGTAGGGGATTGTCTTGATTGTACTAGCTATTGAGAGAAAGTCCAGCCTCTGTGGGCAACACTATTCCCTGGCTTCAGATCCTGGTCTGTGAGAGTGGAGAAAGTGAACTGAATAATGAGTGTGCTTGCATGCATTCTCTATCTTTGCTCTTGACTGTGGATATGAAATTCTTAGGCAAATGGGTGGAACTGGAGAATGACATCCTGAGTGAGGTGACCCAATCACAAGAACACACATGGTATGTACTCACAATAAGCGATATTAGCCCAGAAGCTCAGAATATCCAAGAAATAATTCACATATCAAATGATGCCCAAGAAGAAGGAAGTAGAGGCCCCTGGTCATAGAAAGGTTCGGTGCAGCAGTGTAAGGGAATACCAGGACAGGGAAGCAGGAAGGGGTTGATTGGGAGCAGGGGGAGAGAAGAGGGCTTATGGGACTTTCTGGGAGAGGGGATCCAGGAAAGGGGAAATCATTTAAATTATAAATAAAGAATATATCTGAGCGGCAGTCGCAGTCGATCTCCATGTTGCCACCAGGACACTGCTAGAGAGGCCCAGGTAGACAGACTCAATCAGGGACTACCATCACTCGGGAGGATCCTCCAAGCTCACCCCACTAACCAGGGCAAGGGCAGCAGCTCAGCGGGACTTCTCCACGCCCTCCGGCCTTGCACCAACTCGGTTGGGAACCACCTTCCCTGAGGTCCCCTCAGCACTTGCAGAGGCAGTCTCTATCTTTCAGCCTGGTCATCAGTAGAGAAACAACAGGTGGGCACAGCCTCATGGGAAGTTCAAACACCAGCCAGTGACAAGGCCAACTAACGCCAGAGATAACCAGATGGCAAAAGGAAAACGTAGGAACGTTACTAACAGAAATCAAGGCAGCATGACAGCATCTGAATCCAGTTTGCCGACAACAGGAAGCCCTGGATACCCCAACACACCAGAAAAACAAGATTTGGATCTAAAATCACTGGTCAGGATGCTGGTAGTGGAACACATAGATATATCTCTTAAAGAAATAGAGGAGAAAATGGATCAAAAGTTAGAAGATTTTACAAGGCAAACAAAAAAAATCACTTAAAAAAATTCAGGAGAATATGGATGAAAAAACAGAAGCCAATAAGGAGGAAATACAAAAATCACTCAAAGAAATACAGAAGAACGTGGGTCAACAAGTAGAAGCTATGAAAGAGGAAACACAAAAATCTCTTAAAGAATTACATGAAAACACAATCAAGCAAGCAAAAGATCTGAGCATATCCATCCAGGTTCTAAAAACAGAAGTAGAAACTACTAAGAAATCGCAAAGGGAGACAATGGTGGAGATAGAAAACCTTGGGAAGAAATCAGGAGACATAGATGCAAATATCAACAATAGAAGACAAGAAATAGAAGAAAGAATCTCAGATGCCGAAGATACCATAGGAACCATTGATTCAACAGTCAAAGAAAATACTAAATGCAAAAAGCTTGTAACCCAAAACATCCAGGAAATCCAGGACACAATGAGAAGACCAAACCAAAGGATTATAGGTATAGATGAGAGTGAAGATTTAAAATTTAAAGGGCCAGCAAATATCTTCTACAAAATTATGGAAGAAAACTTCCCCAAGCTAAAGAGAGAGATGCCCATGAATATACAAGAAACCTATAGAACTCCAAACAGACTGGACCAGAACAGAAATACATCCTGTCACATAATAATCAAAACCTAAAATGTACTGAACAAAGAAAGAATATTAAAGGCAGTAAGAGAAAAAGGCCAAGTAACATATAAAAGAAGCCCTATCCGAATGACACCAGACTTCTCACCTGAGACTATGAAAGCTAGAAGATCCTGGGCAGATATCATGAAAACTCTAAGAGAACACAAATTTCAGCCAAAACTACTTTACCCAGCAAAACTCTCAATCTCCATAGATGGAGACACCAAGGTATTCCATGACAAAACCAAATTTGCACGATATCTTTCCACAAACCCAGCCCTATAAAGGATAATAGGGGGAAAACACCAACACAAGAAAGGAACTATACCCAGGAAGAAGCAAGACAGAAACCTCCTCTCATCAAACAAAAAAGAATATAACCTCTCAAATATAAAAAAATAATTTCAAAAAATGTTGGGAGGTAATAATCACTATTCCTTAATATCTCTTAAAAATCAATGGACTCAATTCCCAAATAAAAAGACATAGACTAACAGACTGGATACGGAAACAGGACCCTACATTTTGCTGCATACAGGAAACACATCTCAGTGTTAAGACAAACACTGCCTTAGAGTAAAAGGCTGGAAGACAATTTTATGAGCAAATGGTCTCAGGAAACAAGCTGGGGTAGCCATTCTAATATCAGATAAAATGGACTTTCAACCTAAGGTCATCAAAAGAGACTCGGAAGGTCACTTCTTGATGGTCAAAGGGAAAATCCACCCAAGAAGAACTCTCAATACTGAATATCTATGCTCCAAATGCAAGGGCACCCTCATTTGTAAAAGAAACCTTACTAAAGCTTAAAGCACATATTGCACCTAACATAATAATTGTAGGTGACTTCAACACTCCACTCTCCTCAATGGACCAATCAGGAAAGCAGAAAGTAAACAGGGACACAGTGAAACTAATTAAAACTTTGGAACAATTGGATTTAACAGATATATATAAGAACATTTCATCCAAAAGCAAAAGAATATACCTTTTTCTCAGCACCGCATGGTACCTTCTCCAAAACTGATCATATAGTTAGTTGGTCACAAAACAGATGTCAACAAATACAAGAAGATCGAACTAATCCCATGCCTCCTATCAGATCGCCATGGAGTAAGAGTGGTCTTCAATATCAACAAAAACAAGAGAAAGCCCACATACACATGGAAACTGAACAATACTCAACTCAATGACACCTTGGTCAAGGAAGAAATAAAAAAAGAAATCAAAGATTTTTTAGAATTCAATGAAAATGAAGGTACAATCTACCCAAATCTATAGGACACAATGAAAGCAGTGCTAAGAGGAAAACTCATAGATCTAAGTGCATCCAAAAAGAAACTGGAGAGAGCATACACTAGCAGCTTAATGGCACACCTGAAAGCCCTGGAACAAAAAGAAGCTAATTCACCCAGGAAAAGTAGAAGACAGGAAATCATCAAACTCAGGGCTGAAATCAATCAAGTAGAAACAAAGAGAACCATACAAAGAATCAACAAAACCAGGAGGTGCTTCTTTGAGAAAATCAACAAGATAGATAAACCCTTAGCCAGAATAACCAAAGGACACAGAGACAGTATCCAAATTAACAAAATTAGAAATGAAAAGGGGGACATAACAACAGAAACTGAGGAAATTCAAAAGATCATCAAATCCTACTACAAAAGTCTATACTCAACACAACTGGAGAATCTGGAGGAAATAGACAATTTCCTAGACAGATACCAAATACCAAAATTAAATCAGGATCAATTAGATGAGCTAAACAGTCCCATAACCCCTAAAGAAATAGCCTCCCAACCAAAAAAAGTATGGGACCAGATGGTTTTAGTGCAGAATTCTACCAGACATTCAAAGAAGACTTAACACCAATACTCTTCAAACTGTTCAACAAAATAGAAACAGAAGGGATATTGCCCAACTCATTCTTCGAAGCCACAATTACACTGATGCCAAAACCACACAAAGATCCAACAAAGAAAGAGAACTACAGGCCAATTTCTCTTATGAATATCGATGCAAAAATACTAAATAAAATTCTTGCCAACTGAATCCAAGTGCACCCCAAAACGATCATTCACCATGATCAAGTAGGCTTCATCTCAGGGATGCAGGGATGGTTCAATATATGGAAATCCATCGATGTAATCCACCACATAAACAAACTTAAAGAAAAAAACCACATGGTCATCTCATTAGATGCTGAAAAAGCATTAGACAAAATTCAGCATCCTTTCATGCTAAAAGTCTTGGAATGAGCAGGAATTCAAGGCCCATACCTAAACATAGTAAAAGCAATCTACAGCAAACCAGTAGCCAACAACAAACTAAATGGAGAGAAACTTGAAGCATTCCCACTAAAATCAGGGAGTAGACAAGGCTGCCTTCTCTCTCCATATCTTTTCAATATAGTACTTGAAGTTCTAACAAGAGCAATTAGACAACATAAGGAAGTCAAAGGGATACAAATTGGAAAGGAAGAAGTAAAACTATCATTATTTGCAGATGATATGATAGTATACTTACGCGACCCAAAAAACTCCACCAGAGAACTGCTACAGCTGATAAACAACATTGGCAAATTGGGTGGTGTAGAAGGCTGCGAACTGCCGTGCCTTAAAGATGGCACTGGTTTCTGCCTTATTAAAAATGGGGTACAGAGCTAAACAAAGAATTGTCACCAGAAGAAATTCGGATGCCTGAAAAACACCTTGAGAGATGTTCAACATCACTAGTCATCAGGGAAATGCAAATCAAAACAACCCTGAGATTCCACCTCACACTAGTCAGAATGGCTAAGATTAAAAACTCAAGAGACAACAAGTGCTGGCGAGGATGTGGAGAAAGAGGAACACTTCTCCACTATTGCTGGGATTGCAAGGTGATACAACCGCTCTGGAAATCAGTCTGGCGGTTTCTCAGAAATTTGGGCATGACACTTCCAGAGGACCCTGTCATACCACTACTGGGCATATACCCAGAGGATTGCCCTGCATACAAGAAAGACACATGCTCCACTATGTTCATAGCAGCCTTATTTATAATAGCCAGAAGTTGGAAGGAGCCCAGATATCCCTCAAAGGAGGAATGGATACAGAAAATGTGGTTTATTTATACAATGGAATACTACTCAGCAATTAAAAATAATGAATTCATGCAATTTGTAGGCAAATGGTTAGATCTGGAAAATATCATCTTAAGCGAGTTAAACCAACCACAAAAGAATACACATGAAATGCAATCACTGATAAGTGGATATTAATGAGCCCAGAAGCTCTGAATACTCAAGGCACAATTAGCAAGTCATATCATTCCCAAGAAGAAGAAAGGAGAGGACCCTGGGCCTGAAAAGATTGGATCCAGTTTTGTAGGAGAGTACCAGAACAGAGAAATGGGGGGTGATTAGGTAATAGTTGGGGGAGAGAGGCCCTATGGAACATATGGTGGGGTGGGGGGAACTGGGAAAGGGGAAAGCCTTTGGAATGTAAACAAAGAATATAGAATTTTAAAAAAGCATATATCTAATTTTAAAAAAGGGAGGCTACTGATTTGTTTGAGTTAATTTTATATCTGATCACTTTGCTGAAGTTTAGCAGCTGTAGGTGTATTTTTTTGAGTTGCTTAAGTATACTATCATATCATCTGCAAATAATGATAATTTGATTTTATCCTTTCCAATTTGTATCTGTTTGACCTCCTTTTATTGTCTAATTGCTCTAGCTAGAAATTCAAGTACTATATTGAATAAATATGGAAAGAGAGGGCAGCCTTGTCTAGTCCCTGATTTTAGTGGGATTACTTCAAGTTTCTCTACATTTAGTTTGATGTTGGCTACTGGTTTGCTGTATATTGCTTTTACTATGTTTAGGTATGGGCCTTGAACTCCTGTTCTTTCCAAGACCTTTAACATGAAAGGATGCTGAATTTTGTCAAATTTTTTTTTCAGCATCTAATGAAATGTTTTTTTCTTTGAGTTTGTTTATGTAGTGGATTACATTGATGGATTTTCGTATATTGAGCCATCCCTGCATCCTTGAGATGAAGCCTACTTGATCATGGTGAATGATCGTTTTGATGTGTTCTTGGATTCAGTTGGCAAGAATGCTATTGAGTATTTTTGCATCAATATTCATAAAGGAAATTGGTCTGAAGTTCTCTTTCTTTGTTAGATCTTTGTGTGCTTTTGTTATCAGTGTAATTGTGGCTTCATAGAATGAGTTGGGGAGTGTTGCTTCTGTTTCTATTTTGTGGAATAGTTTAAAGAGTATTGGTGATAGGTCTGCTTTGAAGGTCTGATAGAATTCCATTCTAAAACTATCTGGTCGTGGGCTTTTTTTGGTTGGGAAACTTCCAGTGACTGCTTCTATTTCTCTCAGGGTTATGGGACTGTTTAGATGGTCTATCTGATTCTGATTTAACTTTGGTATTTGGTATCTATCTAGGAAATTGTCCATTTTCTCCAGATTTTCCAGTTGTGTTGAGTATAGGCTTTTGTAGTAGGAGCTGATCATTGTTTGAATTTTCTCAGTTTCTGTTGTTATATCTCCCTTTTCATTTCTGATTTTGTTAATTTGGAAACTGTCTCTGTGCCCTCTGGTTAGTCTGGCTAAGGGTTTATCTTTCTTGTTGATTTTCTCAAAGAAGCACCTCCTGGTTTTGTTGATCCTGGTTTTGTTGATTCTTTGTATAGTTGTCTTTGTTTCTACTTGACCGATTTCAGCCCTGAGTTTGATGATTTCCTGTCTTCTACTTCTCCTGGGTGAATTAGCTTCTTTCTGTTCTAGAGCTTTCAGGTGGGCTGTTAAGCTGATAGTATATGCTCTCTCTAGCTTCTTTTTGGAGGCACTCAGAGCTATGAGTTTTCCTTTTAGCACTGCTTTCATTGTGTCCCATCAATTTTGGTATGTTGTGCTATCATTTTCATTAAATTATAGAAAATCTTTGATTTCTTTTCTTATTTCTTCCTTGATCAAGTTATCATTGAGTAGAGCATTGTTCAGCTTCCATATGTATGTGGGCTTTCTGTTGTTTTTGTTGCTATTGAAGACCACCCTTACTCCATAATGATCTGATAGGAGGCATGGGATTATTTCAATCTTCTCATATCTGTTGAGGTCTGTTGTGTGATCAGTTATATGGTCAATTTTGGAGAAAGTACCATGAGGCGCTGAGAAGGTATATTCTTTTGACTTGGGATGAAATGTTCTATAGATATCTATTAAATCCATTTCATCCAAAACTTCTGTTAGCCTCACTGTGTGTCTGTTTAGTTTGTGTTTCCCTGATCTGTCCATTGAGGAGAGTGGGGTGTTGAAGTCACCCACTCCAATTATTGTGTGAGGTGCAATGGGTGCTTTAAGCTTTAGTAAAGTTCCTTTTATGAATGAGGGTGCCCTTGTATTTTGAGCATAGATGTTCAGAATTCTTCTTGGTAGATATTTCCTTTGATGAATATGAAGTGTCCTTCCATGTCTTTTTGATGACTTTTGATTGAATGTCAATTTTATCCAATATTAGAATGGCTACTCTGGCTTGTTTCCTGGAACCATTTGCTTAGAAAATTGTTTTCTAGCCATTTACTCTGAGGTACTGTTTGTCTTTGACACTGAAGTGTTTTTCCCGTATGCAACAAAATATTGGGTCCTGTATACAAATCCAGTCCGTTAGTCTATGTCTTTTTATTGGGAAATTGAGTCCATTGATGTTAAGAGATATTAGGGAATAGTGATTGTTGCTTCCTGTTATTTTTTATGTAATTTTTATGTTTGTTTGGTTATCCTCTTTTGGGTTTGTTGAAAGAAGATTAATTTCTTGCTTTTTTTCTAGTGCGTAGTTTCCCTCCTATTATTGGTGTTTTCCATTCATTATCCTTTGAAGGGCTAGATTTGTGGAAAGATATTGTGTAAATTTGTCTTTAAAATGGAATGCTTTGGTTTCTCCATCTGTGATAATTGAGAGATTTGCTGGGTATAGTAGTCTGGTTGGCATTTGTGTTCCCTTAGGGTCTATATGACATCTGCCCAGGCTCTTCTGGCTTTCATAGACTCTGGTGAGAAGTCTTGTGTAGTTCTGATAGGTCTATCTTTATATGTTACTTTACCTTTTTCCCTTACTGCTTTTAATATTCTTTCTTTGTTTAGTGCATTTGATTAATGCTTTGTTTTGGCATTTTAATTATTACATGATAGGAGGAATTTCTTTTCTGGTCAAATCTATTTGGAGTTCTATAGGCTTCTTGTATGTTCCTGGGCATCTGTTTCTTTAGGTTAGGGAAATTTTCTTCTATAATTTTGTTGAGGACATTTACTGGCCCTTTACGTTGAAAATCTTTACTCTCTTCTATCCCTATAATCATTAGGTTTGGTCTTCTCATTTTGTCCTGGATTTCCTGGATTTTTTGGGTCAGGAGCTTTTTGCATTTTGCAGTTTCTTTGACTGTTGTGTCAATGCTTTCTATGGTATCTTCTGTATCTGAGATTCTCCCTTCTATCTCTTCTATTCTGACTTCTGACTTCTTTCTTAGGTTTTCTATGTCCAGGTTGTCTCCCTTTGTGATTTCCTTGTTGTTTCTACCTCTATTTTTAGATCCTGGATGGTTCACCTGTTTGGTTGTGCTTTCCTATAATTCTTTAAGGGCTTCTACCTGTTTACCTGTATTCTCCTGTATTTCTTTAAGGGAGTTATTTATGTCCTTCTTGAAGCCCTCCATCTTCATCATGAGCTGTGATTTTTTTTTTTTTTTTGGTTTTTCAAGACAGGGTTTCTCTGTATAGCCATGGCTGTCCTGGAACTCACTCTGTAGACTAGGCTGGCCTTGAACTCAGAAATCCACCTGCCTCTGCCTCCCAAGTGCTGGGATTAAAGGCATGTGCCACCACGCCCATCATGAGCTGTGATTTTAAATCCAAAACTTGCTTTTTCTGGTGTGTTTAGGGTATCAAGGACTTGCTGTTGTGGGAGAATTGGGTTTGGATGGTGCCATGTTGTCTTGATTTCTGTTAGTAACATTTCTACATTTGCGTTTTGCCATCTGGTTATCTCTGGTGTTAGTTGGTCCTGCTATCTCTCGCTGGTGCTTGTCCCTCCTGTGGCCTGCAAGCCTGTCTCAGCACCCCTGGGTGATCGTCTCTCCCCTGTCACAAAGTGCTGGGTGCCGGTGGGGTCCTGGAAGACCCTGCACCAGCTGTTCATGAGAACAGGTGTTCCCTGAGTTCCTGGCTGTGCCCATCCACTAAGACACAGGCGCAAAGATGGCAGCCTCGCCTTTAAATGCTGGACTCCCTGCAGAGCAGATGTCCCCTGGCAGGATAGGTGCACAGATGGCTGTGGCACTGCCCAGCTTCTGGGTGCAGATGGGACCATGGCAGGCCATGTCCCAACTGATCCGACACTCGGTGTTCCCTGCACTCCTGGCTGCACCTGTGTGCTCAGCCACAGCCCTTCCAATTTTTAAAATGACATTTAAATAACAGATTTCTACCACGGACATCAGTCACCCACTTCCTGTAACAACCACTCCTCTAACAAAACATCTGGCCTAAAGACCTGAGTGTACAGAATAGGTCCTCCCACAAACAGCTAGTACTTTTATCTGCACTCAGAGAGGAGCCAAAACATCAGATCAACTGAAGTCCTCAGCAAGATTGGCTTATCAATCAGTCTTGTCCATCAGTTTCCCTCGTCTTCACCACAGCCTGTCACAGCCCTCCCCCACCTTCTCACCTCCGGAGCAAGCAGCCTCCGTAGCTTTGGTTCCTCCTTTTACATCATAAAACAGACTTAAAGCATCATCGATGATGCTCCAGCTACCCAACATCATAAAACAGACCTAAAGCATCATCGATGACGCTCCAGCTACCCAACATCATAAAACAGACTTAAAGCATCATCGATGATGCTCCAGCTACCCAAACTGAAAAGAAACACAATAAACATCTGACGAGCCAGTCTTGTCATATTCCAACATAATTGGCTGCACAGTACTATATTTAAAAAAGCAACCAGTAGTATTAAACCATTTTAAGATAGATCATCTGGGGGAAGGGGATGGCCTATGCTTTTAATCCCAGAACTCAAGAAGCAGAGGCAGGTGAATCTCTAAATGTGAAGAGCCTGGTCTAAGAGTGAGTTCTGGGATAGCCAAGGCATCATACACAGAGAAACTTTCTTTTGATAAAGACAAAACAAAACAAAGAGGGAGAGAGAGAAATCAATATATTTCATAATTCACTGGTTCTGCCCATTAGCCATGGAAAATACATCACCACACACCCTTACTTTATCTTATTTTCAAAGTTGTCCCTCCACTCTTGTACGAGGCCTAAAAGCCCTTGTGCTCACAGAGGACCACTGGGGAAAACGGGAGTGTTAAAAATGAAGGTTTGTTTTCTGCCCAGAAGCTGGGGGGAAAGGAGGGTAGCCCCCTAATGACACTGTCGATGCCTGTGTAGCTGAGGCCACACTAGATCCTTCTCCAGACCCTCACCATGGGCTTGTGTTTCTCAGTCTATAGAATATATGAAAGATGTCACACATACATGAGTCCCGATGTAGTCACATCTTAAGCCTTATTATACACATGGGATTTAGTTAATTATCACCAGGAAACTTATTTCAAATTCTGCTATGCTTACATATCCCTAAGATAAACTGCCTAGTGTCAGACTCTCAGTGTTTGAAATATCATGGGTACAGATCATGTTGAAACAGACTTCCTGTTTGCTTATCCCACATTGATCCTGTTGGCTTGCAATGTTTGTAAAGTCCCCCAAAACAAAACTCAAACACTAGTAATGGCATTTTACCACAGATTGTGACCTTTACATTCAGTTTATTTGAGACCCTTTTAGTTCATAGACAAGGAAACTGAGGCAGAAAATTGGTAAAACTTGTCTACAGTCTTATATGGAAGTATATGGAAATATATATTTTAAAACCAAGCTTTAAAAAACTGAAAAAACCAATACTAAACCAGTATGCATAATGTGATACTGTACTTTATGTGAAGAAAGAGAAAAGTGTAAAACTACATTATAAAAATGAAAGAGAGGTCTAGTTATACATATGCATACACACTAAAGGGCTGATGATACTTGCCTAGGAGAATAGGATTATGAGAAATTTTCTTTTAGACTTGCTCAAAGTTTCCAGAATAAACTGGAGTCACTTGTATTCTTTTAATCATAACAAAGATAAATAACAATAAAATGCTACTTGTCACAAAAATAGCAGCTCATAAAGGTACTTTCTATTAATTAAATCACATTACAACTTTGCTAGATGAAAAACCAATGGTTCAGAGAGCTGACCATTACACATCTGAGGAGTGTCACGGCAGCCCTGGCCCAGGTGGTGGAGATGACGAGTCCTGCACTGTTAACCACTTGTCTACATACACCAGAAAAAGCACCCCCTGCTGGTTTGTTACAATATGCAATGCACTCAGCAGTGAGTTGAAGCTAGGGAGTTTTGTATTTATTCAAACATCAAGATGAGAAACATCTGAGACATGTTATTGGCTAGTAACAAGTTCTCTCCCACAAATAGAGTAGCTTTAAAACCAACTGTAACTATGTTGTGCTCAAATAAAAATGTGAAAGTAGTTCAAAGCTAAAAGTATTTTACAGAAGTAAACTGTGATAAAAAACGTTTTTTTATCCCCAGGGTTCAAGGGCCCTCACCACATCATTTAAGGCCCTCATATCTCTGTAAATTTAAAGATGATACATATTATTTAAATGATTTGTATCTACTACTACTTGTGGTGGTCTTAGATTTCATTCCCACATGCAGTAAATGTTTTCAGGCAATATCATCCTTCAGTGTCAATAGTCTGGTTATGTGTTCATAAGTTCCTTACATGACATACAAGGGCTAGTATTTTCATTATTCTTAATCTCTATGAGGCATTTTAATACTGTGGCAACTAATATAAATTCCCCATTTTTATATGGTAAACTGAGGCAGGAGAAGTCAGTGAATTCTTTAAGATCAATGTCTGTCAAGTAGTGAAGCTGAAATTATAAGCAGGTGGTCTGAGCTGCTAAGGTCAACACTCCTACCTGACTTAGTATCATGTAGCCCTTAAAGTCGAGGGATGTAGAATTAAAAATGATCGCCAAATACTTTAGAAAGCTGGTCTGATTGACTTAAGCTATTATTTAGTTTTGTTTTTATTATTCATTTTAGTTAGCATACAAAGTAAAGGGTCTCACTGTGGCTTTTTTGCGCATAAAGTATTCTTAGTGCTTGTTCATACCCCACTGTCCTTTTCTTTCTTTTTTTTTTTAATTAGGTATATTCTTTACACTTTAAATGTTCTCCCCTTTCCTGGTTACCTCCTCCCCTGAAAATCCCATAAGCCATCTCCCCTTCCTCAATCAACTCAGCCCCGCTTCCCTGTCCTGGTATTCCTCTACACTACAGCATCAAGTCTTTCCAGGACCAAGGGCCTCTCCCCCATTTGTTGTCCAACAAGATCATCCTCTGCTGCTGATGTGTCTGGAGCCAAGTGTACTCTTTGGTTGATGGTTTTGTCCCTGAGAGCTCTGGGAGTACTGGGTGGCTCATGTTGTTGTTCCTCTTATGGCTCTGCAACCCCCTTCAGCTCCTTGGGTCCTTTCTCTATCTCGTCCATTGGGGAACCTGTGCTCAGTTCAATGGCTGGCTGAGAGATTCCCCCTCTGTATTTGTCATGCACTAGCAGAGCCTATCAGGCAACAACTATGTCTGGCTCCTGTCAGCAAGCACTTGTGTGCATTCACAATAGTGTTTGGATCCCTGGGTGGGGTAGTCTCTGGATGGTCTTTCCCTCAGACTCTGCCCCACCCTGTGCCTCTATCTCCTTCTGTGGGTATTTTGTTCCCCCTTCTAAGAAGGACTAGAGTATCCATACTTTGTTCTTCCTCCTTCTTGGGCATCATTTGATTTGTGAATTGTGTCTTGTGTACTCCAAGCTTCTAGGCTACTATCCACTTATCAGTGAGTGCATACCATGAGTGTTCTTTTGTGATTGGGTTACCTCACTCAGGATGATATTCTCCAATTCCATCCATTTGTCTAAGAATTTCATGAATTCATTGTTTTTAATAACTGAGTAGTACTCCATTGTGTATATATACCACATTTTCTGTATTCATTCCTTCGTTGAGCAACATCTGGGTATTTTCCAGCTTCTGGCTATTATAAATAGGGCTGCTATGAACATAGTGGTGCATGTGTCCTTATTACATGCTGGAGAATCCCCTGGGTATATGCCCAGGAGTGGTACAGCAGGGTCCTCCAGTAGTATTATGCCCAGTTTTCTGAGGAACTGCCAGACTGATTTCCAGAGTGGTTATACCAGCTTGCAATCCTACCAGCAGTGGAGGAGTGTTCCTCTTTCTCCACATCCTCGCCAAATCTGCTGTTTCCTGAGTTTTTAATCTTAGCCATTCTGACTGGTGTGAAGTGAAATCTCAGGGTTGTTTTGATTTGCATTTCCCTGATGACTAGCAATGTTAAACATTTCTTTAGGTTCTTCTCAGTCATTCAGTATTCCTCCAGTGAAAATTCTTTGCTTAGCTCTGTACCCCATTTTTAATAGGGTTATTTGGTTCTCTGGAGTCTAACTTCTTGAGTTCTTTGTGTATACTGAATATTAGCCCTCTGTCAGATGTAGGATTGGTAAAGATCTTTTCACAATTTGTTGGTTGCCGTTTTGCCCTATTGACAGTACCCTTTACTTTACAGAAACTTTGTAATTTTATGAGGTCCCATTTGTCAATTCTTGATCTTAGGGCATAAGCTATTGGTGTTCTGTTCAGGAACTTTTCCCTGTGCCCATGTCCTCAAGGGTCTTCCCCAGTTTTTTTTTTCTATTAGTTTTGGTGTGTCTGGTTTTATGTGGTCCTTCATCCACTTGGACTTGAGCTTAGTACAGGGTGATAAGAATGGGTCAATTTGCATTCTTCTGCATGCTAGCCACCAGTTGAGCCAGCACCATTTGTTGAAGAGGTTATCTTTGTTCCACTGGATGGTTGTAGCTCCTTTGTCAAAGATCAAGTGACCATATCGGTGTGGGTTCATTTCTGGGTCTTCAATTCTATTCTACTGATCTACCTGCCTATCACTGTACCAATACCATGCAGTTTTTAACACTATTGCTTAGTAGTACTGCTTGAGGTCTGGAATACTGATTCCCCCAGAAGTTCTTTTACTGTTGAGAATAGTTTTAGCTATCCTGTGTTTTTTGTTATTCCAGATGAATTTGCAAATTGCTCTTTCTAGCTCTATGAAGAATTGAGTTGGGATTTTGATGGGGATTGCATTGAATTTGTATATTGCTTTTGGCAAAATGGCCATTTTTACTATATTAATCCTGCCAATCCATGAGCATAGGAAATCTTTCCATTTTCTGAGGTCTTCTTTGATTTCTTTCTTCAGACTTGAAGTTCCTCTCATACAGATCTTTCACTTGTTTGGTTAGAGTCACCCGCAGATACTTTATATTGTTTGTGACTATTGTGAAAGATGTCATTTCCCCAATTTCTTTCTCGACCTGTTTATTCTTTGAGTATAGGAAAACTACTAATTTGCTTGAGTGAATTTGATATCCAGCCACTTTGCTGAAGTTGTTTATCAGCTGTAGGAGTTCTCTCGTGGAGTTTTTTTGACCACTTAAGTATACTATCATATCATATGCAAATAGTGATAATTTGACTTTTTCCTTTCCAATTTGTATCCCTTTGACCTCCTTTTATTGTCTAATTGCTCTAGATGGAACTTCAAGTACTATATTGAATAGATATGGAGAGAGAAGGCAGCCTTGTCTGGTCCCTAATTTTAGTGGGATTGCTTCAAGTTTCTCTCCATTTAGTTTGATGTTGGCTACTGGTTTGCTGTATAGTGCTTTTACTATGTTTAGATTTGGGCCTTAGATTCCAGATCTTTCCAAGACTTTTAGCATGAAAGGATGGTGAATTTTGTCAAATGCTTCAAATCTCCTCTTCTTGTCTTTCTCCCTTATCCTCTTACAACCACTAAGTAATTCCCACTTTTGTTTTTGGGTCCCATTTATTCCATTACTCTCTTCCCTTTCCCTGACTCCTTCCTCCTTTATCAGGAATCTCTTTCTACTTTAATGAGATAGACCAACAGACAGACATTTAAATGTAGATTCCAGATGTGAGAGATATGTGATAGTCATCAGAGACTGGCTTATTCAGTTACCAGAATTACCACCAATTGCATCTGTTCTCTTATAAATATAGTATTGTTCTTTATAAGTGAGCAAAATTCCACTGTTATATGTACCCATTTCCTTTTCCATTCATCCATTGAAAGTCCTCCAGGCTGATTCATATCTTAACCACTGTGCATAACGCAGAAGTGTCAGAATGGCTGTCATTCAGAAAGCAAGTGGCAACACGTGCTGCTGAGGTAGTGGAGAAAGAGGAACTTTTTTATACTGTTGCTAGGAAACTAAACTGGTACACTCACTATAGAAATCAGTATAGAGGTGACTCTGAAAACTGAAAATAGAACTATCATAGGATCTAGATATACTAGTCCTGGATACATACGCAAAGGGGTGAGTCAGCATACCATACAGATACTTGCTAGATTGATTTTATGTTTTAGAAAAAAAGTTATTTGAAAACAATCTATAAAACTAATAATAGAAAAACCTGACAAATGTGTCCTGGTTAGCCTTAGTCGTCAACTTGACACAACCTAGTGGCATCTTAGCCTCAATAAAGGATGGCCTAGGTCATGTCGTCCTGCAGGCAGCTCTGAGGGAACTGTCTTCTTAAGTGACATGTGAGGGCCTAAGCCCACTGTGCACGGCACCAGCCCTAGGCAGGTGACCCTGGACTGCCCTGGAAGCTGGCGGAGCGCCAGCCAGCCACCATGCCATGCTCTCTCCTTCACTTTGCTTCTTTATTTCTTGCCCCACCTTACCTCAGTGATGGACTGTGATCTGACAGGGTAAGCAGAGTAAATAAACCCTCTTGTCCACTAAGCTGATTTTGTTAATGTTGTTTGTCACAGCAACATAAAAGAAACTAGAAGAGTAGACATCATTTTTTTCCTCCCAGTGTATTCTTTGTGTTTGGGAAAGTGTTGCTATATCAGATCATCAAATAGTGTGATTACTGGGGAAATAACTTACTTAAATGGAGCTAAAAGTTGGTGTCGCAAGCATTAAAATTAAAGTTAAAGTCATCCTCTCATGAGTGTAGACAAATAAGTTTACCTGATAGTCCCAACCTGCCCAACTCCTCACATCTAGCCAGGATCTGTACTCTAATATCCAGTCCCATCTGGCCACTACTGCCTGTGAGACAATCACATGTAGGCATCTGTCAAGACTACCCTACATGCTCCAATACACAAGCCCATTCCATACTACATCCAATGCCTCTACAGATCCTATACAACCTTCTCTACAGTCTGTCCTGGCAAGTCCTCCTGATGCCTTCCCTTGATGCATCCTCCCCCACCACAGAATCTGCCCCGACCTCCAGGTTTGGACCAAGACCATGTGCACCAGCCCATTCTCTAGTGTACACCTTACTTTACACTCCATAGCCAACCTTTGGACCCAAACTAATTTTCTCTTCCTCTCTTCTGCCCCAAACTTTCCTGTCAATATCAGACTTGGAGCCCACAAAGTCCACAAGGCCAGATGTCATTACAAAATCCATACAACATACATACAAAGGTATCATTTCCCAAAAATATCCACACATTCCTTAGAAATGTTTCTGTATGTGATTACCTAGATGAACCCTAGGGCATAGAATTTCAAAGAACAATTATAAACTTGAAAGAATTCAAAGAATATAAATAAGGTACAAAGGAAAAGGTTGATGAAATTAAAGAGAAATAATGCAATGGAGATAAATGGCTGAGTGATACCCAAAATATAAGAATGATAGAAAAGAAGAGAATCTAGTGTTTGAAAATGTAATTTGATAGAGAGCTGACAACATTGAAGAACATTCAAATTGAAATAAAAATGAAACTGGAAAAACCTCAAACTAGCTAAGGACAAAACAAAAAAAACCTCAGAGAAAGCTGTATAAGCAGAGTGAATCAAGAAGAAAAGAGGTTATCAGATCTTGAACATAAAGGATATAAATGAAGTAACCAAGGAATATTAAAAATTTTTGAAAACACGAGAAGGGAACAAAAAAACCCTTTGAATTATAAAAATAAACAAAGGAGAGAGATTCCAAGTCGATGCCACAGGCCTTATTTCCAACAATATCAGAGCAGAAAAATCCAGAAACGAAAGAAGGACACACCATACAGATACAAGAAGCATGCAGACCACCAGACAGGATCAGAAAAAGAAACTCCCTGCAGAATATTATAATTAAAACACTAAGTATGCAAAACAAAGAGTATTGAAAGCCACAAGAGAAAAAAACAAGTCACATATAAAGGAAAATATATCAGAATAACAGCTGATTTCTCAGTGGAAACCCTGAAAGTCAGAATAGCTGGGATCAATGCATCCCAATCCTGAAAAGACCACCAAGACCAACTTACACTAATATACCAACGAAAATCCTTTGTTTAGCTCTGTACCCCATTTTTGATAGGGTTATTTGGTTCTTTGGGGTCTAACTTCTTGAGTTCTTTGTATATATTGGATATTAGTCCTCTGTCAGATGCGGGGTTGGTGAAGATCTTTTACCAATTTGTTGGTTGCTGTTTTGTCCTTCTGACAGTGTCCTTTGCCTTATAGAAACTTTGTAATTTTATGAGGTCCCATTTGTCAATTCTTGATTTTAGAGCATAAGCTACTGGTGTTCTGTTTGGGAACTTTCCCCCTGTGCCCATGTCCTCCAGGGTCTTCCCAAGTTTCTTTTCTAATAGTTTCAGTGTGTCTGGTTTTATGTGGAGGTCCTTGATCCACTTGGAGTTGATCTTATTACAAGGAGATAAGAGTGGATCAATTCTCATTCTTCTGCATGTTGACCTCCTGTTGAACCAACACCATTTGTTGAAAAGGCTATCTTTTTTCCACTGGATGGTTATAGCTCCTTTTATCAAAAATCAAGTGGCTATAATTCTGTAGGTTTATTTCCGGGTCTTCAATTCTATTCCATTGATCTACTTGCCTGTCACTATACCAATGCCATGCAGCTTTTAACACAATTGTTCTGCTTGAGGGCAGGGATACTGATTCCCTCAGAAGTTCTTTTACTGTTGAGAATAGCTTTAGCTATACTGAGATTTTTGTTGTTTCAGATGAATTTGAGAATTGCTCTTTCTAGATCTATGAAGAATTGAGTTGGGATTTTGATGGGGATTGCATTGAACCTGTAGATTGCTTTTGGCAAGATGACCATTTTTACTATATTAATCCTGCCAATCCACAAGCATGAGCGATCTTTCCATCTGCTGAGGTCTTCTTTGATTTCTTTCTTCAGAGACCTGAAGTTCTTGTCATACAGATCTTTCACTTGTTTGGTTAGAGTCATTCCAAGATACTTTATATTGTTTGTGACTATTGTAAAAGGTGTCGTTTCCTTAATTTCTTTCTCAGCCTGTTTATCCTTTGAGTAGAGGAAGGCTACTCAGCTATTTAAAAAAAATGAATTCATAAAATTCTTAGGCAAATGGGTGGATCTGTAAAATATAATCCTGAGTGAGGTAACCCAATCACAAAAGAACACACATGGTATGCACTCACTGATAAGTGGATATTAGCCCAGAAGCTTCGAATACAAGACACAATTCACATATCAAATGACGCCCAAGAAGAAGGAAGAACAAAGTATGGATACTCTGGTCCTTCTTAGAAGGAGGAACAAAATACCCACAGAAAGAGATAAAGAGATAAAGTGTGGAGCAGAGTCTGAGGGAAAGACCATCCAGAGACTGTCCCTCCTAGTGATACATCCTATATACAGTTACAAAGCAGAGACACTATTATCGATGCCCACAAGTGCTTACTGACTGGAGCCGCATAAGCTGTCACCTGGGAGGCTCTGCTAGTCCATGAGAAGTACAGAGGGGGACACTCTCAGCCAGCCATTGAACTGATCACAGTGTCCCCAATGGGGGAGCTAGAGAAAGGATCCAAGGAGCTGAAAGGATTTGCAGTGCCACAGGAGGAACAACAATATGAACTACCCAGTATTCCCAGAGCTCCCAGGGACAAAACCATCAACCAAAGAGAACACATGGAGTTACCCATGGCTCCAGAGGCATAGGCAGCAGAGGATGGCCTTGTTGGACATCAAATGGAGGAAAGGCCTTTGGTCCTGGGAAGGCTCGATGCAGCAGCGTAGGAGAATACCAGGACAGGGAAGCAGGAGAGGGTTGATTGGGGAACAGCAGGAGGGGAAATGGGTTATGGGACTTTGGAGGGAGGGACCAGAAAAGGGAACAACATTTGAAATATAAATGAAGAATATACCAGGGGGGAAAAAGGCTAAGTAAGAAAACCCAGGAGGAGAAAAAGGGTCCCACAAGCAGGCAAAAGAGTCAAAAACATTCCCACTCCACTGTTACAAGTTAAAAAACCTAAAACAAAAATCTCAAGCTAAATAACCATAGCATGTATGTAGAGGACCTAGCATGGACCGATGCAGGCTCTGAGATTATCAGTTTAATCTCTGAGAGCCCCTATGAGCTCTGTGAATTGATTTTATACAGCTTGTTCTCCTGGTGTCCTTGACCCCTGTGACTCCTAAAATTCTTCCTGCCCCTCTTCTGAGGAGTTTCCTCTGAGCTACAAGTGATGTTTGTCTGGAGGGGTAGGTCTCTGCATCTGCTCCTTTCCGTTGCTGGAGGAAGCCTCCGTGGTGACAGTTGGGCTAGGCACATCCTATAGCAGAATATCAATAGGAAGCATTTCAGTTACTTCATTGACTTGTTGTTGTTGTTGTTGTTGTTGTTGTTGTTGTTGTTGTTGCTCTACCTTAGGTCTCTAGGCTATCCAGCTTCCGGATCCTGACTATCCAGACACTGACAGGCATGGGCTCCATCAAGTCAGACCAGTCATTGGTTGGCCACTACCATTGCCACCATCGCACCTGTAACCTGCTGCAGGCAGGACAGGTCATGCACAGGACAGGTCATGCACAGGACAGGTCATGCACAGGACAGGTCATGCAAAGGACAGGTCATGCACAGGACAGGTCAAGCATTGTAGGTTTTTTGGGCTGGGTTGGTATTCCAGTCCTACCACTGGGAGCCTAGCCTGTTACCCTGTTCTTTTTTTTTTAAGATTTATTTATTTATTTGTTATATGTAAGTACACCGTAGCTGTCTTCAGATACCCCAGAAGAGAACATCAGATCTCATTACAGATGGCTGTAAGCCACCATGTGGTTGCTGGGATTTGAACTCAGGACCTTCGGAAGAGCAGTCAGTGCTCTTAACCCCTAAGCCATCTCTCCAGCCCCACCCTATTCTTTACTAGCATTTATCATTGCTCAAATATCTTCAACTCGCCAAAAAAGCCAATAATCTTAAAAATGTATTTTCTCTAATCATAGTTCCTCATCTGTTATAATCAAGCACAATTTGCTTAATTCACCCTCAGTAATCCTTGCTTAACTAACAAACGAACCATTTCAGGAACTTACTTAGGGCAAAGCCTGCTTTATTATTTTTGAGAAGAAATGTTGTGATGAGATAGCCTCTGCTGAATTTTCTGACTTTTATAACAGCTGCTTTCCTGAGCCTGAAAGACTGTGACAAATGATGTGGTTTGGTCGGTGCAGGCTGTCAGCACAGCCTCCGTGTAACTGCATGAGAAACATGCTGTTCTAACAGCAGATTTGCTGACAAAACAATCCAGACTTCACAGTGCCTTAAAAGCATGATATCCAAATTCCACTCTTCTGGTTTTGACATGATATGGATGCAGTGGCAATTAAAAAGTAAATTAAATGTCATGCCACACTGATGCACAGCTAGTAAGATGTCCCTGAGTGATAACTGCATCACCACAGTGCAGGCTCCAGCAGCAATGGGGCACAACAGCCACCACATGTGGTCTTCTTCACAGCCTTCCACCCTGACGGCCGTGCATGGACAGTCACACACAGCATATAAACAAATAAATGTGGCTCTGCTTCAATAAAAGCAACCGAGAGGTGAAACCCATAGGGTAGCAATCCATTAGGAAATACTTACCATTTTGAATTGTTTTTAATCAGATAACAATGTGAAAGCCAGTTTTTACCCACATAACTGAGCCAAAAAAATCTGCAGACGGTGGATCCGTGTCAGAGCCGGCATCTTGAATGTGGTAGTGGACAATGTAGTTTTTCAATCTGTTACTAAAGGACCTTGCCCACGTAAAGCCAAGGCCCTAAGCTGAGTTCAAAGTTCTAGGAAGGCTGAACAACTCCTGGAGATGCCAAAGTTTTAAAAAGCAGCTGATCCCACGCCCAAACGTGGACATGTGCAAAGGACATCAGACGGATCCCTTACGCTGCAGTTCCAAGGAGAGTGTAGCTACAGAAAACCATTCACTCCAAGCTTACTGTGCCTATTCTGCCTCCAATGACATCAGGGGAGAGCCGGTTTCTCTACCCTGTTGTCCCAGTCTTAGCTATGGCACTTCCTCTACCCACCCTCCACGCCTCCTGAGTAACTCAGAACTCAGGCAAAGCACATGGCAGGAGGTCTACACTCCTCTACACGTGGCTGCTTGTTTTCTAAAACTCTCCCGGTAAATCTGCCTCCTTCTCCCTCTCTGTGCGGCTCTCCTCTCCCTCTCAACCCTACTGAACAATTCTCCATGAACTCTGCTGTATTCCTGACTGTGCTCTCTTCCTGCTGTACTGTGCGTCTCTCCCATAAATAGCTTCCCTCTCCCCTCTCTTCTCATGAGCGTTGGGCAGATCCTAGTCTGTCAAATCTTTTTCTGATTCATATGTCACCTCTTCTGTGACCCAATTAGACATCACTTTCAAACAGGGTACATCCTTCTAAAAACTAATTTTACTTTCATTGTTTGGGATTGAAGTTGAGTACTTAGTGCGCATCTGTATTCTAAGCAGCCAGAGGGATTAAAGATATGTGCTAAAGTCTAAACCACACCAAAACTAGAAAGAGTTTCAAATATCCTGTAGAATAATGCACAAGAGTGGCCTTGCTGAGCTGACTTATTAGCATGAGATCATCTTCCTTTAGTCCAACCACATAAAACCCTAAGCAAACAAGTTTGAAGAGTTTCTAAGTAGCTAAACACCTGGAGGCTTTAAGTAAGGGAAGCAATAAATTCATATGCTGAGAAGGTGGCCCACACTAACTCCCTGGGAACAAAAACTCCTATTTGAGACACTTCCCCACCATGGCTTATATACCTGTTCATCTAGCTGCTTATTTTTAAATATCCTTTATAATAAATCAGTAATTGTAAGAATAGTGTTACTAAGTTAGTGAACCACTCTACAGAGGAATTCCTCTTAATTATCTGATTGGCTAACAAAGATGACAAATTCACTGGGCAAAAATGAGGAGGCGGGTTTTCTGGGCAAGACAGGAAGAGGAGGGCAGGAGGAGGAGTTGGAGGAGACAGCAAATGGAGGAGGGCAGAGGGAGAGAAGTTGGAAGGAAGATGGAGCGGAAACACATGGCCTGGAGAAACTACAAGTATCAGGGATTTCATAGCTGGGGAAGAAAATGGTGTGGAGGCATATCTGCCCAACACAGGCTCTCAGTTTATAAATATATAACTGAGCTGTGTTTTCCTTGCTTGGGCTTATTGAGGTTGGAGATTTATTGCAATCCTACTCTAACAAATTAGAGGTCAAGAGACCTCTAATTTTCAGTGGATACCAGGTCTTGGCTTTCCCAGTTCAAATGAAATGGTGGAAACATTGAGGACTAAGACCTCAACCTTCAGGATCTGGTGCTATTTCCAAGTAAGAGCATCAAAACTGAACTGAAGAGTCTGTGACCAATTGTGTCCACTGTGGAACAGTTTTTGTTTGTTAGTTTGTTTGCTTCTTTATTGCTGATATGAGGAAATTCCCCAGGCCTTTTAAGATCACAAAAGTGGAAAAGCTGAGGTCAACATCTAATTTGAAATATTAAAAGTGGATTCAAAACTATTTCTGCAATGCAGACAATTAAGTGTGTTGTTGGTGACAATGTTACTCTCTGTAAAACGTGTCTCTTGATTTCCTACAAAACAAACAAATTTCCAAAGGAATATGTATCAACATTTTGACAACTATCTAGTCATAATTATGATTGGTGGAGAGCCATATACTCTTAGACTTTTTGATACTGTAAGGCAAGAGAATTATGACAGACTATGGCCACTAAGTTATCCACAGACAGATGTTTTTCTAGTTTCCCAGTGGTCTCTTCATCCTCATTTGAAAATATAAAAGAAAAGTGGGTACCACTGTCTAAAGACAACTTTCTTGCTTATTGGGACCCAAATGGATCTCAGAGATGGCTGCTCTACTATTGAGAAACTTGCCAAGAGCAAACAGAAGCCTATCTACTCCAGAGACTGCTGAAAGCTTGGTGCAGGATCTGAAGGCTGTCAAGTATGTGGACTGCTCTGCCCGCCACACCCAGAAAGGCCTAAAGAATGTGTTTGATGAAGCAATCTTGGCTGCCCCAGAGCCTTCAGAACTGAAGACAAGCCACAGGTGTGTGCTATGAACACATCTGCAGAACCCTTTCTATATAGCAGGTGTCATCATACTAAAAGCAATGTTTAAATCAAGCTAAAAATTAAAAATAAAAATTCATTTCTACAAAAAAATCACAAAAGTTGTGTTGAGAAAATTATTATGAGAGCAGAGGAAACAATTTGTTTTATTTACAGCCTATGAATAGATTTATCATGATAAACATTGTGATTACATGCACAAAACAGCTTTTGACTTAAAAGTTCCAGTGTCAATTAATTTCTCACCAAGCCAATGAATATAACATTTGATACAATTCTCAAAATTATCCAGTTGAAACTAACAGTCCTTTATACTTACCATTAAAACCCTTTGAAAAGACTGAAAATATTAAAGTTCAAAACCCAAAGATTCCATCTCATGAACTAAAATCCAAAGGACTGATTTTGGTGTTCATTTACTCACAAGATACTTTTTTAATTTGTCAAAATATTTGAATGTAGAAATGAGAAAGAAATGACAATTGCCATGGTATGTGCATACATGGGTGTGGCCAATGGGTATGATAAGCAAGACTCCAGCTGGATATCAAAATAAAGTCTTTACAGCACTTGTTACTCCTGTCAGTGTTCCCTGTCACAGAATTCCAGGCGTGTTATCTAACAAAGGTCTTAACAAAAGAGGCATTTCACCCTCTTTAAAAACTGGGTTGGGCCTTCCAGTTTCTGTCTGAACCCAGAGCTGATCCTGTGCCACAGTGCTTCATACCAAATACCATTAGGAAAGACCTGGTCTCCCAGGAGTATCAACACACCTGGGAGCACAGGAAAGACCATCACTTCTGCCAAATTCTTGGCCCAAGAGGGACCTGCACTGAGCCATCAGGACACAGGAACCAAGGAACAGGTGAGGACAGGATCCTTCCTGTTTCCATGTGTGCCCTGAATCTGACCCTGTGCCATAGCTCTCCATACATAAATTCCTCCCAGAGAGAACTGGCCTCCAAGGAATACTGACACACAGGCTTGCAGGAGGGACAAGCCATAGTCAGACAGCAAGAACAGCTAAGATCAGAGATAACCAGATGGTGAAAGGCAAGGGCAAGAACATAAGCAACAGAACAAAAGCTACTTGGAATAATCAGAACCAGTTCTCCCACCACAGTGAACCCTGGACACCCCTGACACACCAGAAAAGCAAGACTCCCTTAAAGAAATACAGAACACAGGCAAACAGCTAGAAGCCCTTAAAGAGGGTAGGCGCGGAGCTGTCTGCAGTAGACAGTGGAGACTTGGGACAAATATAGCATAAAGACATGCCAGACAGCTGTATCTACAGCTCTTTAAAATCCTGCACCTAGAATTACATCAGGAATTATATCATTTATAAACTCTATAAGCCAGTGCCAACTTATTGCCTACAGATTCAACCTACAAAACCTAACTCACCAATTATCAACTAGCACATATCCAAAAACCAGCACAAGGCCAGGTTATAAGACCCTCTTCCCCAAGGTACTTGAACAAAGAAGAAGAAAGAGGAGGAGGAAGAGAAGGAGATGAAGAAGAGGAGGGAGAAGGAGAGGGAGGAGAAGGAGGAGGAGAAGGAGGAAGAGAAAAAGGAGGAGAAGGAGAAGAAGGAAGGAAGGAAAAAAGGAAGGAAGGAAGGAAGGAAGGAAGGAAGGAGAAGGAGAGAGTGAGAGAGAAGGAAGGAAGGAAAGAAAGAAAGAAAGAAAGAAAGGAAGGAAGGAAGGAAGGAAGGAAGAAAGAAAGAAAGAAAGAAAGAAAGAACAGGAGGAGGACGAGGAAGACAGGGAGGACAAGGAGGACGAGGAGGAGGAAGTCATCCACAGTTTGCATGCCTACTTTTACTAGCAAACAGAAACAAATCACTGATTACATATACTGGAAGATGAGTGGGGAAAAGCAAATTTTCAGAAATGACTTCTAGATCTCCTTTGAAATCTGCAAAATATTTTTAGGAAAAGAAGTTTAAATTAATTGAATGTATTATTTTTTACAAGAGTCAGTTTTAAATATGCATCAAATAGAGTCATTGTACATACTAGTTATACCTAAGGGCATTTTCACACAAATATATATTGAATGTTGCATTATTATTTATGCAAAGTATATACTATAAATAGAAGAATTACACTAATGAGAATTCACAAGGACCAGAGCAACAGCTATGAATTCTCAAATTCTATTTCAGATTAAACATGCATGGGGCCTCTATGTGTATCTATGTGTGTATTCTGTATATGTGTGTATTTATGTATCTCTGTGTGTATATCAGTATATGTATATGTCTGTGGGTAGGTGTCTATGTTTATGGGTCTCTGTGTGTGTATGTCTATATATATGCATGTTTCTGTGTGTCTCTTAGTGTATTTTTATGTCTTTGTGTGTATGTCTGTATATGTCTGTGTGCATGTCTGTGTGTTTATGTGTCTCTGTGTTGTCTGTGTATGTCTGTGTCTATGTACGTACATATATAAACATGCTGGGGATGAACCCATACTACACTGAAACATATCTCCAGCACCTACGGGGGTTCAGATCCTATCCTCAAATCCCTAGAAATGGTGAAAGCAACAGAAAACAAACTCACACCATACCTTCAAGTTCTGTGTAAGAGTTCTAGCACAGAATTCTGTGAAAGAGTTCTAGCACAGAATTCTGTGAAAGAATTCTACCACTACATGTTTTGAACTTTCTCTAGGGAAAAGGCAATCTTTAAAAATACCTTAAAGACCATAATTTCCCCTTCTCTACCCTCTTGCTCAAAGATCCAGGTTGAAATTCATTTCTATTAATCATGCAAAGGGCCAGAATCACTATAGAGTAAACTCTTTTCCACCTCTTGAGTCTCAGGAACTCTGAAGATCACTTAAGCCCGACACCTTCCCCCACTTCTCCCAGCATCAGTGGCTATTGTGATGCCTGGAACATAACTAGTTTTCTTTAAATATTTAGGAATGTGAATAACTATACGTAACCTTACCATGTAGAAACATTTTCCAAAAGTACAATTTTGAAGACAGTTGTGGTGGTGCACAATTTTAATTTTATTCCAGTACTTGGGAAACAGAGATGGGCAGATCGCTACTCCGAACTGGGTGCCTGGAACAGAAGCTGAGGGATGGATGGGGAGTCGGTGAAAAGAACGAGGGCCAGGACGATATAGTTTACCGATCGAGGCCAAAGTTTAATGGAGGTCTGACAATTTAACAGTTTGGGCGAGCCCCTCCTACCAGACTCCTGCATGGCTCTTCGTTGGGCGTTGGCTACACTGCTCAGGCAGCTGGGCGGGTCACCTGCTTAATTCAGGAATTCAGATCTGGAGGAACTTCACCTTCAGGCTGAGCACTCCACCCTAGGTGGAGCAGGTTCCTGAACAGCCCAGGAATCCCTGCTCAACAAAGGCTGGGAGGAGAGGAAGTTCACCTTGATCAATGTCAAGTTCCTACCATGTGGCAGAAAACACCGTTATGGCTCTGTACAGATCTCTGTCAGTCTGAGGCCAGGCAAGTCTACATGGTGAGTTCCAGGACGACATAGCAAGACGCTGACTCAAAACAAACCAACAAAACAAAAGCAAAAGACAAAGGTGTGCTTGTCAGGGGAGAGGGACGAGAGAGAGTTTGGAAGGTTCATATACAAAACAGAGAAAATGACTCAATACAGCTTTTAAGAGGGCTTCTGAGATTATTTCAAAAGGTGAACCCAGAGGACAATGCTGGACATAAAACTACCAGACAATTCAACAATTCGACTCTAAAAGAGCTCAGAGTGGGGATTGTACACCAACATTCATAGCAGCATTCTCCACAGACAGAAGCAATACAGTTATCTGCTGGTATTTTTAATTTAATAATTTACTTTAATTAAAAAATGTGGCATATACATACAATAGAAAGGGGGCCATGGAAAGCAATACAACTCTGACATGTGGCACAGCATAAATGAGCCTTACAGCACTGTAAGTGAAATGAGTCAGAAATAAAAAGATGGTTCTATGATTCCCCTTACACTAGGTAGCAGAGTAGATAAATTAAAAAAAAAAAAAGGTGAAAGTCAAGGAGAGGCTGCAGGGGTCCATTACGCGCCTTACCCCTCCCTCTGTGTGACTGACAAGATGCATTTACATATTATAGGTAAGCGAGGGGGTCCTTGATATCTTAGGGAAACAGCCACGCCTGGGTAATCAGCACAAATAAAACACAGTCTAAAGACCCCCTTGGTCCCAACAGAATTATTCAGTGAGACTCTAATGGAGAGCTTTCCCTGTCATAATTCCTTAACTGAGTTCATTTTGCTTCCTATGAAGGCAATGGATGCATTTATTAAGAGGATAACAAATATGACTTCTTTAAAATATCTAAGTAAACTCTTTGAAAATGGAAAGCTTATCTCATACATTGCAAAGTTTTACAGGGCTCTGCATTTCTTGTTTGTATGTCATTATTTAATGAGATGGAAGGAGCCTGACTATAGCAGATTGCTTCATAGATCTCAGTATAACACAACCCAAACAACCACAGCCGGCAAAGGCCAATGCATTAATCACTGGACCTCTTGCATTAATCATTACCATTCTGTTCTGCAGACGAGCTACAGAGGGGTAGCTGATCTCTACATGTGGGGGAACACTGCTTGATTAGTCTAGATGAGGATCTGTCTACTTAAAAAGTGAGCCCAAGATACCCTAATCCTGAACCTTTAAAAAATGCCTTAAAACAGTTGTTAATTGTGAAAGAGAAACAAAATTTGCCAGAAATATTTAGGATATCTAAACTGTGAACTGAGTCTCTGTCTTAGTTTGGGTTTCCTTCGCTGTGAAGAGACACCATGACCAAGGCAACTCATAAAACACAGCATTTATTTGGAACTGGCTTACAGTTTTAGATGTTCAGTCCATTATCACCATGGCAGGAAGCATGGCAGCATCCAGGCAGGCATGGGGCTAGAGATGCTGAGAGCATCTTGATCCAAAGGGAGCCAGGAGAAGACTCTGTTTTCCATGAGCAGCCAGGAAGAGGCTCTAAAAGCCCAACCCCATAGTGTCACAAGGCCACACCTATTCCAACAAGGTCATGCTTCTTAATAGTGCCACTTCCCATGGGCCAAACATATTCAAACCAGCAGAGTCTTCCAGGGCATCTTTGACTATATATCATCTGGATAGACTCAAGTTTTTTTTAAAAAAAAAAATCTGATTAAAAAGTACCTGAATGGCCCTGAATTCTCACAAACAAGAGAATGTAATGGTATATGTTATAGAAATCTTCATAGTGCCAGGCCTGTAGACAGTCGTCAGGTGCATCTAAAGGCAGCTGTCCTGGCTCACTTTTCATTGGTGTGAAAAACACCACGACCAAAAGCAACTTGGGAAGGAAAGGGTTTGTTTGGCTTACACTTAGGAATCACTGAGTGATTAGTCCATCACTGAGGGGAGCGGGGATGCAGGTATATTTTCTTGTCTAACAGAGATCAATATTCTATCTACCTAACCCCCTCCCCGGTTCATCAGTTGCATCCTATCCACATTAAAAGAAGTGAGATAATGTGTTTCAAGTTCATTAATTGCTAATGTCTTTCAAAAATATTTGTAAAAATAATAATAATGTTTAACCTCATGTGCCTGATGGTCTAGGCTATGCTGGCATGTAAAATTAGTCATCTCAGGCCTGTAGTTAGTGCTAAGGGTTTCTTTCTGAGGTGACAAATTGTTCTCAGATTGACTTCAGAGATAGCTGAAGTTCAGAAAAAGGTCAAGGCAAAGGACTCTAAGTAGATGAACCATGTGGTGCACGGCTTACATATGGATAAAGCTAATTTAGGAAAAGAACAGACAGCAACAGCCATTTTCATATTCTTGAAGAATGTCAAAATGTTATGTCAATAAAATGTCAAAATGTTATTATGTTCTTTAAAAACTAGTTTTTAATCTACAAACCACCAAAAAAACAAAAAAAAAAAAAAACCCACAAATCACTCTAGGGAGCAGTGGCCTATTAGTTAACCAACCAACACTTACTAAGACATTCTAACACTGTCTGGAATACTGTAGTCAGCCCTCAGGAAAACATACAGTCGGACTAATCCATTGCCCCCGCCACAGCTGCTGTTAACCTGACACAAACCTAGAAGAGGGGTCCCAGCTGAGGAATGGCCTCCATCAGATTAGCCAGCTGAGGAATGGCCTCCATCAGATTAGCCAGCTGAGGAATAGCCTCTATCAGATTAGCCAGCTGAGGAATGGCCTCCATCAGATTAGCCAGCTGAGGAATGGCCTCCATCAGATTAGCCAGCTGAGGAATGGCCTCCATCAGATTAGCCAGCTGAGGAATAGCCTCTATCAGATTAGCCAGCTGAGGAATGGCCTCCATCAGATTAGCCAGCTGAGGAATAGCCTCTATCAGATTAGCCAGCTGAGGAATGGCCTCCATCAGATTAGCCAGCTGAGGAATGGCCTCCATCAGATTAGCCAGCTGAGGAATGGCCTCCATCAGATTAGCCTGTGGAATATCTGTGGGCACTTTCTGGACTCGTGACTGATGAAGGAAAGTCCCGCCTACTGTGGGTGGTGTAATCCCTGAGCAAATAATCTTTGTTGCACAAAAATGCTGGCTCAGCACAAGCCAGGGAAGAAAGCCAGTGACCAGTGTTCCTCTGTGGTCTCTGCTTCCAGCTCCTGCTCTGAGTGCCTGCCTTGGCTTCCCTCAATGAAGGTCTATGAGCTGCAAAGCGAGTAAACCCTTTCTTCCCCCACGTTGTTTTTGGTCAGTGTTTTACCACAGCAACCCCAAAACCAAATACACCACATTACGGATTTGTTGTTCTTGTTGTTGTCGTTGTTGTTGTTTTGTTTTGTTTTTGAGAGTTTCGTTTAGTCTAGACTTGCTTCAAGGTATTCATGGTTAATTTTGAACTTCTTTTCCTCATTTCTCCACTTTCAGGTTCTGGATCCCGGTGTGTTCCACTACACCCATTTATATAGTGTTGGGTGTTAAACAGGGGGCTTTGTGCTTGCTAAGCAAGTGCTTTACCAACTGAGCCCATAGTCACTTTCATAGGGATTCAAAAAGAGCAACAGCTTTCCACTACTAATAGACAACCCTGTACACACTATGCAGAGTTATCTGAGGGATATGGAATTATAATCCCTTACTCAAGAGGGCTATCCTCGAGTGTACAAACACACAACCAGACACAAAATAAAATGCAAATTGGACTTTTCTAGGTGAGCATTTCCCAGTGAATTATCTTAGAGAGACCATAACTCCAGAAACTTATGGTCCAGGAAAAATGTAATAAAAATAACTGTATCACTGTTCATCGAAAGAAACCTACTAGGCACCTAAGTATGTGCATGCATACATACACCACAAACATTCTTGAATCCTTCAAATGCCAGGAACTAACCTGACATCTACGCTTTCTTCATTAGCTCATTTATTATGAACTGCTTTATTTATTAGTAGTCCTGTAGGCTAGGTATGGTGGCACATGTTTTTAATCTCAGCATTTGGAAAACAGAGGTAGGCTGGTCTCTCTGAATTGGAGGTCAGCCTAGTCTACATAGAGAGAAGTCTCTCCAGTAATAAAATGAAGGATCTGCAGATGACATTTTCCACATGTCAGGAAAGATAGGCAACATACATCATTCCAACGAAAACTAATATGTTTATTCAAAAGTATTAAACTTGTCATTTTAGTTCCAATTTTCATATGATTATTATTTCATACGTAAGTTTTATATGTATAAACATGGCATCAAAACCATGCTCAAAAATACTGTACACTGGAGGAAAAGATCTCAAAAATAGAAAATTTGGAGGACTATTAAGAATTCTCAAAATATTGCTGTATATAGTATCTCAGAAGCTTGTCACAACAGTAATAACAATTACCATTATTATTGCTACTACTATAACCACTCCAACTCTGGGTTTATATAAAAGTTGTCCAATAGTCTGATACTTGGTAAGCTAATAAAAGTTATTTTTAAAAATGATGAAACGGAGGTGCCCTGCGTGGGTAGATAAAGTATTCCCAGAAGCCTTGACTATAAAATGAAAACCTCAGTGTCGTGTGTGAGCTGACTCCCTACAAGTCGTTGGCAAGGACGGTCCTGCGCTCGCAAACAATCCAGGATGTTACAACTTCTTTTGCATTTCCACCATAACTAGTTGTTAGAACCCCATTGCTAGAGACACCGTGGGCCCCGGTTGCAGGACATACAGAAGTCAACTAGAACTGAGATGGAGGCTCAGAGACCATGTCTGTTAATATTAATAGACCAGAGACTGATAGAGCTTTTCTCAAAGAAGCTTCTAGCAGTGTTCAGCGCGGTCAAAGTGGTGATAATGGCATTGAACGCTCTGCCCTAAGTGGGATATTTGTACTATCCCCTCCGGGGTCTAGGGAACATGATGGAAGAAGGAGCACAAAAACCTTAGCTTTTTAACCAGAGGAAGGGTGGAAATTGGTGCTTAAGCGACTTCCAGGCATGACAAAGCTGGTGCCCTCTTAGGCTCACAGCAGCCTGCCAACATCCTATAATATTGGGAAGGGCCTCAGGGGACCTCTCCCTCCCTGAGCACTTATATGCAGCTATGATTGGTCGGGCAAGGAGCAACATTGTCTCCAATGGTGTAGACATTAAAGTGACCATACTCCTACATACAAGTGCTCATCCATGCATCTGTTAACAATCTGAATAAAACTGGACTGGATCAGGAAGGAAGGGAGGGAGGGAGGGAGGGAGGGAGGGAGGGAGGGAGGGAAGGAGGGAGGGAGGGAGGGAGGGTAAAAAGAGGGAGAGAGGGGTGAGAGACGGGAAAGGGAAGGGAAGGGAAGGGAAGGGAAGGGAAGGGAAGGGAAGGGAAGGGAAGGGAAGGGAAGGGAAGGGAAGGGAAGGGAAAGAAAGCAGGGCAGGGCAAGACAGGGTAGGGCAGGGCAGGGCAGGGCAGGACAGTCAGTTTGGAGGCTGGGGACATTCTCCTGCCATGATGCTCCCTCCGCTGCAGTTCCTGACCATCAGGTCTGCAGGCTCCATGGGGGTGGGACAGCACATGGTGACTCGACCTTCAGTGAAAGGCTTGCATGGACCTAACGCCTCATGGCCATGTGTAAACATTACGTGAGTATGTTCCAGCATGCCCCCAGCTAAGTGTATGCTCACAGCATCCTCCTTTAAGCAATGGTCCTCAAAACCCCTGGTTTCCCCATGTCGTGTGACAGAAGTGAAGAGGGTGGAGAGTCGGCCTCCACTAGACCTTGTAGTAAAATGCCTTAGTCTGGGCTAATTTACAGAAAGACAGAACATGTAACAGCCACACGGCTGCTCAGCTCTGCTTCTGGGCCTTGGAAGAGCCCCATGTGAAGGAATATCTCTGCATTTTCATCAGCTTGATGCTGGGGCCACTCCAATTCCATGAGGATTTGCTGCTGCCACTAACTGCTCCGAAAGCTGGGTTGACCAACAGCCTAGGAAGCCTTCCATTAGCAGTCTTTATGTCTTTGTTCATAAACTTGTCTAGCCCTGGCAACTTACCATGCGAGAACCAGCAATGGGTGGTGTCTACACAGCAGCAATGAATAGCATCCCAGTAGCATGCCGGCCACAGGACTCTCTGGTTGAGACAGGTATCATGGCAGAGGGACAAACTAAGAAATTACCCATCAAGCAGTGAAGAAAGAGCTGAGGGCTCCTGTAGTGGCTATTCCTGGTTGTCAACTTGACTATATGTGGAATGAACTACAATCTAGAATTGGAAGGCTCACCTATGATTCTAATTTGGAGGCTCAGAGATATAAGTTTCTGACCTGGACTTAGCATGGAGATCTTGAAGCATGGATTCCAGTCAAGGTCATCTGGGATTAAAGGTGTGGAGACATACACCTTTAATCCCAGACTTCAAGTTCATCTGGGATTAAAGGTGTACACCTTTAATCTGGGCTACACCTTCTACTGGAGACATATATAAGGACATTGAAAGAAGGAAGACCGATTCTTCCTTGCCGGCTTGCTTTGTGGGACCGAGCAACTGCAAGATCCTTGGACTTCCATCCACAGCTGCTGCTGACTACTGTTGGGGAGTTGGACTACAGACTGTAAGTCATCGACAAATTCCCTAACTACATAGAGACTGCCCATACGATCTGTGACTCTAGAGAACCCAGACTAATACAGAAGTGGTACCAGAAGTGGTTCTAGAGGAGCAGAAGTATAAGGATGAATGTTTCAAAATTTTGGAGTTGGTTGGTTGACCCACCAGCACTCTCAATTGCTGAAACCTCTCCAAATTCTCTCCCTCCTGGGAGCTCGGGGGATATTGAAAACCCATGGATGAAACTATATTCCAAGCTTAAAGAAGCTAAAGCCTTTGATTATCTTGATGAATTAGGTGATTCGGTGGTATACAATACGTTCTACAAGTTGGGGGAAAAACCGGAAAATGATTTTGCTGGCTTGTTACTCTTGGCATCTCGGGAGAAAGCAATGAAGGAAAGGAAGGAGTTGTGTGATAAAATCGAACAGCTCCAGACTCAAGTAAACAATCTAAAAGTTTCCAAGTGTGCCCTTGAAGAGAATCTTCTTTCCAGCAGCCATAGAGCTCAAGTAGCAGAAAATCAAACTGAAGCACTCATTATAAGGTTGGCTGAAATACAGCGAAAATTCAAGTCTCAACCTCAGAGGGTGTCAGCAGTTAAAGTAAGGGCATTAATTGGCAAAGAATGGGATCCTATAACTTGGGATGGGGATGTGTGGGAAGACCCTGTTGAATCTTCAGATTTTCAAGGATTTGCTCCACCTGAAGAAGTAGTACCCTCAGCCCCACCCCTTGAATTAATGCCTTCTCCACTTGAGGAAAGTAATCCCTCAGAGCCTGATAGACCAGCAGTGACTTTTACTGACAATATTGATGTTTCTCCGGGCCCACCAATAGTTTCTTCTAGACCTATAACCAGACTCAAGGCAAAACAGGCCCCTAAAGGGGAGGTAGAAAGTGTAGTCCATGAGGAAATACACTATACTACTAAGGAGCTTAATGAGTTTGCTAACTCATTCAAGCAGAAGTCTGGGGAATATGCATGGGAATGGATTTTAAGGGTGTGGGATAATGGTGGAAGGAACATAAAATTAGAGCAGGCTGAGTTTATCGGCATGGGTCCTCTGAGTGGAGATTCTAGGTTTAATATAGAAGCTCGCACAGTTAAAAAAGGTGTCAAAAGTTTATTTGATTGGTTGGCTGAAGTATTTATTAAAAGATGGCCTACTGAAAAGGAGTTGGAGATGCCTGATATCCCTTGGCTTAGTGTTGATGAAGGGATTTTAAGGCTTAGGGAAATTGCAATGCTAGAATGGATACGTTGTATAAAACCTATTCCCCCACAATGGGAAGGTCCAGAAGACATGCCTTTCACCAGTCCTATAAGACGCAAACTGGTGAGAGGGGCACCGGCACATTTAAAGAGTTTTGTTCTTGCCCTTTTCCTTGTGCCAGACCTTAGGGTTGGAGATGCTGCTGCTCAATTAGATGAATTAAATTCAATGGGTTTAATCGGGCCCCGAGTTAACAAGGGCCAGGTGGCAGCATTGAATCGCCAGAGACAAGGTGATCGTAGTTTTTATAATGGACAGCGTAGACAAAACAATGTTTATAATGACGTACCCGGTAATGGGCAGAGAGGTGGAATTTATAATGGTATGACTCGTTTGGACCTTTGGTACTGGCTAATCAATCATGGTGTTTCCAGGGATGAAATGCATAGGAAACCTACTGCATATCTGTTTGAGCTGTATAAGCAGAAAAATCCTCAAACAAATGATAAAAAGGCTGCATTGAATCATGGCAAAAGGCAATCTCGGCCAGTGAATCAATTTCCAGACTTGAGCCAGTTTGCAGATCCAGAGCCCCTTGAATGAAGGGGTGGCCAGGTTCCCCTGAGGAAGGATTTTGATAAGACACCTAAAAGTTTTGCTGTTACTCTTTCTCCAATTCTTCCCCAGAGGGACCTAAGGCCTTTTACAAGGGTAACTGTACACTGGGGGAAAGGAAATAATCAGACTTTCAAGGGCCTATTGGATACTGGTTCTGAATTGACACTGATCCCAGGGGATCCCAAGAAACATTGTGGCCCTCCAGTTAGAGTAGGGGCTTATGGAGGACAGGTGATTAATGGAGTTTTGACGGATGTCCGACTCACAGTAGGTCCAGTGGGTCCCCGAACACATCCTGTGGTCATTTCCCCAGTTCCAGAATGTATAATTGGGATAGATATACTCAGAAATTGGCAGAATTCTCACATTGGTTCCCTGACCTGTAGAGTGAGGGCTATTATGGTTGGAAAGGCAAAATGGAAGCCTTTAGAGTTGCCTCTGCCAAAGAAAATAGTGAATCAAAAACAGTATCGTATTCCTGGAGGAATTGCAGAAATTACTGCCACAATCAAGGACTTGAAAGATGCAGGGGTGGTGGTTCCCACCACATCTCCCTTTAACTCTCCCATCTGGCCAGTGCAGAAGACAGATGGATCATGGAGGATGACAGTTGACTATAGAAAATTAAATCAGGTAGTAACTCCAATTGCAGCTGCTGTACCAGATGTAGTTTCGTTACTTGAGCAAATTAACACATCTCCTGGAACCTGGTATGCAGCTATTGACCTGGCAAATGCCTTTTTCTCAGTACCAGTCCATAAGGACCACCAGAAGCAATTTGCTTTCAGTTGGCAAGGCCAGCAGTATACCTTTACAGTTTTGCCTCAAGGATATATTAACTCTCCTGCCCTGTGTCATAACTTAGTTAGAAGGGATCTTGATCGTTTGTCTCTTCCACAAATTATCACATTGGTGCACTATATAGATGACATTATGCTGATTGGAACAAGTGAGCAGGAAGTAGCAACCACTTTGGATTCATTGGTAACACATATGCGTATCAGAGGATGGGAAATAAATCCAACCAAAATTCAAGGACCATCTACCTCAGTGAAATTCTTAGGAGTACAATGGTGTGGGGCATGCAGAGATATTCCTTCTAAGGTGAAAGATAAGTTATTGCACCTGGCCCCTCCCACCACCAAGAAAGAAGCACAACGTTTAGTGGGTCTATTTGGATTTTGGAGACAGCACATTCCTCATTTGGGTGTGTTACTCAGGCCTATTTACCAAGTGACAAGGAAAGCTGCTAGCTTTGTGTGGGGCCCAGAACAGGAGAAGGCTCTTCAACAGGTCCAGGCTGCTGTGCAGGCTGCATTACCACTTGGACCATATGATCCAGCAGACCCAATGGTACTTGAGGTGTCGGTGGCAGATAGAGATGCTGTTTGGAGCCTCTGGCAGGCCCCTGTAGGTGAATCACAGAAGAGACCTTTGGGATTTTGGAGCAAAGCTTTACCGTCATCCGCAGACAACTACTCTCCCTTTGAAAAACAACTCTTGGCCTGCTATTGGGCCTTAGTGGAAACTGAACGTTTGACAATAGGACACCAAGTTACTATGCGACCTGAACTCCCCATCATGAGTTGGGTGTTATCAGACCCTCTAAATCATAAAGTAGGGCGTGCACAACAGCAGTCTATTGTCAAATGGAAGTGGTATATACGTGATCGGGCCAGAGCAGGTCCTGAAGGCACAAGCAAGTTACATGAAGAAGTTGCTCAGATGCCTATGGTTTCTACTCCTGTTACAATGCCATCTGCTGCCAAGCATGCACCTATAGCCTCATGGGGTGTTCCCTATGACCAGCTGACTGAAGAAGAGAAGACTAGGGCCTGGTTTACTGATGGCTCTGCACGTTATGCAGGCGCCACCCAGAAGTGGACAGCTGCAGCATTACAACCCCTTTCTGGGACAACCCTGAAAGATACAGGTGAAGGAAAATCTTCACAGTGGGCAGAACTTCGGGCAGTGCACATGGTATTACAGTTTGTTTGGAAGAAGAAATGGCCAGATGTACGATTGTTCACTGACTCATGGGCTGTAGCCAATGGATTGGCTGGATGGTCAGGGACGTGGAAAGATCATGATTGGAAAATTGGTGAGAAAGACATTTGGGGAAGAAGTATGTGGATAGATCTTTCCAAGTGGGCAAAGGATGTGAAGATATTTGTGTCCCATGTAAATGCTCACCAAAAGGTGACTTCAGCTGAGGAGGAGTTCAACAATCAAGTGGATAAGATGACGCGTTCTGTGGACAGTCAGCCTCTTTCCCCAGCCACCCCAGTTATTGCCCAGTGGGCACATGAACAAAGTGGCCATGGTGGCCGAGACGGAGGTTATGCTTGGGCTCAGCAACATGGACTTCCACTCACCAAGGCTGACCTGGCTACAGCTGCTGCTGAATGCCAGATCTGCCAACAGCAGAAACCAACACTGAGCCCCAGATACGGCACCATTCCTCGAGGTGACCAGCCTGCAACCTGGTGGCAGGTTGATTACATTGGACCACTTCCCCCATGGAAAGGACAACGTTTTGTTCTTACTGGAGTAGATACTTATTCTGGTTATGGATTTGCCTTTCCTGCGCGTAATGCTTCTGCCAAAACCACCATCCGTGGACTCACAGAATGCCTTATCTATCGTCATGGTATTCCACACAGTATTGCTTCTGACCAAGGAACTCATTTCACAGCCAGAGAAGTGCGGCAGTGGGCCCATGATTATGGAATTTTCTGGTCTTACCATGTTCCCCATCATCCTGAAGCAGCTGGTCTGATAGAAAGATGGAATGGCCTTTTGAAGACACAGTTACAGCGCCAATTAGGTGGCAACAGCATGGAGGGCTGGGGCAGAGTTCTTCAGAAGGCAGTATATGCTTTGAATCAGCGTTCAATATATGGTACAGTTTCTCCCATAGCCAGGATTCATGGATCCAGGAATCAAGGGGTGGAAAAGGGAATAGTTCCACTCACTATCACTCCTAGTGACCCACTAGGAAAATTTTTGCTTCCTGTCCCCACAACTTTAGGTTCTGCTGGCCTAGAAGTTTTGGTTCCAGAGGGGGGAGTGCTCCTACCTGGAGCCACAACAAACATTCCATTGAACTGGAAGCTCAGATTTCCCCCTGGCCATTTTGGGCTTCTAATGCCCTTAAACCATCAGGCTAAGAAAGGAATAACTGTGTTAGGAGGGGTGATAGATCCAGATTACAGTGGGGAAATTGGATTGCCTCTCCACAATGGAGGTAAGCAGGATTATGTCTGGAGAGCAGGAGATCCCCTAGGGCGTCTCTTAGTACTACCCTGTCCTGTGATTAAAGTCAATGGGAAACTACAACAGCATAATCCAAGCAGGATGAGGAAGGATGACCCATCAGGAATGAAGGTATGGGTCAATCCTCCAGGAAAAGAGCCAAGACCTGCTGAGGTGCTTGCTGAAGGTGAAGGAAATACAGAATGGGTAGCAGAGGATGGTAGTTATAAATACCAGCTAAGGCCACGTAACCAGTTGCAGAAACGAGGATTATAAGTAATACGAATGTTTCTATCTTATTTTGTTAAGGATACATTTGTCTTCCAATTCCTTTAACATCAATTGGTATTGAGACACTAAAAGAATGTTCCCAAGGGACATTGCCCCATTGTAAATTTACAAATGCGTTTGCGATTGTACGAGGAATAGTTATATCATGTTAGGCGTATTCACGACCTTGTTATTGTTTCATGTGTACATGAGATATTGTCTGTGTCAAGTTGACAAGGGGTGGATTGTAGTGGCTATTCCTGGTTGTCAACTTGACTATATGTGGAATGAACTACAATCTAGAATTGGAAGGCTCACCTATGATTCTAATTTGGAGGCTCAGAGATATAAGTTTCTGACCTGGACTTAGCATGGAGATCTTGAAGCATGGATTCCAGTCAAGGTCATCTGGGATTAAAGGTGTGGAGACATACACCTTTAATCCCAGACTTCAAGTTCATCTGGGATTAAAGGTGTACACCTTTAATCTGGGCTACACCTTCTACTGGAGACATATATAAGGACATTGAAAGAAGGAAGACCGATTCTTCCTTGCCGGCTTGCTTCGTGGGACTGAGCAACTGCAAGATCCTTGGACTTCCATCCACAGCTGCTGCTGACTACTGTTGGGGAGTTGGACTACAGACTGTAAGTCATCGACAAATTCCCTAACTACATAGAGACTGCCCATACGATCTGTGACTCTAGAGAACCCAGACTAATACAGCTCCCCTCCCCAAAAGAGAAAGAAAGAATCATGACTCTGGGCCTGTGGCCATACACTAGAACCCAGATAGAGTTCACTTGTGAACAAGTAGTGTGTAAAGCCAAAACAGGGGACATCTTAGACTGGGCATGATGTCATGGCATGAGACCAGTCAGTACACAGGCCATTCTAAGGGAAGGATCCGGGTGTTACCACTGTCTTCTGAATCCTTCATATCTCCAGGGTTACTGTGTTATACTGTGAACAGCACTGACCAAATTCCCGCCAAATTAGCACTGCTAACAACAATCATGTGATAGTAATTGCTGTGGTATTTGCAAGAGTTGGCACATAGTACTCTGTTTTCTCATCATATTACTCATTATGGAATAAAGGTAATTGTGTATAAAAGGGGCGGAGACATAGAAGTAGGAGGGGCTAGGTGAAAGAGGAAGGTTCACAGGCATGGGAGGAGGACCAGTCAGGGCGAGGTGGGAAGAATCGTTGAAGACACTATGTACATGCATAAATTATCACCATGAAACTCACTGCTATGTACAACAAATATATGCTAATAAAAATGTTGACTTCTATAATACAACTGAGAGTAATTGGTGGTCAGTGACTAGTTAAGAGGGTGTTGTATTAGTTACTTGTTTCATTGCTGCAACAAAACTCATAACAAAGGGGAAGGGTTTATCTTGACTTGTAACTCCATCTGGACACAGGAGGCTGTGCAGCAGAATAGGGAGCCATGCTCACCTGCACCCACAGTCAGAAAGCAGAGATCGGGGAGTACTGACAGTCAGTTGGCTTGATCCTTTTTACTCTGTCCAGCAAGTAGACTGAGTCCTCCCACCCCAGTCAATCTAATATAGAAGAGCTCCCGCATATATGCCCAGACACTCATCCCTGGATGATATCTTTCGCATATATGCCTAGACACTCATCCCTGGATGGTATCTCCCACATATATGCCCAGACACTTGTCCCCCCAGATAATCTCTTCCACATATATGCCCAGATATTTGTCCCCCAGATGACACTGGATCCTGTCAAGTTGATAGTCAATATAACCCAGCACAAGTGTTTAATGTTATCCACCAAAAGAGAATTTTAAGAGTAGCAGCATCAGTAAGACAGCTTAGACCAGAGAAAGTGAGCACAGAACATGGCGGCAGACATCTGCTAGTGTCTCTCACCGTCTCTGCTATCCAAGCGCTATAAAGGAATTGCGAGCTCACTATATCCTGCGATATTTAACCTCTGTACACTTGGGTTCCTTATACATAAAAGTCAATATTTTAAAACAGGTTTTAGCTTTATTTTCACAAAATAAAAGGCACAAATCTTAAAACAATGCATACCACACAACATGTATGTAATTTTCCACTCAATAAAATAGATCTAATATCAGAATGGAGTCTCTTTGGAAACAGCAAATAGTTTCTGTTAACCCTCAAAGACTACTAAATAAGTGTACAAATGTTATCCAGAAAAGACCATGTTTGACTTTATTATAGGCTTTAATAGGCATTGACCAGATGGAGAGAAGCGATATTACCACTCGTACCCACAGTCACAAACACAAACTCTACACTACATTGGGCGTGAGCAATAATGTAAAAGTCGGTGAGTAATTTTAATAGTCTCACAGCTTGTGGGAGTAACAAGTTAGCAGGGGAAAAAATCGGAAGGTGAAGCAGTGCGCCGATTTCTCTGTGATTTTGTCGCCCTCTAATGGTTACTTTGAAGGTAGTGCTTCAGAGCTGTTCTTTAGAATTTAGAGGGTTGGTTCTCTAGCATCTCTCTCTCTCTCTCTCTCTCTCTCTCTCTCTCTCTCTCTCACACACACACACACACACACACACACACACACACACACTGCACATTTGTAAGCAGTTGTGCAGCATAGTCTTCATAGTCTTCATGCAGGTCCCTCAAGAACTGGAGCAGGGGCCACCCCTGACTGCTGCCTGCCGGTGGATGTGTCCCCTAACTGGGCCGCCTCATCTGGCCTCCGTGGGAGAGATGTGCCTAGTCCTGCAGTGAGCGAATGTGCCAGGGTGGGTTGGTCCCAGGGGCTTCCTCCTTCTCTGAGAAGAAGTGGGGGGGAAGGGGAGGAGAAGTGAACTGGGATTGAGATGTAAAGTGACCAAATAAACTAATGGAAAAAATCTGAGTTAAACTACTCGTCAGAGATAATAATTGAGACATATCATATCATATCAAGAAGATTTGATCCCTGACCCACAGCTGGGTTTGTAGGCCCAGTTACAAGCCTGTGGCTGGAGCACGCCATAGGCCCTAAGGACGCTAAACTGCTGTCTTGCTGATTGCCTGTGATGAGCCCACCAGTCGCCTTCCGAGCACCCATCTTGATCGTTTCGTGCTGAGAAAGGCCGATAGCTTTCCTCAGAGGAGCCTCTTTGTGCAGGGCTCACTGGTGACTGAGAATGAGTGACTGTTGAGTGCCAGCTGTAGTGGGCATCTGTGTCAGGGACCAGCCTGAAAGAAGGGTCAGAAAGAATGTAAGAGCTGGAGGTGGGGTAGGGCAGTGGGGTAGTGAGGAATGTAGACTTTCAGGAGTTACATGGCTGTCGCATTCTTAAACTCACAGCTACCTGGGAAATTGAGTCCATCGGCACTGTCATGGAGGAAGGAGAGCGCGTGGGGAGGTCCACTCCCCACTAAGGATTTACAGTCACTCAGTGGTTGCTGAGAAGGGAAAGACAGAAACTGCCAACGCTCCCGTAAACAACCGCATTGAAGCTCATTGAGTCGTAAAAATCAAAAACTACGGGAGCTAGTAGGGAAGGCTAGGTCAGCGGGCTTGGGAGCGGAGCGAGAAGGAAGCAGGGTGAGCGTGACTGAAGATCATTACATCCTGTGTGACATAATGACACCCACTGTGATGTATAATTACTATACACTCGTTAAATTGTGTCTATGACACTGTACAATCAGTAAACAATGAATTTTCAGTCTTCTCAGATTCTGCTTTCTGTTTCTCCATTGGGGAGTTCATGGAGGGAGCACAGTAGGTCCAATCCTGTTAATTCGCTTTCATATTCCTCCATCGCTTTAACACCCAGGTTCCGACTCAGAAGCCCTGTGTTGACAAGAGAGTAGATGGGGTAGGGACAAGAAGTCTTTCCCTCCTCTTGCAGTCATCCACAGGAGGGACAGTAGTCCTAGGGACAATGAGGGCAAAGCTGAGGAGAAGCTCCTGTGGGCCTCATGGGAAGCCCCGTGTTTATTCCACTTGAGGAACGACATGGCCACTCTATCCGGCAGAAAGCAACTATCTCTGTGCTCAAGACTTTTGGAATCAGTGAGATGGCTGGGGGTGCCACTCAATGGCGGGATACTTCCATAGCATGCACGGGGCCTAATCCTCAGCAACACAAAGGAGAAACTATTGTAAACCATAAAATGGTATTACGCTCTCTTTCACCATTTGCCGTAATTCATTTCAAGTCAGAGGGGATAGACTAAGTAGCAGCACATACATATGACAGACATTTTCTTTACTGGGCGATGAAACAAAAAATTAAACATTTCTCATGAACTCACAACTTAGTCCATTAGAAAATATCTTATTCGACAGTCTCTCCGAGGTGCTTTTCCATCAGTTTCATCATGTTGTGTTTCTGTAGTTCTATTTGGGTGAAAGGCTCCATAAAAAACACCAAGAAAAATAATCCCAAGGAGAAGGGCAAGAACTATGGTGGCGCTGATAGGGATAAAATAGTCGGAGTTAAAGATAGACAGAGGGTAAATCCAGAACACAGTCAAGATTCCCAGGGTGCCTAGCACCCTTACAGTATAATAGCAAGACATTGGACATTTGGTATTCTGCCCCTTGATATTAAAAAATGTGAACACAAGGATTAATCCAACCACAGTCCTATACAAGAGCTCCATACTTGCAGAATTGCAGAACTGGGTGTGGTTTATAAATGCCCATATGAAGCCTACCACCCAAAGAAATGAGAGCAGAATCAAAGCGACCCTCACATCTACAAACAGCAGCAGTACCACACTCAGCATCCAGGACAACAAGGTAAACAGCTTGTAAAAGAGGTACGTGAGCCTGGGCCAGAATCCTCTGAGGAGATTTTTATCAGGCAATGATTTTCTTAAAGCTATTTGATAGTCCACAGTTGACCAAGAAATAGCACAGCAGGAAACCATGATCACCATGTCTACAAAAGAAAAAACAAAAAACACACTAGTTTAGTAATGGTGACAGTAATATTAGTAATAATAAACTAGCGTGTGCCGTGCATGCTCTAGCAGTGTAGACACACATCAACATATCAGGTAGCCTTCATATCTAATTCTTCGATATCTGCACATAAAGTTAGTGAAGCTGAGGTTTGAAGAAAAATATTCCTTGACTCTTGTCATGCAACTAGAAAGTGATGGAACTGAGATTGTTGGTATGCTAATCAACTGTATCATACTACTTCAGAATTATCTTGAATAGATTCAGTAAATAATACTTAGGCTAAACATTACAATTGTAAATCTTGGTTTTCTATACTATTTGGTTCAACCTTATACCCATACCTAATTCACTGGGAGATAGCTTAATGAACTATGAGACATTTTTGAAAAATTTAACAAAGTATATTTCATTAGCAAAGTAATTTTTCAGAAGCTACAGACCCTAAATCACATAAACAGACTCTGAAATTCACAAAGTTCTGTAGGTTTGGGACCTTTACCTATTCTGTCCCAGCACACAAAAGCTCATTACTGTTCTGGAAATACCAGTCATTGCTACATCATTGTCAAAACAGAGAATGGCTTAAAAAGTGAAGCAAATATAAGACAAAACCAGAAATAAATAGTCACAGAGAATACAGAATACAAGTCCTTGGAGGAAGCAGTGTCCGAGGTCTACCCGTGCACGGCCAGGTTTCCAGTGCTTCTTGATGAAGCTCCTTACAAATGCCTTTCTCCCCTCCTGAGAGGGGAGAAACACTAAGAATCCGGACTTAACTTTTCTCCTAGTCCTTAATTAAAATACTGCTTTCTCCTAAATTGTCTGGTGTCGCGGGTTTTTGTGTTTTTGACTTTTGTTTTAATTTTTTCAGTCTTATATCTATGGCTGTTTTGCCTACGTGTGTCTGGTGCCTGTGGAGGCCAGAAGAGGGCATCGGATCTGCTGGAGCTGGAGTTAGGGATAATCATGGTTACCACATGGCTCCTGGAACCTGAACCTGGGCCTCTGCAAGAGCAGTAAGTGTTCGTAACTGCTGACCCACCTTTCCTGCCCATGTGATGTGCTTTTATATTGGGAGATATTTTTATAAGATTATTTTTATCTTTTGGCTTGGAGATCTTTTTATCTTTTGACTTGGCTTTGTTTTGGTTTGGTTTTGCTTTGTTTTGCTTTGCTTTGTTTTGTGAACAGAGCCCCACTGTGTAGTCCAGAGTAGCTTTGAACTCACATTAAGCTGAGTGCCTCCGGCTCCTGAGTGCTGGGACTGCAAGTGTACGTTGTGTGCCAGGCTTCAGTCTCCACCAAATTAACACATACACAGGGTGTCCTTGAAGAGCCCGGCAGTCACTCACCTCAGCTCTCTTGGCTTTGAGCTGTGACCACCAGAAGACGTCCCTCTGAGCTCCCCTAGGTGTCCCTCTGACTCACTGTCACAGCTCTACTCAAAACCCAGTCTGAGTTCATCTGCAGTGGGCATGGCTCACTCACTTCCCGTTCAGAAAAAGGCAAAGTTGGCACATATAAACATGGCCGTCTCTCTCCCTCCAAGTCCCCAAAAGAGAAACAAAATGGTGTTCAGTAAAAATCTTCAGTGTTCACTTAATTACAACTACGTCAGTAGGGGTTGGCTTGGTTTGAGGGGTTTTTTTTTAATGTCTCATTAACTATATCTTCTTATTTAGAGCATTTTGTATTTCCTGCTATTAACATTTGCACTCCTTCACACTTGACTTCTGTCTTCCACACTCTGGGAAGTCATCAAAACTGAATCTCCTGTTTGTGAGACTCAGAAAAGCCCTCAGGGTACAAACTCCCTAAGACTCCTAGTCAGTCTGTGGGCATTTCCACTTCAGAAAGATTCTATATATTACATCAGATATTTTGCATTAGGAAAATTTTTCTAAGTGTCTTATATAATGCCGTGTTTTCAGTGGAGGTTGCCTAAGAGTACTTTAGTCCTTAAGTGAAGAGGCTGATTCTCGTAGCCTGCTCCCCATCTACTCGTGGAGAGATGAGTTCCCAGGCAGCAGGGCTCCAAGCACACAGACTGGGCAGGAGAGGCCCCTACCCAGAGCTAGAATAAGCAAGACGATACGCTATGTTAGGGTGGGAGGCAACCCAGGAGGGTTTCAGAGTAAACTCTTCCAGGCTCTGCCCACCCTCCACACCCTCTGCCCAAAGATTAAAATATGGATAAGATTGGGCTTTAGAGCCTGGGTCTGTCATCCTGCCCTTGCATGCAGCTGGGCTGATCCGTGATCAAAGGAACCAACCTCGTCACTATTGGTCCTTTGCCACGGTGAGTTTTTTAACTAGAGAACTCAGAACTCCCCCTTTTTCAGACAACCCTCAAGACTTAATTAGCTTCTTAGAGACAGTCCTCTTCACCCACCAACCCACTTGAGATGATTTCGAAGAGCTCTTGGACATTCTCTTCACCACAGCAGAGGCCAGGAAAGAGGCCAGGAAACTGGTTCCTGGCCCTGGCTTTCCTTAACCCACCCAGATTGGGACTTAAGCACCACTAAAGATAGAGACTCTTAAATCTGCCAGGCTCTGTTGGTAGGTCTCACAGCCACTAATTAGGCCAAAGACAATCAAACCAGCAATGGCTCCAGCCTTTGTTGACTAGACAGCACCAGATATCAGGAAACTCCAAATGGTTCAGGACAAGAAAACAGCCAAACCGGAAGCCTGTAAGAGAGATCTCACACAAATGGCTTCTAGAGACCAATGTGCTTACCCAGGCCCCGATTCCTCGGCCAGTGGCCTAAGGTATAGGACATGTCTATAACAAATGACTTCTACAAAAAAAAAAAAAAAAAAGGTAAGAGGGGCCCTATAGAACAAAATGCCCCCACTTAAAAAAAAAAAAAAAAAAAAAAAAAAAAAAAAAAAAGAGGGCCACTGGGCCAGAAAATGTCCCAGGCATGGAGGGAGCCTATTCAAACCTTGGCCTTAAAAGATGCCCAGGATAACCCTGAAAGTAGAGACAAAAACCACCAGCTTCCTTAGACTTAATAAAACTTACAGTTTATAAATGACCTCCTGGTGACCAAACAAAAATGTCTAAAAAAGACACAGGACTTCTTAGAGGCCCTGAAAAACTTAGACTATTGACCCTCTACTTAAAAAAGAAAAAAAAAAGCCATACTCTGCCAACCACAGGTGACCTTCCTAGATCCACGAGGCCAGAAAATTTTTCTATGCTAGCTCTGGGTTCGCCAAAAGTGACTAAGTTCTTCCATCGGCTCATGGAGGAGAAATCTGGGCCCTGGCACCAGTCAATGGCCTACCTGTCAAAGAAATTGGACCCAGTTGCCAGAAGCTGGACCCCCTGTTTATACGTCATCACAGCGATGGCCTCCTGCTTAAGGATGCTGAAAAGCTGTCACTGGGCCAAAGCCTGACCATAGCCAGTGCCAAAATGACTCATTACCAGTCTCTCCTCTTAAATCCCCCTTTCAGACTCCAGATGCCCTAAGCCACCAACTCTGCTGCCTGACCCAAACATCAACAGACCACTACATGATGGCTTGGACAACACCACTACGTGACTCCTTGGACAGCTTGGTTCACATACATGGGACCAGACCAGATCTTCAGACAGCCTCATTACAGCCTCATTCAGGACTAACAGAGGTATGCTGGGACAGTGATAGCCTGTATGCCTTTACTACCACACACACATCCATGGGGCTATTTATAGGGAGAAAGGCCTTCTGACAACAGAAGAAAAGAATATCAAGGAAAAAAATCCTCTTCATACTAAGGGCTCTGTGGGGGCCTAAAAAAGCTATCATTCACTACTTGAGACAGCAGAAAAAAATTTAAAAAGAGCCAGTTTCATATGAAACACTCTGTCACACTGCCCTAGAAATCAGACCTCTCTGATTTCTGACTTGAATGAGCTCCCCTGACTTCCCCGGATCTGGGGGATCCTATACTCCATGATCATCCTAAATATTCAAAAGATGACATAGTCTGGGCTAGAAATGTGCCCGTGTCCCAACAGTACAGCAGGTGGTGGAGAACAGCAGATTACACGACCATTGTGCCAGAGGAAATGGGGGTACACATACTTCAGAAGAGCCACACTCCACCCACAGGGGCATCAGGAAAACACAGAAACTGGCATCAAGATTAAAGGTGTCGACTCAAAAATGACTGAGTATCAAAAACTATAAAGCCTGCCGGCTAGCTAGTGCAGTGACTAACGGAAACCCTGGGGATAGGTCCAGAGGCACAAAGCCCAGAGTGTGCTGACAGACCAACCTCACCGAGGCTAATCCAGAAAATTTTAGATATAAATATTTACTGATGTTTACAGATACCATTTCAGGTTGGACTGAGGCTTTCCCAGCTAAACATAAAATTACATCCACAGTGACAGAGAAGCCCTTGGAGAGCTCCTTGCCAAGGTAGAGGCCTCCTCAGATGACAAGGCCAGACAATGGGCCAGTGTTTCTGTCCCGGGCAAGTCAGAGACTAGCCAATATTCTAGAGATTGATTAGAAACATTATTGTACATATAGACCCCAGAGTACAGGACAGGTAGAAAAAATAAACAAAACCCTAAGAGACCTTAACTAAATTGACCTGACAGACTGACAATGCCTGAGTAACTCTCCTTCCTTCACTCTTTACTGGGTATGAAACGCCCCTTACCAGATGGGACTCGTTGTCCCTGAAATCTTGTTCGGGATACTACCCCACCCCCCACTGTTCTTAACATACAGGCAAAGGTCATTGCCGAGTTCAAGGATCGCCAGTTGCTCGGTGATCTCAAAGGTGTCTGATGAGCTCCAAAACATGTTTGCCCTAAACTTCATATTCTCTATAAAACAGACCCCTCCCCCCTAAACTTCATATTCTCTATAAAACAGACCCCTCCCCCCTAAACTTCATATTCTCTGTAAAACAGACCCCTCCCCCCAGGGGTCATTACAGCCTCCTTAGCAAGGTCCCTCCCATCACCCTGGAGGCCGATGGGATTGCAACATAAAATCACAGACCCATTTACAGTAGAAAATGACCCAGACCAGTGGGGGGAAACTCAGCCTCAAGACTTACCGCTGTCTCCCACTGTTGGGGCCCCTACCCAAGCCCCAGACACACCACAAGAACTGGACAATGACAACCCAACCCCCTCTAAAATATAATGGTCCAGCCCTTTCCAGTCTCCAGTACATCCAGGCCTGGTTTAATTGAGTCATAAAGACATAGCCCTGTTACTGATTGTTTTCATGAAATTAGATATACTACCAGTCCCTCAGAACAAAGCCTAAAAACTTCAGGAAGTCCCATGATTGGGCCTTCCAGTTACCAGAGAAAAGGGGGAATGAGAGGCCAAACCAACTCCATTTTAAGACAGGCCTCCATCTTAAGGAAAAGGAAAAGGGGGGGATCTGATAGCAACCTACAGTAGAACCCAAGCTGCACCCGGTGCCAAGAAGGACTCCATGGTTTGTCCTTGGCCAGAGTTACTCCTTAGCTACTTCCTAGCAACAGTCAATCAAAGATTAGTCTGATGGTTTCAGGTGCACTTTCAGACTACTCATAGTTGTATATGGTCTTGCTTCAGAGCGCCCCCTGGCGGCTTACAGTAGACATTCAGTTAGATTCTGATGGATGGACCGCCCCCCTCGTTTACTTCCATTTCCTATAAAACTTTGTCCTGCTGAGGGCTCAGGGCTGCTCCGCCTTCCCTTCCCATGCTACTGTGTCAGGGTTGGGTTGGAGAAGAGCCCAAGCCTGAGCTTGTAATAAAGAGACCCTAATGCTATCACATTGGAAATGGCTCCTTGGTGGTCTTTTGGGCTTCACCAGCACTCCCTACACAGCCCCTCAGCTGCTTTTTAATAACTCTCTGTTGGTCTCTTTTCCAGGTTTGTATGTGTTGGTCACATTTATGTCCATCTGTATGCATACTTGCAACCTCACAAGGTGAAGCCTGTGTAGGTGGGGAGCATGTGGCCTTGTCTAACTGAGTTTGGGTCATCTCATTTAATATCATACTTCCCAGATTCATCTGCTTTCCTGCAAATCTCAAACTTTCATTTTACATATAAATAAGTAAAATTACATAGTATATCTGTACCACACTTTCATTAGCTATTCATCTGTGGATGAACACCTAGTCTGGGTCCATTTCCTTCATAGCAGAGTAATAATAAACATGGCAGTGTCAGTATCTCCCTGCTAGGATGTGGAGTTCTTTGGGTATATGGCTGGGTATGGTATAACTGAGTCATACAGTGTGTCTATTTTTAATTTTCCTAGCTACCTCTATATTGATTTCTCCTAGGCTGTCTCTCTTTTTACCATCTTCTAATCAGCATCTGTGATATCCACTTGACTTGGGAGAGATGAAATCTCAAGGTCATTTTAACTTTAATTTCCCTGATGGCTAAGAATGTTGACTACATTCTAAGATACTTACTGGAAACCAAACATAATGGCACATGCCTTTAAATGCAGCTCTTAGGAGGCAGGGGCAAGCAGACCCAGCCTAGGTCCTCCTGGTCTTTTGTCTAAAGTGTATAGTGACTTCAGCAATAGGGCATATAGAGCAAGTTCCAGGACAGCCAGGGCTGCACAGAAAAATTCTTCCTCAAACCAACCAAGCAACAACAATAACAAAAAGGTACGTAATAGAATCTGTGCTTGTTTTGTGGATGGCTTTTTGTCAATTCTAGTAACCCATTTGCTAACAGAAACTATGAAAAATTAGTCTATAACTTTGTCAGCTCTTTGTAAATTCTGTATATTAGCCCTTTTGTCTTAAGAACAGCAATTACAGATTTTTCTCCCAGTCTGCGGCTGGTCACTCTGCGGCCAGTTTCTTTTGCTGTGTAGGTCTATGTCTTGGTTCTGGAGGCCGTTCCTGTGCTGTCCACGTTCTGATCAGAGTCCTTGCCTGTGCCATTCCATTTCCCTCTAGCAGTTTCAACATTTCAGGTTTTAAATTACAGTCTTTGCTCCACATTGAATTGATTATTCTGTACAAGGTAAAAGATATAGATTTAATGTCCTTCTTCTATGGGTAAATATGCAACTTTACCACACCATTTATTATTAAAATCTTTATAAATTTACTTTTTAATAAAGATATATCATTTTCTGCTTTTCTTTCCTCCCTCCAACACCCCATATACCCTGTGCCTTGTTCCCTTGTAAAAGCATTACTTTTTTTCCTTACCCATTACGGCTACACACACACACCTAAATATGTAAATACAAGCTGTCCTTTTAGTGTTTCTTATATGTATATGAATTCAGGTCTGCCCATTTGGTGTTGGATAACTAAGCAGGGACTCACCCCTAGGAAAGCCTACTCCTCCCGGTCTCGGAATTCCTTAGCTGCCTAGCTCTTTGCTGTGGATGGGCCCTTTGAGATTTCCTCCTTGTCTGTTGCTGTTACACTTCTTCAGGTTTTGTTTAGGCAGTCATATGGGTGAGGTGTTGTGGGTGAAACTTTCCTGTCTTTGATAAGAAACACATCTCACACAAGATTTCCTGGTGTTCAGAACAGGTTGCTGGGCAGACCATTGTCAGAACCAAGTTCCCGTCGGGAGAGAACATCTGGACATAGCAGATGTGTCCAGGCCAGGCCCTAGAGTCGACTCCATTGAATCATCATTATTAACAAACAGAGGAATAGTGATCTGCTCCACTCCCACAAGCCTCAGAGACAAACAAGAGTAAATCATGGCCCAAGCTTTCTTTTTCTGATTCTGGGGAAATGTCTGTCAGAGACAAAGTGAAAGTAAAAACTGCCCAAAATCAAAAATGCAAATCCAAGGAAAAAGCAAGCTAAGCACTTCCTCAGGAAAGGCTCAGAGATTCTGCACGGATATCCCCCCCCCCAGGTCCTTGCCATGTGGGGACCCAACTCCGCAGGCCATCTGCATAATACTCATGCCTTTCCCAGAAGAGGCTTGGCCACAACCAGACAAATGTTAAAATACTGTTAGGAATTACCATGTCTTAGTAATGTGGCAGTAGTAAGTCCTCATCAAAGGTCCCTGAACTCACTGACCCTACATAGTTAACTAGTAGAAACACATGATTTTTCCTCCTGTTAAGCTAGCTTTAAGTCAATTAAAGAGCTGTTGGTTACCACCAAGATATCACAACTGCCTCTTAGGATCGTGCCTGCCATCTTAGTTGTTGTGGTTCACAGATGTTACAGCTGGGTAGGATCATTGATTGCTTTTCTCCCTTGGAAACATTCATAACAAGTTCCAGTACTGTGAAAGCTAATTCTTGTGGGGCTGGGGAGCTAAGTCAGATCCAGCCTAGGTCCTCCTGGTCTCTTGTATAACATATGTGGTATCTTCAGCAATAGAGTATTACCTTTTACCTCTGGGAGAGAGCCAAGGACAACAGCAATAGCCTACATTGTTTGGGTAATCTCTTGATCGCCTCTGACCAGCGACTGGAAAGGGGGCTTCTCACGGCTAGTCCTGGGGATTTGGTTAGATAGTTATGGCTTTAGGGGAGCACATTTAGGCCAAGCCAACACCATTTCTTGGATAGACTGTTGTTTCCTAGTGCATATTTCAGACACCTTGACAACTGGGCAGCCGTAGCTTACTGGTTTATTTCCGGATGCTCTATTCTGTTCCATTGGTCTAACCTGCCTGTTTTGTGGCAGTACAGGACAGTCTTCATTACTACAGCTTCGTAGTATAATTTGAAATCAAGTATTGTAATAACTCCACCCATGTTCTTTCACTTTATTATTGTACTGGATATTTGTTTTATAGACTTCTGTAGATCTATGCAAATTCTTAAAATATTTTTACTAGTTATGTAAAATATGACACTGGAATTTAGATGGAAATCACATTATTTCTGTAGATAACAGTCATTTTTACCATATTAGCTCTGTCAAGCCAGTAACATGGAAAATCTTCCCATCATCTAATATCTTTTCTGTTGTTGGCGGAAGGTCTTTATTGTTGTTTTGTTTTGTTTTTTCTAGTCTCAAAGTTTTCATTATAAAAGTATTCTCCTTCCTTGATTAGGTTTATTCCTTGGTACTTTATTTATCTGAGCTATTATAAATGAGATATTTTTCTATAATTTCTTTCTCTGAGAGTTCTTTGTTGTCTACATGAAGGGTACTAATTTTTGTCCTACAACTTTATGACAGTACTTTATCCAGTTTGCACCTCTCTGGCGTCTTTTAAGTATAGATTGATAGTCTGCAATTAAGGACACTTTGAATTATTCCTTTCATGTTTTTATTCCTTTATGTCTCTGTGTTATCTTGTTAATCTAACAGGACTTTGAGTTCTCTACTGAATAAAAGCAATGAGAGTAGAAATTCTTGTCTTTCCCAATTTTAGAGGTAATGCATTCAGTTTTCGTTATTATAATATTGGCTATAGGTTCATTGTATATGGCCTTTACCATTTTGAGGTATAATCCATCCATTTCTAACTTCTTCAAGACTTTTATCATGAAGTGTAGAGGAATTTTAATCCAGCAACACAACTACTCTGACAAGGGATCACATCTAAAGACCTCCTAGGTTTGTATGATCTAACTGAAATGCAGACACACCTTTAGTACACACCTTTAATCCCTAACAATAAATGTAAAGTTAGTTTGTAAAAGGAAGTAGACATGTTCGAAAGTGACATCAGTTGAGGGACAGACAAAGTGATGAATCAAAAAAAGATTTGGCAGAATTAGTCAGAGATAAAATTCACCCAACTCTCAGGAAAACAGACTAGAGAGGCAATTTAAAGAGAGGTCAGTTCAGCCAGGCAGTGCTGTTGCACACCAGTAATCCCAGCACTTGGGAGGCAGAGGCAGGTGGATTTCTGAGTTTGAGGCCAGCCTGGTCTACAGTGAGTTCCAAGACAGCCAGGACCACACAGAAAAACGCTGTCTCGAAAAGCCAAGAGAGAGAGAGAGAGAGAGAGAGAGAGAGAGAGAGAGAGAGATCAGTTCAGTTGAGTAGAGTTGAGTTCATTCATAAGTTCATGCAGAAGCAGTTGAAGTCAAAGAGTAAGACAAAGCCAGAAGATTGGAACAAATTGCCAGAGTTACTTTGAGGCCAAGCAGAGCAATTCAGTCAGAAGCCTAGAGAAGCCAGTTTGAATCAATCATCTTGGATAGAAATTTGGGCCAGAATAGCTGAGTTGAACCAGCCAGCCAGAGTTCAGAAAGAGCTAGAAAGGGTGAGCTTATTCAGCAGTAAGCTTCTGACATGACAATAACATCTATTAAATAAAAATTACTTTTACAAAGAAGACATGTTAAACTTTTCCAATTTTTTTCTGCATCTCCCACCCTTTAGTTTATTTCTATAATACATTTATTAAATTGAGTATCTTAAACTAACCTAGTATCTCTGGAATAAAGTTCATTTGGTCATGGTGTATGACTTTCTCAATGGTATAGCATGATATTTTTATACTTTGAAATTTTTATGATTATCAAATAACATCCAAAAACATTTAAAAGATGAAAAATATCATTCAAAATTCTACTGTCATCAGCAGCCATACTTACCAGTTTGTCACACTTTCATCCAAACATGTTTCTTTCTTCTAATCATTTCTTTGTATCCTTAAGAATATGCTGATGAACTCTATAAGTTCCCTCTCCCCACTGTAGAGCATTTCTTCTAAGAGCCCTCCCTTTGAGTCCTGAAAGTCTATTACCTCCCAGGTCTCTGGTACATTCTAGAGAACCACACACCTCCTACCTCCTGAGTTGCCTGTTTCCATTCTTTCTGCTGTCCTTAGGGGCTTCAGTCCTATTCTCCCACATACACACCAATACCTGATCATGTTCCCCTTTTCCCTTGTCCCCTCTCCCACCCAGTGGGACTGAGGCATCCTCACTTGGGCCCTTTAGTTTGTTATAGAAAGACAGAGCATCAAGTGGAGGGATGGGGTTGCCATGCCACAGTCAAAAACTATAACCCAGAATTGTTCCTGACTGAAAGAACTGCAGGGACAAGAATGGAAAAGAGACGGAGGGAAAGATAGTTTAGTGACAGGCCCAAACTGGAATCCACAGGGAGGCTCCCAGGACAGACACTGAGGCTATGAAGTGCTCACACAAAGGGGACCTGTCGTGACTGCCCTCCGAAAGACCACAAGCAGCTGAAAGAGTCAGATGTAGATATTTACACCCAACCAGTGGGCAGAAATCAGGAATCCCTGTAACTGAATTAGGGAAAAGCTTAAAAGAGCGAGAAGGAGGGTGACCCCATAGGAAGGCCAGCAGTCTCAACTAACCCGAACCTCTGAGATCTTTCAGACACTGAGCAGCATTCACCAGCTGATATCACACACACACACACACACACACACACACACACACCCTGTTGGTATCAGGACCTCCGAGACCTGTGACATCACATAGGTGACAGCACGATCTATACACCTGTTGCCAAGACAACAGCCACCATACTCCCAGAATCCATGGGCGCACCTTTACCTGCAACCATGTCACCATCTATAGATAAGAGAAGCACTCCGCCCTCCCCCCTTCACCTCTTCTCTTTCCACCACCACCTTTGCCCTTTCCCTTTTCAGTAAACCTCAGGTGGAACTGTTTGGCCTGGCGTGGTCTTTCTTGAGCTGCCGCTGCCACCAGCCAACCCCCAACACTCCCCAACACTTATACAGCAGAGGACTGCCTGATCTGGCCTCAGTGAGAGAAGCCACACCTAATCCTCTTAGAGACTTGAAGTCCCAGGGAGTGCGGAGGCCCGCCCGGTGGGGAAGGGAGTGATGACTTCCTCTTGGAGATGGGGAGGGTGCAGAGAGAGGGGAGAGAAGGTATGGGATGGGGAACAGAGGGCACACCAGGAGGGGGATAATGACTGGACTGTAAAGAATTTTAAAAAGTGAATAAAAAGAATATGCTGATGGAAAACCTTATAAAAATTAGGTGTGACCTCATAAAAGCTTTTCTATGCATTAAATTTCTTTGTGAAGACTCTTCTAAGAGCTACGAGTTTATTCTAAATGTCTACAGAAACTTATTTATCAAGTTCTCTCTCTCTCTCTCTAAAATTAACTTTTTTCCAACTCTTCCCTTTAAAAAAAGAGGTATGAAGAAGAGACACACGACCCTGCCCCTGTCCCTGTTCCAGAAGCTCTCTCCTACTGACAACTCCTTGCAGATGAAAATTGCTTAGGGTTTTTATGTCATATCATATCATATCATATCATATCATATCATATCATATCATATCATATCATTATCTCCTAGATGCTTGCTCATTTTCTAAGGAGAGACAAAGGAAGAGGATCCAGAGGGGATGAGGATGGGGGTACTGGGAGGAGTAAAGGAAGAGGAAACTACTGAGAATATATTGTAGGAAAACAATTTGTTCTAATGTTTTAAAAGATCAATAAAAAAGCAGTAACGATAGGACAGAATCATAACATAAAGATTCAAAAGCTTAATGGACTCATCACTTAATAGTCAGATAGTTTTAAACAACCTAATAACAGACTGGCTGGTAAATTGTGGTCATCTCTTGTTTGTAGCACAGCGTGTGTGAGAAGAAAAATGGGGAAAGTTTCCACACCGATTTGGACAGTTCTGCAGGACATAGAATAGAATGAAAAACAAGCCAATTGCTACGCTCTTGGTCTTAAGGAGCAAAATAAAAGAAAACATAGCATACTCTTTTTCCAAGTTCTCAGAAGGACTGTCTAGTAACTGACAGCAGCCATTCCCCTTTGGGGCAGACAAGGGAAGGAACATGAAGATCAGAGAGAGAGATTATATCTTTACACACGTCTTAATATTTGAAACACGATTTATACAGTTATCATAAGATCTCGGTGGCATACATTTAGCCTGGGGTATTAAGAAATACTTACACTGGCTGAAATTTGCTTGGCCACGCTCCAGAAAGGCATAGAGCTGGAGGATGAGTTGAGGGCAGCCTTCCAGGTAGGTCTCAAACAGCCTGAGCATGCTCAAGTCGGTGGCCATGTCTACTGCTTCTTTGTGAGGGTCCGTTTGTTCCTCCATGAAATTACTTGTCCTGTCACTGTGTTTGAAAGCCACATGGTAACCTGTTCTCAGGGCAAACCAATACCTGCAAAGTAAACATATTTCTCTTTAGTCATATCCTTTTAGACATTAAGTTCATTTTAAATAATTTACAAAAGATAAAATAAATATATATATGAGACATGGATGCTTCAAAACATGTATATGTTAGTTTTTTATAGTGAAAATATACAAAAATCCTTCTAGATTTTTTTAAATATACAATAGATAACAATATTGTTATCAATATGCATCCTAGCATGCCACAGACTTTATTAATTTTTTCTCTTACTATTATTTAGCATCTATAGATCAACTCTCTGTACTTATACATTTTATGGTGTATGTTTGTGTATATATTGAAGTAATATATAAATACATAATTTTTGTGCACATATTTTCCAATACATTGCTTTATAATCACTTCAGAGACTTCACTAAGATTTGTACCTCATGAAATTTTAATGTCTGTGTGAAATGTCTACTGAGCAAATATGATAATACCTCATTTTTACAATCATCATGAGATAGGAGCTGGTTGGAAAGGCTAAGGTGCTACAGGTAGAATGACTCGCTGACACTTTACAGAGAGTAGTGGGCCAGCCTAAAGCCCAAACCCAGGGTGTCTGTGTACCTGAGGCTATCTGTAGAGACTTCTGGCCCAGCCTCGCGGGCTAGAACAGTAAACCTAAAAGGGCGGGAGCGGGAAGGGAAGTGCCTCTGCCCCCTCCGCTGTTGTTGCTGCAAGACACTGCACTCCTGGTGCAGAGCTGAGCTGAACCACACCAGATTCTGAGCCTCACCTACTGTACTCCAAAAAACAGCTCCAATTTAGTGTCCATCAGCTTCTCTTAACTACAACTCAGAACATTTCCTGGCAGAATGGGAAGACTCGAGAAGAGATTAACAAGGGTTCTCTAAGAAATTTCCATAGTAGAAATATAAAAGGAAAACAAAACAAAAACTCTCAAAGACCCTTAAATAATCCTGCCCAGGCCCCTCGTCTGAAAGAACGTTTAAATAACTACTAGCTGAAGCCGACAGATAAAAGTGATCATTTTAAAATCGTTGACTTTTATTTAGGAACAATTTGAGACTTGGTTGAAAGGAAACCAAGACTCCACTTCAAAACTTACCAGAACTTCTTATCTACCCTCAATGTCTTCACGTATATAATCTAGACTAGATAGATAGATAGATAGATAGATAGATAGATAGATAGATAGATAGATAGATAGACAGATAATTTGCAGACCCTGTAAAAGTTCTTTCCAAATTTCCTGGGATTCTAACATCAAATATATCCAGACCAATCCATCCCCAAGTTAAGCAGGCAACACCTGACCCAGATATCTCACTAGCCCACACTTGTTCTTCCTGATTCTATTCTTTGGGGCAGGGGTGTGCATAGTATATAAGTGGAGTTCAGAGAACAGCTTTGGGGAGTGGGTTCTCTCCTTCCACCATATGTGTTCCAAGGATCGAGTTGTTATCCAGCTTGCAGCAAGCACCTTTACCTTCTGTGGTGGTTTAAATATGCTTGGCCCTTGGGAAGTGACACTATTAGGAGGTGTGGCCTTGCTGGAGAAAGTGTGTCACTGTGGGGTGGGCTCTGAGATCCTCCCCTAGTTCTCTGGAAGTCAGTTTCTTCTGGCTGCCTTCAGATCAAGATGTAATACTCCCGATTTCTCCTCCAGCACCATGTCTGCCGCCATGCTTCTCTCCATGGTGATACTGAACGGAAACTGTAAGTTGGCCCCAAAGTTTGCCTTTATAAAAGTTGCCTTGGCCATGGTGTCTCTTCCTAGCAATGGAACCCTTAACTAAGACAGGTTCTGAGCTATCTTGTCCACCCCTGACTCTATTCATGTCCCTCACATAACCTGCTCCCTTCACAATCAGATTGAACTCCCTAAATATAATTCATATGTCATTGCTCTAGCCAACATGGCCCAATGGTTTCCACCATATTTAACATCATGAATTCTTACCATATCTTCTAAGGTTCCCTATGACCTGCCTCCACACAAACTACCACCACTGCCTTTTGGTCTTCTCCCAGTTCTGGTGTGCCTCCTTGCTACTCTTCACAGATTAAAGGACTCTGTCATCACTACTAAGTCTACATGGAATTGTTCTAAACTCAGTATTTTAATAGTTGGCTCTTTAAATTTACTTATGTTTCTACTTGACTATCACATCTACAAATTAAATTCAGTCTGGGCTAGAGGCCAAGATAGAGAAAATGTCAACAACAAGGACAACTAATCTATCCTCAATGACCTTACAACTCAACAGATGTGCCGAGTCATTATACTACTAGCTGCAAAATAAAGCAGAAGAGATAAGTGATTATTAGAAATATAAATACTACACTGTGAAAGCATAGCATAGAAGAAAAATTAACACTGCCCGGGACTAATTTATAGTAGAAAGCTTTACTTGAGTCTGTTCTGGGTATCTAGCATAACAGGAAATATCTAATTGCTATTCCTGAGGTGGTTTATAAACCAGTAGGTTAAATACTATTTAAAAACATGAAAATTGCATAAATGTTATCAACCGCACATAGAGAGCCTAATTAGCACAGGCAGCAAAAACTGGGAAGGAAAGCAGATGCCAGTGTTGAATAGAAATTCAGCTCGTTGTAGCAGTGTGCACATAAGCCACTGGGTGACTGTGAGACCATGTCCATATCTATAGATAGACAGATAGGTAGGTGGGAAGATAGATAGATAGATAGATAGATAGATAGATAGATAGATAGGGATAGTAGAGGGTAGATAATAGACAGATAAATGTTGTCTAGCATCTCTTTGAGAAAATATAAATTTACCTGAAAAAGGGTCATCATGGCATGCCTTTTGTGGATTAACTCGATTTGGATAATTAGTGTAGCGAGATCCATCTTACCTGTGGGCAGGGCTATTCCCTGGGTAGGGGGTGCTAGACTCTACAAATTAGCATAATGCCTACTCATCACTTCCTGTTCCTCATTGTGGATGCAAAGTGACCAGCTATTTCAAGTTCCTACTTCTTTGACTTCCCCACGATGATAGATTATACCTTGAACTGTGAGTCAAAATAAGCCTGCACTCTCTTCAATTGATGTTGTTGGAATATTTTCAATCCCAGCAACAGGAAGAAAAATGAGACAGGTAAAAACTCTAACAATTCTAAAATATCTTGATTCAAATCCAGACTCTGCCAGTTCCTAACCTCTCCCTCCACTCAGTTTCCAGACCTGAAAATAGGAGCTCACCATCACCTTTCTGCTAAGCGGACTGCTGCTCAGCATGATCTTATGACGATGCTGTGACTAGACCATGCCAGCTCTACGTCAGCCTCTGGGAAACAAAGTAAATAAACTGATTATAAAGTGCACACTCACATCCAAGGAATTAAAGGAAGAGTTTGTTCAATAGTGTAATGATTCATGGGCATTTTATACAATGTTTTGTCTATTTGAGGTTAATTTCATAAAAAAGATTTGAGTGTGATTTCCTAATTGGTTGAGCATTGTCTCAGCTTTGGAGCAAATGGTCCAATAGCAATAAGCCCAATAAAAATTATGCTTTCTTAGCTCCATATATTCTTTCATTTGAGAAAAAAATAAGTATCAGGTTCCGTTTTCCAGTAATGAATTGCTGTCATCAGACAAGCCTTCATAGTGTCCACAATGATAAATTCTGGGAAACACACACATACATATCAGAGAGAGAGAAAGAGAGGGGTGTAGAGAGGGGTGAATGGAAAGGGAGAGAGAGGGAGAGAGGGAGGAAGGGAGGGAGGGAGGGAGGGAGGGAGGGAGGGAGGGAGGGAGGGAGGAGGGAGGAGGGGAAAAGGGAAAGGGAGGGAGGGAGAGGGAGGGAGAAGAAGAGAGAAAACAGAATTAGGGCGACACTGATGGAGCCTGTGTGACCTGAACAGCGTGTTTACTTGTCTTTCCCTCTGAAGACACGCACAGTCCAAAGGACACAATACAGCTCAAGACCTGCTGACATCTTCCTGATGACAAGACAGGGCGAGAGCTGACCAGAGTAGTTAGGAATTCAGGAAATGTCAGAGAAGAGGAAGCATCTTTCCTCAAGCCCGTGCCTGGTCTTCGGCCCTGCGTGCATGGGATTAGACTTCAAGAAATAGTAAAACTCAAGTGAAGGAAATCCTAGAGCTCTCCCCAGCTGCCTACAGCAGAGAAGAGCTCAGACTTAACTCTCACCAAATTAAGTGATAGGCAAGTAACTGAGAAACCCTCCAAGTTCCAGAAAATGTCACAATACAGAAGTATGAAGTATATCTCAAAGCTAAGAGATTTTTGTCATAAGGAAGAGCAAACAGACTATGTAATTTCCAACCAACCTTCTATAAAATATGAAGGGAATTTGCCTGTAATTTGGCTGTTGCTTTGAAAGAAACCAATGTCTTTACAGGATATCAGTCACCTTTTATTCACAGCACAATGGAAAAAAAATTCCTTGTCATACAGCCAACAAGAAAATGTAACTCAAAACAAAGATGAAAAGCAGGCAAAAGAAATACATCAGCCAAAAGAAACATAACAACACAAGGCGCTGATCCTGAGATTGGCGAAGACTCGAGAGGAACAGCAAACAGCTTTAGAAGCCACGGATGCAGAGGCCGGCCAGGTAGCACGAGATTGCTATGGGCATGCCTTGTGGGGACAGAGCCCGGAGGACTGTGTGTCCTGAGGACGCCACGCTGCGGCTCAGTTCTGCTAAGCTTGCTGCCCTCGGACCCTCTACCACCACCCTTGGAAAGAGCTCAATGCCGGAGATTGTTAGCAGTGACCGTCGCCCTTAGAAAGCACCTAGGGGCAGATTGTTAGTAGTTAGACTGAGTAGTTTGTGTCAGTGGCTCTGCTGTAGAAAATCTTAGAGAACAATTTAAAGCTCAGAAAGGCATGCTCTTAAACCAGGGATTTTTGAGGTCAGGGAGCAAGAACAATGGAAGCCCAAAGGGCGTTGACTGGCGTGACTCTTGCTGAAGCTGAACTGGGGTAAAGGTGGGACTAATTTCTTGTACCTGCTTTTGCCATTAGCTTCCTGATACGAGTTACTGAAAATGTGATGATGAGTAGATGGGCATTCTGAGGATTTAACGTAAAAATGACTGGTTTGTGTGTGTGTGTGTGTGTGTGTGTGTGTGTGTAAAAGTTTATAATTCTTTTAATATTTTTATAGGATTACTTTTTAAGATAAATAGTAAAATAATTGATCCTTGCAGTAACCACAGTGGTTGTTGCAGCTGCCGGCAAAGAGAAATTGACTGGGAAAACTACCTTGCCTGCTCACACTTTGATAATCTATAACAAGTTGCTTAGTTGTGAATCTATGTGGATTCTCGGGAATGATTTGCCTTTTCTTCACCTGTAATGTGTAAAATGTTTTTTGTATAAAGGTATTGGGAAGACATATTGCTTTTTTTTTATAATCATTCACTAAGAGAAAAGCAGACTGTAATCACATTGTAATTTTGTACTGCTTCAAGATTTTGGTGGGATATATAAGCTGTGAGAGAAAAATAAAGTTGTTAAAGCACGCTTTTCGGAGCCTGCTCCATCCACCAAATGCATGTATGTGTATGTATGTAAAGGGATTGGACCTTTGCTCCATCTACCCAATGAAATGGAAACTTCTGGTTTCTTTGGAAAGTCAGCTATGTCAAATTATGTTTTGGTGGGGCACACATGTGAAAAGATGTTTTGCAAAAACAGACACATGAAAGAACGTTTTGCTAAAACAGACTCAGGTAAAAGGATGTTTTGCTACAGCAGACCTGTGAACAGACATGTGATGTTTAGAAGGAATGTAAATACAGCCCACAGACAGTGGGGCTCGCACACTGGTGTGCATTGCTCTGCTTCGCTGCTCTTTACTGATGACGTTCATGACTGGTTGGCTTTACAATGCCTTGCTGAGCGTCACTGGTAGTGACTTGCCAGAGAGAAACTCGCCAAAGAACTTCCTGCGAGATTCCTGCAGCTTCTTGCTGCTTCTGAGGACACGGGCCAGTTGGTGAGCCCTTCAGTTTCTTCTGGAGTTACCGATTCATGTGTGGTGTGTGTGGAGTGGGCTGGTCTGCAACTGCCACTTCATGCTTAGTGTTTGCTACTGAACTGGACTGAGAACGACAAATATTGGAATCTCCCCAATATCTATTTCTAAACAGGTCCACTTCCCCCATATCCTAATAACCTTTCTTTTCTACTGCCCCTGGTGGGTGGTGGCCTAGAGGGGAGGTTGAACCTTTATAAAGTAGATTGAGAAAAATAAATGCCAACAACCCAATGTGTGAATATTGATGGATGGATGGATGGATGGATGGATGGATGGATGGATGGATGGATATGTACATGTAAAGTTGTTGGAGGTTCTTGAAGCTTGCCTTATCCATGCTGTGTGTGTGTGTGTGTGTGTGTGTGTGTGTGTGTGATTCCTCCATTTCACCATCCTCCAGGGAGTCTTTAACTAGGATTAAAAAGTTTCTTACTGGCCCCTCAGAAAGTATTTCAACAGCCTCAGTGAATGAGGTTTTGTTCCCTGAGAGAAAAGGAGGAAAGTCTGCTGAGTGACCAAGCACTCCACCTCAGTTCATGGTCTTCAACTCTAAAGTAAGCATGAAACTATGCTAAGGAGTCTATGGAATAATGATATGATGGGTGAAAGGAGGAAACTACAGAAAAGGCACATAAGCTAGAATAAAGCATTGAGTTCGTATACAAGTAAAACATGTGACTCAAAACTCATTGGACAGAATTAACACAAATTTAGCCAAAGCCAAACAGACTATTGAACTAAAGATGAGTGCTATAGATTGAATAATTATGTTTCCCCAAATTCATATATTGAAAACTAATTTCCATGTCGATGTTGGCAAGGGATAAATAATGGGATTAGTGCCCTATAAATAAGACCCCAGGAGTATCTTACCCTCTCACCAACTAGATGGCAACTAGGAAACTCCTGAGAATGAGAAAGCAGGACTTCTGTGGTGGTCAGAATAAGAATGGCCCCCATAGGTTCTAATATTTAAATGCATAGGGCATGGCACTATTTGAAAGTATTTGGAGGTGTGGCCATGTTGAAGGAAGTGTGTCATTGGAGGATGAGCTCTGAGGTTTCAAAAACACGAGCCAAGTGCTGTCTCTTCCTGCTACCTGCTGACCTGGATATAGAACTCTCAGCCACTTCTCCAGCACCATGTCTACATGTAAGCTACTGTGTTCATATGATGATGATAATGGACTGAACCTCTGAAACTGTAAGCCAGCCCCAATTAAATGATTTCCTTTAAAGAGTTGTTGTGGTCATGGTGTCTCTTCCCAGCAATGGAACATTGACTAAGACAATTTCACTAGACCTTAACCTGCCAGGACCTTAACAGGCTCTAGAACTGTGAGATGGAAGTCACTTTTACTTAAAAGCCACCTGGCCTGTGGTATGCTTTAAATGTTACAGGAGCCTCACCAGACTAAGGTAATAATAGCTCAACAGAAACCAAACTAAAGCACATAGAAAAAGCATGGTGGAGACCTATGAGATAACTTCAAAACACTGTGTAAGAGGAATGTCAATTTAACAAAACATTAGTGGAAACATACTTTCCACATGATCAAAAACAGCAATGTGCAGATCCAAGGAGTTTCATGAGTCAAGACTGAAATAATATAAACAAAACCACACAGGGTCACGTCATAGTTAATTGCTCAACATACAGTACATAGAGAAACTGCATCTTCTCTACAAGAAAACAACTACAATGTTAGGTGCTTTTTTTTTTAGGGGGGATTAACAAAGAGAAAGAGATAAAGAGAAAAACATTAAAATGCTATAAGAATCAATTCACCATGATCGTATAACACTCCTAAGTCTGAATCCCATGCTACATAAGCAGACATACTCAGAAGCAGTAGGCACATATACCTAAGGAGTGATTCGTGGCGGCACACAGCCATCCACCAATACAAACACTATTTATTCTTACTCTTTAAGAAAATTATCTCACAATTCAGTAAATCTTATATTTTTGGTATTTAGCCTGAACAAACCTGTGAATTTTTTTTTTTTTTTTTTTTTTTGGTTTTTCGAGACAGGGTTTCTCTGTGTGATCCTGGCTGTCCTGGAACTCACTCTGTAGACCAGGCTGGCCTCGAACTCAGAAATCTGCCTGCCTCTGCCTCCCAAGTGCTGGGATTACAGTCGTGCGCCACCACGCCCGGCCTAACCTGTGAATTTAATAATGTGTTCTAGCTCTTGCTTGCTGTGCACTACAAGTCTCAGTCTGATGCTTCGAAGGAACTTTTGTTACTTGCCTTTCAACAACAGGCAACATAATTCAGTGGATTTTCTCTTTCTATCTCATTTAATTGTTTACACAAGTAAAATACTGACAGGATTTTTTAGAGCCATATGTTGACGAATCTCCATCCTGATCTACTTGCCTCTCATCCTCTCCCAGTGACCATAATTCATTATTATTAGTTTCGTGTGATCCTCTCGTTTCTTTATGTGCATATAAACAGGCATAAACATAGATTCCTTTCATGACCTTAGTCATTGCATGATTGTAGCATGCTGTCTGTATCTTGTCTTCACACCTGACTTCTTTTCCTTTCAGTAGTATTCATTCTTTGTAATAGCTAGGCAGTTTGCTGCTGCATAAACAGACGATGAACTCTACTCAACAGAAATTAAACTTGTATTCGGCTATTACAAGCAGTGCTAAAATTGCTACAATAAATATCTGTACACATGTATCATCTTATAGATGGGCAAGCGTAATAAAAGGGAATTTATTACAGAAAAGTACATACTGTAGTGCACTTGCAAAATGGTCAACCTAATCTCTACAGAGACAAGTATCCATATTCTGATCCTAAAGTATAACACTTTTTTCCTTAAAAATAGTTTTATTCCTTAAAAATAGAATGTGTTGTCTATGAGATTTTTCCCAATCTGATAAATTACAACTATTCAACATAGTTTTACATGACATTTTAATTGTGAATAAAGTTGACCATCTTTTATACAACTTAGAACACATTTATACTTCTGTATATATAACTATCCATTTTTCGCTATTTTTCTATCAAGTATCTTTACTCCTGGATGTTCCTTGCCCCTCCCTTGCCACCCACACTCCCTGTGGTACTGGGGATAGAATCCAGAGCCTTCTGCATGATGGGTAAGCTCTTTCCTACTAACTTACATCTCTAAAATCCAGACTATAAACTCAAGTGTTTTTCTAGTGTTCCTCTTCTCTGTGCTTTTCTTCAGCTTTGTGTGTTGCTCGGAGGTGTTGTCTCTCTCCACTGCCTTGTTCTTTGTTCACGGCTGAGTCTGTACTACCCATCCTAACACTCACAGTGTATCCTGAAAGCACCAAGGTTCTGAGCCATGGGCTTTCTCCACTCCACTCCACATTATAAAGGAATTCTCTCATTTTCTTAGTTCTGTTAATGCTTTATACATATTAATCATTTGATTCAATACAGTGCATCCTATTGTCTAGTGTCCTACCTAGAAATGCAGCTCCTAACATGCTATTTTGACTTTACCAATTCCAAATGAATTGAAACCTTTACTGGTCTCATTCTACACACAGTGTCCTCTGAAACTGTTCCTCCTACAAACCCAGGAACCAAGTCACCACTGTCCACACTTCTCTCTGCATTCCTTCTCTTAAACGCCCATCATGAAATCCCACTGAGCTCTGCCTACATCATTATAATGCTGCTCTGGTCCAAACTCTTCTTCGTACCTCCTACAAACCAGTCCCAGTATGCTATGGGCCATATGGGCAGATTTGTCAGAGCAACAACCACATTTCAAGGGACAACTTTTCTATATTAGTTGTTTTTCTCATTGCTGTGATTAAACACCTAAAACGTAATAAAGGAAGAGTATAGTTTGTCTTCCAGTTTTGGGGTGCAGCCCTTCCAGTGGGAAGGGCATCAAGACAGGATCCTAAGGCAGCTAGTCACATTGTAGCCACAGTCAAGAAGCAGAGATCTGTGAATGCTATTACCTTCTCATCATCATTCCAACTCAGGGCATGGTGCTCACACCTAAGATATATCTTCCCTTCTCAACTAAGCAAACCTATAAGTTCCTTCCTGACACGCCCACAGGCTTGTGCCATGATTCTCTAAAGCTCATCATGTTTGACAATGAAGACTACCATGACAACCTTCCCTAGCCATGGCCTTACAGAATTAATCATGTAAAATAAAATAGTCATATTACTAAACGTGATGTACAAGTTCAAAGCCAACTTCATAAAAATTCTAGTGATATTCTCAAAGAAAATAAAAAACAATCCTCAAATTCATATAGAAACACAAAGACCCTGACATAAAAAACAATGTTGAACAGAAAAATGGTGGGGGAGGGTCATAATAACTAATTTAAAAGTATACTACAGAGCCATAGTAACAAAAATAGTATCAGTGCTGCCACAAGAACAAACACAAAGTCAAAGGAATAGACTAGAAGAGTAAAAATTAAGCCATAGGGCTCCTGACAAAGGCACACACCCAAGAGAAAAGAACCTCTTCAAACAAGTGGTGTTGGGAAAACCAGATATCTGAACAGAGAAGGCTGAAATGAAACTGCTATAGCTCACCCTCTGTGAAAGTGCACTTAAAATAGATAATTATGTTGACCTGAGACTTTTGACTTCAATGCATAGGGAAAACATTTCCACATATAGTAATGGGCAAGGACTTTCCGAAAAGGACTCACTCCATCCTGTCATGAAATACTAACAAGGACTGAGAAGCAGAATTGCATGGGATGCAAATCTTCTGAAATACAAAGAAGACAATCACTAGAGTGGAAAGTCAGCACACAGAATGAAGATCTTTGCCAAATACTAGAGAGTAACATCTAGAACACACAAAGTCTCAAACATACAAAGAATTCAAAGAAATGAATACCAAACAATTGACTTTTCAATTCTCACCAGTAAATGCATTAATAGGCAGTTCTCAAATAAAGTACAAAGGGCTAATTAAGTATATGTAACTCAAAGCTCATGAATATTCCCTCTCAAATCAGTCAGAATGGCTATTGTCAGGAAAAACAAAAACAAAAACAAAAAACAAAACTAAGTATGCTGGTGAAGACCAGGTTATATGGACACATGCAGAGCAATGGAAATTATTAAATCAACTGTAGCCACTAAGTAAAACAATATGGATAGCTCACAAATCATTAATGATTGAACTACCATCAGCCCAGATGTCTATTAATAAATAAATGTGTAAAGAAAAGGGAGGGAGCTGGAAAGATGGCTCAGTGGGTGAGAGTATTTGCTGCGTGGATTCCAGCACCCATATACAGTCAAGCATGGCCAAGTGAGTGTGTGTGGCCCTGAGGGTGTTGAGGCAGGAGAATCACTGTGGCTTCCTGGCTCCCAGCCTGGATTCCCATGCAGGGAGAAATCCTGTCTCAAAAAATTAAGATAGAAAGTGATACCCAACATCTTCCTCTGGCCTTTACATGTATGAACTCATGTGTATGCAGCTGCTCATGTGTGCAAGTACACATACAGCACACATACACATACAAACACCACAAACACACATACACACATACACACACACAATTACATAGACACACAAAAGAAAATGTGGTATATATTAGCAATGGCATTTTACTCAACCATAAAGAATGAAGCTGTACCACCCATTTACAAGAAAATGATGGAATTTGAAACCATAAAGTAAGCAGAAGAACCCAAACTCAGGAGAGAAAAATATCATATTTTGTCTAAAACACTGAATCCTAGATATATATGACATAAAGTTAAGAGGAGTACTCTTCAAGGAGAGGAAGAAAAGGGTCAAAGGTGAAAGGGTGGAAAGAAAAAAGATGTAAAAGGTGGGGAAAGGAAAACCTCACACTTGTTCTCCTATGTGTGAAAAGTCAAAGATAAAAAAGAAATCATAAAACCAGAAAGAATCCTACTGCTGAAGAAGAAGGAGCTGGGGAAGAAGTCCACGAGAGGGTGGCAGAGGCGGGGGTACAGAGTGAGGACATCCTAACGGAATGCACTGGATTCCAAGCTGGTGGAAGAGAGCACCATCAAAAGAAGCCTCTTAAAGCCGGCGCTGGCGCCGTTCGACCTCGTGTGACTGCGTGACTCATTGATCCTCTTGCTCCACATCCTGTCTTATCTGCTCTCTATCTATTTGCACATCAGCACCAACCTCTCCTCCATTTCCTTTCGCTGAATGGAGAATGTGAGCTTCCAGGACTGCCTGAAGAACTGTTTTCCCGGATCCCCTAAAGACAGAAAACTCCTCTATCCTTTCACAGTTTGCCTTTCTTAAACAAAGTAAAATGCTCTATTAAATTAAATGACTGGCTTGGTGAAGCTGGAAAATTCTGGCAGTACAGCAATGACTCAAAGAAACAGCGATGGCACGGAGCTTTGTGCTGTCTTCAGATAAGAACCTTTCTGCTTTTGCTCATCTGACGACTCAGCTCCAAAGTATGGCCATGTCTGTTTGAAATGAAGAATAGCCATGTTGGTTAAAATCTCTCCAGTTTCCAGGCAGTGCTGTTGCACACCTTTAATCCCAGCACTTGGGAGGCAGAGGCAGGTGGATTTCTGAGTTCGAGGCCAGCCTGGTCTACAGAGTGAGTTCCAGGTCAGCCAGGGCTACACAGAGAAACCCTGTCTCAAAAAAAAAAAAAAATCTCCAGTTTCACACTCAGTCCTGGAGCAGCCAGCTAGTCAGAGCCCCTCGTCCTACCCTGACTCTATTCACTCAAAACTTCACCTCATGGTACTGACCCAAACTGACCCTGCACCTCTCACCCCTGCCTCTCCACCTGACCCTGCACCTCCCACCCCTGCCTCTCCAGCCTGCCTGCAAGAGCCTCTCCTTCCATAACACCTCCATTCCCTGAGAATCCCTCTGGTGCTGACTCAGTACACACACACACACACACACACACACACACACACACACTTTCCTATAGACCCTCCCATCTCAGCTCCTTTTAGTTGCCTACCAGCTTGCCAAAGCATTATCTTCCAGAGACCTGACCGCTACGACATCTGCCTAGGATCCAGAGAGCAACGGCAACTGAAAACGCCACCCTACAATAGCAAGGCCAGACACCAACATCAAGAAATGCCGCAAACATAATAACTCAAGATGCCGAGACCTGAGAGAATACACAGCATGAACAGCCACGGCAAGATGCCTCCACGAGAAGGTAGCAACATTTGCAGGCCCTGAGAAATGCAATATAGCTGAGGTACGAGACAAGGACGTCAAAATGGCAAGTATGACTGCGCTCAAGGAGCTCGGCAAGGATATGACTAAACTCCTTCATGACATCCCGGAAATCTGGAACACTATGAAAAGACCAAATCTATGAAAAGGGGGCGGGCAGAGTAAGGAAAAGAATTTCACAAAAGGAAAAAAATTTAACAAAATCATAGAAGAAAATTTCCCCAAACTAAACAAGAAAATGCTTATTAAGGTAGAAGGTGTACACAGAGCACCAAATAGACAGGACCAGAAAATAAATTTCCCTTGACACATAATAATTAAATAATAAGGTTTCATCCCACATCAGAGATATTTAACCCTGTCATTCAGACCACTACAGAGAAGAATGGGGGGTAAAGGGGGGGGCGTAGGGGGTAGTGATGAAAACAGAAGGCTCTGATAATGAATCTAGAAAAGGTCTTTGAATTCAGTGATGATTTACATTAAAACTAATGCTTGAGAAGCAATTAATATGTGCCCTTCTTGCAAATAAGGAACCTTGCACACTTAGCTATCTAAATTTCAAAACAGACGTTCTGCTTGGATAACTGTCAGTGCTGGGGATTTGACATGCACTCACCTTGTGAAAACTCCTCCTTGTAAGCAATGAAGCAGAAGAAAACAATATTCATTTTCTTGCCCTGCTTTCTCTAAGTCAGCCTTCAACCATGAGTAGCTGAAACAGTGGACGACGAGTGTTCCACAAAGCACAAAGCTCAAAGTTAAAACGCCGAAAACATACTGTCCCTCAAGGAAGTACCTAACGGACAGGACAATGTCCGCAACTAAGTCAGTCACATAGATTATAATGCCCAAAACTGACATCACAAAATTGCACTTGGTATATTTCATCATGTAGGACTGTGCCTCTTGCTGAGCTATTCTTTTTCAGATACAAAAGTAAGGGAAAATGCCACAATGGATATTAGTGTATTTTGGGGGTTAGCATTGAATCGTAATTTCTACACTGAGTCTAGTTGGTGAAAGGAATATGGTTATATAGTTCAGTGACAGAGTGTCTATTTAACATTTATAAATTCTTATATTAAGTCCCTAGTACCAAAAATAAATAAATAAATATTATGAAATTGGAACACTAAAAACAAAAGTAAATAACTTTAACTTCCTCTTTTAAGAAAAAGTCTCTCTGCTCCAGATCCAGTGGTTCAAGGAGGCTTTGCTGTATCTTCCCCTCTGCTGTGATCTTCATTACAGATAACAATGTCTAAAACAGAACAAAATCATGTCATTAACTCTTAGCTATAAAGCCTGGACCATGGTGTTATCAAGATCTTGTGTTTCTAAATATAATATTTGCACTAAATATACTTTTTATATTTGGAAAAGTTGAGTCTCAAAATCATAATCATTGTTGATAATGTCATCTCAAATGCAAACACTTTCCATTTAAAACTGTCTCCTCACGGGATATTCATTACAGGACCATTTCAATTGGCCAAAAAGGACATGCAAACATCCTAAATGTTACCTGATTCAAAGTCACACTGCAGAGCCATAGTAGCAAACGCAACACACCCTTGGCCCAAAACCATGCATGTATACCGAAAGGTCAGCTTAGAGAGCTAGAAATAAGCCCACAGCCGATAAGTCCTTCGTAAGTGCCAAAAGCATGAGGGGAAAGACGGCCTATTTAGACATGGTGCTAGGGGTCTGCATCTCCACACATAGAAGAATGAAATTAGATTCCTATCTCTCACCTACAAAAATCAGTTCCAAATTAATCAAAGACCTTAATGAAAGGCTTAAAACTTTAAATAGAACTTAGGAAGAAAAACTGAAAACGCAGGCACAGGCAAAGGCTTTGCAAAAAGGATTCCAACAACTCACGAAATAATAGCAAACAGACATTAGGATTGTCACCTAGATTAAACACACACACACTTCTTTCTTTGTTTGTTTTTTTGGGTTTTGCACAGGGTTTCTCTGTGTAGCCCTGGCTGTCCTGGAACTCACTCTGTAGACCAGGCTGGCCTCGAACTCAGAAATCCTGCCTACCTCTGCCTTCCAGAGTGCTAGGATTACAGGCATGTGGCACTACCGCCCCACTCAAACACATACACTTCTAAACAATGAAACAACAACAAATTGTCTAACCAATGGACAAATGAATTGAACAGACAGCTCTCAAAATAGCAAATAAAACTAGTCAATAAACATTTCAAATATGTTTATTTATAGAAACATTAAGGAAACATTCATCAAAACTACACTGACAGGCTAGCGAGAGAACTCAGCAAGTAAAGCACATATTCCTTCTCCAGCAGAGGCCTGAGCTCCATTCCCAGCACCCACCAGGTCCCAGCACTCACATCAGGCAACTGGCAACTGTTGCCAACTTCTGTCAGGGGATGTAAGACAAGAGTATTCGTGGCACACACTCAGATGTGTACAAACATAACAACACACACATACATGTAATTAAAATACAGAATAGATCTGCAATAAAAAAAATAAATAACTACATTGAGAGTCCATCTCAATCAGAACATTAAATCATCAGGATATGGCATGGAAGACACCCTTATAGACCATGAGTATGGATATAAGTTTCTGTAGTCACAGCAGAAGTCAGTATGGAAGTCCCTTATCGGTATCAGCATAGACATCTACCAATGAGCGGATGCATGAAGGTGGGGAACAACTATTCAATAGTTGGCATTTGCAAGAAAACGAGTTAAGTTGCAGATTGCCGTGTTAAATTAAAGCAGCTTCAGAAAGACAAACGTTGCATGTTTTCTCTCATGTGCAGAACCCAAGCTTTAAAACAACACTTAAAAACAAAAGGAGTTCTACTGGGAAAAGAGAAAAGGACAATCAGAAAGGTGAGGCAGAAAGAGGAAGTGTTCGTGGTAGTGAACTAGGTGGACATATATGATCTGCATGCATAAGGACAGCGCTAATGTTTTCTGTACATTAGAGATGACTGTTTATTTCTAATCTCATTAGGTCACTTTTATGCCCACATGCACATATCTGAAATACGTAGACTGGAAGACAGGACATCAGATATTTTCATTCTTCCTATTGTTAAAAATAATCCTTTCTTAGGTATCATTTATTTATAATAAATATAAAACAATAAATAGAATATAATAAATTTATAACATATGATATATACTATAATAAATATAAGACTATTAAAAGGTATTGGACTAAATTAAACAACAGATTAATAGTTGTATAAATTCATTATATCCATTTTACCTAAAAATTCCATGGAGGATTTTAACAGGGTTGTGTTTATAAGTAGGCAGAAGAATATGTGCTCTTTTATAATCATAAAAATGGAAAGCTACCAAAATGAGAGGCCTGGCTCAGTACCTGTGACACTTATTTATAGTCAAATGATACAATCTTAAAGAAGAATAGTAGCTTTATTTGAGATATTAGGACAGAGGATATAGTGAAGAAACCGTCGTCTGCAACTGGAGAAAAGAGAACTTCTCCAGAAAGCGCCCGCCAGCACTGACCCTGGACTTCGGGTCTCTAAAACTGTGACAAAGTAAATTGTAATCTGAGGAGTCTGTGGAGTTCTACCTGAGCACCTCCGGAGAGAGGTGCTGGCACACTGTTCTCCGTAAAGAACACTCAGTCTCTAACAGCCCTGAAGGGAAGGATCACAAAGATGGACCCATGCAGACCTCTGCCTGCTGTTCTGCCTGCGTTTCACTTAGAAGCATTCTGTTTATGGGTCTACAGAATAACCCTGACGGTATTTTACTCTTCCTATGAAACATAAGTAAAAACTCTAATTTGTTTTCTAGATTCTTCCAGCAGACAGAACTATAATCAGGTGATTTCAGAATATTCAAACCAAAATACAATAGTTGAACTGAAATTTCACATAGAACTTTTAATGTAAGTAACTTACTCAAGGTTATAGGCTATTACACCCAAGGAGTCTGTGTATATAGTTATCAATCCATCCATGAAAAGAACTCCCTTTGCCTGACACGATTAAGTAAAATCCCAGCAGTTTTTCATTAACATTTCACAAGGTAGAGTCATTTCTAAGAAACAGAAACTATTATTACCAGAACATTTGACTTAATAAATTTGTTAATATAACAATGTCCACATTCTTGATTTGGCCAGACAGAACATAACTCCAACAGGAAGTAAATCTACACAATAAACAATGCAGCCTCCACACAGATAGCACACAACTCTCTAAATAATTACAGTTTTATAACTTGTCTTTCAGATAGCTCATCTTTACCTCCACAGTAGATCCCTGTTCCAACACCACCAGAGTAAAAATAACACCACGTACAAAATGTGGCTTCTCCTCGGGACTGAGTAAGGCAGCTGAATGCATTTCACTGACAGAGCAGCTCAGCTGTATGGCCAGCTGGCTGCCAGCCAGGAGAGATAATCTTTGCCCAAGTGCATAGCCATTCTTCAATAAAGCAGGTACGTAAAAGAAATTAAAACTGGGCAGGCTTCACTTAATCAACCAAACAATTCGTGTAAAACTAGACTTACTTGTGACAAATATAAAAGCCTTCTTTAACTCAGTGTTCCTTCTTGGAAAGCTTCAGCTTATGAGTTTCATTTCTTCACTGTCTAACTCTTTAGGAGAGGATACTAAAATGAAACCAGTCACCTGTTAGTCATATGTCCCACGTTATCTGTTGATAGGAGTCTGTACAACTCGGTGACAGTGCACCTCTTATGACCCTCACTGACGGTACATAGCATGCTTCCTTCTCTATGGGTAGATGCCAACCTTTAACATATTTACAATTTAATAGTTAAGAAAATATAATTAAGGGAGTGTGTCCTATTCATGACAGCTTTAAAATAAAATAAAATAAAATAAATAAAATAAAATAAAATAAAATAAAATAAAATAAAATAAAATAAAATAAAATAAAATACCTGGAAGCAAACCTGACCAAGGAACTAAAACTGACTGAATGCTACAATAAAGACATGAAGACACTGGAAGACAGACAGTGTTCATGCTTACTGACAGGCAGATATGATTGTAAAAAAATGGCTATATTAGCCAAAAATGATCTACAAATTCAATTTACTCCCATCCAACGTCCAATGGCCTCTTCCCAGAATTAGGTAAAAGTCCTAAAATTCATATAGAAGTACAAAGGGCAGCATGTAGTTAAAGCAGAAAGATATCTGATCTCAAATAATATCAGAGTCATCATATTAACACACACAGTGTGGTGTGAGCACAAATATAGGCATGCAGACCAATGACAGAGTGGATAACAGCGGAATAAGCCACAATTCGCCTTCACTTTGTAGGGGGAGGAGGCGATTATGTCAGTAAAGATGGCAGAAGTCAATTGCTGGGCGGAGACAGGTCCCAGTAGGAAGAGGAGGTGACTAGATAAGAGAAAGGGCTTTTGGGCCAGTCTTTGAAGGGAGAAGCACTGGTACCACGTGGACCTGGGGGCATTAGGAGAGGTGGTGGCCTCCACTACAGGGTGAATTCTAATACAGAAGAGCGGATGAGTTTAGGACAGAAGATTCTGGGTCCGGCGGTTGTGTCAGCTGGCTGGCTTTAAATATTAAGATTGTCTGGTGTTTTCCATTCATGACTATTCAGGGGGGCAGGAGAGAAGGCGCCGCTGTGTGGCAGTCTGTCGGTCGGTGGGTCGGTCGGCAGAGGCAGCCCCAGGGGTGGGTGGTCAGTGAAGAGCGAGCGATCACGGCTGTGTAGACAGCCCTCAGGCGGCGGCTGCTCCCAGAGCGTAGGCGGAGCAAGCATGCGGTTTAAACTTACACACAATATAACTCAGAGAAAACAGTCTCTTTAACAATGGTGCTGAGCCAGGCAGTGGTGGCACAACACCTTTAATCCCAGCACTCAGGAGACTGAGGCAGACAGATCTCTGAATTCAGGGCCAGCCTGGTCCACAGAATGAGCTGCAGAATAATCAGAACTACAGAGAAACTTGGGGGAGGGAGGGGAATGGTGCTGAGAAATCTGGATTTCCACAAATAGACGGGTGAAACTATTAAGTTATCAACTCTGGAAGTCTGAGACAAATGGCTGAGGTGCCTATCTGACCTAGAACCCCTCAGGCCCAATCTATGACAGGGTATGGTTAGCAAAAGCCCCCTCTACCCTGAACATTGCCCTTCCCCCAGAGGCTCTTTCATACACACACACACACACACACACACACACACACACACACACCAGCCATTTTGGTTACCTGTCCTCTTTTGTACGTTTGTCCTTCGGACTGCCGCACCTGGCTCCCCTCTCTTCCCTCTCCCTTCCCCTTCCCCTCCCCTTCTCCCCACATGGCCCAGCTCAGTCTGATCATGGCTATGCTCTCTCACATACCTATGTACTCTCTCCCCACCATACCTAGAAGTGGCCACATCTTTTCCTTCTTTTTTTCTTTTTTCTTTTTCTTTTTTCATTCGGAAACTAGATCCATATTTCTCACTCTGCACAAAAGTTGATTAAAGTTAGATTAAAGATCTTAGTATAAGACTTGAAACTGCTAATGGAAATCATACATAATATGCTTCAAGATTTAGGTAGAGGTAAGGATGTTCTGAACTGGACTACACAAGAAATAAACCCAAGAATTGGCAAATCAGGTTCTATGACATTAAGTGTCTTCTGCACAGCAAAAGAAATAATCACCAGATTAAAAAATACTGAGAAGGAAAAAAAATTTCCAATTACACATCACAGACACACACAAAGAGACAGAGAGAGAGAAAAAGAAGAGTCATGCAATCATATAATGTGCTAATGAATTTAATAGAAACTTCTCAAAAGAGAAAATGCAAATGCTATTAAACATTTCAAATATGTTCAACAGTCTTAGTCATCATGAAAATACAAATTAAAATGCTGTAAGATTCCACTTCGGTCCAGTCAGAAATAGCCAAACCAAGAAAACAAATAACAACAAGTGCTGGGGAAGATGCGGGGAAAGAGGGACTCTTACTTGTTTCTAGTGGATATATGAAGTTGTCCAGCCACGATGGAAATCAGTATAGAAGCTCCTTAGAAACTGAAAATAAAATTACCTTATGACTCAAGCATGCAACTGTCAGGTACATAAACTGAAGGAATCTAGGTCCACACACCACAGACATAGTTGCATGTTTTTATTGGTTACTTTTATATTGCTGCAGTAAGACACCATGGCCAAGGCAACGTATAACAGAAGGTAACTTCACTGGGCTTCCAGTTTCAGAAGCTTATTGTTTATGGTGGCAGAACGAAGGCGTGGCAGCTGGTGGCAGGAGCAGAAGCCAAGAGTTCACCTCAATCCACAAGCAGGAGGCAGAGCGACTAACTGAAAATGACAGGAGTCTTTTGAACCCTCAAAGTCCAACCGCAGTGACACACCTACACCAACAAGACCACGCCTTCTAATCCTGCAACCAGAGGCCAGGTATTCAAATATACAAGTCTATGAAAGCGGTTCTCATTCAAATCACCACATTCCACTTCCTGGACCTCCTAGGCTCCTACCATATCTTAATGCAAAATGTCTTTAGGTCAACTTGAAAATCCCCATAGTCTTTCATAGTCTCAAATACTGTTTAAAAGTCAAAATCCAAAGTCCAACACCTCTTCTGAGACTCTGTGAGGTCAAAAGGCAAAAGCAAATTGCATACAGATTATAATGCAGGATACACATTACTATAGAAAAAGGGGGGCTGGAGCACAGTGGGGACGTACTGGACCAAGGAAGACCAGCAGGGAGCATTCCAAGCCCTGTAGCAGGGTGTCGGACAGATGCAGACGGACATGCATCCATGCACCAGACTCCACCCACGCAGGCATGCCATCCCACACTTCACGGAGAAAGACAGTCTCCCTGGGTCTCTCCCAGAACGTCCACCCACATACTTCTTCTGCACAGTGGATTCTGTCTCCGCTGTGTGCTTCAGCGTTTGCTGGGAGAGCCACATCACCAGTAACGTGGCAAGAAGACACACCCTTCCACACAGTGTGTGAAAAGGCTCAACTGGTCACTTGCGAAGCCATTTCTTCTGTAAAGAATGAGTGATTTAAAATGACTCTCCTCAAAAGTCAGACCAAAGTATCAGAAGTATCAATTGCTCAATTATTCCTAAAAGGAGTAGGCTGAGGTAGTGAATACACTCTATATCTCTTGTTCGACATAATTTGATGGAGATCATAGGATCTGTGCATTTTCTTATAAGTAACTTTTAACTCAAAATTTTAAAGCGGGAAGCAATGGTTAATAGTTGCTGATTGGAAAAGGCAGCAATTACATCACTTTCACTGTGGACACTAAACCAACCTATTTCCCTGGCAACGGTAGGCTAGAGAGGAAGATAAACAAGCTCCTCCAGTCTGCACAGAAGGGATCACGTGTTCACATAAAACAAGTAGAAACAGAGGCCAGAGCTTGGTTCTCCCAAACTCCACTTTACATTTATAAAATGGGGGAGATTGTTCCCGTTAAGCGTTAAGGACTACATAGAGTTGATGATTAATGGAGTTTGGGGATATAGATCGGTTAGAAAAGCACTTGCCTTATAAACATGACAACCTGAGATCCCCCAGAATCTATGTAAAAATGTGGGGCATGGTGTCTCATTTTTTATAATGCCTGTACTGGGGGGGGGGGGATGAAAACAGGGGACTCCCTGGGACTGCCAACAGCTGGCACTCCGGCCTGAGTGGCGAGTCCACGCTGGTGAAGGGTATACACAGTCCCTGAGTCATCTGAAGTTGTCAGAGTGTCTCCTACCTCCGCAGGTGTGAACAGTCACATATCTTTTTCTTTTTTTCTTTGTTTTTTCTTTTTTTTTTTTTTTCTTTTTTCTGTTGTGGAGGATTAAAAAGGAATGTTCGAGCCGGGCGGTGGTGGCACACGCCTTTAATCCCAGCACTTGGGAGGCAGAGGCAGGCGGATTTCTGAGTTCAAGGCCAGCCTGGTCTACACAGTGAGTTCCAGGACAGCCAGGGCTACACAGAGAAACCCTGTCTCGAAAAACCAAAAAAAAAAAAAAAAAAAAAAAAGGAATGTTCGGAGGTGGCTCTTGGCAAGACGCACACAGGTACACGTGAACACTGGTTGCATCATGTATTACCAACGGTAAGCTATTCCTCACATCACCGGCCCACACCTGCCCGCGCCGCGCTTGTGACCTTCCCTCCGGGTCTCTGGAGGTTAACCACACAATGCAGGAACGCCAGGCGTCCTGAGGGACACGCTCAGCCACTCGGGAACAAGGTCCAGAGCCGAGCCAGGCTCTGCGACAGAGCCGGCCTCGGCCAGCGCGTGCCGGTCAGGCCACCTCCGGGGACCTCAGGCGGGCCGCCTCCCGCGGGCGGGCGAGTCGGCAGACAGCGGCCGCCAATCCGCTCCCCGCCGGAGCGCGAAGGCTCACGTGATCGGGGACGGGCTCCGGGTCACGTGGCCGCCGCCCCGCCCTCGGGGCCCGCAGTCGCGGCGCGCCGCCGTGTGACTCGGGATTTCGGTGCCGGCGGTCACCGAGGCGGAGATGGCCGCCGCTCTGCAGCGCATCGAGCAGCTGTCCAGTCGGGTGGTGCGCGTTTTGGGCTGTAACCCGGGGCCCATGACCCTGCAAGGCACCAACACGTACCTGGTGGGGACCGGCAGCAGGTAAACGCCGCCCCGCCCCCCGCAGCTCACACACCGGCCCGGCGGCGGGGAGGCAGCGAGAGGCCAGGCTAGCCCCCAGCGCGTCCCCGGCTCCGCGGAGGAGAGAGCCTAAGGAACGCACAGACTCCCGAGTCTGAGTCCAGGTCTGCTTGCTGTCTGGCTGCACGCAGGTGGTGACCGAGCGAGTTTAGGGGAGCCTGTGTGTTGTTCCACACTTGAAACCCAGTGCTTGGAATGCAGTCGCCCCAAATGCGAGGTCACCCTAGTCTACATAGCCAATTTCAGGCTTGGTGGGTCACAGAGCAAGGCCCTTACTCCCAGGCCCTCAAAAGCTTACAGTATTTGCTTCTTTGGTTTTTTGTTTGTTTGTTTGTTTGTTTTTGTTTGTTTTTGTTTGTTTGTTTGTTGCCCAGAACCTCCCAATATGAAAGCGACTGACTATATTGAATCCAGTCTCTTACAGAAGAGGGCAGAATTTGCTTCCAGTTCAACCCGAGTCTAAACCCGAAAGAGCAACCCAGCCTGTGGGTAGCAGAAACTAACTCGCTTCGCTTTTTCTACTAATCGCGTATGACATGCATAGCTTGTGTGCATTAAGTCACTATTACATTTACCCTTCTAGAGTAAAGGACTTTTACAAGCATCTGACTGTCAGGAAATGGACGTATTCCAAGTAGCGTTACAGCGTTAAGCGCCGAGTGAGGCCAGAGTGAAGACCTTCAGGCGTCTGCACGTTCAGCCGCAGAGTGCCTCACCTCTGTAGCCTGAGCCGCGCTTCCTCAGCTCCGGGCCATCTCTGCCTGTGTGCCATTTTAAACTCATTCTGAAGGCAGCGCCTAAGCCAGAAATTGCAGATAGTCTGAATAACCCTGGAGAAGGCCTTGCTAGAGATTGCTGTATGGCCCCAGTAAATTCAGTACATCCTGCTTTCCTCGGGGGTTGAAATAGATGGCAGGGTTTCTATGAAAGTGGATGAAGAACTTACTAGGGTGAACAGTTACTAAGCACGAATGTCCACGTATTCTACTTAAGTCATCATTTTATTTTTATAGGCTATTTAAGTAATAAGTAACAGTAAAATCATTAATACTCAGACTAAAGGGTGATTAGAAACAAATATTAACGGGGTCCAAATCAGATGTTCAAGACTGGTGTCGACTATTCCACATCACAAAAAAGGTCTAAGATTATGGCACTGTGCGCTGAACTCAGCGGCATCTGTATACTTCTGTTTCTGCTAACTTTGGGCTCATTGGCCAGGCCCTCCTTGCTAACACACATCCATTCTCCATCTTCATCAGAGCTTTGTACTCCTTTAAGTGCGATCCTAACTTCATGTGTGAATGTGTGTGGGAGCGTGTGTTCGCCAACTTCATTGAATTTACCTAGAATATAAACTAAGAGGGAATTTCCCCAAGGTAGGAAGCCCTTCCCAGAATAGCAAGAGCACACCATGTACTCAAGTCCTAAACTGATTTTTTAAAAAGAAAAAGCAAACGGAACACTAAGAAATCTCCCCTCTCCCTTTCCACGACTCCTCCTCCTCCTCCTCCTTCTTCTTCTTCTAGATATTTATTTATTCATTTTATGTATATAAGAACAAGTTGCTATCTTCAGACACACCAGAAGAGGGCACTGGATCCCACTACAGATGGTTGTGAGCTACCATGTGGTTGCTGGGATTTGAACTCAGGACCTCTGGAAGAGCGGTCAGTGCTCTTAACCACTGAGCCATCTCTTCAAGCACCCTTCTCACTTCTTGACCGTGCACAAAATAAGATCGATCGGTGGCCACTTCTGCTGCCATAACCAGACTGGCCCGTGCCATCTCGCCTTCCCTTCCATAAGTGGCCTGTGTCCTCAGACTGACCTGCGACAGGCCCTTTCTCGGGTTGCTCTTGTTGGGCATTGCGTCACAACAATGAAGACGTTAACACACTGCCCTGTTTTCTACACTCTGTTGTTCAGATGTTCATCCCTGCTTCCTTGACAGGCGTCACCTATTATGTTTATTAATAACATTCAAATTTAAAACAGAAGCCCAGCTTCAGTCAGCCTCACAGCTCATGGCTTTCTCAACTCTCCTCCATGGCTGGTGTTCTTCAGACTGAACCCGTCTGTCCTAGTAGAGTGAAGGGACCTTCCTGAATTGGTGGTCCCTGTCTTATAAACAGAACGATCTCTGTATTTGAGCAAACAAAACACCTAAACACGCCTTAACGTCTCCCCCGACACACATCCAAGCCATCTTGGAAATGCGTTGTTGACTACTGTTAGTCCGTTCAGTTCTTGCAGAGAGGTCTGCGCTAGCCTGCTGTCTAGCTCACCTGCCTCTGCTTTTGTCCCTCCTCGGGCTATTCTCCCAAAGGCAGCCATCTTGTTCACCCTCAAAGGCTCTGGTCCGGCCATGCCAGCCTTCCTAGTGTTCCAGAGACTTATTTCGCCCTCCAGACTTTGATTTACGTTCTCTTCTGGTTTTTCCACTCCACTCGCCCTTTAGAGCTCACGTGAGATGTCAGTTCCTTGTGACAGTCGGCCTCTCAGACTGTGTAGGTTTCCTGGTGTTCATCTCAACTGTAGGGTTTTTTTAAGTATATGTGTGAAATCCACTGTCTCTCTACTTGGTTATTTCCTCGTAATGGAAGATCAGCCAGGGTTTATTTCTGTATTCCCAGGCCCCAAGTCTTGGGCAGCAGAGGTGGCTTAGTGAATCCTTACTGAATTATTTGCTTGCATTTGTCTCTTAATTTTTGCTTCTGTTTGAGTTTTGGAGTACTGACAGCTTTAGCTGTTCTTCATCCTTTGTTTTGGTTAATTTGTAGACATCCCAGTTTACTAAGTCCCTGGTAGACCTATTCTGACATTTAATATGCCCGTACTCAATGAGCCTTTTCCAGGGTGTATAACAGTCTTCCTCTGTTCAAGAACCACTGACAGCTGACATTCTAGCCTTCCCTGTCAAAATTACTTTGAAGACAGATTTTGTACAGAAAAAAGTCCATAGAATTTAAACTACTTTTGGTGTGGCTCTTACTCTGAGAACTTCATATTTAAGACTATATCTGCATGATTTGCTCCTCCCTGTCCTGCCACTTCTCTCAGATTCATGGCCTCCTTTTATGTAAGTGTCATTGTTACATATACCAACACATAAATACAACCTGCTGAAGTGCTTTTAGTCTTTCTCGTATGTGTTTGTTTAGGGCTGCCCGCTTAGTTAGATAACCAATCAGAGGGCTCTTCCCTGGAAGATGGATTGATGCTTCCTCCCAGCACCACTCATCGCCTGTAGCTCTTTATCTAGGGCTGGGCCTTAAGATTTCTTCCATCCATGTTAGCATGTCAACCGGTGCCATTTTTCAGGGCTTGTGTAGCCGATCATACGGTTGAATCTCATGAGTGCCACCTCCCTGTCACCTGTGCAGAACACTGCCTTGCAGCAGACGTCCTGAGTGCCACCTCCCTGTCACCTGTGCAGAACACTGCCTTGCAGCAGACGTCCTGATTCTCTGGCTTTACAAGTCCCCCCAGCTGCCTTCCTCGGTGTTCTCCCACCCTCTATGTTGGGTTGCACTGTAGATGTATCGTCTAGGATTGGACACTCCAGGCAGCTAACCTTTGCCTGCGTTAGAATCCTGACTGCCTCCTAGCTGTGAGACTTGGGGTGAGATAATTATCTCACTAACATGGTCTTTATCTGTACAATGAATTTGATAGTATCTTCATCATAGGAATAGTATGCAGATGCAGATGAAAGTATTAAAAAAGAGCATCACAGTGTTCGCTTGAGCCTTTTACGAATACAGCTTGTATTTACAGAGACCTCCTGAGATAGGGCTGTTGTCTGTGACGGCAGATAGTGGAGTGACCGATACACTCAGAGATGACTGAACATCACAGTAATTATGCTTGGACATTACACATCGCATGTGTTCAGTTCTTTTCTAGAGCTGAAGCTTTATTTATGCCATGAGGAATGATTTCAGTGCTGGCTAAAGCAGTGCTGCTCTCCAGAGTCGCAGTGAATAGCTCTCATCCCGGCCGTCACCGGACCCTGGATAAGCCTGAAAGACCTGGGGTAAATCACTTAGCCCGTCTCAAGCCTCATTTCTTTCTCTACAAAAACTCCCTGGAGTTGATATGAAGAGTAAGATATAATAAATATGAGTGCCAGGTAGTTTAGTTCTAAAATGCTATCGGTATTATATTTTCCTCCTTAATAGTTGTTCAAACTCTTTCTTTTTGTTCCTCCAATTTATAACATCTGGATACTGCTCCATTCTGAGCAGGCTGTGTGCCGGGCCTTAGAGAAGTCCTGTAGCAGCTATCCAGGTGTCCTTCCTTTGCCAGTCTCAATCCTATTATGCCAGAACTGGCCAGTTAGGCTCCCGAAAACAAACAAGCAAAAACCTGCAAAGGCCTGGGAGCCACTTTCTCAACCTCCAGAGGCTGTGTTAACTCAGACTTTGATCTGCAAAGAGGCAACACAGCCATTCCAAAAGATCTATGTTGTGTGTTACTAGAGTGTAAGTAACCCTGTTTACTAGCTCTGCTCTGTTTTGTTCTAACTTTTGGTCACTATGATATAGTCTGGACTATAACATTTTAAGTTCAGTGTTAGATTGTCAGGTGTTTCACAACTGCTTCTTAGGAGGAGGACAGGGCAGTGGTTTAAATATTATCATAAGGGACCGTGTGGCTTAAACATTCTCGATCCGAGGCGTGGAAAGATTCCTTTTAAAGACCTTAAGGCCTTCAGAGTCGAAATATAATCCAAGTAATTCTAGTTAAAAAGCAGTATGAACTTGGAACAACATTTTTAAACACACACACACACACACACACACACACACACACCAACACACACAAAAAAACCAAAACCCACACACATAAACAGCCAAAAAAAAAAAAAAAATAGGATCCTGGCCTGGGAGTGTGTCATGATATAGTTGTGTATTTTACTTTAGTGTGACTAGTGGATAGAGGGCCAAGCATTGCCCAGTGGATTCCAAACGCAGAAATAAGTTGATGAACGCCTCCAGTCAAACAACGAGCTCCCTGCCCTCCTGCGCTCATGTTTGTAAGGTGAAGTGAAGGGATGTATCACTGTGTGTGATATAAACAGTGGGGATGTCTAGGAATGCCTTCCAATTCACTGCAACCCAGTCAAGCTCACCTCAGGCCCGCCCCTTCCTGTACCCAGTACTCTACCTAGAAGCCTCCAAATGATTGTCCTTTACCTTTTCCTGCAGGTCCTATTGCTTACGCCTTCTAAAGGCCTGTAAACCATTGCAGGCCTCACGTAATCACTTGGTAGGACCATACGCTCCCTCGAGCCAGCCAGCCCATTTACAGAGGACTTCACAGTGTATTTCCAAAGTGCATCCAGCCGCTCCTCAGTAAAGATTCACCATAAGGTCACTCTCCTCCCCAGGAGGAGGAGGAGGAGGAATTGCTTATTCCATTAATGTACGAATGGCATGAGTATGCTCCACCACATGCGCGTGGGGGTCAGAGGACAACATAGAGTCAGTTTCCCCTTCCGCCACGCGGGTTCTAGGATTGAACTGAGGGCCTCAGGCTCAGTTGCAAGTGCTTTTTCCAGCTGAAATACTTTGCACAACCAAGATTTTTTTTTATTTTATTTTTAAAAAAATTATACAAACTAAGCTTGTACAAATTATGGAGCACATATTTTGACACATACACACACACATATATATATATATCATTTATGTCCTCAAACACTTAATTTTTTATGAAAACTTTTGAAATCCTTTTGGCTTTTGAGATACATATATCTTTGTTACTAAAAGTCGCTCAGCTGTACAAGAGCACATGGGACGTCTGCTCCTACTTCCTCACTGACGACACCAATACAAGATGTGTTTGCGTATTGGCAATAGACATTAGAAACAAACCCATCAAATGTAATATCAGTGTTTGTATTATTTTTCAGGGTGTGTATTATGTTGAATGTGTTCCTGTGGGTGTGTGCACATGTGCATGCAACTGTGTGTGCACATATGTAAGTAAGTGTGGCGGGGATATTCCTCCTTTGCTCTTTACCCTGCTTTTTAAGGCATGGCCCCTCACAGCCTGGAGCCCACCTTTTGGCTCCACTGGCTAGCCAGGGAGGCCCCATCATCCGTCTGTCTCCTAGGTGCCCAGTGAGCCCTAGGATCTGAGATCTTCCTGTATGGCGTCTATGGGGACTCCCCGTCCACCCCCCTACCCTCCTGCCCTTACCCCCTTTTCCTCCTCCTAGCAGTGGAGTTACAGGCCAAATCACCATCTGCCTGCCATGGTCTGGAGTGCTGGTCATCCTGATTCAGGTCCTCAGGCTTGAAAAACAAGCAGATTACCCTCTGAACAGTCCTCCAGCTCCCCGTGTACTGTTTGAATGCCCTGAGAAATGCTTTCTGCTAAGTGTTATTTCCTTTGATTCTGGTCTTCCACATTACTCCCTCCACCCATCACTGGATAGCAAGCAGGGCTGTTTGTATTCCCGAAAGAACGGAAGGCATGGTACATAGGTAGCACATACACAGCTATAGATTGTCCCGTCCCGCGGGACTCAGTTATTCATGGGGTTCGAGGGGGATCCGGCCTGAAAATGAGAACAGATGAGATAGGAGAGTGAGACCAAGCAAAATTGTTGTCAAGGTCTGTTTATTGTAACGAGGACAGCGAGTTTTAAGCAGTAAGGAGGGGGAACGGGGAAGGTGATAAATCTGAAACAATCAGGTGAAATATCCTCGGAATGCGAGGGTGAGGAAGGTTGGGTAAAGGTCAGTTTGCTGAATAGCTAGTTCCTGTATGAGGTTCTGGTGAGTAAATGTTTAGTCAGTTTATTGATTAGCTAGTTCCTGGAGCAGCGGGTGAGGAATGGTGCTGAGTCAGTGGCATACATGACTTAGGAGTGCCTGTGAGATGGTTGCACTCCAGCCCCTTAATTTGAGAGTTTGTCTCCAACAGTGGATGACTAATGGATGGTACATGTCTGCCAAGGCTAACCTTTCTCAGCCCAAATAAGTGAGGCATTGCCATGGAGTCCCAGGAGTTAGAAGTTCGCGACTGGGTACTGGTGGCACGCGCCTTTAATCCCAGCAATCAGGAGGCAGAGGCAGGTGGATCTCTTGAGTTTAAGGTCAGCCTGGTCTACAGTGTGAGCTCCGGAACAGCCTGGTCTACACAGAGAAACCTTGCCTTGAAAAACTAACAAGCAGGGAAGGGGTGGATGAGGGAGCGGGGGAGGGAAAAGGGCATGTGGGACCTTTGGGGGGTGGGGAACCAGAAAAGGGGAAATGAATTGTAAATATAGAATATATCCAATAATAAATTTTTAAAAATGAAAAAAAAAGAAAAACTAACAAGCAAACAAACAAAACCACATAAATAAGTGTGTGAACTGGCCTTGAGGAAAACGGTATCCTCATTCTTTCATTTCAGAAAGCATAGAGAAAAGTCAGTCCTTCAACTGCCGAAGGAAGGCGACAAAAGAACCCCATCGCAGGCTAGCAATAAAAGATTTAAAAATGGCGGTCACGGCGTATCTCACAGCCACAAACTGGCTCGTGTTTTTCCTGCATGCTCCCCTACAGCCCTTCCCATGAAGGGCACAGTGTTTACTGTTAAGTCCGCTGTCTAGCACTGCACCGCGTCTGCACTGCCTTGGTCACACTGCACCTGGGCGTTAGTCCTCCCCACTGGAGCCTTCCCTCCTCTGGCCTCCTGGATGATCTCTTTCTCCTCCACGTAGTTCCTCCTCACTTTGTAGTCACATATGTGCATCTGGGTCTGGAGCGTTGGTGTGTGCAGTGGGTGCCGCTCCCCCATTAGTCTACCTGGCACACTGGTTCTTCCTCTACTGTTCCTAGAGAGTTCCCCATCTACTTCCATGCCCTACTGTTTCTTTATTCATTTATTTTTATGTAAATCTAGATTCCCACATCAGAAAACATGTTTATTGTATGATTTTGATGCCAGAATAATAGCGGCTCCCTGGAATGAGTTTGGCTGTTCTCTTTCAGTTTAAGAAGCACTGATGGTAACTGTACTTGAAAACTTTAGTAGAATTCAGCTAGTAAATGTAGCCATTGCTAGGCTGAAATTTCTTTGTGTAGGAATGTATCTATTTCTTGTATATTAACCATGGGTGTATGCGTAGGTGTGTGTGTATGAACTTATACACATATTTAGGAATACATACATGTATGTATTCCCAAATATAACTTCAGTTTGTATAATGTACTTGTGTATTTTCAGGCTGCTTAGCACTGGACAGCCAATTGACGTCTTCTCCCCTCGAGAGGCCACCTCTCCGTTCCCAGCTTTCTTCACTTGCCTATAGTTGTTATGTTGGGTTGAAGCCCTGTGGACTTTTCTCATGCAGTTTTTTATGGCTATTGGTGTCCTCCTTGTTCAGCCCGTGTTTGGTGGTTGTGTAGTGAGACTTTGTGGGGTGTAGCTTCTGATGTCACTAGATGAATCCTCACAGGAAATTCCAGGCCTCCAGCTCTTGCAGTCTTTCTGCCCCGTCTTCCAGAGTGTTCCCTGAGCCGCAGGGACAAGTGGACAAGTGTTTTGTAGATGTAGCCAGTGGAGCTGGGCTCCACGACTCTGTTTCCCGATTGGTTGTGTGTTTTTGTAGTGCTCTCCATCTGTTAAAAAGAGAGGTTTTGGGGGATGAAGAGATGGCTCAGTGGTTAAGAGCACTGACTGCCCTTCCAGAGGTTCTGAGTTCAAATCCCAGCAAACACATGGTTGCTCACAGCCATCTATAATGGGATCGGATGCCCTCTTCTGGTGTGTCTGAAGACAGCTACAGTGTACATATATAATGAATAAATAAATCAGAGAGAGAGAGGGAGAGGGAGAAGTTTCCTTGATGAGGGGTGTTTATCTGTGGGTATAAACCTGCTCAACCAGAGGAATCCGTGCCTGGAACTGGAAACCTAGCAAACAGCCCAGTGCTAGTGAAGCCATGGTTACCGAGGAGAATCTACAGCTTGTAACTTACTAAACCAGCATGATCTTAACATATGTGAATGAAACATATACTGTTTCATCCACAAGTAAGACCACATTTCTTTAAGGGGGTGTTAAATTCTGGTCCTTGAATTTATAACCGGTTGGAGGGCAGAGCTCGTAAGAGCACAGGCTCTGGCATCAGTGTATCAGAGTGAATGCTGATCCTACCATCTTACTGCAGAGTAACCCTAGGCGCGTTGTCAAACCTCTGGGTGTAAGGATGAAAGGCCTGCCTTGGAGAGAGTTTCAAATGGTGCTGTGTTTACTTTAATTGCTACTCGGGTGCTCGAGAACCCCGCCGACAGCTGTAGTTCACATTTATTTAGCTATAATTTCTTTCCAAGAACTTCCTTGCAGTAAAATATTGCTTTAGATTGGAGTAACATTTTCAAAGCAAAAGTTTGTATTTTCTTTAATTTAATGCAAGTTATCTATGTAAAGGTATGATAATGTGAACTTCGGGTTCCAACTGTGCTTGTCTTCCCTGTCCTTTGTAGGAGAATCCTCATTGACACTGGAGAGCCATCCGTTCCAGAATATATCAGCTGTTTAAAGCAAGCCTTGGTTGAGTTTGACACAGCAATCCAGGAAATCCTGGTGACTCACTGGCATACTGACCATTCTGGAGGCATAATAGACATTTGTAAAAACATCAATAATGGTAAGCAAAAAACCATTTAGCATGCTTGAGAAATCATTTATAATTTAAGCTATCAACTTAATTGATATTTTCAATTAAGTTAAAAATATTTTTAAAAATTGATTTTTTTTTTTTTTAGTGATACAACATGAATACTGTCAGTTTTAGCAGAGGTGACATGGGAAACTTTTCTTTCAATCCTTTCTTCCTAGACCCTCTGAGAAGCTAAGCTCTAGGCTCTGTGACGACCACATTCTCAGCCTTTAACAGCTGTTGAGCATTTCCTGTTTGTCAGGCGCTGTGCTGGACACTTCCCAAGGGTACTTACTGTAAGGCTGATGCTCTTAGTGTCTGTTCCTGAGGCCTTAAGGTAACTTTACGACAGCTGCTAAGATATATGGAAATCCAAGCCATGTATCAGTACACTGATAGTTTTCTCTTCCTGAAACCTACTTAGTACTGACATCTTTCCTATTCTCTTAAATCCTTTATTCTGCCATCACATTCCTAGATTGAGACAGCCATTGAGGGGCTGGAGAGATGGCTCAGCGGTTAAGAGCACTGACTGCTCTTCCAGAGGTCCTGAGTTCAATTCCTAGCAACCACATGGTGGCTCACAACATGGTTGTAATCTGTAATGGGATCCGATGCCCTCTTCTGGTATGTCTGAAGATAGCTACAGTGTACTCACATACATAAAATAAATCTTGAGAGAGAGAGAGAGAGAGAGAGAGAGAGAGAGAGAGAGAGAGAGAGAGAGAGAGATTGAACAATCATTCAGGCGCCTGCTGTGTGTCAGGACTGGGCGTGCACAGACAGCAGCAGTGAGACAAAGCAGCCGTGCTCCCAGGAGCCTCCACTCCTCCCAGGAGCGTCCCTGAACCACAGCACCCCAGCCTGATGCCACAGATGGCAGCCACAGTACAAACACCCTGAAGTGCAGGATAAAATTACCTTTGGGATTTCCCAAGAGAAAAACAGTTGTAGGGTCTATAGAAAAGAACAAATATTTGTAAAATTACCATTCAGATGATACAAAGAAATTAGAAGAGAAATTTGACACAGCTCTGTGTAGCTACTAAAATGTTAGTGCTCTTTTTGAGAATGGTCTTGCTGTCGGCCCTGCTGGGCCTGACTGAAGCCACCCAAGCTGTGTGTGTAGATCGGTGTGGCATGGAGACGGTTCCACGGCCTCCGCTTCTGCGCGTTCCCTCCCTGCATCCCCGGTGCCACACCCTGACTCCTCCTGCTTGTACTGCAGCTAGCCTGCTTGGTAGAATTTTACTATTTCGTTGCTGCTAGGGCGAGTATGGCTCAAGGAATGTTCAGTGCTGGCTACATGTATTCTTTTAAGCTACATGTATTCTTTAAGCTACATGTATTCTTTAAGCTACATGTATTCTTTAAGCTACATGTATTCTTTAAGCTACATGTATTCTTTTAAGCTACATGTATTTTATAGGCCGTATTAAAATGTATAAATGCCATTTATACAGTTTCTTTGGCAATACAGAGTAAATTTGGAGCAACTGATGACAGAGGTTTTTAAAAACAACAGTGTACGGCTGGAGATTTTACTCAGTGTTTAAGAGTGTGCCCTACCCTTCCAGACAACAGGAGTCTGCTCCACAGCACCTGTCACAGCCATGTGTAACTCTGGCTCCAGGATCAGATGGTGTCTTGGGCATCAGATGCTCCTGTGGGCACTACACACATGTGGCATGCATTCACACAAACACATATAAGTAAAAACAAAATCTTTACATTAAAAACAATCAGTATGGACCACCTTTAATCCCAGCACTCTGGGAGGCAGAGGCAAGCGGATCTCTGAGCTCGAGGCCAGCCTGGTCTACAGAGGGAGCTCCAGGACAGCCAGGACTACACAGAGAAACCCCGTTCTTCTAGAAGGGGGAAAGTCGGTATAAGTGTTATTTCTCCCTCTGTTCTCTGTGCCACGCCCTGACCTTTGTAACGTCCAGTTGGACGGACTGTGGGTTCTGTCCTTCCGACTCGGAACCTTCCGGGCTCTGTTTGATCCCCACCCTCACACCCCACTCCCGCCACAGAGCTGCCATATTGACCATCTTAATACTGTCACGGATCTTACTAAAAACTGTCTGGTGGACATAGTGGCCATGTTTACAACCCACTCTCCTGTCAGCGAGTCATCTTACCTATTCCAGTGTCTCTGCCTTCCTAGGCAGGCAGCATTGTCTTTAGACGCGCGATGGCGGCTTGCCTCAGTTACAGCACGCGCACTCCCAGCCTCTGCTAGTGTAGCGCTGCTCTGCTCCCTTCCAGCTCCCACGCCATCTTTACCCACTGCTCCTGTAAGTCACGTCTCACCTCTGCCGCAGTCCCAACACTCTCACCCTGCCTGCGCTGTCTCTTCAGCCCCAGGAACATCCGCTGAGTGAAAGCTGCACTCCCACAGCTACGTCCGGCTTTTGCTTGTATCCGCTGAAGCTGCTGTCCTGGTTAGATGGCTGACACTGCTGAGCGGGGAGGCACTGGCTTCTTCCTATCAGTGAGGAGTCAGGTGTGTCAGCTGTCGGGGTTACCGCCTCTGCGAGCCCTGTGAGCACTGACAGCATGGGTGGACTTAGTGTGAAGTGCTGCCGGCTCGGTCACTGTGCCACGGGCACCTGGAGAAAGGTGCTCGCCCTCCAGCTCACTCTCCACCAGACCGTCTCCCCGTCACCCCCCGGGGTCAAGAGCTAGCCGAGGTTATGAAGGACGACTTTACATGTGTGCACAGACTAGAAATGACTAGAAAGCCGCAGTGGCTTTTATGTGACCCAAAGGGGCATGGAGACGAGGACACTTTGGGAACGTGTGAGCTAGCTAGTTCCATGGCAGAGGGACAGTGCTTTCATTCTGTTGTCCTGTCGTCCGGATGCTAGGCTTTGTGCAGCCACTGGCGGGTGTCACCCGTGTGAGGGCTGGAAGTATGACTTAATATATTTACATGTTTTATGACTAGGCACTACCTACTGCATTAAAAAACTTCGACGGAATCCTCAGAAAGAAGAAATTATAGGAAATGGAGAACAGCAATACGTTTATATAGAAAATGGAGACGTGATTAAGACCGAGGGAGCCACTCTCAGGTAACTAGCTAGCCCTGATTTATAGCCTGCATGTATGCAGTATAAAGAGGATGGAGACAGGTCGATGTGTGTGCGTGTGTGTGTGTGTGTGTGTGTGTGTGCGAGGAATCATGGGTACAGAAGAAACCTGACACCTTTGGCGCTCTCAGGAAAGAGAAAGAAACAAAGACCCTTCGCTCCATCTGCTCTCTTTAATTGTTCTAGGTGTAGTTTAAATTCATACCACTGTTGAGAAATACAGACTTGAGAAGACTAGATACAGGCATGATTGCATAGACATGGAAGGCCGACTCCGGAGTGTGCCGTGAGTTCAAGGCCAGCCTGTGTACCTAATAAGTTCCCGTTGGCTTGGTTACAGCAGAAGACCCTGTCTCAAAAAAGCAAATTTATTTATTTTAAAAGTTAACATTTCTTCCTTGCGTGAATCAGGGAATTACCTAAACCTCAATGTAGGGCTTTTCCCAATGTTCTCACTTCTAAAAAGAATAAATAAATACTCTCGGGGCCAACCTGTTTCAGAGATAAAGTCTTTCCTGCTCTGATTTTTTGAGACTGAGCTAAGGATGGTCCTCTGTCTCCTAGTCTGTCCTTGCGTCCGTGTCGGAGTGCCCCCTGCGCTCTGCACTGCGTGTACTCAGGATTACTTTTAAACCTTTAACTGTTTTTCACCTTCACCACTTCCCTGACCCCGTCAAACTCAGTTAGATTTTTGCCTCAACAGTGTTTGTTACGGGCAGCAAGTTGGTCAGTGGGTCAGATGTTTGCCGCCAAGCTTGACGGCGTGCGCTCAGTCACTCAGACTACACAACAGGAGTAGAGACCGGCTCCCAGAAGATGTGCTCCTCCCTCCACAGACACCATGCCCCACCCAGCACCCACATATAAACAAACATGCAATTAAAACAATTAAAATGGAGCACTTGCTGGCACTGTCTCCTGCTGCTCCATCTTCCCTAACTGGCTGTCTCGAACCTTTCCCCTTTCTAGTCTGCCGCTACCCCTGTCACTAGAACCTTTGATCATTCCCGCTAGCCACGAGATATTTAGCTCCATGGTCTAGCCCAAAACAATGTTTCTGGTCTTAACTCCGCCTGCCCCTCTCACAGCCGCGATGAGCCGTGTGTAAGTGCTGCGTGCGGCTGTTCTGGCCGCCTTTGTTATGGCCTCCCTTTCCCTGGGCCTTGCCCCTTCCCGCAGGCTCTTCCCCGTAAACTACTGTTTCCCGTTCACCAGTTACTTCGAATACTCAGTAACACTTCTCAGGCACGTCAAGTCAAAACAAAAAGCTTCCTGGTTGTGCGTGGCCTCCAGGGCTCTGCAGGACTGCTGCAGGCTGCTTTGATCCTGTGACTCCACACGCCTCTGCACTCCGCTTCCAAGGTCCTCGCATGACAGCACAAAGAAAAGAACACGGGGAAAGTTTTATGTGGGAGGCTTCATGGCCAAGCTTTCTATTGCATAGCTAGACGTTCAGTCATGTTTCATACCTGACTGTAGAGATTCAGGGATGTAGAGTTTAACCTCATGCCGAAGAGAAAGAAGAAAGAAATAGGACTGGTGATGAGCTAGTCATCCTCTTACACAGGTGCGGTGACTTGAATATGCTTGGCCCGTGGGAAGTGGCACTATTAGGAAGTGTGGCCTTTCTGGAGTGGGTGTGGCCTATTAGGGAAAGTGTGTCACTATGGAAGCGGGACCTTGAGATCTCACATATGCTCAAGGCTGTCCAGTGTCACAGCCTTCTCTTGGCTGCCTACGGGTGAAGATATAGAACCCCCGGCTACTCCAGCACCATTCTTCCCATCATGATAATAACGCACCAAACTCGTGGAGCTGGAAGCCAGCCCCAGTTAAATGTCTGCCTTTGTAAGAGTTGTCTTGGGAGCCGGGCGTGGTGGAGCATGCCTGTAATCCCAGCGCTTGGGAGGCAGAGGCAGGCGGATTTCTTAGTTCGAGGCCAGCCTGGTCTACAGAGTGAGTTCCAGGACAGCCAGGGCTACACAGAGAAACCCTGTCTCGAGAAAAAAAAAAAAAAAAAAAAAGAGTTGTCTTGGTCATGGTGTCTCTTCACGGCAATAAAACCCAAACTAAGACAACAGGCATATTCCAAGTTCACCTTTGTGTCCTCATGAGGTCCCCGGCACGTGGGAGGCGCCGAGCATCCCACCAGTGGTGTTGTTAAGTCGGTAAGCAGTGCGTTGTTGGGCATGAGAGGACAGGACACGAGTGTCCCCTGCACTCCCAAACCTGTGTGCTCTGCGCCAAGGTGCCCGTGGCTTTTAAAGCTCACTGCTATAACTTATATACCAGCAGGCTTGGGGTAGGTTTCTTAGAAATAACACAAGTGTGTGCACGCACACGCGCGCATGCATACACACACAGAGAGAGAGAGAGAGAGAGAGAGAGAGAGAGAGAGAGAGGGAGGGAGGGAGGGAGGGAGGGAGGGAGGGAGGGAGGGAGGGAGGGAGGGAGAGAGAGAGAGGATGGACTCAGCGGCATGGTATTTTGAGCATCTAAGAGGCCCCTGGTTTTAATTCCTAGTGCTGCAGGAAAAACAAAAACAATAGCAACAAAATACATAATAGATAGTTAGATAATTGATTGAATTTTCTCATAATAAAAGAGAAATAAACATTGTCGTTTTCTCCTGCTGTGATAAACAGTATGTCCAAGGCAAGTTACAGAAGAGAACATGTGCTTTAGCCTTTGTTTTGAGCGGTAGAGTCCATGACAGCAGAGCAGAGGCAGGGGCGGGGACAGCAGAGAGCCTGCACCCTGGTCTGCAAACAGGAAGCAGAAGCATCTCTGACAGTACGTCCCCTAAGCTGAGTCTAGTTCTTTGTTTTTGGAGACAGTTTCTCAGTGTGGCCCTGGGTGTCCTGGAACTCACTCTATAGACCAGGCTGGCCTCTAACTCATAGAGAGCCCTCTGCCTCTGCCTCCCACAAGCTGGGATTAAAGGTGTGTACGACCATGCCCAGACTTTTAAAGACCTTTCGTTTCGATATTTAATATTAATGATTTGGTTAATTTTTATTTTTTTGCAAAGGGGAAAGTCCAGCTTATTTCAGTTTCTTAAATGCTGTTATATAATAGCGGATTTGTCAAATGTCCTACGAATTCTAGAGACATGCTTGTTGGTTTTCTCCATAGCGTCAGTGTTTCTTCATTTGTACAGTACTGAAACCCAGTTGGACTTTTCTCTATTTTATTGGTTCAATGTATTTCTTATTCTGTTTGGTAATCTGTCTGTAACTGCTTTGTAATAGTGCTAGTGAGTTGGTAGGGCATGTTTTTAATCCCTGAATGGGGCTAGGGGGTGGGGTGCACAGTTGGATCTCTGAGTTTGAGGCCATCCTGGTCTTCAGAGTAAATTCCAGGACAGCCAGGGCTGTGCAGCAAAACCTTGTCTTAAAAATATGAAATAAAGGGAGGGAGGAATAGAAGCCGAATTGGGAGGGATAGAGGGGCTGTTTCTACAGTGGTTAGGGCCAGCACCCACACCACGGCTCCGGCAGAGCCAGGTTAGGGCCAGCACCCACACCACAGCTCCGGCAGAGCCGGGTTAGAGTCCCAGCACCCACTCCACGGCTTTTTGGTATGGAGGATTGAGTTCGGGGCCTCACGTGTTCACATCTTTTACCTCTGAGCTACAGCCACGGCCTGAGCATTTGTTAAACAGATTTCACTATTGTTTTAACCACCTTTCCCCAGTGTCCCCTCGGCTTCCAGATCCCGGATCCCCAGCTCCTCGGCCTCCAGGGACTTCGAGGTGGTCCTCCGCTTTCTGTGCCTGCTTAGTCCTCAGCTTTGTGGTGACGCCCCGTCGCCCGCTCTCACGTGTGGTGACGCCCCGTCGCCCGCTCTCACGTGTGGTGACGCCGGCGTCGCCCACTCTCACTCAGCTGTGCTCTACCCGCCCGTTCTTTTCATCCCTGTTGGAATTACATCTTTACCAAAAAACAAAGCAAAACAGCCACCTTTTCTGGGGGTTTTAGAAGAGAACATATGTAGATATGCACTCTACTGTCTTTAACTAAAAACCCACATCGAGTCCCTAAGTATTAAATATAAATAGGCAGTTATATTCGCCCTATTCCCCTAAATAGCTCATTATTGAGAGTTTTATTTAAAATATTTCAAGAGCATACAAATCAGTCTATCTAAATCACACAGAGAAAGGCAATTGAGTTAGTCTCATAAATAAATTTAAGCTAAATAAAATGAAGTTTGAGCAGTTCTCATCAGCATTTACTGCTGTCTTCTGTGGTTCACCCATGGAATGTGGAAGGCCAGCAGACCGACCCCAGAGCTCGCTCTCTGTGCAGCGGATCCCGCTTGAGTCTGGGTCGCAGCCTCTTTTCCTCTGACCACTCAGGCTCCCGACGGGCAGGGCCCTTCTTGTTTTCCACCGTGTGTGTGCTTGCAGTTCTCGGCTCTCAGTGGCATCTGGATTCACTTCTCTGTCCTGACCCGCTGGCTTGGTGGTTCATGTGCGTCAGGAAAAGAGGGAAGGCACGCCAGCGAGGGTAGACCTTCGGGTGCCTGAGACCTGAAGAGCTCTCTGCAGAACGAATTATTTAGACTCAGCTCTTCAGTCACTGTTGAGATGGTTATAAAACTTAATGTGAATATAAATAAAAGCTCTTAAAGACATTTTCCTCATGACTTAAAGGTATCATAATCAGTTTATAAGTTTAAGGGATTTTTGATACTAAATATTAATTATAGGCCATCCTGGGCTTCATTATGACGTTTACGCCCGCCTATGTGATCTCATATCCACCTCTTCCACCCTCCATCTCTCCTCCTGCCCCGCTCTGCTGAGCCTTTCCTCCTGCCAGCTAGCCCCTGCTTCCCAGCCTTCTCTCCGCCCCGCTGCCGGCCGGCAGTGCAGTTAGGACTGCTCAGGGCGTGGCTGAGGCCTAGAGTGTGGGCAACCAAACTGACTGCACTACCAAAGAGAAGCGTGAGAGGTTCTGAGTATCCATAGTTAGGCTGGGGTAAGGTGTCTAGTTGAGTCTAAAGGCTTGTTTATCTTTGGTTTTGTATCACATTGTTTTAAATATTTATATGGCTTACAAATACTCTTGATATTAATTGGCACCTTATTTGATTTTTTTAATGTTTGAGTGTTTTACTTTCTCTCTTTCTCTCCAGCCTCTACACTTACTTAACAAATATATTAAACAAGTATATTAAATATATTAAAGAATGTTTCTCTAAAATTTGTATATAAATACTATTAGAGTAAAATTTTATTTTTGGAACATGTAGCATTGTGCCAGCTATTATGAAGAGAGCTTAGGCATTTACCTATAAAAATGTAATAATGTAGAGAAATACAATGAAGTAAATGAAAACTTCAAAACATGTAGTTTTCGGTTTTTTTATTTGTTTTTTATTTTTTATTTTTTTTTTACTTTTAGCATACAAAATTGAAAAACTATGTTAACTAAAAGTGCTGTTCCTGAGGTTGATTTTCATTTATTTTTCAAATTTGTTGTAATCATCTTATTTATGAAATAAGAAAATATGTTATTAAGTGTGTACTTCTGGATAAGAAACATGATCTAATAATAGGAGATCTTTGTCTGCGGTCAGTTTTCCACAAGCAAACCTGGGGGAAAATGGAACTCCCTCCATGGCAGCGTGTGCTAATGTCTTGTCTATAGGTGACAGCGTGTGCTAATGTCTTGTCTATAGGTGACAGCGTGTGTTAATATCTTGTCTATAGGTAACAGCGTGTGTTAATATCTTGTCTAGAGGTAACAGCGTGTGTTAATATCTTGTCTAGAGGTAACAGCGTGTGTTAATATCTTGTCTAGAGGTAACAGTGCTAGTGTCTTGTCTATAGGTGACAGCGTGTGCTAATGTCTTGTTTATAGGTGGCAGAGTCATTCACTTGTAAGAATTCATACTTGTAGATTTACGGTTCATAACTTGTGCTCTTGCCTAGAGTTTTATACACTCCTGGGCACACTGATGATCACATGGCTTTACTTCTGGAAGAGGAAAATGCCATCTTCTCTGGGGATTGCATCCTAGGAGAAGGGACGACAGTATTTGAAGACCTCTATGATTATATGAACTCCCTAAAAGACTTACTAAAAGTCAAAGCTGACATTATATATCCAGGTGAGTGATGTCTTTTGATCTAGAAAACCATTCTCTTCCCATGATAAGGAATGTCCATTTGGCTTGCCTCTGAGTTGAACTATATAGGGAGACAATGCGAAGGCTTTGTATTAGCATATACTAACTGTTTGAGTACCGGGCTCCAGGATGGCATCTTCAGGAATGTATTATATAGTTCATCTCAGCAGACTGCATCACCCTCTTCTGCGCCCCTCTCTGAAACTTTAATTTATTTAAAGATTGTTTTAATAATACATGTTTTGGGAGATGCATGTTGGTGCAGTGCCCATGGAGTTGGCAGAGGGTGTCAGATCCCCTGGAACTGGAGTTGCAAGCAGTTGTGAGCTTCCTTACCTGGGTGTAGGAAATGGAACCCAAGTCTTCTGTAGCAGTAGTTCATGTTCTTAACCTGTAAGCCGCCTCTCCAGCCCCTCGTTGCTCTTTTTTTTTAATCTAGATTCTGCATATGCGTGAAACATGATAGTTGACTTTCTGAGGTTGATACAATGATCCATCCATTTCCCAGTAGATATTTCATTCTTATAGTATAATAATATTCTGTGTAAAAAAAAAAGTATATAGCCGGGCGGTGGTGGCGCATGCCTTTAATCCCAGCACTTGGGAGGCAGAGGCAGGCGGATTTCTGAGTTCGAGGCCAGCCTGGTCTACAGAGAGAGTTCCAGGACAGCCAGAGCTACACAGAGAAACCCTGTCTCGAAAAACCAAAACAAAAAACAAAACAAAACAAAACAAAAAAAAAGTATATAAATACTTTTTTCACTTTCTTTCATCCATTGACAAGCACTTATGCTGTTTCCAGAACTTGCTATTGCAATTAGTGCCAAGATAACATGGACATTTAGGTATGTCTCTTGGCATGAAACTGTTGGTTTCTTTGGGTATATATACCCAACAGTGGTACAACTAGATGGTGTGACAACTAGATCATGTGATAGTACTATTTGCAAGTTGGTTGTTTGGTTGGTTTGGTTTGGTTGGTTGGTTGGTTAGTTATATTGGGTTGGTTGTTTGGTTGGTTGATTGGTTGGTTGGTTTGATTGGTCGGTTGGTTTGATTTGGTTAGTTGGTTGGTTTGGATTCAGTTGGTTTGGTTTGGTTTGGTTTGGTTTGGTTTGGTTTGGTTTGGTTGGTTATATTGGGTTGGTTGGTTGGTTGGTTGGTTATATTGGGTTGGTTAGTTGGTTGGTTGGTTGGTTAGAGTTCGGTTGGGTTTGGTTTGGTTGGTTGGTTGATTGGTTTTGTTTTGTACAGCATTGAGCATGGAACCCAGGGCCTTGTACATGATAAGCAAATACACTACCTCCAAGCTATATCCCAGCTCCATTTTTCACTTTATGGAGAACCATCTTATTTCTGTATTTACCATACTAATTTACAGTTTCATTAGCAGTGTTTAAAGGTTCTCTTTTTCTATATCCTAACTAGCGTTTCTTATTTTTTCTTTTCTGAAGATAGTTCTTCTAATTGGAATGAAATAAAATGTCAGTGTAGTCTGGATTTGCATTTCTCTGGTGGCTGATGGAATTAAGTATTCTTTTCATATATTCACTATTTATACCTCTTTTGAAAATTGCTCCTTTGAGACAGTTTTAGGTACGATGATGCGTGCTGCCTCCCCAGTACCTACTGCAGGAGGATCCTGTGTGATAAATTACTATAAATTCAAGGCTACCTTGAGTAGCCCAGCAGATACTGAGCCAGGCAGGACAGTGTGGTGAGCTCTTGTCTCTATTCATTTTCCCACTTACTGACTGCATTATTTGGTGTTTTGGTATTATGGCTGTGCATGTATGTACATATGAGAGAGAGAGAGAGAGAGAGAGAGAGAGATATCAGAGGACAACTTTCAGGAGTTGGTTCTCTCCTTCCACCATGTGGGTTCTGGGGCTCAAACTCAGGTTATCAGGCTTAATGGCCAGTGGCCGTCTTACCAGCTCCCCTCTGATTTTGTTAATGTAGAACTTTCATGGCGGTTGTGTGGCTTCTCCTGAAGAGATGCAGATTACTTTAGTTCATGCTTGCAGTGCAGTGGGAGCTCTGTAAAGGACCGCCTCTCTGGGTGTGTTTTAAACTCGGATGATTGACAAGTACTTAGTCTTGTGGCTTGAAATGCGCCAATCTGTGTTTGCAGGCCTTCACAGTCCTGCTGACAAGTCTGCTCTTATTTGAACATTTTCCCTTGTAATTTGGCATGGCCTGCACAGCGTCAGTATTCTTTAACTGTTCCATACCCTGGGCATCTCCAGTATAGCACGGTACGGAAGGCCGTCTCCTGCTCACAGTTTGTCTGGGGGCTGGGATTCTAAATGCTTCCTGTCCTTGAGTGCCCATTTCTTTCCCTACATTTGGGAATCCTTCTGCTGTAACATCACTGAACACATTTGATGTGTCTTAGTTTCTTTTCAACACTACACATGCATAGGTTTGCTGTCTTCATCTGGCCCAGTCTTGAGTGTGTGGCTGTGGTTTGTTTTCTGTCTTGCTGACATTCGAATGTAATAATTTCGCGGTGTCTTCAGTCCTTGACGCTCTTTCCTGCCAGCATCACTTCTTCCACTGGGGCCTCCCCGCGTGTGTCCAGGAGCCACTGCTAGCCGCAGTCCTCAGCTAAGCGGGTTCTCACTTCTTTCCGAGGCCCCCAGTTTTTATACCCAGCGATGGCAAGTGTCCAAGCCAAGACATATCCACAGAGTTCCTCAACGGACGTGAGAAAATTACTAGGAGCCCGGCATCTGCAGGACTGAAGCACCTTGCAGGAAGGTGTCGGGGGGCCCAGGCTTAGAGCTGTCAGTCCTGTCCACACACATGCACAAATGCAGCTCCTAAGGCCAAGCAGTTGTTGGCCAAGGGACCACTGCTTTCCATGAGCAATAAAGTAAGTGCCTCACCTCACAGAGCGGGGCCATAGTCACCCCAACCCCACAGCCCCGTCCCTTCCTATTCTCTGAAGATCCAGGCAAATCCACATTCACACCTGCCCCTCATTATTGCTTCTTGCAGTCTTCTTCCTACAGACAGACACCATGCAACCTGTTCCCCAGCTCACTAACTTGGGGTTATTTCTTGATTTCACGTCCAGTATAGCTCATCCTAAACAATAAGCCCCTCTCAAGATTGCCCTGGGCTGTAGCACTCCAAGATGTGGGAACAGACTAACAAGCCGAGGCTTCTCCATCTGCTGCGGTATAAGACTCGCTCACACCAGGTCCCTAACGTAGATTTAAGGCCTTCTAAAGCTGTGGGTCTCTCCGACCACGGGGGCTGCCGGGCCGCTGACATCAGGGCTGCCCCACCCCCCACCCCCCCCACCCCCGCTGTGCTTGCAGCGTCAGCTTCTGTCCTCAGGAGCTCAGGTGGAACTGGAGATTGTTTCAAGCCCGCCTCTGAATCACCTGTGTGCTTGGCCATGCTTCTGGTTTCCCAGGCTCCTCCCTTCCTTCTCCTCAGTGCAGTTTGATCTGTTACCCTGACTCTTCTCACCCATAAAGCTAAACAGAGGGAGCTCCTAATGGCCTCCCCACCCCACCCTATATCTTTAAGTTCCACCTCTGGCCCTTTCCTGGCTGAGAGCCACATCCATAGCACTTTCTGTAAGGAGCTTTCTTCAGCATTCACACAGCCATGACAAAACTGTCGCAGCAAAACAAGCTTAGGAGGAGACAGGAAAGTGCCTCGATCGCTGTTGTTTTTATTAACTGACTCTGACTTCTCTTATAAACTACATTTTAGCTGTCAAACCTTGGGTAACACCTGTCCGCTGAACTTTTTTTAACTCACAATGTTGATATGTCAGGTTTCCATAGCAACTATAAACCGGTACATATCCGATCTCCAGAAGAAGAAACTGTTATATGTCAGATGTCACTGCGCTGGTTACAATACGAATGTACTCTCTGTCACAGAAGCTAAGGGGGAATCCAGCAAGAGTCCTAGAAGGGAAAGGGGGAGTGCTTAATTTTGTAACTTGCTCCTAACAAAACAGCCATGGGAAGATCTGTCAGTTCACCTACATTCTCCCATGAGTTCTCCACGCTCAGGAAATAGTAAATGTACCATATGGCTGGGCGTGTGTATCGCCATGACATGGGTGGAGTAGGTACTGATGGCCTCTGTGAGACAAGGAGCTGTTGCTGGGCACTCCTGAGCTAGAGACCAAGAGAGGCAAAGGGTCTCTGGTGTTCGCGTCCCGTGAGCCTCTGGTATTATTAGCAAGGAAGGTGTCTTTATGTAAATTATGCTCTGTCACCATAGTTACCATATAATAAAGACTGCATCCCTTTGGGTATCATCCAGGGACCTTTATCTAGGTCTGTGTTTAACAAAGCCCTATGAGGTAGGTGATGGTTCACTACACAGCTGCAGAAACAGGCTCACAGACTCTTTTCCTCTCAGGGCTGAGACGGAACAACCTGTCACAAAGCAAAGGCCAGTGCTCTTTATGTGACCCCAGGTCAGCCTGCTTCTGGGTGTTTTGTTCCCAGAGATTTTAAAGATCCCTTTTTGTGGACTTCTGTCCCGTGCACACTGTTCAAAGAGCAGGCAATTTCAGGCTAACTGCGTATGGCTTGTCGCAAGTTCTGAGTTGCTACATTGGCTGTAAGACTTTAGTTCTGCTGTGGGTCTCAGCCTGCTAGTGTGTGCTTTCAGTCGTTGGTTAGTAAGCTCACCACAGTGGTGAAGACACACCCATGGTGGTTAAGAACTGCCTGGTGGGAATCAGCCCCGCCCTCGTTAGCTGCATAGCTGTGGGCAACTTATGTCCCTTCCCGTGGGTAGTAATAGTACCCACCTCCTGGGGTCCTCGTAAGCACAGGGCACTTCAGGCTGCAGAATAATGCAGCGCACCCGGAGAACCCTCTACATGCTACCTACTGCTGCTCTGGTGCCTCGTTAGTGCATATGTTATTGCTAAAATCAATCTTATATTTTAAGGTCCATAATAGCATTACATATTTTCATTTGATATAATTTGCTAAAGGTTTCTGGCATTATACACAATTTTTTATTGTTGCCATCAAAGCTAATTTTTCTCAGGTTACCTGTAATGTAGTGCTTTTTATTAGCATACATTAATTATATATAACCATCCGTTTCCTTATGACATTTTCATAGGTTTATATAATGTACTTCGAGGGGCTTGAGGAGGGCTCAGTGTATGTGCTGCTCGTTCAGATGATGGGAGTTCCACTCTCACGTCCCGTGGCTCCCAAGTACCTGTGACACCATCTCCCGGAGAGCCAGTGTAACCTCTGACACCACAGGCGCCCACGCACCCATTCACAGGCGCGCGTACGGGCGGAATGGAGGAATATTTGAAAATTACACTTTGGTGGTTTTTACCTAATACATTTCTTGTCCCCCTCGCATTCCCAGTGATCCCTTTCTTCTTCCCAAGTACCCGTCCCCGTTCTACTTTAATGTCTCTGCAGCAAGCCAGTGAGTTAGTTTATCAGGGTTGCTCGCAGCACAGGTGAAAGCTGTTCACAGGAGGAGCACTGGCAGTGTCCGAGTGGCCCCACTACTGAGCTGAACTGCCGCTTCCTCTCCTGCCACGGTTGACAGACAGCAGATCCTCAGGGAGAGGCGGGGGTGAGTGACGTAGCTTTGTACTTAGTGTTTGCTATTTGGTTGCACTAATTTGTATTATTCTTTCAATTCAGGACATGGCCCAGTAATCCGTTATGCTGAAGCTAAAATTCTGGAATATATTTCTCACAGAAATAACCGAGAAGAACAGATTATTTCATTTTTTCGTCATAACTTTGAGAAATCATTTACATTGACTGAACTCAGGGAAATGATTTACAAGGTGACTCCTTTTTGTCTGTGCATGGCCAGTCTTCACCACAGTACCATTCCGTAGCTGTAGGGGAAACTTGACACAGCCCGGGTGCAAACAAGGATTTTGATTCTCTAAGTAATGGGGGTTGTCTACACCTGAGACCAAGAGTTTAAGTTAAGAAAGAAAAGTGTCCACGTAGAGCGAGTGTGGCCCTCGGAGCCACTGTCACCCTTGCTTAACTCGGCCAGAGAAGAGCTGCCCTGCATAGTTTGCAGTGACACATTCTATTCTAGCCATCTTGGTTCCCTGGTGACAAATAGTGTGACCCTCTAAGCAAAAACAAAACAAAACAAAACGCACCTAAGGGTAATAGCAGTGGGAAATGGTCGCCTAATAATGGGGAAATGTGCATCAAAACACGAACAGAATGCTTTCTACAGGTGAACTCCAGACGCAGTGGGCCCTGGGCGCTCTCCTGAGCACTGCGAGCCTCAGCCAGTGTTGCCCCAGGTTTAGCAAACACGGGACGTTCGGGTAGAGCAGCTTCCTAGTTGGACTTTGGGATTTGGCAGATGACTTCAGTTTTAAAGGTCCTGCAAGGATGGACACAGTAGCGCACACAGTCTCCACACTCGTTGAGTTAGAGGCTACCCTGAGGTAACCTGGAGACTGAAACTGTAATTAGTAAAGGACCCTTAAACCCCCACAGACTTCCTCAGACTGCTAAATCACACTCGCTGTGACTCATCTCAGCAGACAAGGATGATAAATGAAAGTCACCTCTGACCAGGATGTGACTAATGAGCCAGCCTAGCATATTTAAAACCCTGGATTAGGATCCCTGGCACTACCAGGACAAAGAGGCATTGGAAAAATTAATACAAGTATTTTCTTGCAGGGCTGAGAGATAGGTCAGTCACTAGAGCGCTATAGTGCAAGTGTGAGGACTGAATTCAGTCCCCAACAGCAGACGGTCACAGCATGTGCCTGTCGTCCTGTGCTAGGGACGCAGGATCCGGGAGCTCTGGATTCCAAAAGGGACCCTTTCTCAAAAACTACGGTGGAAAGCAATCAAGGATATTACCCACGGTCCACATGGAGCTTCAGTGCACATGTGTGTGCACACAAATGCACTTACAAACGCTGAAACTGTGTGCCGGGGCTCATTGCCTCGCTAATGCTAGTGCAGACACTCTAAGCTACACACTGCTACGTGGGGGGTTTCCTCCCTAACCTAAGAACAGCCAGCAGAACTCTCGAAACCCTGTCACGGATGAGGCCTTAGGAGATTGCTCATGCCTAAACAAACAGTACTCCTTCATCCGGGATATGTTCTGTGTATACACAGAGTAGGAGTCTGTCCTCTGATAAACAGAGGCAGCCACCGTGCGCATGTGTGACACACCTCCTGCGTGTGTGACACACCTCCTGCGTGTGTGACACACCTCCTGCGTGTGTGACACACCTCCTGCGTGTGTGACACACCTCCTGCGTGTGTGACACACCTCCTGCGTGTGTGTGACACACCTCCTGCGTGTGTGTGACACACCTCCTGCATGCAGACTGGCAGGAGCCAGCCTAGAGCGAGTTAGTCACTCCACACTTGCTAATATTTTATATGCCACGCGCTGCAGTGGGTGCAAAACCACATACATGACCACAGCCCTTTGCCTTCAGCAGATCCGAGGACTAGTGAAGACAGGCTGTCATAGCAGTTGACTCCACACACACTACATGGTTTACATAGGTTGAGTACTCTTAATCCAAAGTACTCCAGTACTCCAACGGCTCCACATGTTGGGGATTTGGAAATCAAATCATATTTTCTTCATTCTGAACTTCAGGTTCTATACACCATATGGTGACGCAGAATGTGAAGTCACTTCTACCTAGTGAGGGTGCAGAGTGATGGGCTTTCTCTAAAGGCGGAGCAAGCACTTTCTAGGCCAGAGTAGAAAGGAAAGAAGTCATTCTAGACACGGCGAAAGGTGCATTCAAACACCGGGGGAAACCATAGACCCCTGTGCATTTGGAAATCCACAAAGAAGACATGTAACAGGAGCACATATGTCACAGGTGAGGGTAGACAGGAAGAAAGTCTCTGGAATGAGGGAGGAAAAGGTCATGTGATCAGATCACAAGGAGACCTCACTGCCAGCTAAAAATCTTAAATGTTATCCAGGGATCTGGGAATGCTCACTCACAGATCTTAAGTGCGTAACTTACATGGTGAGATCTCAAACATTACACTAGTGGAGAGTCAGTATATGATACTGCTGCTTAAAGGAGAATTTGGTAATCATCGCTGCTTATTATTTCTATGTGTGTTAGCTGAGTACAAATGAAAAGGGAAACACCTACAATACTGGAACTCCGGAGGCTGAGTGAGTTTGAGGCCAGCCTTGCAGTGAATACACAGATTAATCTATCTCAAAAGAGAGAGTGAGCCAATGAGAAAACCCTTGTAAACATCTGTGTCTCTCTGCAAGTATCAATGTTTTAAGGTAAACCTAAGGGAGAATATGCAAGAAAACCATGAATGCTAATGAAGTGGGGTAGCTCTTCAAAAGAGAATCAAGCCTGCTGGCTTCATGTACAATGGGGCGAACAAATCCACTGAATTTTGACTGATATAATTTGACAATCCTGGCAAATATTTGCAGGAAGCTGAGAAGAGAGTATTCTGGTTACATTCCACTGCTGTGGTAAATCACTCTGACTGAAAGCCGCTGTGCAGGGGAGGATTTAGCCGGTGAATAGCTGTAGGTCACAGTCCACCACTGAGGCAAAGCAGGGCCAGAACGCAGGGTGGGAGCATGGTGGAGCTGCTGTCGCTAACATTCTTATTTCATAGAACCCAGAACCCAGCCGCCTAGCATGGCGCCTCCACAGTGGGCGGGACCCTTCTGGGTCAATTAATAATCCAGGCAATCCCCACAGATATGCCTGTGGGTCAGTCTGATTTAGGCAGTTCCTCAACTGATGCTCTCCTGTCATAAGTCTGGACTGTGTCACCAGGGCACGTAAAGCTAAGTAGGACACAGACAAAGTGAGTTTAGTCAAGAAAATTGGCTTCAGAATTATAATCCTTATTGAAATAATAAAATAAAATTTCTCTTTATTGAAACGATATGTCAATATTACATTATTTTAGCAAGAGTAAGGGAAATCTGTAAGTCATAAGATACAAAGATATTATCATAATACCCAAAAGAGCACAAAGCCAATTTAAGATTATTCAAAACTAAGAAGAAATCTTTATACTCACTCCTTTGTTTATAAATATTAATAAGTTTCTACTGTGTGTCATTATGCTAAACACTAGGAATTCCATAGTGAACAAAATTTGTAGCATTTAGCTATTTTATCCATAGAAATATGAGAGAATAGTATTCTAGAACAAGACCATTTGCAAGGCAGAAATTGTTTAAGTTTGTATGATATGTTTTATTTGATTTAGCTTTGTTGCTTCAGGGTCTCATTATAACAAGCTGGTTTCAAATTCACAATGGCCAAGGATAACCTTGAATACCTGGCCATCCTGCCTCCACCTCCTGAGTGCTGAGATGACCTCTATGCCACCCACCCAGTGTGTGTGTGTGCTGGAGTGGAACGTGGGAATTATGCATGGGAGGAAAGCTGTCAGTCAGCTCAGCCTCATGCCTGACTTAAGTTAGCACTACGGTGTGCTCAAGTTAAACTTTCTTTCCTGCTGTGTGTGTCTTGTTTTAAAGATTCTAAACAATTAGGTATTCTTTAGAAATGAGAATCCTTTTATCCTGTTTTTCTTTCAGAATGTTCCAGAGAATTTACATAAGATGGCAGAGCGTAATCTGTTGCTTCATTTGAAAAAACTAGAGAAAGATGGGAAGATATGTATGTATCCTTCTGAATTTTAATGCATTTTCTACTGGCATTTAAACAGTTTTGCAGGTGACTGGGTTTCCTTTTAGTTACAACAGTGCTCATCTGAGGTCTCCCTTAAATATTCAATATTTAAAAATTTAAATATTCAATATTTAAAAATTCAGTGGAGAAGTGGGGTCCAAGTCCTTTACCATAGTGACACTCGGTGCCCAGGTGGACAGCCCTCTTCTAGACGCCAAGACCAAGGGCACTGGCGTGTGGGACACTTGAGAACAGGCACAGGTCTTAGGTGCTGGTAGAAACAGTGAAGTCAGATGGTAAAGTGGGAGTTCTATAACTATTTCCTAATGATGGATGACCTTGTCAAATCAGGCATTTTTATAAAAGTCTAGTCCTTCAAATCAAGAAGTGAGCCAAAGCTTGAACTTTCTGTAGAAACCTCAGCCATTTGTTTACCTACAAGAAGAAACTCTATTTGTCATCAACAAAATTCCTTTAAGGAAAGTGTACTTTTCCTTACTATAAAAAAAAAATGAAATCCAGTGATATACTTATCTCTTGTTTTTACTTTCTGTTTTCTTCCACAGTTTACACCCTAAGTCCTGACAAGAAATGGAAAGCCGTCCTTTAGTTTCAGATCAATGAAGTTCTGTCTTGTTTTGCTTTTAGAAGATGGTATTTTCTTTTAGCTATAGATTATACATTTATAGAAAATCTCAAATGTACAACTTTGAAAATAACCCTGATATCTTTGTAAAATATGTAAATTACATTTTATATCTGGAGGACAGGTTACTGATCTAACTCTGGTCTTGGAAGGTTTTACCAGAAATTCAGAATCTAGCACTTTATCAATTTCCTATGGATTAAGTAAAGTGGTTACTTAAGAATAATAAAATTTGAACAATTCAAACCAGCTAGTATTTTAGAGTTTGATTATTGTCTTGGGGTTTCTATTGCTGTAAAAAGGCCATGGCCAACGCAACTCTTATAAAGAAAAACACTTTGTCGGGGCTGGCTTACAGGTTCCTCCATGATCGTCATGGCGGGAAGCAGGGCAGCCGGAAGGAGCTGAGAGCTCTGCATCTTGATCTGTAGGCGGCCAGATTGAGACTGTCTTCCGCAGGCAGGGAGGAGGCGGCTCTCCCACCCTCACAGTGGCACGCTTTCTCTAACAAGGCCACACCTTCTAATAGTGCCACTCCCTATGGGCCAACCATTCAAACACATGGGTCTATGGGGGCCGCCTCTTCAAACCACCAGTTATTTGTTAGCATTTGCCAGTAGTACTGCTTTCTATAGCAACTTCAGTCACCAGCACAGATATCTGTATACACAGCACAGATATCTGTATATGCGCCACAGATATCTGTATACACGGCACAGATATCTGTATACACAGCACAGATAGCTGTATACACAGCACAGATAGCTGTATACACAGCACAGATAGCTGTATATACAGCAGATATCTGTATACACGGCACAGATATCTGTATACACGGCACAGATATCTGTATACACGGCACAGATATCTGTATACACAGCACGGATAGCTGTATACACAGCAGATATCTATATACACAGCACAGATAGCTGTATATACAGCAGATATCTGTATACACATTTCGCTTCAGCCCTTGTCTATACCTTTTACATACCATGTTTATTTCACTTTTCTATCAATTATATCATTTAAGTATTGATTCTACAGCTCTATGCTATGTTTATTTTCTTATAATGGTATCCCATAAATGATTTTTTAATGATAGTTGATCATTAAAAATGTTAAATATACTAACTTGAAATATTATGTGATTAATAATAAGTAATTGTTAAAATTTTGTTTTTATTTGATATGTATGAATATTTTGCCTACATGAGTATTTGTGCACTACATGCATGCAGTGTGCATGAGGCTGGAAGAGGGCACTGGATCCCCTGGAACTGGAGTTACAGGTGTTGGTCACCCTGTGTGTGCACAGAATCAAATGGGGTCTTCTAGAAGAACAGCCACTGCTCTGACCTGTTGAGCCATCTCTCCAGCCCATGACAACATGCTTTGTAATTTTAGATTTTAATATAGAAATAGTCATCAGTTTATATGTGAATTATAATACTAGAATGTGGTTTTTTTTTTTAGAAGATAGCAAGATAGGTCTTTTAAATATATAAATAACATTCTTAAATAATGTTTTAATTAGTAATTTCCTCCAAATCGAAACATTGAGTCCTGGAGGGAGTTCCTAAGACTCGGGAAATAAATGTAATGGGGCTCAGGAAAAAAATAACTCACAAGTCTCAAAAAGTTCCTGAAACTTAAATAATTCACCAGGTCCCTCCCCAAAGTTATCTCAGCAATATTGATTGATGGAGAGAAAAGACTCTGTCACCACTTGAGCTGCCTGTACACGTGATACACAGGCGCTCCAGGAACGTGGCTTTCATGAGTCAGCACCCCTGCGGGAGTGAGCTTCTCAGTAATGCATTTTTATGCAAGCTTAATATGTTTTTTCTTGTTCCATGGAAACATGTCATATATCCAGAAGTGTTCCATACTTCAAAATAACTATAAACTCAACAATTAAAAGCCAATGACCAGTTCACAAATGGACAACAAATGTTTCTCCAAAGAAGATGCCTAAGTGAGAAGATGCTTAGCATCTTTAATCAGTACAGAGCCAAACACAAGTCAGAAGCACGGGGTCCCGCTTCCTGCCCATTTGGATAGCTGTTGTTTGCTGAAAAGGAAGAAGAGAGCAGCTGCTGAGGTAGAGAGAGACTGGAACCTTTACAATCAGTTGAAAGGGTGGCCTCTGAAAATAAAACACTCCCAGTGCGACCCAGCAGTTCTACGTCTGAGAATAAAACACTCCCAGTGCGACCCAGCAGTTCTACGTCTGAGAATCATTCCCAAAGCTTGACGAAAGCAGGGACCTGTGGGGCTGATAGAAAAACACCCTAAAATCAGGGACATCTGACAGATGTTGCATCACGCATGAATTCCAAAGACACATGAGATAAGACACCGAATTCCATTTACATGAAGCACCTACAGTAGGGAAATTCATAGACAGAATTGTGAATGCCGTGATTTGGAGGAAAAAGAACAGAGACTTACTTAAGTTTCAGTAAGGGACACTGAAAAGTTCTGGGCCTGAATAGTGACATTAACCTCAAAAACACTATAAACCTGGAAGCATAGTCAGTTCCAAGTAGTGTCCCTAAAGTGATCAGTAATAACTGTCTTCCACAGTGCCACCACCAAAAACTAAAAATGCCAACACATATCAATAAAATTTAGACAGAGAATTTAGTTTCACTGGTATGTGAATAGATTAGCTCACCTCTTAGCACCTCTTCTTTCCAAGGAGGATGAATACAAATACCATTCAGTTGTTCAAATCAGGAAATTAAAAAACAGTCCTTGGTTTGCCTCCGATCCACATGTCCAAGGGGACACGTTCTGCCGCCAGAGTCCATCCATCGCCCTTAGCCAGTCTCCGTCCTGGCCGCCATCCTCCCTCCTGAACCAGGAAGATGTCCGTGACCTGTTGTTCGGGAAGAAGATAAAAAGGGCATCTGAAAAGCCAGATGGTGGTGACACACGCCTTTAATCCCAGCACTCCAGAGGCTAGGCAAGCAGATATCTCTGAGTTCAAGGCCAGCCTGGTCTACAGAGCTGAGTCAGGACAACCAGGGCTACACAGAGAGGGAAAAAAATTGAAAAAAAATGTTTTTAATAAAATAAAAAGCCATGCAATTGTCACATTGCCACGCACACTTCAGATACTGCGCATTGGAGTAATCTTCTCAAAGAAGGGGAAGGATGGGAAGCCACTAAATCTATCAGTCATTTACGAGCCTAGCAGCAGAGCTCTAAAAGCTGCGGCATATTAAATGCTTTTTACTGGGGACTGCCAGATACTGATGTGACCAAGATGAGCAAGATAGCATCTGGGCTTGAGCGAGCTCTTACCCTTGTCATCAAGACGCTGTGTGGACCGTTACGTTTGTTGAGAGTGAAGAAGAGTATCTAAGCCTGTTGGTCGAGAGTAGGCTGCAAACCTGAGCTCAGTCTTACACCAAAAGTGGTAGCCAGAAGGAAATGCAGCATTCGTTTAAATGAGAAAAATTATGCCCGTTGGAATAAACTGTGTCTGTGCTCCTAACCAGAGAAAAGCCTCCTGTGTGTGAACTAATGTCTATCAGAATCTATGGTATTTGTGATTGAGTCACAGCTAATCCAAATCTTGTTAGAGCACTAACGTCACACAGGAACCAGTATACTAGAGTCACAAACAAGGGATCCTATCTATAGCCCCAGTGGTACTCAGGAGTATGAAGCTAGAAGATTCCTACCTCAAGACCAGCCTGGGGCATATAGTGGATTCCCCATCTCAGATAGATAGGTAGGTAGGTAGATAGATAGATAGATAGATAGATAGATAGATAGATAGATAGATAATGTGTATATTAATTTCACCCATGCTTTGCACAATGGAGTAATCTTTAGCTGTAGGGAATACATTACCTCCAGTAGATACCTGATACCGCAGATGATATTAAATCCTACACACACACACACACACACACACACACACACACACACACCTATAATAGTTTGATTTATAAAGGAAACAGTAAGACATTAGCAATGACCAGCAATACAGCACTAATCCCATGTGGGGTAATAAAGATATGTGCACAGCCAGCTGTGATGACGCATGCCTTTGATCCCAGTGCTTGGACTTAATGGTATACGGATCTCCGATGCCACCACTGAGTTGCAGGCCAGCCAGGGGTATATAACAAGGCCCTATTTAAAAGAAGAAAAAGTAAGTAAGTACCATCTCCCCTTCTAACACGGATCTTACCGTGTTTTCTCTTAAGAGACGCATCTCCAGCTGTTCTTGGGCATATCTGGGTTGCCAACATAACTACATTTGTGCTTTGAATGTGGTAAGTAAAACCAAGGTCACCTGCATACAGTACTGACCACGGTCCTGTAGTGCTGATGGTCCACAGGGCTCCTGAGTGACCAGCAGTCAGGGCACATAGAGAGGCATAAGTGGGATACAGGATGGCGCCTGCTGAGCGGCTCAGAGCCGGACTAAATGCATCTTCCCCTCATGACTCAGAACAGGGCCTCGCACCGTAACAGAATTACCCAGGACCACTTAGCCTCAGGAGCAAATGTTTGTCTCCTGACATTACAGAAACGCTGTCCCTCTATTTCAAGAACCCACTTCCCCATTCAGTATACCCAGTAGCTCTGAATTACTCATTTTCTGTTTACTCAGGATTTTATACAGCACCTCTGCCTTCTCTCTATTGTAAACCTCAGGTTGTAACTGAGTAGTGCTTTGTGTCTCAGACTGAACTGAAAGCAACAGCTAAGCAGATAATTACCCAAGTGTTTGCCATGTTCTCTTACAGTATTGACCGGCCCTTGTGATAATTGTTCTGAACAGCCATCTGCCCAGAATCTTACGAACAGGAGCACTGGGCATGGTGACGTTTTACAACGATTTTGCAGTGCAGAATGGGAAAGACAAAAGCAGAGAGGGATTTCAAAGGAACAGAAGACTGCAGACGACTGCCACTTCAAAGAAGAAATAACAACCCCAGATGGGGCAGCAGCACGGCTCCAAGGCAAAGCGTGAGACCTGGAATTGGGTCCCCAGCACCGACGTACCCATAACCCCAGCACTGGAGGGGGCGGAAGGGCAGGAGGCTCCTTAAAGTCCACTGGCTAGCAGGTCGATACAGCTTTGGGCTCCATGAGAGACCGTGTCTGAGAAATAAGACGGAGAAGAGATTGAGGGAGGGGGAGAGGCCCAGTACCAACCTGTAGAACTCACAAGGTCAGACAACCCCATGTACACATGAAAAGGGAGAGTGTGGGAGGGAGAGAAGGAAAAGGAAAGAAACAAATAGAACGAAGAAAGAAATAGTACACAAACACCTGTTTGGTCTTTGAAGCGGGAGTCAGGTGGAGCGGAAGGGAGGAAAGAGGAATCCCACTACAGACCCGAGTACCACGAACATGAGAACACCGGGCACGAGGCAGCGGAAGCATCTAGAACGTCGAAGCGGAGTTAGGAGGGTGAGTGTGACTTATTACTGACCGAAAGTTCTTGTTAAATAGCTCAGGCAAAAGGTTGGTCAGTGCAGGTCACTGAGCATCGAGGGTGGGAGGGGGCCAGGCTGAAGACCAGAGTCTCTCCCTCCCCTTCCCATCTCTTCTACACATCAAAGACTCCAGTGGGCTTATGCACAAGATGGGGGCGTTGGCTGTGCGCACCCTGCCCAGCAGGGATGGCTAGCTTTCCTAGCTTCAGTATGAAAAGGTCTTACAGAGAAGATCCAGTGGTTTATACAGGCCCAGTACCCAGTCTTCAGGCCCCACGTTAGGTCAGGCCTAGCCCATGGCTGGCAGGGTTGGGGAGGGGGAGCGCACTCCCAGAAACAATGCTTACTGCGGTACTCGCTGTCTTCCTTCCTGGGTGTGCCACAGTACTTCACAGGTCGGTTGTATGCTGTAGCTCATGGACTTCACAGCCTGAGGCTTTCTTAAGACAGGGTCATTTATGTAACCCAAGCTGACCTTAACCTCCAAGTTCAGGCGGAGGCCGACCTGAAACCGACCTGAAACGTCCTACACAGCCTCTGAGTACTGGAACTACAAGCCCGTGTCACCATACCCGGCTCTGCAGCCCTACTCTTCTGGGGACTTCGGGCAATTTTCTACCTAGGTTGTCACTTCAGGACGTCTGTGAAATGGCTAATAGGGGGAAACAGGACTCCTGAAGGAAATGAGGGAAGGTGCGCGTGCACAGATTCTGAATCCGTTCACTCACCAGCGCCCCTCCCTCACAACTCTACGTGCTGTTCAGAGGGGCCAACCAGAAGGAAACTCTACCAGCTTCTAGGCATTGTCGGAATAGTAAAACCCTCATTGTTATCAGTCTTTCTACCAGATTTGGGCTTTTATAGTGTTGGGATGTTTTCTTTTAGTTGGGAGAACAATACAGAATTTGAAGCACTAACCAAGGAACTCAGTTCTGCCTGGGGACTGGAAACATGGTTAAGAGCACAGGCTCTGATTTCTAGCACCCGTGCCGTGGTTCACAACCTCCTGGAACTCCAGCTCTGGGTGACTGGATGCCCTCATCCGGCCTTTTCAGCACTGCATGCATGTGGGGCACAGACACGCACATAGGCATAAATACAAAATAAACATCTTAAAAGAAAAAACCAGTTCAACCTGCATGTGGAGGTTGGAAAGAAAATGGCCCCACAGGCCTCCAGGGAGGGACCATGTGGAGGCGGGGCTTTGTTGGAGTGGGTGTGGCCTTGTTGAAGGAAGTGTGTCACTGGGCCACGCTTTGAGGTTTAGGACGCTCAAGCCAGGCTCCATGTGGCATTTTCTCTTCCCGTTGCCTGCCAATCCAGATGTAGAACTTTCAGCTCCTTCTTTTTGTTTTTTTGGTTTTGGTTTTGGTTTTGGTTTTGGTTTTTGGTTTTCTGGAGACAGAGTTTCTCTGTATAGCCCTGGCTGTCCTGGAACTCACTCTGTAGACCAGGCTGGCCTCGAACTCAGAAATCTGCCTGCCTCTGCCTCCCAAGTGCTGGGATTACAGGCGTGCGCCACATCTACCTGCATGCGGCCATGCTTCCTGCCAAGATGGTATAAAAGACTGATACAACTCTGAATCGGCAATGCAGCCCCAACTGAGTGTTCTTCTTTATAGCAGTTGTCATGGTCATGATGTCTCTTCAACAGATACTACATGAGCAGGAAAATGAGAAGCCCGTGGGGGGCACTAAGTGCATTTGCTTTTTGTTTTGTTTTGCCTTTGAGAACATACTACGTCGTTGAGGATGACCTTGAATTTCTGATCCTCCCGCCTCTGTCTCCCAAGGGTTGGAATTAGAAGACATCCGTGCTAACACACCAACTTTATGCCATGCTGGGGATGGCACCCAGGCCTCGTGCATGCCAGATGCATTTGCTTCTACATGGGTGCTATCTTTGAAAACCCACCAAAACTATCCAGGAAACAATAGCATGGGTTACATCTCAGAAAAACTTACAGGTAGCTGAGAAAGGAGAGGGCATTGGAAACTTTACTGCATATACTGGCTTAGCATTTTTAATTTTAATTGTTTTAATGTGTTTTATATTTAAAATATAAACAGTAAAACATTTTAATCAAACTAAAAGGCCCCTCCAGGTACAATGGCTAGTTCACATATACCCAGCACTCCAGAGGCTGAAAGGAGGCTCACAAGTGAGCCTGGCATGACTGGTAAGTATATTAAATAATAACCTTTGAAATGTAAATGAAGAATATATTCAATAAAAGAAGAAAAAGACTATTAAATGGGCAAATTGGCCCACACTAGCTCTGTGGAATCTAGTGAGAAAATCTGCATCCCACAACAGTAGGAAAGCACATGACCTATGGGAAAATGGGTCATAAATGTGTGTGTGTGCGCACACACACACACACACACACACACACAAACACACACACAAGAGTTCTGGGTCCGAGATAGAGCGGGAAGTCTGTAACGGGCGAGCCCGGCAGTGGCTTCACAAGGAAAGCTGTGGAGATTTAGAAGGATTCAACGGGGACCAGGCAACCACAGCCAGGGGTACCAGGTTTCTGAGGAAGAACGATAAATATGCTGGGCATTTTTCCTTGGAGATTTCAATGCTTTGCTACTGATTATTTACAGTAGATTGGCCATATGTTTATCATTACTCCTTTCCAAGATCTGTTACAAAAAATAGTAGGTGGGCTTGGCCATCCTCTGCTACATACGTAGCCGGAGCCATGGGTCCATCTCTGTGACGGCCCCTTGTCTTGCGGGTCCACCCTGCCACAGACGTCCACTCCCTCCGCCATTTTCCACAGACCTAAGTGTACTCATGTGTACTCTTTGGTTGGTGTTTTAGTCCCTGGGAGCTCTGGGGGTACTGGTTGGTACATATGATTGATTGTTCCTCCTATGAGGCTGCAAACCTCTTCAGCTCATGGGTTCTTTCTCTAGCTCCATATTCAGGGCTTTCTTAAAAGCAAACCAAATCAATCAAGGTTTTCCTGTGATGGCCACGTGACTTGCGGATCCACCCTGTCACATACGTCCACTCCCTCCGCCATTTTCCTCAGATCTAAGTTGTTCACTCCTTCCTTCGGCTTCCTCATTGTAGCAACTTTTCTACCCCCTAGTCTACACACTTTTCATCGTCACTTCCCCTGGAGCCCTTCACCGTGTTCTCTGAGACCCCATGATGTTCTTGTTCTCATTGGCTAGACATACCCTCCTCGACATTTTACCCAATGGGCCAAGCTCATGACCAGGTGGACCACAATGCTTGACCCAGTGTCCCGATGTTACCCCCACTCCAGAAGATGTGGGTGTTGAGGGTGGTATGGCCACAGACTGCTATCCCTCCTTCAAACAAGATCACAGGCCCAGTGAATCCCTTGTTTAAGGTCCTTCTACAATTGCATTAATTCTAGGTTCCAGCATGAAGAACGTGAAGTTGGTAAACGTTGGTAAAGGTCAGTAGGATTTTACTACAGGGCGGATATTGTATTTTGTGGCAGTTATTACATAAGTTAAAGTGAAATTATCCTAAAGGGATATGTGAATGTACTATTAAAAACAGTGTAACCTCAACCTCTGACGCCCATGCTAAGCACATGAAACCCCACGTAATACACGCCACTGGGTGAGAGGTGTGAGCTTCTCATCACTGTGGTAAGCACCGAGAGAAACCACTTCAGGAGGTAAAGGCTCGGTGCTCATCTCAGAGGTTTCAGCCCGGGGTGGCTTAGCTGCTCTACTGCTTAGTCCTGTAGCAGAGAGGAAAAAGCAGGGTGGACAGACATAGAGAGCGGTGAGAAAGGCCCAGGCACAGGTGGACTGCTCTTCAAAGGCCTTCCCCGGGGACCCACCTCCTAAAGCCACGCCCCTCCCAACCCTCGCAAACATTTAGCTTTGCATGCTTTGAATCATCCACTGATCTCCTTAGTGCTCTCGTGAGCAGTCACTAAAGTGCTACCAGCACCAAGCCAAACCTTCAACACAGGCTCCTCCTGTTAGGGGGGCCTTTCTTATCCAAAGGGCATTGGTAGCGGCTGAAGTCTTGTTGCTATGACAACATGTGGCAGAGGTGACATAAGGGATGAGAGGTTTACTTTGGCACCCAGTTTCATGACTCAGAAGACATCACACCTGACACTGCTCAGTGCGGAAGGGGAGTTTGGCACAATTGTATCTCGATGACAATGATCCAGGGAGTCCAAGCCAGGACTAGATGCCCTACCACCTTTAAGGCCTGCCCCTTGTGGGCCACCAGTGTCATACAGGCACCCATCCTCATAAAAGGTTCTGCAACCTCATGAAAAAGGACCGCCGGCAAGAACCGGAACCTCATCCCTCTGACCTCGTCTCACAGTGAAGAACGCATTTACTCCACCCCCAGGTGTTCTCTGACAGCGAGTGTCGCCAACCTGAGGGCATGGAGCATCTCCGCTGTCCGTCTCCAGGCACACCTGGGAAGGATTAGCTTAGATTTAGATTGGGTTGGCCTCTGGCCATGACTTTGGAGAATTTCCTGATTAAGTTAATTGGAGTTGAAAGACATAAGCCGTGGATGGAGCTGTTCCTTGAGCTTGGACTCTGGACTGCATACAAAAGAGAAACGGAGCTGGCCGGGGCTGTACCGCGCTGGGGCTGCACCACTCGGCCTGCTGGCTGTGGAGCTGGCCGGGGCTGCACCGCTCGGCCTGCTGGCTGTGGAGCTGGCCGGGGCTGCACCGCTCGGACTGCTGGCTGTGACGCAGTGCACGCTGCTCTCTCGGGCCCTGCCGCCAGGATTTCTCCACCAGAAACGTCTTCCTCAGACTGGGACCTAAGGCAAACCCTTTCTCCCTTAGGCTGTTTTCGCCACAGTAGTTTATCACAGCAACAGAGAAAGAAACTCAAACAGCCCAACAGTTCTCAACACTGCCAAGTCAAACAAGGCCTCTCTGAGAGCCACGGCAAACTGTCATAGTCCCCATAAAATTCAAAACAGCGAGACACAGGCTTCCAACATGAAATGCGCAGAGAAACAGCTTCAGAGAGGAGAGGACCGAGCAGACTGAGACCCCTGAGGGCAAATCCTATCATTCAGTGTTGAACAGCTCGACCCATACCATCACGATCAAGTTCCAGGCCCTTAGACCACCCACCCCTAAAGCCTTGTCAGTTGTCTTGGATGGCCCTGGTCGTCGCCCGTGGCTCTCCTTAGGAGACGTGCGTGTTCCTCCGTGGGCTGGTTGTTCCTTGCTGTTTCTGCCTGATGCTTCGGCTTCATTTACAGGGGTCTCCCAGCCTTTCCCCGCCCTGTGGATCCCAGCCCTCCCTTGGTAGTCTGGGACGAAGCCTCCTGAGCTCTTGCTTATGCATGTGTGCAAAAAGAACACCGAGTTCTGCCACCAGCTTCAGCAGTAGCCACGCCTACTCAAACCATGGATGCCCCAGCCTCTGGCTGAGATGACTAAGTATACCCAGGAAACACTTCTCCAAGCGGTCCTGCCAGAACGATCAAAACAGAGCACGCTGTTTGGGGTTTTGTTTGTTTTCTTTTTATGTTTTTGAGCCTTGGTCCTATACGTCCCTGGCTGGCCTTGAACTCACAGAAATCTGCCTGCCTCTGCCTCCCCAGTGCTGGGATTAAAGGTGTGTGACATCACACCTGGCCCAGCCTACCTGCATCCTCATCCTTTTATGTTAAAGGGGGCTTGCTGGACTGGCTTACAGAATGTAGTCTGAGTAGTCCAGCAATGCCTGCCCGCACTAGAGACGCTCAGCTCACTGGGCCGGATGTCCCAGGCCCTGGTCCGGAGCCTGGGCCTGGAGGACCCCTGGAGTGCTGCCGCCCTTCAGTCTCTGTTGAGATCCTGAGGAAGTCAGCTCTAATAACATAGCGGAAGGAATGCCTTGGCAAGAAGGTAGCCCGACTTGCTAGGGAGAGTGAGAGCAAGCAAGCAGAAGACAAAGTTCCCATCTTCCACTGAACCCTGAGCTTGCTTGCAGTGGGTGGGGTCTTGCAGTGGGTGGGGCCTTGCAGTGGGTGGGGTCTTGCAGTGGGTGGGGTCTTGCTGGTGCCTGAGCCCGGCTGGGCTTCCTTCCTAATGTGTTGGTGAGATGTGGTCTTTGTCCTATCACTAATCTCAGCAGCCCCAGGATCCTTAGCCCGGCTTTGAACTTACAACTCACGTCCTCTAACCAGCGCAAGCTTTATGAAGCTTTCCCTGCCATTTCTGAGGCTGTGGCTTCTCCATGAATCCAGCCAAAAGCAGCCGGTAATACTCTTGGTTGGGTCTGAATGCTGTGGTGCTTTAAAATTCCCCTAGTTCATCACTCTCCCTCACAGCACCTCTGCATACGGACAACAGGTAGACGGATTCGTTGCCAGAATGGCCCCAACTCCAGTTCCCAGGAGAGCTCACTTCCGTCTGAGCCCTCACACAGGGCCTCAGCATCTGAGCTCATCGGAGTAAGTCAGTAACGCTTGCCTACAACATTTCTTTATATTTTCCTATCTAGTTTCCCCAGGCCTTTCCAAATTCTCCCCATGAACCAATCTGAAAATCTTCTGACGTAGCCACTGTCTTAGTCACAGCAACGACCCTACTTCTGGTACCAACTTTCTGTGTTAGTTTTCCTTGAGAAAAGTGGCTCCAAGGGAGAGACCTTCACCGCGGCCCCTGGTTTCCTAGGCGTCAGCCCATGCGGCTCAGACCCAGGCCTGCTTGTGGCTGAGGCGAGGCAGGGCAGCAGAGGGCATGGAGTGGCACAGCAGAGGGGCTCGCCTACGGCGGCCAGGACACGGAAAACCGGGGCGTGGGACCCGGGCCCAGCCCAAGGGCATACTTCCTCCAAGTGGGCCACATAGTCTAAGGACCTCCTCAGCCCTTCGCTCTGTATCCGACCCACGGCACTGGGACCATCTGGGGACAAAGCCTCAGCGCACGAGCCTTTTGGGGTCAGACACTTCACATCCAAACTACAATAGTTCTTATGTAGACTTTTCTTTACGTAAGGGACTAGTTGGCCAGGCACTAATCCTGGAACCACCGTTACCATGACGAATAGAAACAGAGATCGGCTACATAAAGGGAAATGAATCAGTTACAAAAGTCCAATTTGTAACAGGGCATGTGCCACCAGAGGCCAGTGTACACCTATAACCACGGATGGCTTGTACTCTAGTTCTTTTCCCATCTTAAAAAGCACTTCCTTTGCCGGGCGGTGGTGGCGCATGCCTTTAATTCCAGCACTTGGGAGGCAGAGGCAGGCGGATTTCCGAGTTTGAGGCCAGCCTGGTCTACAGAATGAGTTCCGGGACAGCCAGGGCTACACAGAGAAACCCTGTCTCGAAAATACAAAAAAAAAAAAAAAAAAAAAAAAGCACTTCCCGCACATTAGAGCCGTAGTTTTAGTTGTTGAAGCGACTCACCAAAACTAGCATACATTCCTGTTGCGGATAATATTGAAAAATATCCAGCACATTCCCATTCTAGTGCGACACCGGCGGGCTACAGGGCCCCAGCCTGGGATCTCAACTCAGCGGTCTCTGCTTGCCACCTCTCCAGCGGGGCGGAGACCCTGAGTTCCCTTGAAGATCCCTGGGGCCAGCTTCTCTCTCCAGCTAGTCCCCGAAACTGTCTGGCTCGCTTGTCCCAGGAGCCACTAGTTCCGTCTCTGCCGTAAACCCCTATAAACGGAGGCCCCACATCTGCTGTGGGATAGTTAGAAATGAGCCGGCCCCCACGGGCCACACCACTATGCCCCAGCAGGTCCCACTAGCTCTGTCCTACATCCCAGTAACCAAAGTGAGCCGCCAACCTCACAGTTAGATATCAATACCCTGGAACCCGGAAAAATCAAAACTCTTAATGCTTATAGTTAACCAATCAGATTTATGTATCAACAAAAAAATCACAATTTATAAGATACCAATACAATAATTTCAGAACCAACTGATAATGATAAAAGCTTTATCCCAATTATTCTAACCTTATAATAACTGCCTGTGGCTGAGAAAAACCACGTGGGCTTACGTCCGCAGCCATCTTCCCTCCCCCTTTCTCCCCTGAGAAGCTCTGTCTCTGCAACGCTTAGCTCCGCCTCCCTTTCCCCTGTCCAATCACAGGCCTCCTCCACACTAATGTAATTGGACAGGGGAAATCCTGAGCCATCTCACCCTTTCTGTTTAATTAAATAAATTAAAAAAAAAATGCTTTCACTCAAAATATCAATTAAGCCGGGCGGTGGTGGCACAAGCTTGTAATCCCAGCACTTGGGAGGCAGAGGCAGGCGGATTTCTGAGTTCCAGGCCAGCCTGGTCTACAGAGTTCGTTCCAGAACAGCCAGGGCTACACAGAGAAACCCAGTCTCGAAAGAAACAAAATCCAAAAAAACAAAACAAAACAAAACAAAACAAAACAAAACAAGACTATATATATATATATATATATATATATACATATATATACACACACATATATATATAAAGCATAACTACTATCATTTTGTAACTTACAAGGTATAAGCTAGATCTAACACCCAGTCCAACATTTTTGTCAATAAAATAAATCACTGTCCTCTATCCTAACTTAAAAGACTATAATTCTGCACCTGACTTATGTCTTGGCTTCGTGTTGAACAGCATTTGAAAACCATCCTCTCAAAGTAAATAGCCTGGGTTGGTTATGAGACTACCAGTAGTAGTCTTTCAAGCCTGTCAGAAATCTAAGAACGACTAACATATCTAAAGATATAGGAAGCTTCCAGAACCGAGATCAATCGCAGAGACAGCTGCCTACCTATACAGCCCCAGTAAGTCAGGATGTTGGAGCATCAGTCTCCAGCCTTCTGGCCCAGGATCATCTGGCAGACCTTTGAGAAACAGTATATTAAGGACTAGCTTAATCTGTCTCAGCAGAACTAAGCTGTCCTAACCTGTAATGGTGTCCTTTCGAGAACAGGTCAGGACTGCAGGAGAGACTGGCGATTCCCTGCCCAGTGGCTGCTCAGCTGCTTCGTTGAATGCATGAATGGGAAGCTGTTAGCCGCAGATTTGTCTCAACAAGTGAATAAACAACATTAAATGTCACGTTCTGTGGATTTCTGACATTGTGTGAAAACCAACTATATGTAAAGTAATCTGGACTGTTCTCTGTTGACTACTCTCAGATATTTCTAATTAAAATATCTGAAAACACCATAACAGTAAACTCAGGGCCATGAATTCGCTATTTGGCCCTTAACTCCCAGGCTTAATCATCTCAGATTAGTTAAAAAAAAAAAAAAAACAAAAACAAAAACAGTAATAGAAGGACTGGAGGTGAGTAAACTGAAATACTGTATGTGCCTATTCTTAGGCCTTGACTATTTTGCCCAGCAGGATAAAAACGCAAGATTCCCGTGGAGCCCACGTCAGACAGACTCTGAGTGGCCTGCGGCTGCTTAAGCAATCTTATGCCGCCTGCGGCTCGCCTCTCTGCCCAGAGCAGCCATCTTGTTTCAGAGTTCCTGCACTTGAGTCCAGGTGCCTTGTCGGTGCTACCCAGCTATTCTCTAAAAAGCTAAATAAAATAAAACTCTAACTCTCAGGGTGAGAAACTAAAATTTCTAGTGGATACTCGTGACCCACGTGGGTTCGCAATCTGTCACGATATCAAAGCTACGCGTAGCTGGCAAAAGCTATGCTGGCTCAGTCCGCAGCCGTCTTCCCTTCTTTCTCCCCTGAGATGCTCTGTCTCTGCAACGCTTAGCTCCGCCCCCCTTTCCCCTGTCCAATCACAGGCCTCCTCTACACTAATGTAATTGGACAGGGGAAATCCTGCGATACATTCCTTTTAACCTCTTGATAGTTTCAGGGTTAGAAGCAGTTGACTTTTTCTTTGGAATATCTAAATTCCCAGCATCGCTGCTCATGCAAATTAGTTTAGAAAGTAAACTTAGGTCTACTTGAGCCAAGTTCTGATGTTCTGATGAACAGAATAGCTAAGTCGATGAGCAGTGGGTAGTGTGTACTGCCTGGAAACACTGCACAGAAACGATTCACACCAGGGATGGGGGTGGGGGTGGACAACAGCACAAAGTTACTTCAAGTTAGTTGGAATGGATTCTATTAATCCGTTTTTATTTCTGGAATTTTCCATGCAGTATTTTCAAACTGTGGTTGGCGTTAGATAATTGGAACCACAATAAGGATCTGACATGGGGCTGCTAAAGTAATAGTGTATCTTAATAAGAAGGGGTCATCCATCTTCCTTAATCTATTAGGAGCTTTTTGAACAACAAAGACAATTGGTTAGTTTAGTCTCAAATAAATCTATGTTCTCTTGTTGGAAAAAAAAAAACCTACTAGCTTAGAGAAGAACAGAAGTAAATCCTCCAGGCTGAGAAAACTATAGTCTGGCCACTGCGGGGCCATTTCAGTCCTCCAGCTGTATACCACCCCCTCCGTCAGCCTCACCCTACTGCATTTTCTTGGAAACTGCCTTCAGTCCCCATCCTCATGTGACATAATCACCCATCCAAGTCAAGGTACCTCCTGGAAACAGGAGTGATGGAGGACTAGTTGAGCCTGAGACGTGGAGCATTAGTGAGTATCATTCAGTCAGAAAGGCCAGTTCAGGGACATGAGATGGTAGATTGAGCTAAAGATTTCCATCTTAAAAAGTTAGTTATCCATTTAGTGGGGTGGGGAGGTGCACACACCACGGTGCCTCTGTGGAGGTCAGCAGACAGCTTGTAAGAGTCCGTCCCTTCTATCTTGTGAGTTCCAGGGACGAATCCAGTTGTGAGGTGTGGCAGCGGTCACCCTTAACTGTGGAAGCCACCCTTACCAGCAGAGACATCTGGCCACCTCCAGGATTTCCGTTTTAAGGGTTCTGGGTTTTCTTGCGCTTCTGTCTGATATTAGAAAACAACCAAATAAAGGGGCCTGGAGAGAACAAGCAGAGCCTGAGGCCCAGTGCACTGGTAAAGGGCTCCAGGCCCATAGATCCACGTGGAAATGGCTCGGCCCAGCAATACTCGACAGCACTAAAAATGAAAAGCGGCCGCTCCTTTATAAAAGAAAGAACAACATGTACCATGTCATGGAGGCTGATGGGGGACCGAATGCTTAATCATGTGTATGGCGCGTTAATAGCAATTATTTTCAAACAATAGATTCTTACAAATCTCCACAAGTCTGGCATGGTGAAACTCTTTTACAGCTCATAATAGTCTTTCCTGCAAGAATCCTAACAACTGATTTATCTTTGGCTCCAATGCCATTGTGCTGGTCCAAATGACAGCGTTAATACTAGTCACATCCTCCAGATCCAAAATATATTAAAGACATACTGGAGAAGCCAAGTACTAAAATGGGAAGAAGAAAGGGACAATAATTGTATTAAGGAACTTAAACCCAAGAGAAAATGTACCAAAGGAGTGTCGGCTAGGAAGCCAAGACAAAAAGTGACAGCGTAAGTCGGCCAGATGCAGCCGTGTCAGTCCCGACGCAGGCCAAGCACTGCAGGCCCCGCCTCTAAAGGCTTGAGAGCACTCGAAAGTGATCGTAGTTTCTGCTATATAAATAAAATCTATATACAGCAAGAAAAATAAAGCCAAGCAGTAAAGAGAGCCCTGGGAGAAGAGGGGACGTGGGGGAGGGGAGGGCGAGCCTGGTGAGTCGAAATGCAGTGTTCTGAGTCTTGAAATCCACACACATCCTAGCTCCTGCAGCTTTTTTTCTTTTGACTCCTAAATTTTGGTCCAATATCTGCCCCTTCATTCACAACTAAAGGGACTGCAACCGATATAACCTAGGCCATTGAAAGAAGAAGAAAGCCACCTGCTCTCCAACCTCCACCAGTGTACCAAACAAACTGCTTCCCACAAGCTGCTCCCACTGTGTCCTGGATCTCCGGTTAGCCCTGCGGAAGGGACACCACTCCTGTCCCTCAAACTCGGTCTATCTTAAGGTCTGGGGTATGACTGACGGATTCCTTCCTCTCCACACCATTCTGGGATCTCAACACTGACCCATCCCGCCTCTCTCCTTTCCCCTTCGTAGAGTACTATCTTTTTCACTCTACCAAAATACTTGGGAGGCCATTCAACTGTGCCAGCTCTAGGCGCTGGAGTTCCCATGTAAACAAACCGCGAACCCGATTTAATGTCACCAGTAAAACACAACAAACGTAACCTCTATCAGTCAAAACCTGTCAACTCACCTCGGGCTAGGGACTGTGCATCGCCCCAGTGCACATGTGCAGGTCAAGAGCTTGGTGGAGTCTGCTTTCTCCATCTACCTCCAGATGGGTTCTGGGAATTGAACGCCAGTCTCCAGGTGTGGGTTCCAAGTTCCTTTACACACCGAGCCATCTAATCTGCCCGAAGACAAACTTCTCCAAAGCACTTGTGTACACTTCCTGTTTTCCTCTGTCTCTTAGTCATTGCTTTCTAGGAATGCTCTCTCCTCAGAGAAACATTAACTCAGGCCCTGGGGGATTCCGTGTTAGTGAGGTTTTGAAAACTTCCATTGTAAGTTAAGTTTCTGTAAGCCCCAGGGTCCCGGAGCAGTGGCCAGAGTCAGGCTATCCCGTGCTTCTCATGTCCACACCAGCCGGGGCACTTGTTCAACTGTCGGGTCCATCTCTGAGTTTGAGCCATCCCCCCCCACCACCAGTCTGATATGCTAGTTACAACACTCATTGTAAACTGCAGAGTATGTATGTACTCAAAGAAATTATGTAATCTCAAAGAGATTGTTCCTAGAAACAATTTCTATGAGTTTAATGTTATACTTTCAATAATTATATAATGATAACATGCACACTGGTACATAACCTGCTTTAAAAAAAAAAAAAGCCAATCTTCTGAGTGGCTTAGGAATGAAATAAGATTAAGAATAACTGCTGGGGGAGGGGCTGGAGCCATGACTCAGCGGTTAAGAGCACTGACTGCTCTTCCAAAGGTCCTGAATTCAAATCCCAGCAACCACATGATGGTTCACAACCATCTGTAAAGAGCTCTGACTCCCTCTTCTGGAGTGTCTGAAGACAGCTACAGTGTATTTACATATAATTAATAAATAAATACATAACTAAATAAATAAAAGAAAATGTTTAAAAAAAAAAAGAATAACTGCTTGGAGTCATTCTAGCAAGTAAACCCCAGAGGACTGTTTCTTTGCATGTAGTAAAAATAACTTTGATAGGCAAACATATTTCAAACCCTGTTATCTTGGGCAAGTGTCTTTCTGAGCCTCAGTTTTTCCCATTTTTAAACTTTTTAAAATAAGTATGTGGGGGGGCAGAGACAGAGAGACAGAGACAGACAGAGAGACAGACAGAGACAGAGAGAGTGACAGAGAGAGAGAGACAGAAAGACAGAGAGAGACAGAGAGAGTGACAGAGAGACAGAGAGAGTGACAGAGAGACAGAGAGAGTGACAGAGAGAGAGAGAGAGAGAGAGAGAGAGAGAGAGAGAGAGAGAGAGAGAGAATACCCCAAGTGACTAGAAGGACTAGGATCTCCGAGGCTGGAGTTCCAGGTGGTCGTGAGCACTGGTCATGGGTGCTGGGGGGTGGGGGCTGAGCTCAGTCCTCTGGAAGGACAGGCGAGCTCCTCCAGAGCCCTCCCTCCAACCTCCTGCTCTCCCCTGGTTTCACGGTGCTTTCTTTGCATGTTCTTCCAGATCACCCCTGTAGCTTCTGCTCCTAAGTTTGTCTCTTGTGGCTTGAGTATGTAATGTCCTCCCACAAGCCCAGGGGTTTGAAGACTTCACCCCCAACGCTAGTCCCAGTTATCTTGGAAGACTATGGACCTCTGAGGGGGAAGATCTAGCTGGAGGAGGTGGCTCCTGATGGGTAAATCACAGGGGTTCTGTGGTGGTTTGTATAGGATTGGCCCAGGAAGTGGCCCTGTTAGGAGGTGTGGCCTTGCTGGAGTAGGTGTGTCACTGTGGGTGTGGGCTTAAGACCTTCACCCTAGTTACCTGGAAGTCAGTCTTCCACTAGCTGCCTTCAGATGAAAATGTAGAACTCTCAGCTCCTCCTGCACCATGCCTGCCTGGATGCTGCCATGTTTCTGCCTTGATGACAATGGACTGAACCTCTGAGCCTGTAAGCCAGCCCCAATTAAATGTTGTCTTTCACAAAACTTGCATTGGTCATGGTGTCTGTTCACAGCAGTAAAACCCAAACTAAGACAGAAGTTGTTTTATAAAAGACTGACTTCCAGGCAACTAGGGTGAAGGTCTTAACCCCATACCCACAGTGACACACCTACTCCAGCAAGGCCACACCTCCTAATAGGGTCACTTCCTGGGCCAATCCTATACAAACCATCACAGGTTCTATAGGTAATGCCGACTCTCCACCAGGTCTCCCCTGCTCCCTGGGCCGCTGAGATAGGAATAAGCCACACTGCCAGAACCGGAAGCCGCCATGAATTCCTTCCTACCTTCTCCACCGTGATGACTGTATCCTCTCAAAGCAGAAGTCAAAGCAAGCCTCCCCCAAGCCTCCCCCAAGCCTCCCCCAAGCCTCCCCCAAGCCTCCCCCAAGCCTCCCCCAAGCCTCCCCCAAGCCTCCCCCAAGCCTCCCCCAAGCCTCCCCCAAGCCTCCCCCAAGCCTCCCCGAGCTCTTCTTTCAAGCATTTCTCCCGGCAAGCAAAGCAATCAAAGCGGCTTCGCACATAGCCATGCGGACCTAGCTTCTCGGCGCCGGGTCCTCTGGTGGAGTGATGGAAAGCTAATAAAACCTATACAGTTCCTAACACGGCACACAAAGCCCGTCCCTACACACTGTAAGGCACTCCTAAAAAGGAAACTAAAATTAGAAGTCGCTCACCACTCACCACCACAAGACCACCCAGATAATCTCACTGCGCTTCAAAAAACCCTTCCTACCTGGTCAAGTATCTACCAACTAGAGCCAACCATGTCAGTCCTAAGAAGATGTCACTGAGAGGAGAGGAGCTCTTCCTCACACGCTATGCCTAGGATGGAAACTGTGAGAAGAACTCCTCGGAGCTGAGGTGTCCCAGGTGGCTAAGGACATGTATTAACACTGACTGTCTCTGCTGTTGCCAGCTCCTGCAGCAGCCCTTGGAACCAATGGCGTCTGCCCTGAGGTAACTTGGATGGACTCCTTTTTGTCCTTTGTCCCCTCAGATGTGCCTGTTCTACCAGAGCAGAGGATCCAGGATTGCGGCCGTGCTGGTCCCATGGAAGTGCTATGTGGTGGAGAGTCCGTTTCTCACACTTACTTGGAGTTGACATGCCTTCTTCATGCCCATGGCCAAACCTCTTGTGGCACCAAGTTCCACCATGTTCTCCCCCTACAAGGTGCTGCTTGTCCCTTTAACTTCAGCTGAAAACTCCCTTGTCAGTCTCCAAGCCCTTTCCCCTGCATCCCCTTTGTGCACCTCTGGAAACTCCGCCAGAACCCCCACCCCTACCTCTCTCTGGATATTTTCTTCTTTATCTTTCTTAGAAGTCAGGCTGCAGCCCTCACTGGAAATAGAAACCTGTTTTCCCTAGAGCGTTCTCAAGAAGTGGCTATTCCCCCAGTCCACCCCCACACTCCACAGACCACAGACCACAAGCCCAGAGGCAGCGTAAGTGTCTTTCACAGCCCTGAAGGCTGCTGGCTGGCTGTTCTTCTCCAGCTGAAAACCCCCAGTTCTTCTGAAAACTCACTCCCTCACGTTCTAGCGCCCACTCACCCCTCAGGCCATCATCCGCCAGCCTGTTCCGGGTCCACAGTAGACCTTAGTGACTGGCTCGGGAGCTGCCTCCCTCCCCCCCTTCCATCGTGCTTCCAGTCACTCATTGTGGCTTAGTGTGACAAGAGATTAGTGGCCTGTAGCCTGGTCTCCTCCGTCTCCTCAGTTCCTTGCTTTCTCTTCCTCCACTTACCTGAGCGACCACTCCTACAGTCCTGCCCTGGCAATCTGTGGTCAGCATACACAATGTCTGCAGTCACATCCAGCATCCAGAGCTCTGGCCACGCCCTCCCAAAGAACTATCCCCCAACACCTCTTCAGCCTCACAGGAGCCTCCAACTGGAAGGCCCCTTGAGCCACTGTTTCTCTGTCCCCTATCTGTCAAAGAAGCGTGGTAAAGATGACCCACCCCAAAGGACTTGAGTGCAGAGCTGCTTAAGTGGCGGATTCACACAGTAGCCAGAGCAAGGGACCCAGAAGAGATAACGGCACGGCCAGAAACAAGGAGTGTGATAAGCTCCTGCCACCAACAGCCTGAAGGGGAGAGAAGGAGATCCCCGAACTCCAGGAGGACTTGAGAAGGAAGGGGGTGTTTTGGTACCAGAGAATCAACTGGAAGCATGGTAAGAGCCGGCCATGCGGAGGGAAAGCACTCGCCCCACTCTCTGATGTTTTGGCCTGTGTCTTCTATTTAACTTCCAGTTCTATCTGGCTGGAGACCAAGGGCCAGGGAGCCCCAGCAATACAGCCTACAGTCCTTGGTCTTTCACCACAGGGTGGGAGTGGGCTGGGGTACAGTGTCGTGGAAATACAGTACTAAAAAGCACCTGGCAACCCCTCCCTGGCCCTGGCAACTCCTCCCTGGCCCTGGCAACCCCTCCCTGGCCTTGGCTGCATCCCGTTGTCCTTAGCTGCATACACATTTAGTAACCTTGTTACACTGTCACACCAGACAGTCAGAAATACTCCTGCCTCCTCTACACCTGTGTCCAGGCAGGGAAACGTACCTGCAGAAAGACTGCGTGGGTCCACTCATCAGTTTGCTTTAGTTTTTACATCTAAAACTCTCCAGTGTGCCCGGCTGTCTGATCCCGTGTGCCCGGCTGTCTGATCCCGTGTACCCGGCTGTCTGATCCCGTGTGCCCGGCTGTCTGATCCCGTGTGCCCGGCTGTCTGATCCTGTTCCTCTGATCCCCTCAGCCTCCTGTGAGTTCCCAGTTCTCATCCCGAATCCCAGAGCAGCGCCTCTAGTCCTGATATCTCTCTGAGAAGGTAGAAACAATCAAGGGAAGACAGGTGCATGCTGGCATCGACACATCGCTCTCGGGTGTGGTACAAGCTCATCCTGGTCACGGAAGGAGAGGGACTGGGCAGCATCGCCTTTGACCCACCAGGGTCTTTTGTCCTGAAGTCAGTCCTGTAGAATGGCTTCCTCGTAGGCCTATTCATTTGGATTCACAAGCTCATACTACATTATAAACAAAAAGAAAAACCAAGCTTCCTTAGATCCTCCTCTTGCTCGTTTCTGTGCTTTGTCTCCAGGGAAGCCCCTCGTGGGTCCTTCTGCCTCTGTCTCCATCACTTCCCACTCTCTCCGACCCCACATTAGCAGCCATTTGCCTGTCCTATTCCAAAGAAACCTTTATCCTGATGTCGTTAGGGTGCTAGCAGGAACAACTTGTATATTCAGATGGAATGATTTGGGCAAATTTTCCTAAGAGGTATGTTCAAAGTGGAAGGGAGCCACGCGGGATGACACAGGTCTGAGACTATTGACCGCGTGGTCAGAGGGGCAGAGGGCCCCTGACTAGAGCTACAGCGGATGGCCGGCCACACGGCTCTGTAGAAGCCTTCAGTGCCTGGTGAGGACAACACCAGGAGCCCGATGACTCACCATCTTTTGCAGAGGGGACTCCTACAAGTGCTGTCCCTGGGACGACTGGACCTCCTGCAGCCACACTTCAGTCTGAAACCCTTGCTGGTCTCGCCCTTGCCTTTCCCTGGTGTCAGAAAGCTTTCTCTGCTGACCCCACCTACGATGTATGCCATAAAATGGTACCATCAATAAGCTAGACATCTAGTTTTGACACCAGTGTCCTGGAAGGATCCAAACTGACACCCTAGGTTGCCCAACCAAAAAGCCATTGAAAGTCTTACGGCTGACTAGAGTATGGTATGTTTATGGCTGACCAGAGTATGGTATGCTTATGGCTGACCAGAGTGTGGTATGTTTATGGCTGACCAGAGTATGGTATGTTTAAGCAACTAGAGTGAAAGCAGCATGGGGGGTTTTCTCATAAATAAAAGAGTGAGAAATACAGATATCTCAAGTGTGTATGGCTGAGTCCAGTGGGTTCCTTTCTTGGTGAATGCAAAGCCAAAGCAATCACAGCCAAGACAGAAAGGGCAGAGAAAGATCGACAACAGGAAAGGACATAGGCTTTCTTAGTTAGGGTTTTACTCTGTGAACAGACATCATGGGCAAGTCAAGTCTTTTAAAGGACAGCATTTAATCGGGGCTGGCTTACAGGCTCAGAGGTTCAGTGCATGATCATCAACAAAGTGAGAACAGGGCAGCATCCAGGCAGGCATGGTGCAGGAGGAGCTGAGAGTTCTGCATCTTCATCTGAAGGCTGCTGGCAGAATACTGGCTTCCAGGCAACTAGGATGAGGATCTTAAAGGACGCACAGTGCTATGCCTACTCCAAAAAGGCCACACTTACTTGAACAGGGCCACACCTTCTAATAGTGCCACCCCTTGGGCTGAGCATATACAAACCATTACATAGGCATTCTTTTCAAAGCAGTATTCTCCTTGAAGAGAGGAAGATAGGGATTTTATTCAGGAAGGTTGTGTGTGTGTGTGTGTGTGTGTGCACACAAGCATCCATATGTACATGCGTATATTAAATGAGAATATGTATGTAAAAGGAATTATAAATCCTAGCTAGCCCACATGAAAGGCACATAATCGAGGTATTTTACTTACAAGTTGTCAGCCTGGATCGGGCAGGCTTGGAGCTGTTCTAACTTAACAGCCCAGCCGTATGTCCCTTGTTACTGGCCACATGTTCATGGCCCATGTCCCCTCATAGTGGCTTCCTCCTCTCTTCGTTTCCTTTCTCCTTCTGTTGTTTCTATCTGAGACCCAAGTCAGGTAACTAAAAGTCCACCTACCTCTCTACTTACTGCCCAGTCACAGGTTTTAGCCTCTTATTGACCAATCAATTTGGGAAGCAAGGCTATGCAGCATCATTTGGTGTGTGGGAAGATCTTCTCAAAGTGGCAACCAGCTCTCAGGGGGGTGGGAGACAGACTTTAGCATTTGGGTACATAACAGCGCCAGACCAGGCCCAGCGACACACACTCCCATAGCCAAGCACTCAGCACAGTCCCGCGCTTGCTCAGTTAGGAAGCACATTTTCGAGCATGCTCAGTTCAAGGTCAGATTTGAAGAAAACATGCATAGTTGGACACGCTTTGCTCAAGGTCAAGGAGCAATTTTTAAAGATGTTAACATTTTAGGCAGGAATGCTTCTGAACATAGTCAACTTGCATTGTGAGGTTTTTAGTTTCAATAAAAGACACCTTAAAGGGTCACTGATCTAGAAATCTGCCCATAATGGCTCCTGCCTCACATAGCAGATAGTAGAAGGCAGTTAATAGTCTGAAAGAACAACCATCAGTTTTAAATCCCATGTCAGTAGAAAAGCCACCCTTTTCCTTTGCAATAACTCTTGGAGAACAGCCCTCAAGTTAGCAATTACTGGAGCCCAAATATTTAAATATCTGAGCCTATGGAGACTGTTCTCATTTAATCCCACCACAAGGAGTAGGAACAGGGTGCCAGTTACACACAGAGTGGGTGCCAGGAAAGAAACTACAACAGCTAAAGTGATTGATGTCGTTAAGAGAAGTTTCATCACTGGACTGGCTAATCTGAACTGTCAACTGTCTTGATAAGATGTTAATCACCTGGGAGCCTGGGCTTCTGAGCATGCCTTTGTAGGAACTATCTTGATTGGTTAACTGTGGGAAGACCTACCCACTGTGGGCGACGCCACTCCCTGGGCTGGGATTGTGAACTGGGTAACAAGAAGGAAGTGAGCTGAACACAAGCATTTTCCTTTCTGTGCAGCTTGACTGGATGTTTGTAACCAGCTTCAAGCTCCTGCCACTGTGATGTCCCCATCGCGACAGACTGCAACCTCAAACTGCAAGCCAAAAAAAAGAAAAAAATCCTCCCTTCTATTCTATCACAGCTACAGATAAAACAACTAAGACAGGCACCATGAAGAACAGCTACACATGGAAGCTCTAACCTGGAAAAATGCTGCTCAACTTGAAAAGAAAGAGACTGAAAAGAAGAAGAAGAAGAAGAAGAAGAAGAAGAAGAAGAAGAAGAAGAAGAAGAAGAAGAAGAAAACTTGCTAAATGGGTCCCTGCTTGAAAACAAGCAGAGAAATGTTTCCAAGTTCACTCACCATGGTGTTAAGAGGCCACTACTACAATAGTAAAAGGTGCCAGAACACAGATAAGCTGAAAAAAAAAAACACAAAACCAAAACAAAACAAAAAACCCCAACTTGGCAGCATAGTCACAGGCTGCTACTTTTGCGTTGTGCAAAATGAAAGAATTATATGGTCCTGAAGACTTGCATCATGATTCCAAAAGGTGGCCGAGTGCAGGATACGTGAGGCAGGCTGGGATTCCCTTCCACGACTCTTTGAGCGGCCATTGTGTGAAACTACCAAGGAAAGACCTAAGTTGTAATGGAAGCGCTGGGATGCAGGAGAGAGATCAGGATTGTGGGCTTGCTGAAGAAAACTGCAGACATGGACGAAGCTGGCCTAAGAGGGAAGTCACACGTGCACATGTGTGGCAGGCAGAAGACTGAAGGGCACTGCTGTCTTACTTAAGGTTTCTACTGCTGCAAAGAAACACCATGACCAAAAGCAAGTCAGGAAGAGTTAGCTCATGTGGCTCGCAATCCCGCATTGGAGTCCGTCATTGAAGGAAGCCGGGACCCTGGAGGCAGGGGCTGATGCAGAGCCCGTGGAAGGCTCTGCTTCCCGGCTTGCTCCCCAGGGCTAGTTCAGCCTCCTTTCCTACAGAGCCCACCAGCAGAGAAATGGTACCACCCACAATGGGCTGGACTTTGCCCTACTGATCACTCATTGAGAAAACGCCTTACAGGCTGGCCTCCATCCGGATTGTGTGAAGGCATTGTCTCTTCATTGAGGTTCCCTCCTCTCAGGTGACTCTAGATTGTGTCAAATTGACATCAAGCTACCCAGCACACTACTGGATCCCACTAGAGCGTACATGCCGCCCTCACCCAGCCTCACCCCAGCAGACACAGCCGCAGGCGATCATAGTTGCCTGGGTGAGTTTTGGTCTTTCTTTGGTCTGATCTTTCCTTACTATGTTCCTGTTCCCCCTTTTAGAATGGGAATGTTTATTCTGTGCCACTGTGTGTTGATGTATAGTGCTTTTATACAGGCTCACCTTGAGCCTTAAAAGACTTTGAACTCCAAGCTTTTAATGTTAGGAATGCTAAGGCTTTGGGGTTTCCTTACAGATGAACTGAATATATTTTGCACCATGAGATGCTATGAGCCTTTGAAGACCAGGAGATGGCTACTGGTTAAAAGTGGTGTGTTTGGGTAGCAAATTGACAAAGGGCAGATCTCAGGTGATTAGATAATCTTCATTGTCACCTGGGAGACATATCTTTGAGTTTGTTTTTGAGAGCGTTTCCATATATTAACTTAAGAAGGGAAGATTCACCTTGAATGTGGATGGAATCATCCTATGGGCTAGAGTCTCAGAAGAGAGAGAGAGAGAGAGAGAGAGAGAGAGAGAGAGAGAGAGAGAAGGAGGGAAGGAGGGGAGGAGGGGAGGGGAGTGGGAGACGGGGAAAAAGAGAGGGAGAGAGAGAACGAGAAGTAGAGTGATTCTGTACAGTCTCAAAGCCTGTTCCCTGACACATTTCCTCCAGCAAGGCCATATCTTCTAAGCCTATCCAAACAGTGCCAGCAACCAAAGACCAAACGCCTGAACCGATGGGGGACATTTCTCATGCAAACCACACCACCTGACAAGGCATCTCTCTGCTTCCTGACTGCTGATACAATTTGATCAGGGCCTCACACTCCTCCCCCAACTTCCTCCCCATAACAGACTACATCCTCTAAACCAGGAACCATGATAACTTACGCTGCTTTGGCCATGCATTGCGTGACTTGACAAGAAAAGTGACACACTTACTTACATTCTATCTTCTATTCCAGGTATGAACTTTCAGAAGAAAAGCTAAGTCTTAGTCACAGACTCATAAAGACTTAGATGATGCGTTACAAAGTCCCCCTTACACGTGCTCAAGATGAGTATATTTGAAGCAAATATTTCCAGTGATTTTGATATTTGGCTCTTAGGTAAAATATGTCAAAGTTTCATTCTCTAGTCCATGGAAAGTCTTTTTCAATAAAAACTGATTGTGTTTCAATAAATTTCAATTAACTCTTACAGGTCGAGTGTGGTGGCACACTCCTTTAATCTCAGCAGTCAGGAGACAGAAGCAGGCAGATAGATGTCTGTGAGCAAAAGTGTATCCAGAGCCCCGTAAGTAAGATCCTGTCTAACAGCAAAAACACTGGACAATATAGTGCCAGCGCACAGGAGAAGCAATGAAAAGCACACTGGTCTAGCTGGGAGACAGATTTTCAGCCAGAATACAGCATTGCCACTTTGTAAGAAATGGGTACGTTGTTAATCAGTTCTCTGTCATTGTGGCAATAAATATCTGGCAGAGGCAATGTAAAGGATTATATTTCTTTTCATTCTCGATTACATTGTGAGGGCCCCACCCATCATGGCTACCTCATGGTGACCACCAACCAGGGATGGGATGGAATACAGCAGCTGCTTATCCAGGACAGAGAGGGACAGGGAGAGGAGAACAGGAGAGAGAGAGCTATATAGAGTTTGAGGCCAACTTGATACCCAGCCGGGTGTGGTGGCACACGCCTTTAATCCCAGCACTTGGGAGGCAGAGGCAGGTGGATTTCTGAGTTCGAGGCCAGCCTGGTCTACAAAGTGAGTTCCAGGACAGCCAGGGCTACACAGAGAAACCCTGTCTCGGGGAGAAAAAAAAAAAAAAAAGAGTGAGACCCACTCTAAAATACAAAACAAAAGCAACAAAAGTGGGGCTACCCCAGTGCTGTACTTCCCGCATGACCTCACCACCCAGCGCCCATCAGCCCTGCATGAGACTTCTACTACACAGTCGGGGGACATTTAGCACCAGAACAGAATACAGGTAATCTGTACAAGGTTTCTCACGGAGATTGAAAGGTCAGCTCAGGAACTTTGGAAAGGTCATGAACACTTGCCCCTCCCAGAATGGGGAGGCTAAATTACATCCCTCGGACCACAGGGAGGTTGCCTGGGCTAGGGAAGGCCCAGAGTTATTCCGAGACAATTGGCCACCTACCCCTTAACAACCAATTAGTTTAAAGGTAACACTGTTACCAATCACATTGCGCCTCATGGCGGCTGCCCTGAGGACTGGTCGTGCTCTCCCCATGTGCAGGGCGACCCCGGCATGCTGGATATTAAATAAAATTCCTCTTGCTATTTTGCATCGATTGCCATCTCCACGTTGTCCACTCAGGGGGTCTCCTGTGAGTTAAGGTTCCCGGAGTCTTACGAGATCATATATATACATACTAAGGATGTGTTAGCAATTGTGCAACTCTGTAAATACACGATAACCGATAGGAATATTCACCTTAAACACATGAACTCTATGATTTGTATATCCCAGCTCCTCTAGACTATAGTAGAATCATAAGATGAGGCTGGTATCTGCGAAGACGTGAAGGAACCACAACTCTGCTAGGTAGAGAAGACAAGAAAATGTCCCGGACAAAGACAGAAATGACACGAAGGCAGAAGGGGGTTTGGGAACGCATGCCGCCACGCCTCAGTCTTCAGCAATGCCAACCAGAGACAGAAGTAGGGGACTCCGAAGGGCAAGAGCCAAGCCTGCTCCTGAAAAGATCGTTAGTTTTCCATGAAGAATGGGGAAAACCAGTAAAGAATGGCGCTTTCTCAAAGAACTTTCTAGATGGGGGGAAGTGGGAAGTGACCTGGAGTGACGTAAAACGCGATTTTAACCAGAAAGGGAAACAATAACAGTAGCGGACCCTAGTGCCCGCTCTGCTGCGCACCTGCCTTGAAGACGCTCCTTGGCTAGCTAAGGCGGACACCATCACCCTCCCGACAGGCGAGACCCCCGGCTTCCCTCCCTCTGTTTGGCTTCCCTACACTTCTCCATCTGCTGCTTCAGCTCTGCTTAACACACAGCACTTATAAAATCTTTTTAAAAGATTCTCTCTCCTGCCTGAGAATGCAAACCCATAAGGACCCTCGGTTAATTTGACATTCCCCATGTGTTCTAGATCCTGTGAGCTCTGACTGTGTCAACTCTCAATCCCTACTTGCTGAGTCAACGGATACATAAAGAAGAGAACCGAGCCTCTTAGAAGTAGCTTGTCTGCAAACACAAGCAATAAGTTGAGCATAATAATAAGTTGACTCAATAACCACTTTTTAAACTACCACGATTACACCGGAAATGAAATATTCCAGGCCAGGTCCCTCCTGGGACTATACCATGGCAGTGGGAATAGGGAAGGAGATGGAATTGCCTGGATTTGGTGCTGGATTCGCTGTCAAAGGATAATATAAAGATGCAGCCTAGGATGATTTTAGCTTCTAGATCGGGCAAGTAGTGCACTTTTTCAGGAAAATAAAGACCCCGGGTTAAACAGAAGTAGGAAAGAGGAGGCTGTTTTTTTTGTTTGTTTTTTGTTTGTTTGTTTGTTTGTTTGTTTGGTTGGTTGGTTGGTTGGTTTTTCGAGACAGGGTTTCTCTGTGTAGCCCTGACTGTCCCGGAACTCACTCTGTAGACTAGGCTGGCACCACCAGCCTGGCATGAGAAGGCTGTTTCAAGGGATCATTTTTCCACAATTTTTTTGGGATTCCTAATTAGTGTTAATACAATGTAACAAGTAAATCTAAACTTCCAGTGGGGACCGGGAGCTGGACAGTCGGACATTAACTCTGAACTCTGAGGTAAGCAAGGGTTTAAACACTGCCTTAGGTTTTTTTGTTTTGTTGGTTTGGTTTGGTTTGGTTTTTGTTTTTTTACATCGAAACAAGGTGTTGCTATGTGGCCCTGGACGGTATTAAACTCAGAGCACTTCTCCTGCCTCAGCCTTGCAAACCATGGGGATTACAGGAGTCAAACACTAACTAGCTCATCCATAACAACGTTGGAAGGCAGACACTGAAACAAACCCCTTGAATAAGCAGGCTACTTCGTTTTTTCCAAATTTCTTAGACGGTGGCTGTCGCTTACACAAGTGGCCAAGTGTGGAACGTGGTAGCACCAAGCCCAGGGTGGGCCAGGAGGGCGCGAAGGCACCCAGCGGCCGCGCGAGCGGCGGCAGCACGCGATGGCGATGGCGAGGACCATTCCCAGGATGCTCGCGCCCCAAACGACTCCCAACTCCCAGCGCGAAGTGGCCGCGCACCACTTGTGTCCCGCGACCTCCAGCCCACAGGGGGCGCTGTGGGCCGCCAGGTGCGGCCGGGGCGCGAGCGCGCGGTTTCTCCCTGGTGCGCATGCTCGCCACCGCTGCAGGCTGGCTTTTTTTTTTTTTTTTTTTTTTTTTTTTTCCGGGCCGCCCCGGCGGCTGCGTACTGGCTGTGGGATGGGAAGTGAAGCCCCAGCGAGCGGCTGCGGCGGGGCTGTGCGGAGCAGCCAGCGGGAGGCGGCGGCGCGGCGGTGAGCAGCCGAGAGCGCGGAGCCGGGCGGAGGGAGCACCTGCAGGCACAGGCGGCGGCTCCACCATGGCGATTCGCAAGAAGAGCAACAAGAACCCGCCGCTGATGAGCCACGAATTCGTGCTGCAGAATCACGCGGACATCGTCTCCTGCCTGGCGATGCTCTTCCTGCTGGGGCTTATGTTCGAGGTGAGCCCTCCTTCCCGGCTCCCCGGCCCCCCGGCCAGGTCTGCCGACCCTGGAGTCCCCGGTCGGGGCTGCGCAGCCCCCCGCGGCCCTGCGGCCCCGGCCCCGGCCCGCCGCCCCCTCCCGCGCCGCGCAGTTCCTGCTTCCCGCGAAGGGTTACGTGGCAGCCGGCGAGGGGCCGGCAGGGGCGGCGGGCGCGGCCGTGCTGGCCCTGCGCGGTGGGCGGACCCGGGGCCGGGGCAGCGGGGCCGGGTGACTGACAGGGACCCCCGCTCGACCCCCACCCACAGTGGCGGCCGCCGCCTGCGCGGCGGGAGGACCCGGTGCTCGCACCCGGTGGCCCCCTGCCCGCCGACGGCCGCTCGCCCAACTTTCTGCCTGGGCTCTGCGTCTGATCCCGACGCGAGGCTCGCAACAGCTGTGTTGAGGAGTTGAACGATTTCGTTTCTTGAAGCAGAGGCGATGAGACTGTCAGGAGTGTGTAAATTCTCTTCCCACAGATCGGAGTGTTTTGATGACTTATTTAACAGCTGTTGAATGTGGGTAATAAAGTTTGCAAGGTGAACCTGTAACATCCTACGTGGTTTTTTCCACCCTCCTCAGTACTTCCGCCCACTCCCCCCTCCATTTTTTTTTATCCGTAAGCCACCGAGTCTCATTAAATATATTGATATATTGATGATTACCATTTTGTCTCCTCTTCCCCGGGCTTGTAACCTAGTGAGGATAAATATTTTATTATCCATTTTTACTAGTCTTTTTTTCTGCTGTCGAGAATAGAGCTTTAAAGGTTTGAGTTGAAAGCAAGGAACTAATGGAATGAGACAGCCAGTGATGAAGGGTGATTACGAGTTTGGTTTTTGTTTTCCATGGAGCCCATTTGGTGTCATTAAATAACTTCCTATGTTCTGTTTCTTCTCTCCTAAAAGAGAATCTACACGTCTAAATCTACGTGTAACTACTTCCTGATTGTGACACAGATGGTTGTAGCCATTTAACTAAGGAGGTGTCAGGGTGAAGGGCAAATAGAGCTAGTAAAAAAGCTAGGTAACCCAAATCTGAGATGCGGTGTGTCCGCCCTTAGAAATGAACTGTGTACATCACTGTTGTACAGGCCTCACAGCTGCTGTTGAAGAATCAGATAATTCGGCTTAGAGAAGTCTGACAGTATTATATGAGTGGGTGGTGTTTAAAATCTAGGGTTTGATTGTGGCCCTGTGGTAAGAGCTTGCTTTGATTATTTGTTGTAGTGTGAATCCAGGAGCGTCATGCCTGACCCGGACCCCGAGCCGCCCGTGCTTGCTTGCTCGCTCTGTTGCTTCTGCACGGGTCAGAAGTATGGCTCTGGGTTCAGTTCTAAGCAACATACACAGTGCTAAACATTTATAATCTCTGAATTTATGAAAAATGTTCTTCTGCTATAATATTAAAGGCACCACGTGGACGTGGCCGGAAGGCGTTTGTCACCATATGCAGGAGAGTTGTGAATTCAAACCCAGTGGTGACTACAGAGTGAATTCCAACTCTGCCGATGACTGGTCGGCTTCCCTTCGCATGCTAACAATCCCTGTGTAATTGAGGGGTGTGGTGATCTGCTGAGCACATTCACAGGCTGTGAAGTAAAATAGCAGAAATCTGAACACTTAGAAATGCCACAACCTCAGTTTTTATGTAAACTTCTGCCTTATTTTCTAGGATGGTCACTATTTATTATGTTAATGACTTTTTTTTTTTTTGAGCTATAGTCTTTCTGTGTTGTCCTGGCTATCCTGAAATTTATTAACATAGATCAGGTTGGCCTCGAACTCACAAGAACCACCTGCCTCTGCCTTCTGTGTGCTGGATTAAAAGTTTATGACAGTAAGTGAATGCTTTAATACTAAATAGAAGCTTTTAAACCACTCCAGAAAGGTGTGAAGTTAAAATGGTGAGCGGAGCCAAGCAGCATGTGCAGGTCATTTATTTTCCTTAACCATATGGTAAAGATGCAAGTTTTGAAAGTGTCTTGTTCAGATGCAGAAGAAACTTCACAGCGTGGGTTTTGACTGTGACTTTGAAAATCATTGCTACTTCATGTCAGTCTAATTGTAGAAGCACAGTGTGTGTGCATGCTGAAATAATAGAGGATGGTATTTCGCAGAACTACCAAGCCTTTTGTGGAAGAATACTGAGAAAATATTAGAGGGTTTGTAGTTTAAAAGAAACTAAAACAAGAAATTACAAGGTGTGTGACCAGCCAACCAGGCGAGCTGGGACCGCCCTAGAAGTCTGCCCTCTGCAGCGGACCCAAGTGGGAGAATCTGGGAAGAGACTTGGCTGAAACACACAGCGCCTCACGCAGTTATGGCTCTTCCTTAGCAGGTCATCCAGGTTGGAAAACAGACGACAGAAGTTTTTGTCTGTCTCTCTGTCTGTCTCACTCTCTCTCAAGGTTGAGGAAGAAGTAATCTGTTTGAGGGAAATGTTTGACTTTAGGAAGTTCTTATTATACAAATCTTGTAAATAATGTTTTCTTTTCAGAGTCAGTGTTTTCTACAGAATGCAAAAATACTATTAGTGATTTTGTACTTAAAGTAGGAAAAATTGAACAATAAAAAAAAAGTCTGTAAGAGTACTGGGAAGCTTGCTAGGAGGGATAAAATGGAAGAGCAAAGAGAGGTTCAGAGAATAGTTCTGAGGGGGGAGGGGCTGGTGGATGTCCGCAGGTATACGCAGGGATCTAAGTTTGTTTCTAGATTCATGTGTGCACACTTGCACATACAAACCTTTGTACCACAGCACACGTGTAGAGATCAGAGGACAAGTTAATGGGAGTCAGATCTCTCTCTCTCTCTCTCTCTCTCTCTCTCTCTCTCTCCCTCTCCCTCTCCCTCTCCCTCTCCCTCTCCCTCTCCCTCTCCCTCTCCCTCTCCCTCTCCCTCTCCCTCTCCCTCCCCTCCCTCTCCCTCTCCCTCTCCCTCTCTCCTCTCTCGCCATGTGTGTTCTAGGGTTGACCTCCCATGAGCAGGCTCCTTTATCCACTAACACACATGTTTTATTACTGTTGGTCTTTAGTTTTAATTTTAAGTTTTCTGTATGTATGGATGTTTTACCTGCGTGCGTGTCTGTGCACAACCTGTGTGTTTGGTGCCCAGGGAGCTCAGAAGAGGATGTCAGGGCCCCTGGAACTGGAGTTAGACAGTTGTGAACTGCCACGTGGCTGCTGGGAATCAGACTTGGATCCTCTGGAAAACCACCAAGAACTCTTCACCACTGAGCCCTCTATTTAATCTCACAAATTTCATTTTTAAGCATCGTTTGTCTTAATGTCATTTCTGTCTGTCCTGAAAAACAAACAAACAAACAAACAAACAAACAATTTTACATAAACTGATGGAAAGGTGGAATTTGATAGAAATTCACTTATCTTTCATGAACCCAGTGTATATGCCTATCTCTAACATACAGAATATGTCTCCTCTTTATAACATCAGACACCAAGCCCCCATGATAGCCACTCAAAAAAAACCCACTGAAATTGTATGACTTTCCATATGAAGACTTGGATCTCTCATTAAATGTGGTGACCTATATAAGATATATCTAAATTAATTTCACTTTTTTTTCCCCTTAGTAGTAGACAGTAGATAAATGTCCCAAAGGGCCATCGTTGCCTTTTAGCGCAGTGAGCATCAGGTGGATGTTCAGGGTGTGAACCCAGGGCCTCCCTGCTAAGGGGCTGAGCGGAGCTTTGCTGGGTGAAGCTCAGCAGGGCAGCCAGGTCTGCTGCCCCTGACTGTACGTGCTTCAGTGGGCACACCTCCTACCTCTTCCTCCTCTCCTGCCTACTGCCACATGCTAAGCCAGCTGGAAGCCAGATCTTAATTTTATTTAGAAGCCTTGCATAAAAGGATAATCTAATTTTTGTTGTGTTTAGAATTTGGTACTATATTTATCTTTGAAGATTTAGATTTGCTGTGTATAAAGGAAAACAAAGTTTTCCCTAGCCATGGTATTTATTGATGATTTTATATTATAAACTGGAAATGGGGACATTGAGACAGCAGAAGAGACTGTGCAGACGCAGACAAGCACCCATCCATATCCAGCTGATACCCACACGTGACCTGGGGCACAGTGCACACGGGAGCGGGAGCACAGTGCGCACACGGGAGCTGGGGCACAGTGCACACGGGAGCGGGAGCACAATGCACACACGGGAGCTGCGGCACAGCTCGCACACGGGAACAGGAGCACAGCGTGCACACGGGAGCGGGAGCACAGTGCGCACACGGGAGCTGGGGCACAGTGCACACGGGAGCGGGAGCACAATGCACACACGGGAGCTGCGGCACAGCTCGCACACGGGAACGGGAGCACAGCGTGCACACGGGAGCGGGAGCACAGTGCACACATGGGAGCTGCGGCCCAGCGTGCACACGGGAGCTCTGGGGTACAGGTCTGAGGAGGCTTTGCACCTGTTCATCCTTGTGTGCAGGGACTCACACTTAAGTTGGCAGCCTTGAGGCAAGTGCCGTTAACCTCCAAGCCTTCTTGTCCCCACAAATATCACTAAACCCTTTTGTAACCTTGTATAGACAGACAGACAGACAATTCTCATTAGGCTGTATGCATGTGGGGGTCAGAAGGTGACTTGCAGGAGTCACTTTCTCCTTCCAGTACAGGAATCTCAGAGGCTGGATCTGAGTGCCGGGGGTGGGGGTGGGGGTGGGGGCTGGGCAGCCAGCGGCACCCATCTGAACCCCCTCACCAGGCTCCCAAGTCACCTGTCCTCCTATCTTCCTATGGACTCACTTCAGTGACCATACTTTAGATATGTTTGGGTTTCTTTTTGTGTTCTGTTTTTTTGTTTTTTTTTTTTTCATAGGCCCTGGTTTATCTCTAGGTCGTGATTCCCAGGAAAGCAGAGTTCAGGCCCAGCTTTCACAGTCCCCCACCACACACACACATACACACACACACACACACACACACACACACCCCAATTCCGCCGTTCCTTTGCCAACCGGCTAGCTGGCCGACGTTGTTGGCATGACTTTGCCGCTTTCCTCCCTCTTTCCCTCCAGTGTCACTTGTTGCTTCGCCTTTCTTCCTAAAGCCTTTCCTTGAGTAAAGCATGTCCGCTGCACCTTGTGCTTGGGCGCCATGTTCGGTGTGCCCCAGGGGGTCTGCACATGCCTTACCACACTGTATGCTCTGTGAGTTCGCTATACAGAATATCCACGCTGGTTTAATAAACCGTGTATTATGAAAGACTAACAGCAGTAATAAAGTGTAACAGTCACACTCCAATACCAGTTCTCCGCAGCCGGCCGGCCTCCTGTGAGCCTTCCAAGGGGGTGAGGTGAGCGGAAGTAGGGCAGGGAGGCAGGTGGTGGTCCACAGTGTCCGTTCCCGGGACACGAGACTGCCCTGGCAGCTCCTCCGACAGCCACACAGCTTCTAACAGGTGGGCGGTGCTGACAGCGCGAGGGCGCCGGACAGACAGCTCAGGTCACGGAGCTCCCTGGGACGCAGTTCAAACCCATTGCAGAGTCGCCCGTGCTTTCAAGGCTGCCGCTGACCACAGATAAATGAAAGCCGTGCAAGAGGAGATGACTGTTCTTGCTTTTCCTCACCCTTCTCCACCCCCAGCCCCCACTTGCCTTGTCTGTGTAGAACAAGCTAGCCTCGGGTTCCTGATCCTCCTGCTGTAGCCCCCTGAGTGCTGGGATTGCAGCCATCACTGTGTCACTGCGGACCGGCTGACCCCGCCTTTACTACGCGTCTCAGCTTACATTGCCAAGGGCTTCTAGGAAAGTAATCCTCCACGTGTTGATAGTCACACATTAAGTTTTTTACCTCAGACGTCATCTGCCATCTTTGTACTTTTCCTGGCCAGCTGCTTTCCCAGCGAGGGACTATGTAATCCTCATCACGCAGGTCCGCATTACCTTTAACAGACTCCCCACACCCACTCATGTGCAGGGAAAACATGTCTTATCAGATATAGGCTGGCGCGGGAGTCTGGCCCTGTGATGCTAGGGTTTGGAGTTTGGGGGAAGATTTTAGCTCTAGGTTAGCTGTAACTGCTTGTCACATACCTCGGGGGGTGGGGGGGTGGGGGGGTTGCGCATGCGTGCACGCACAGGGTGAGTGGGTGGATGGATCCTCATTCTCATCCATTCCCCCTTCACTCCCCCATGTACAGATTTCTTCATTCACATGAGTAAGACAGTTCCATCACTGACTCATGACAAGTCACAGTAAACACAGGCCAAGTGCATATACGGTGTGTAAGCTCCAAATGGATCGCATGCTTAGAGCTGAGAGTCCCGTCTGCAAAGCAGCCCATGCATACATGCAGATACTTCAGAATTTAAAGACACAACAAGACCCTCTCAGTTGCTTTTGATCCTAGGTGTGTGGAGGAGGGAGCTCTGGAGAGCCCACCAGTATAGCTTTCCGTCGGCTCCTCTTTCTGGCTGTGTATTTACCCCCACCCCCACCCCCACCCGCACCCCCAGAACTATCTGTTAGCCCTGCACAAACTTGTTCTTGCACTCCTCAAAGCAGCAGCATTGTGACCATCTGCTAAGAGGGTTCAGTACCATCTCGTGACTCTAAGGATTTCAGTCCACACAGTGTGATCTCTCTACCCCTTATGGGTGTCCCCCAAGCCGTGACCCGTGTTGATTCCGTTTCACTCTCCTCGTCACACCTATGAAACGGCTTTGTGAATCCATCTGTGTTGGAAGCACTGTCCCTGTGGCTTTGGGGGTGCCAGGCTCTCCATTTTCCATCGTCAACGTTTCTGTTTAGTTGAGGATACCACTGCCTTTCCCAGAACGTCAGTCTGGGGAGTCAGCGCAGTGAGTCGTCGCCACTGCCTTAGTGCTGAGGCAGAGTGAGGCCCCTGATGGGACAGCTGAGGCAGAGTGAGGCCCCTGATGGAACAGCTGTGGCACAGTGAGGCCCCTGATGGGACAGCTGTGGTACAGTGAGGCCCCCGATGGGACAGCTGTGGCACAGTGAGGCCCCTGATGGAACAGCTGTGGCACAGTGAGGCCCCTGATGGGACAGCTGTGGCACAGTGAGGCCCCTGATGGGACAGCTGTGGTACAGTGAGGCCCCTGATGGGACAGCTGTGGTACAGTGAGGCCCCTGATGGAACAGCTGTGGTACAGTGAGGCCCCTGATGGAACAGCTGTGGTACAGTGAGGCCCCTGATGGGACAGCTGTGGTACAGTGAGGCCCCTGAGGCCCCCGATGGAACAGCTGTGGCACAGTGAGGCCCCTGATGGAACAGCTGTGGCACAGTGAGGCCCCTGATGGAACAGCTGTGGTACAGTGAGGCCCCTGATGGGACAGCTGTGGTACAGTGAGGCCCCTGAGGCCCCCGATGGAACAGCTGTGGTACAGTGAGGCCCCCGATGGGACAGCTGTGGTACAGTGAGGCCCCCGATGGGACAGCTGTGGTACAGTGAAGCCCCTGATGGGACACCTGTGGCACAGTGAGGCCCCTGATGGGACAGCTGTGGCACAGTGAGGCCCCTGATGGGACAGCTGTGGCACAGTGAGGCCCCCGATGGGACAGCTGAGGCACAGTGAGGCCCCTGATGGGACAGCTGTGGTACAGTGAGGCCCCTGATGGGACAGCTGTGGTACAGTGAGGCCCCTGATGGAACAGCTGTGGTACAGTGAGGCCCCTGATGGAACAGCTGTGGTACAGTGAGGCCCCTGATGGGACAGCTGTGGTACAGTGAGGCCCCTGATGGGACAGCTGTGGCACAGTGAGGCCCCTGATGGGACAGCTGTGGCACAGTGAGGCCCCTGATGGAACAGCTGTGGTACAGTGAGGCCCCTGATGGGACAGCTGTGGTACAGTGAGGCCCCTGATGGAACAGCTGTGGTACAGTGAGGCCCCTGATGGGACAGCTGTGGTACAGTGAGGCCCCCGATGGGACAGCTGTGGTACAGTGAGGCCCCTGATGGGACAGCTGTGGCACAGTGAGGCCCCTGATGGGACAGCTGAGGCACAGTGAGGCCCCCGATGGGACAGCTGTGGTACAGTGAGGCCCCCGATGGGACAGCTGTGGCACAGTGAGGCCCCTGATGGGACAGCTGTGGTACAGTGAGGCCCCCGATGGGACAGCTGTGGCACAGTGAGGCCCCTGATGGGACAGCTGTGGCACAGTGAGGCCCCCGATGGGACAGCTATGGCACAGTGAGGCCCCTGATGGGACAGCTGAGGCACAGTGAGGCCCCTGATGGGACAGCTGTGGTACAGTGAGGCCCCCGATGGGACAGCTGAGGCACAGTGAGGCCCCTGATGGGACAGCTGAGGCACAGTGAGGCCCCTGATGGGACAGCGGCTGTTCCTTATGTCACAAACGAGCAGGGGACGTGAAGAGGAAGGAAAGCATCGTCTCAAAGGCCGACTTGAGGCTGTCACTAGGTCACATGGACTAAAGTTAAGGGTCTAGTGGTCTGTAGGCTGGGTGGGGACCAACCTTGGGCATCTGGGCCCCTAGGAGACACTTATCCAAAGCATAACAGGCACTTGAGGTTTGGCTCTATCTGTCCTCTCTGTAAACACTGCAAACACGGTTAAATAGTAATCCCCAAGTCTTCCTCTAAGTCCTGCCTGCCGGGTTCTTTACTGTGTATAAGCCACCATGTAAGCCACCCGCTGCCCCATGTAGCTAGAGAAATCTCAACTGGTGAGCAGTCTCTCCCGGGTGTTCTTGTGTCCCACATTTTTGCTAGTGTTTGTTACCACCTTGTGCAAGCTTAAGCGCTGGTGGGGCGCCTCTCTTTTTCTTGCCAAGCCATACTCAGCCTTGCAAGTTCCTGTCTCCCACCACCACAGACTGCAGTCCTTCATGGGATGTCTTGCAAGAGTCTTGTCTTGCATGTTTGCGCTCTGGTATTCCATCTTCCATTTCTTCTGTAACACTGATGAATTGTGTAGTATTTTCTAGGTGCTGTGCTGGGTTTTCTTTAAAATTGTATTGGTATTCATCAACCTCACGGAGGTCAGAAGACGACCTACAGAAGTCCTTTCTCCCTCTGCCACCTGGACTCCTGAGATTGAGCCCAGCTTGTCAGGAGAGGTGACAAGGACCCAGGAGAGGTGACAAGGACCCAGGAGAGGTGACAAGGACCCGTGTTGACTGAGCCATCTTGCAGCTTCCCCATACTAGGTCTGGGGATACCGCGACAGGATGATGTAGCACGGCCCCTCCTCAAACCGCACCTACTTCATGATGGGTATGACAAAGGGCAATGTAGTCCTGCCATAGTGTGTGACCTGAAGAAGAGGCGCACCCTTCCTGAGGTAGTCTGACCAAGGACCTGCCCACTCTGCGAAGACAGGGAAGATGCCCTTGAAAGATGTGATGGAACTGAGCTCTAAAGGGAAAAGACTTTCCAACAAAGAGACTCTGGCAGGGGGCCAGAAAGTCGACCATGCTCTCCCTGGAAGACAGGTAGAGCAGGAAACATGGTCACACATTGGAAGATGATTGTGGCAGTGATGTGGAGACGCCAAGGGGACCACAGACCCATTAGGTTACACCTGGCAGGCTTACAAAAGAAGCAGCAGCCCCTCCCTCCTTAAAGGCTTGGGCCATGCTGAAGCGGCCCAGTACTGTTAGTCTGCTTCTGTGGACCCTTAGTTGACCTTGTTTCTACCTCTGCTGCCTTCCTCATCCCCTTGTGCACCTTGGGAACTTCAAACAAGCTCGTGCACCACACCTCTCAGAAGCATTTCCTACCCAAGGAAAAAAAAAGCACTTAGAGTCCTTTATCCTGAGTCTCTATAGGGTAGGCCGCCACCGGCCCAGATCCTGCAGGGTTTTAACAGTTTGTTTACCAGTTCTGACCAAACCCAGCGTCTGATCACGGATTAGTTAATTCATCTGTATTTGAGCCTTTCTGGTCCGTCGCTGGCCTTGGTACCTGTAAAAGCTTAGTAAACGGCCATCTCTGGCTTCTGACATTTCACCGACCAGTAGTCAAGTCAAGGAAATATTTTCTGCCCAGTGAATGAGGCGTGTGCTCATGGGGACACGCGGACCTGCCCTGACCGTCTCTTACACAAGCTCTGCTTACTTTTATTAATTTACACAGCATGTTCGTTGGTGGGACTTTCATGGTGATTGTTCTATAGCAGACAGTGGCTGTTTGAGAAATCATTGCTTACTGGAGCAACAAGCTTTTGGGGAGGGGGAATGTTAACAGTACAGATGAGTTACATGGTCTAAACCACAGAAACCACAGAAAAACTTCAGTGAATTGCCCGCCAAACCCTGCTTACGATCAGAAGTCTCCACTGTGCCTACCCAGTGGGCCACAGAAAAGGGAACCTTCTCTTAGGACTTGGGCAGACTGTAACCTTTTTGCCTTGGTTTGTTCGTTTGGAAGAGACTGACAGTTGCTGTCTTTCTGCTCTCTCTCTCCAGATAACAGCGAAAGGAACGATCATCTTTGTTGCTCTTCAGTACAATGTCACCCACCCTGCAGCAGGTAGGTGTTAGTTAGATGTGCAGTTGAACACTTAGAAGGATCTGTGGACACTAGAATCTGTAGTCATTTCTAGTGTCTGCACTTTATTTTATCCTAAGCGGCGTATGGAACCTAGTTTTCTGTGCTTATTGTTTACTATATATTTTGTGCATGGTCTTGAAATTCCATCAGAGAAATCTTTGTATTGCTTCCTCGGAGCCTTTATAAAGGAAAAGAGAGCAGGTGTGCGCGTTTGGGTGCTGTAGTCAAGGTTTCTACAGGTGTGCTCCACGGCAGGTCTTCTGCCCGTTGTTACCTTTTGTACCAGGAATATAAGCTCTTCAGACTTCGTTCTTTTCATTTTTGTTAAATTCTACCTCTAGCAAGTATTTTGACTAGAGAACATATTAGTAAACTCTAGGAAGTATCAGATAATTGTGTCCAAACTATACTTTTGTTTTAGAAAGTTGTATTTCCAAATTATGCTATGTAAAAAGGAAGTTACCGTGGGAAGCTGGCTGCGGCTGACAGTCATGAGGAGAGAGAAGATGCTTGCCTGAGGAGAAGGCGGGGTGTCTGCCCGTGCCCTGTCCTGGGGGTCCGTCCGTGTCGTCCCCCCCCTCTCCCCCCGTGGTGGAAGAGCAGAAGCTCAGGCCATGTTAGTTCTGTTGTGTGTAGTTTTATAAATGCTTGATTTAGTGACAGAAAACAAACTGCTTGAGGGGGCACTGGGGATGCCAAGGTGATGGTGCTCTCCCCTGCCTGTTCCCAAGGACCCCACACTCCCAAGGGCAGCTGTCAGCAACCCAAAAATACTAATATGTGCTTTGAGAAATTAAAGCAAATTCAAAACCTGAAATAACTTTAAGTAGTAGTTGCATCTCTCTAGTGTTTAGAGATCAGAACCAAGGCAGATAAAAGTTAGCTTGGCTTCCGTCAAGCATCATAATGGAGTTTGCATGTCTAGCTGGGGCTTGCAGAGGCTCCAGAGAAGACAAGAGCAGCCCAGGCAAGGCTGGTAGGGGGTGACTCCGTCCCCTGGGGTTTGGATTTTGGTTTTTTGGGGGGGGTGTTTTTTTTGTTTGTTTGTTTGTTTTGGTTTTTTTTTTTTGGTTTTGTTTGTTTGTTTGGTTTGGTTTCTGGTGGCTGTGACTAACATGTGTCAAGTCTTTTGTAAGTAATCCCTGAAGCTTTGGGTCGTAGGAAGCCTCTTTGGTTGTCATTTCCCTTTAACTCAAGACCCTTGGGGAGACTTGTCTAAGGGATATCTGTAGAACCGTTACTGGGTTAGTCGCCTCTTGTATGTTTCCATAACTATGTTGTACTGAGTGCTGTTTTCATAATCTCACGTATATTTTTGTGTGTGTGTGTGTGTGTCCTTTTTGGCCTTCAGAAGAACAAGCTACTGAATCAGCATCCCTATATTACTATGGTATCAAAGATTTGGCTACAGTTTTCTTCTACATGCTAGTGGCGATAATTATTCATGCCATAATTCAGGAGTATGTGTTGGATGTAAGTATACAATCTCAGAAATCCCTATTTTGTAAAACACTACTGGTTCTCCACCTACTGATCATCATATATTAAGTGTCCTTTGTATTTCCCCCTTATTGCTAACAGCTGCTTTATATTTTTAGAAAATTAACCGACGGATGCACTTCTCCAAAACGAAACACAGCAAGTTTAACGAATCTGGTCAGCTGAGTGCGTTCTACCTTTTTGCCTGTGTGTGGGGCACATTCATTCTCGTCTCCGTAAGTGGCCTCAGCCCTTGTTCTTACCTCTCGTGTGACACTAAGGCCTCTGCTCATGAACGAGCATAATTAAGAGTCTCAGTCTGACTCTGCTATTCCAGAAGCCTCACGTCTTTAGGCACGGGACGTCATCATCACTATGTCTTGCCGCTTGCAGATCTCTCTGTTCACAAAGAGGCTCTCGTGTCAGCCATGAGTCTGCCTAGGTTGATAAGCATGAGCGTTGTCAGTCATTCCCTCCTCGAAAGCGCCAGCTTCTCCCAACTTAAATGTATAAATGTTCAAGTACGGCCATTGAACCTGTCGGCTCTCTCTGATGAGAAGGAGGACGGTCTCTACATTAGTGTTAAGTAACGGCCATTGAACCTGTCGGCTCTCTCTGATGAGGAGGAACAGTCTCCACATTAGTGTTAAGTACCAGCACCTTCCATTCATAGCCCAGTGCTCGGCTTTACACACTTGAGATTGCTAAGCACATAATTCTTTTAGGTCATCATGGTGGAGATCAATAACAGTAAGATGGCCAGGATCTAACCGTTAATGGCAGAGATATATTAAAACTCAGCTTTCCAACCTAGTGCCCGTCCCTTCTTACTGATGCAAGAGTCAAAAAGGAAATGTCAGCTTATTATGTCTGTGCCTGTGTGTGCGCACGCACATGCGTGCATGCGTGGGCGTGCATCCACACGCTGTAAATGTTGTCTGTGGACTTTAAGAGTTACAGCAGTGCAGCACAGTCTTAGAGTCATCACGTAAGGTTTGGAGGGAGGTTTTGCTTTGTTTCTTGTAATTTTCACCAAATACATCTAGTTTTCTGAGGAAAAGATTTGCATAGCATTGTATGATTTCTGTCAAGAAGTACAGTTTTCAGTTCTCTGGTTACATGCAACCAAATGTGTCCTTCCAGAGCTGGTCTGCACGCCTTGCGTGCTCTCCATTAGTGGCACGGTGCCTGGACCTCCTGCACCTCGGCTTAGGCTGCTGCACTGCAAGGCTGTCTGGGATGTCACTTGGGTTTATGGCTCAGGCTCATTTCCACTTTGCCACCTCAGCAACTCAGATCACATTGGACAGGCTAAAGCATTTGATTCCTGCATGCTCCTGGGGCCTTTTGTGAGGAACTGTAAACGTTTGCACCGTACTCACAGAGAATTGTCTTGTCTCCTAGGAAAACTATATCTCAGACCCAACTATCCTGTGGAGAGCGTATCCCCATAACCTGATGACGTAAGTGTTTGTTTTCTCTACAGGCCTTTCTCATCTAAAGACTGTTCATTTCCCAGACAGCTGGGATCCACTGGTGGGATTCTTCTCTGGGCTTGACAACAGTCCGTGAAGTGGTGCATTGCCTGCACCTGCAGCCTAGGACAGTGGCAGTGCCCCCTCAGATGGAAAAGGGCTGGTGCTCTTCCTGGCTATTTCCATTGCCTTTGCCAACCTGAGACCACTGATTTTAACACATTTCTAAAGAGTATTTTATGTGTGACTGTTTTGCCTACACATATGTATGTGTACCTCCGTGTGCCTGGTACCAGAGGAAGTGGGAAAAGGCTTCAGATTGGACTGAAGTTTTGGAGTTTTGGATGGTTGTAAGCCACCTCGAGGGTGCTTGGAGTCTAGCCCAGGACCTGTAGGAGCTGTGTGTGCTCAGAAGGGAGCCGCCCCCTCAGCCCCCCCCCCCCGGTTTTAGCCGTTTTAATTGGCTTTCTCTCCCCTCTTTAACCGTGATCCCTTCCCGCTGGCACATCTGCGTCTGTCTGTGGTTTCTGTCTTGTCTTTCCACAGCCCTCCTTACCCCATCATTTCTGCTCTGCTCTGTCAGATCCCTAAGGCTTGGGTTCTCTTCCTGTCTGAGTCCTGGATGTCTATGCACTGCTTCTAGGAGTTGTCTGGATGACACAGTTCCTCGTGCCCCTGCTGCTTTGCCAGCCGGGAGGCCCTGCGCCCAGCCTTGGCTGGTTGCTTTGTATTGATGTAGCATCTGTAACCGATTTCGGGTGTTCCCTGATCATCCCACGCGTGTGAGCCCTGCTCCGTGCCCTTACCCGGCCACACTGTGTCCTTCTATCAGCAGTGGAGCGGACTCTCTCTTTATTCTTTCTGCTTGGGAAGGTATGGCCACTTCCGACCTAGTTAGTACTCACTGAGTACACAAAGGACAGGAGTCACATGACCACAATCATACCCGTTTTAAACCAGCAGTAATATAACATCCCCCTGTCTGTGTCAAACTTACATGTAGCCGTGTCCTCTAGAAATGGTTTCAGGTTGGCTTTCCGACTTTACACTCAGAGGGAAGCGTGAGGAGGTGGTCAGGCAGAAGAGGCGGCAGTGTGTAGTGTTGAGAGGATATTGCCTGCCTGACTGAGGCCATCTCCCCAGAGCCAGCCCCGCCTGTCCCGCCTCAGCCCGCCTGTCCCGCCTCAGCCCGCCTGTCCCGCCTCTGCTTCCACTGTTTGCATTCTTCCATGTTGCAACCCAAAGGAAAGTGTTGCCCATTTTCAGTGGCGCGTTAGGCCGCTGCTTTGCCCTGGCCCCTCCCCTTTACCACGCATTCCTTGTGACCGGGTGGTCTCTCTGCCCCATCCCTGTGGTGAAGCCTTAGGTAATGGACACAAGGGGCTCTGCGTGCTGCGGCTTTGCCCAGTGCTGCAATGCCGCGGTTGACTGACTGGTGGGGAGACTGGGTAAGCGGGCCCTGAGGAGCTGCCTGAGATGGGCGGCACGTTGTGTGGGTGACAACGTTGTGTGGTGACAGCGTTGTGTGGGTGACAGCGGCAGCCTGGCCGCCCTCCCTCGCCCGCCCTCTGCCTCCTCTCTGGTTGTTGGTTGTTGTTGTTGTTTGTGTTTAAATCCCTTCCCTTAAGAGACGTTGGCCTTCCCCTCTCAGATTCCAGATGAAGTTCTTCTACATCTCCCAGCTGGCCTACTGGCTCCACGCGCTCCCCGAGCTCTACTTCCAGAAAACCAAAAAGGTAGGCGGGGTTTGAACTTTAGAGACAAGGAGGCCTGTCTTTAGCAGGGCGGTGGTTGTGCATGCCATTAGTTCCAGCACTTGGGAGGCAGAGGCAGGCAGATTTCTGAGTTTGAGTCCAGCCTGGTCTACAGAGTGAGTTTCAGGATAGCCAGGGCTACACAGAAAAACCCTGTCTCAAAAAACATTAAAAAAAAAAAAAAGAAAAGAAAAGAAAAGAAAGAAAAAGCAAACAAGCAGTCTGGCCACTGCCAGCCCTGTGTGCACCTGCTTGGCCTCTGCTCTGTGCTCCCACTTCCCCGCCCTCCTTCTTTCCCCCCCACCTTCCTGCCCCCCTTCCCCCCCCACCTCCCTGCCCCAGTTCAAAACCTAAAGCCCTCAGCTATTTCTTTAAAAAAAAAAAACAAAAACAAAACTTCTAATTCTATTTGACATGCTGATTGCCCACTTTTAAATTAGTGGTAATTTAAATTAAAACTTAACCATGTTTTTTAAAAATTGTGTTAGTTTCCTCTTACTGGTTTTCTTTTTTAGCAATTTATTTCACAAATAACTAGTTGGATTTCAACTAGCAGTTCTGTATGTAAGTCTAAAAGAAGAACTCTGTGTTGACAAAAAAGTAAGCCGCAGTTAAATTTTCACCAGGGAAGCCCTTCCTGGGATGGTTGGGTGGGGCAGGCCTCTTCTAGCCTGTGGGAGAGGCCTGTGCTTGGAGAAGTGGGTAAACCACTGGACAGCTCCACGACAGTACACAGTCACCGCGTCTCCTGCTCCTCGCTCCTCAGAAGCTGCCCAGCCGAACGGCGCTGGGGGTGGGGTGCTCCCTCTGTAATCGCCCCCTCTTTGTTCTGTGCACTGCACCTTCTACCTCACACTTACATTCACGTGAGGGTTGCTCTTTCAGGAGGGTAGCCGGGTGGGGATCCACATGAGGCCATTTCTGTCACATTAGCTGCACATGGGCTGGCTTTACTTTCTGTTGCATGTGTGCTTGCTTATTTGCAGGTAGAAGGTTTGCTCTTTGAGAAGTTCTCTTAAGTGATATTATAACATCCATTTACTGACAGATTTATTTATCTCTTTCCTCCCAAAGTCCAAAGATAGTCTTTAAAAAGCATGGATTACAAATAGGCCCTTTCTCCTCTGTCCTATGTGTGTGCCAGGAGTCTGCTAGGATTAGCAAACAGGTCCAAAGTAGAAGCCGTGTTCGCTGAGAGGCACACGTCTAAAGAGGAATGCTTCTGCAGGTGGTCAGACCAGTTGAGGTGAGGGCAGGCAGTTTTGGAACCCACAGTCTCCTGGAGCTCTTCCCGGTCTGCTGAGCTCTCGTGTGGGACTTGGGTCTCGGGCTGGCCACTGGTAAAGAAGTTAAGTACAAACACTTCATAGTGTAAGTACAAACTTACTTCATAGTGACACTGGCCGTATTCAGTGCCCCTTATCCCTGTGAGGCTAAGAACTACTGTTTTATATAGAAGATTCTCACTTATACACACGCGCACGTGCGTGTGCCCTTTAAAGATGGTTTTTCTGTGTGGCCCCAGTCTGACTTGTAATTAACGATATTCCTTCCTCAGTCTCCTGGCTGAGGAGAAGAGGTCGGTGTGTGCACCACCATCTATGGATTGGATAGGTGTCACCACCATTTGTGGGGAGGACGGGATGAGGGTGGGCCGCCATTTGTGGAGAGGACAGGATTGAGTGTGTGCTGCCATCTGGAGTACACGGAGATTTGGGAACATGGGTGTGATTGCAGAAAGCTTTGTTGGACAACAGTCTTGAGGGTATCGTAGTTTCTCCTGGACAGGCTCAGCTCTTCTAAGCTGTCTCTAGGTATTTGCACGCCCATGGGTACAATACTTTTGTGTCTCATTATTCCTTGGGCCCTGACCCCGTGAGTAAAACGAACTTCTCAGAGCAGTTGTTCGTTTATCTCTTTCTAATCAGTTCTGGCCAGATGGCATTTCTCCAGAAGTGTGGTCTCATTTTTATGGGATAATTTGCATAACTTGGAACTTAACTGAAACTATTTTTAACACTTACACGTGACAGTTGAAAGTAACTGTTTCAAGTAATTAGCATAATTTGAAAGTAACAGCTGCATATGTGTTAAACCGTTTCTTAAAATTTACTCTATGGAATGTATTTTGGGGAGAAATCTTGACTGGGAGGAGCGTAGTGTGGGGCTGTTCAGCAGCCGCCGCTCGCGCTCTGGAGAGGAGCCGGGGCAGCGGGAAGGGTTCAGGGGTGTGGCGGGGCCGGGAGCGCAGTGCCCTCAATGAGAATATTTAAGTCATGCGGCTGCAGTGGAGGCACATCTCCTAGCCCAGGAGAAGATTGGAAATGCCATTTCTTCGGCAGGCCTTGGCGAGTGTACCCACAGTGTAGCTGAAGAGGCTGAGGTAGGAGGGCTGTCCGGCTCCTTAGCTAGTCTGAACGTGGACGCTTTTAAGGAACTGTAGAAATGGTCAAATGTTTTGTTGCTGGTAATAAAATTAGCTTTGATTACAGATAATAGGATTGATTGTTATATCAGATGTTTAGAAATGTTCCCCCGAGTTGCTCGCCCCCCGAGTTGCTCTCCGGCAGCCGCAGTCACGCCCCTCGCCTCCCCTGCTCACTCAGCCTCCCTTCGGGTCTTCAAAAGCCTTCTCAGTCTGTCCTTAGACAGAATAAGGATACGGTGGCAGTGATGGAAGGATTTTAAGCCTTATGTGCCTTTCACAAACATTTATTATTACTCAGAATAATCAATATATATTAACCCTGTAATATGAGAGCTTTTTTAAAACTCAGTTTAAGATGGATTATAGGGGAATCTTTACCTTTTATAGGTACACATGTGATCATTTGTAATAAAGCTTGTGTTGTCAAGAAGTGTTTTCTTATGAAAATAGAAATCTTTAATAAGAAGATCCTGGAAGAACAAGTAGAAGTATTGGAATTCGTAATTTAAACATTCCAGTTAGATTTTCCACAGAAAATGAGATTACCCAGATTCTATGGCATTTAACGATTCCCTTCTTGCATAAGCTATTGTAAGTATTGAGAATATAATAGCCAGGCATGGAAGTACACATCCGAATCAGACCACGGAACTTTCTCCGAGACACTTATTAAATGACTCACTGTTATAATTAAGTATTTTGTGCATTAATCGTAAGCCAAATCTCACTGTGGCTTCTGGTAGAGAAAGGTGATTCTCATAACAGAACCATGGGGCGACAGGAGAGAAATGTGCCGAGAACAGCACACGTGCTTCTCGAAGCCACCGGACTAGCCTGTAGTGTCCGGAGCTGTGGCGAGCCGGCTGCGGACAGGGGTCCGCTCGGGACTAACCAGCAAGCTGCTTCTGCGAGCCCCCCAGAAAGCCAGTCCTACCCGCTCTCTTGGTTTTCTCGTTTCCCCACACTACAGTGTGGTTGCCAGCCTCCTACCCGTGAGCTCCAAGCCCCGTGGAGGTGCTCACGGGGAGACTGGAGAGCAGCAGGACGCTTGCGGCGGTGCAGCGCCCTGGAGCGGTCGCTCCCTAGACAGGTCGCGTCTCCTTAGCCTTATTCTTACCTGGGATTGTGTTCTCATGTCTCCTCGCCTCTCAAAACACCCCTGAGCCCTTCCCGCTGCCCCGGCTCCTCTCCAGAGCACGAGCGGCGGCTGCTGAACAGCCCCACACTACGCTCCTCCCAGTCAAGATTTCTCCCCAAACAAAACAAGCGGTGTTTTTAGGCTTGTGATGCAGAGTTGAGTTAGCTTGCCCAAGACCACACCCACAGGGAGCACAGGACTCAGTTTTCCCCGTTGGCTCTTTCTGTGCGGTGCACCTGGCGTAGACAAGCAGTGCCTCAGTGGCACGGTTGGTATACAGCGAGGGAAGGGAGAGCCTTGAGAACCGTTGTCTGAAAGCCGTGGGTGCTTCCTTAGCACTTTGGGGGATTATTGCTTGTGAGTATGGACTTCGGTGATGGCGCTTTGTCTGCTGTCGCCGTCGTCTCGGTCAGGTGACGACCAGAAAGGTGGGGGTAAGATGCCGAGTCACTGGAGTGAGAAGCGCAGGATGACACGCCATTAAAGTGAGAGTGTCGGCCTCGCTGCTCATCTGCCCGTGTCCTTGTGTTGCAGGAAGACATCCCGCGCCAGCTGGTCTACATCGGCCTTTACCTCTTCCACATCGCTGGGGCTTATCTTCTGAAGTGAGTTGGGATTAGCTTGGGTGTGACAGCAGAGAGTGCGATTGATCTGAGTTGGTAATTAGTCTTTCTTCCTCATGTGTTCTTTCAACAGCTTGAATCACCTGGGCCTTGTTCTTCTGGTGCTGCACTATTTCGTTGAATTTCTTTTCCACATTTCTCGTCTATTTTATTTTAGCGACGAGAAGTATCAGAAAGGGTAAGTGCTGTCCTCACCTGTTTGTTGAGCGGGTGTTTGAAGTCAGTGCCTAGACTGTCAAAGCCGTGTCCTTGAGAATTCTACAGTTTTGTTAGTAGTATGTTAAAAGAAAGCAGACCCATCACTTAACAATATTGAGGGCTGGAGAGATGGCTCAGTGGTTAGAGCACCTGTTACCCTTGCGGAGGGCCGGGTTCACTTCCCAGTACCACATGTTGGCTCCCAGCCATTCGGAACTCCAGTCCCAGGGGATCCAATGCTCTCAGCTGGCCCCCACATGCACCATGCAAACCCGTGGTGCACAGACATATATGTAGGCACAACACCCACACATACACTTAAATAAATAGATAAATAATTTTAAAAACAACGTTCAGAGTCTATTTTTCCTTCTTTAAAATAGTGTTTCTTAGCTGGGCAGATCCTGTATCGGCCTTAGTGTTTGTGTGGCTATGATAGCGTGGCTTCCTTTTGAGAAAAGAAGCGATAGACAAGAAAACTTTTAGGAGACAGTAAAGGGCAGGCCCGGTGAGATGCTCCACGGGAAAACCCACAACCTCCGTCGTCCTCCGAAGCACAGGAGAGCGGGGGAGAGGAGCAGATCACACCGCTGACCTCTGACCCCGTGGCCTGCGTGCCCGCCTCTCCCACAGTATGCTCACCAGAAACGAAAGCCAAAGGGCAGGAATAGAAAGAAGTGGGTAATACAGTCTCAAGGATATGAAAAGACTTTGTAGAAAAACTCAGATGGAAAAGAAAGATTTGAGAGGTGTAACTTGCAGAGTGATGTCTGTGGCCCCGTCACCATCACTTCCCAATGAACAAAATGTTAAACAGTTGTCTGCTGGGGTTCTGGACAGCCTAAATAGGGCAGTCCATGCTGTGGACCTCTGACAGTACGCTACAGCGTGTAGGATTTCCCAGGAATTGGAACACAGAAATCCTTTTTGCAGGATAAGCAATGCTGTTTTAGGGACTAGAAAGATGGCTTGGAGGAAAGGCCAGCACTAGGACCCGAGCTCAGACCCCCAGCCCCACAGAAAACGCCAGGTCTGGGGAGGAGCCATGCTGGACCCAGGCCGGCAGGCGTGAGCGCCAGCGTCAGTGCCAGGCCTCGTCTCAGTGGGTGGAGATAACTGAGGACGGTGCCCTCGCTGCTCCGGTCCACGGGCTCAGCCACACACATGCACACCCGAAGCACCGAGGGGACCGTTTGGATCCCCATTTGCTCTGGCGGACTCTAACTGCAGTAGAACCATCTCTTCATGGTTTTCTTACTGTGACTTTACATGTCTTACAGGTTTTCTCTCTGGGCGGTTCTTTTTGTTTTGGGAAGACTTCTGACCCTAATTCTTTCAGTTCTTACTGTTGGTTTTGGCCTGGCAAGAGCGGAGAATCAGAAGCTGGACTTTAGCAGTGGAAACTTCAACGTGCTGGCCGTTAGGTACAGTCCCTTTCCCGTCCCATCCCGCCCCGCCCCGCCCCACGCTGCTCAGCTTGCTGCCAGCCTCCCTGTGAGGGGGGATAGTCAGGGGTGACGGCTGGAGCCTTGGTTTGGCTTCGTGCCTGCTGACGGTTTGTTTAACTTGTAAGATGGCTCTCAGTGAATGATTACCCCTGTGCACTAAGCCTCAGCTCTGAGCTGTCCGGCAGATCACAGTAGAGTACTTTTGTCCCGTGGCATGCTCTAATGCAGTCTGATCTTCCTGTGCTTTCTGCACGCTTTCCAGGATCGCCGTCCTCGCCTCCATTTGCATCACACAAGCCTTCATGATGTGGAAGTTCATTAACTTCCAGCTGCGGAGGTGGCGGGAACACTCTGCCTTCCAGGCCCCCCCTGTGAAGAGGAAACCGGCTGTGACCAAAGGCAGGTCCTCCAGAAAAGGAACAGGTTGGTTCTGACTCAGTCGTGGGAGCACAGAAGTGGAGGCATGCGGGACTGTGGCTGCGGGCTCTGGATTCCCAGCGCTCTGCTAGATAGTGTCTGTACGCGGAACAGCACGGTGTGCCGTCATCGTGACTGGCTTCAGTTGGCAGATTTTAACTCTCTGTGTTATGGAGATGTGTCTGTTTGTTATCTGGAGGCCGGAGGCCAGCCCTGGGAGGCCGGCCTTCCATCTTCTGTGGGCTCCAGGCATCCGGCTTGCAAAGCAACCAGTTGCTGGGATACCTGGTCAACCATAGCATCATACTTTTAAAGTTTTGTAAGTGACATTTTTATTTATGAAGGGTGAGTGAGCACATGCCAAGCTGAGTGTGTGGGCAGCAGAGGAGAAGGCCCGGGCAGCGCCCTCTCCTGGGGCCTCGGTGCTACGGGACAGCTGCTCAGTCGTGTGTGAACCTGCCAGCCTTCACCTGGGTTGTGTGCTCTTTGCACAGTAAGGTGATGCAAGCACACTTTCCACGTCTCTGTGTGCACCCCCTTTTCTGTTGCCCCTTGGGTATGTATCTGGTGTGGGCTCCTGGGCCATCCGGGAGAGCGCCTACGGCGTCCTTGCTGCGTGCGGCATCGGTTCAGGGAGCTGCAGCTTTCCCGGCTTTAGACACGGGTGTTCCTGTACTGTTTGGGGGGAAGACTAACCTCTCTATGATGAAGGTTGAGAAATGAGTCCCATCTGAGCTCTGACTTCTGCCAGATGTATTTAGGTGCCTGTCACTGCAAATACTACACTGCTTTGCTATGATATGTGGGTAGACACTCTCTTGATGTGTCTGTGTGGGTGGGTAGCTCACTGCCTTGCTGTAGTGTATGGGTGGGTAGCTCACAGCCTGGCTGTTTTTCTGTGGCTCTGGAAGGTTCTCTAGTTTTCTTCCTTTTCACGTTTTGGTCATTTCAGGTGACATGAGCAGTTCTGTGTAAGTTTTAGGGTCCTTTTAGTGTCTGCCAAGAGCACCTGGAGTTGTGTTCCAAATTCCCTTTCTTCTGCAGATGCCCTGGGGAGCACAAGCACGGGTGCCTGCTCATTTATTCTGCTCTTTAGTGTCTCCCAATCAAATTTTATAGTTATCAATCTAAATATCAACTTCTTTGATTAAATTCTCCCTAAATATTTTACTCTTTGGATGCTGCTATGAAATAGAATCATCTCTGTAATTCCTTTTCAGATTGTACACTGCAAAAGTGCACAGTGCAGTTGATTCTGCATATTGATCTGGTATCTGGCAGTCTTTGATGGACTTAGGTTAAGGGTTTAGTGAGATGATCTTTGGGATCATCTATAAATGAAATTAGGTTCTGCACCTTCCTGCCAATCCAGATTCTTTATGTCGCCCTGTCTTGCTAAATTACCCTGACTTGAGAGCAGGCATGGGCATGGTGTGGCCGTGGAAACCCACAGGGACGGTGGGTCCTGCTCTCTGCTGCCCCTCAGACAGGTCCTTTACTGACTCTGGAGAGAGGATGGCAGCCGACAAGGCCGTCCGTCCTCCTGCCTGCCTGTGGACACGGGACTTACAGACCCTGTCTTCACAGCTGTTTCCATGTGGATGTGGACATGTGAAATGGGTCCTCAAGTTCTCGCAGCAAGGACTGTCTGTCCCTGCGGAGGCAGCACCCAGCCCTCTCTTCTCTGGATATAAAACTGCTCCCTAGCCGGGCGTGGTGGCGCATGCCTGTAATCCCAGCACTTGGGAGGCAGAGGCAGGCGGATTTCTGAGTTCGAGGCCAGCCTGGTCTACAGAGTGAGTTCCAGGACAGCCAGGGCCACACAGAGAAACCCTGTCTCAAAAAAAAAAAAAAACAAACAAACAAACAAACAAACAAACAAACAATAAAACTGCTCCCTCCATCCTGGCAGACACCCATGTTAGGGACGGATGATATCGCACCTTTGCTGTGTTGGGTTTTGATTATGTAGGATTTTTTTTCCATCTATGTTCATATAAAAGATTGGCCTACAATTAGCACTTTTCCCCCAATATCCTTGTCAGTTCCAGTAGCTTTATAAACCGCATTAAGTCCATCCATCCCTTGGTCAGTCTGGTGCTGTTTGTCTATAAGTTGGGGGACTTAACAGTGACTCCATCTCTGCAGATTTACACTCAAGATAAGGAATTAAGTCTCAGTTTAATCTCTCCCTTTCAGCAACTAGTGATTTTTCTTTTTTAAGAAATGTATGCCTTTTTTTTCTTGTCAGTCAAAAACCCCAGCGTGTTAGAGCTAAGATGAAGGTCCAGGCGGAGCGCCTGCGCAGAGTTCATGAACCCCGGGGTACAATTTCTAACGCTGAGGCAAAGCAGAGTTCTTCTTGATGATGTTATCTTTAATCAGTTTGTTTGTTTTTGTGTCTTCCTATGTCCGTTCCTACTCTTGTCCAGCCTTAAGCTTGGTTGGCTCTTTTGCAGTTGGGGTCCCCTTCTCGAATTGGTCTTGACCGCCCCTTGAGAATCACCCAGAGTTCAGGGAAACTCTCTCCCTCATTCTGCGTCGGCTGCACTCCTCGAGCCTGGAGTGCTGGCCAGTTCCAAACACTTGTAATTTGGTTCTCTTTGGAACCATAACTTTTGTGAGTCCTTTATTTGATTTACTAGATGTCTTGTCATCTCCTGCTTGTCCTTCTTCTGGTGTCTAAATTCCACTGTGATTTAAGACTGCCTTCCAAAGAATTTCCCTTCCCTAAAAGTTGCTGAAACTTAGATTACAGCTCAGCCTCTACCCAAGGTCAGCCAATGCTTCCTTTGTACCCCAAAGGACGGATGCAAAACCCAGTGCCGCGGCCCCGGGCGCTGGGACTAAAGGTGTGCACTGCCGCGACACCCACCATAGTTCTGAGGAATGGGCTGCCGTCCCCGTCAGCTGCAGTGGTTGCCATCCCGAAGAACTCTCCCATGTTTTTAAGAAGTAACTTGGGCTGGAGAGATGGCTCAGCAGTGAAGAGCACTGACGGCTCTTCCAGAGGTCCTGAGCTCAATTCCTAGCAACCACATGGTGGCTCACAACCATCTGTAATGGGATCTGATGCTCTCTCCTGGTGTGTCTGAAGACAGTGACAGTGTATTATATAATAAATAAATAAATCTTTAAAAAGATAAAGAAAAGAAAGAGAAAGAAATAACTTAGAGGGCTTTGCCATGCAGTGGGCGGCAGCCCCGTGTCTGTCCAGGGAGGCCTGCTGTGGCGTGTGTGCGGTGGGTAAGCCCTGCAAGCTCGCCACAGCTCCTGCCTGCCCCGGGCTCTTTCTAGTAACGCCCTTCCCTTCCCTTGCTGCTTAAGTCCTGTTCACATGAGGATCACAAGCTTTGCCTGAGAGCTCGGGGCTTCAGGTTGCATCTGCACATACATTGCGTCTGGCGTTATTGTTTACATCTGCTCAGGCTGAGAGCAACGCCTGCCCTGTCTTCTCTTGCAGAGAACGGTGTGAACGGCACAGTCACATCAAACGGAGCGGACTCTCCGCGGAACAGGAAAGAGAAGTCCTCGTAATGGATCTGAAACCGACTGATTAATGTCCCCCAAAGAATCTGCTTTCTACTCTGTCTTTCAGCACTAGCAGTTTTTCTTTTCTTGAAAATACAGTTTATGCTCTTTGATTTTTGCTGTTGTACTGTTCCTGCATCGTAAAGGGCATTGGAGGGGAGGGTGATTACTCTGAGTGAGATCGTATTTTAGCTTAGACTCAGCTACCTGCCTTCACAATAGTTTAGGGACCACCTTTCTTTTTTTGTTTTGTTTTGTTTTGCTAATTTTTTTGTTTTTGATTTTTGTCTTTAATGTTGTTTCTGATGGTTTGGGAAGAAACCATTCACAACCCTCCATAACCAGTGAACAGTTTTCTTGCTCTCTCCAATTTTTTTACAATATTATAGCAAGGTGACCTGTTCTAAGACGGTCATATTTTTTAAGTTGTCTTTCAGGGTAAAGTGGAAATACTATAGTCAGATGTCAAACTTTTAATGTTTTCAGTGTTCTCTAATTTTTAGGAGTTTTTTGTAGCCTTTACACCTGAAAAAAAATTTGTAAAATCACCAAAATAATTGTGTGCTTTATTTTCTAAGTCGTGGTTGTACATGTTACATCCGTTAAAAAGTACTGACAGCTGCTTCGAGATCTATTGCCATCTATGGGAGCAGATGTTTTATTAACATAAGCAAGTGAAGTCTTTGTGCATTTTCAACATTTATCAACTGGCAATCAGAAAATGTTTACTGTGAAGAGGAATATTCGACTTACATAGCCCTTTTGATATGTTTAGTAATGATTCTTAACGGGGCTCATGGTAAGTTTGGTATGCATAGCATCTTACTGAGATACCACTTAACCTGCAAGCCCTTTTAAAAAGTAAGGCCTACTTGATTTCTGTCTATAAAAAAAGGTGTCGGGTAATTATATTTGGGAAACTAATGCACTAACTTTAAAGAAATTGAAAATTCAGGTGGATGGTCTTAACAGAAGATATACTTTATGTTATAGCTTTGGACCCATCTTTAATTGAGAAACGTTTATCTGTATAAAACATATTTTTGGATAAATATATATATATATATATATTTGTATCTACAGAAAGGCTCTAAAAAGCATTTGAGTACATCCTGGTTCCCTTTTCTATGCTGTCCTCGCATCCTGCGCCGGCTCTGTCCACTGTTCAGCACGCGCTCCGTTCATCGTCCCGTTTCTCACTGTCACCAGCTGAGAAGTGTCCGTGCCATGTTGAATCTAGACGCTACAAGCCTCGGGCCTGTGGTTAAGCTGCTAGAAAGTCCTGCTTCCTCTTCTCTAGCTGTTTACCTGCTTCCTGGGAGAAGTAGTCACTCTGTAGCAGTGCCAAGTCTCAGTGGAACGACATCTCTGCCCTTCAAACTGGCATCATATCGAACGATACATTGAGAAATCAATCGAAATAAAACATTTTTACTTTCACAAGCTGCTTCCTGGACAATTTCTTCACTGTAAAAGTTAAGCTATTTTGAACGTATAGTCTCATTAAAGTGTACTATTAAAAGATGAGTCTGTTTTTCATAAGCAAGCACACTTCCTGGTGCCCCAGCAGTGGGAGCAGTTGGGAGTTTGTAAGCACTGTGTCCTCTTTTGACAACACTTGTGGTTGGTACTTTAGACTGTATTTCAGGGTAAGCAGGAAGGAGTCAGACCTGTAGACACAGGCCAGTTGCTTCCCAGGACCCAGTAGAAAGTGTCCTTACTGTCTTCTAGCCTACACTGGACAGAGAAAGCTGTGACGTCTCGTGGGAAGCAGCCGGTTTATGGGGGAGCCACTGTTAGCGCTACTCTCCAAATGGCCTTGAACTACCTGTTCTGGGATTGACTCTCCCTAAGGTCGTTTCTTGCCTGAAATTAGAATAGAGTTGGAAAGAACCTGGTTGTAATATTCAAGAATGAAGATATTAATCCTGCTATGCCTAAACAAGCTTGCAAAGTCCTTAGGTTCAGAACTCTTTGACCAAGTTCCGCCAAGAAATGGGAAGATCTTTGTTGTAAAGGTGTGAGCCCAGCAATACTGCTATCTCCAGGGTGTGGTCAGGCAAGTTCACTGAAAAAGGAGTTCTAATTGCCTATACATGGACCCCTATGAGCATGGTTTTCAAGAAGAAAACTGCACTAAGCACCTGTTGGTATATTGCAAGCCTAGATTTAAGTAGCCCTAGAGGAAATTCTAGGGGATGATACTTACACAGATGTCAGAGGACCGCATTGGCATGCAGCCTGTTCTAGAAGATGAACCCAGAACAGCTCTAGATGAACTCAGATGAACCCAGAACAGCTCTAGAGGCCCTGTAGAATTCCCAGCATCCTCAGAAGGCCCCATGCCTGTGCACAGCTCCAGAATACACAGTGGAAACTACTTATAAAGCAAACCCACTTCTGTTTGTCCAAGCATGAGTAGCTTTACAAATAGTTGCACCAGTATCTAAATGACGCATTGAGAGGGTTTGTTGAGTACTATTTGGAAAAGGGCTAATAAACCAGTTTGTCTAGCTTAACCAGCTAGTGAAAAGATAATGTATTTATCCAACCTGCAATCAAAGTCTGGGTGCCTTGAAATTAAAACAACCTAAGAGGCCCCATCTATAGCCATCAGTAACCTAAGTAGACCATAAAAAAAAAAAAAAAAGTTGAGAAGACTTGATATTAACCAGTTTAAGCAATAAATAACCTCGTTACCCAGGGGTGAGACGTGTTAACCCGCGCTCCAGCCTGGATGACACGAGTCCTGCAAATAAGGTGTGTCACCACTGTCAGTGGCGAGTTCTTAGGTGTGCTCAGCCTACGGCGTTCAAAAGCTTACCCGTCCACGACGCTCCTCCTTTTAAGACCGTTTTAAGTCAGTAAAGTTACATGAGGTATTCAGTGCTTTATTATAAAACAGGTTTGTGCTAGGTGATTATCCCACCTGCCGGCTAGTATGAGCATTCTAGGCTATGCCGTGATGTTCAGTGTGTTAAAATGGATCTTACATTCATAGGTTTTCAACTTGCAGTGGGTTTATTGGGATGAAATAAACCCCAGACTGAGTAATAGTCACCCAACCATCTGGGTAGTCCCTGTACCCAGGGCACTGACACCCTGTTCCTCATCGTGAGGGTGGCTCTGTGCCCGATGTCACCACAAGTAGACCCGGGAGTTGTTGCTATTCCTCTTCGAAGCTTTACAGCTTCATTGAGCATAATGCCTTGTCCTGCAATGCCAAGGTCCCATGGTGACTGCCCTGAGCATGTGAGCTAGTAGAGGGCCAGCACTGCAGCCCGCCGTCACACCAGGCCCCTGGGGCACTAACGCCATACGTAACATAAACGGCGATGTCTGTCTGGAGTCTTACAGGTATGTGACATAATCATAAAAGCCAATCCCATGTGTAGCTTCCAAAGATGCTGGTAAAATGGGATAAACTTTATGAAGCCACCCTCCCACTGGTCAGGTAATAAAATATCCTGCGTTTCCTGCTGCTTGGAGTCACTGTCCTACTAAAATTAAACTCCGTGCGAGCAGGGCATGGCATGTGGTTTACAAGGTTTGAGCTGATCTTTTTTTAAAGATTTCTTTATTATATATAAGTACACTGTAGCTGTCTTCAGACACACCAGAAGAGGGTGTCAGACCTCATTACAGATAGTTGTGAGCTACCACTTAGTTGCTGGGATTTGAACTCAGAACCTCTGGAAGAGCAGTCAGTGCTCTTAACTGCTGAGCCATCTCTCCAGCCCCTGAGCTGATCTTATAAAATGTCCTGAAAATCACATTTCAGCAAGTGGGCCAGATTCAGGTCACTGATGAGCTCAGGGGCAAATAGCAACATGCTAATGATTCAAAATCAAAGTAATAATTGTTGTTTGTAGCAGACCAGAAGACTGTCCAAACTGTATATTGTAAATACAAGACAAATAAGTAGGGTTCCAAAGAATGGATTTAGTCCTCTGGGATGAGGGGCTGGAAGATACTGGAATATATGGGGTGATTGGGTGATTTGTGATTTTTTATATGAAGCTTTGAAAAAATCATAATATGTAAAGCTGGATTGAACTTCACCATCTAAGAGAACCTTTCGGAACTACCATCATCTGTAATTCTCAGTGAACAGAAAGCCAGATTCAAACCCAGAAGGAATTTCTTTGTTGATAACAGTATGGTGTCTCAACTCAGTCTCCACACAGAAATGCTGGTGAGAAAGGAATGTGAGAAAGAGAGAGCCAGTTAACCAAAGCAGAGCTTGCTGGAGAGGGCGGCTACAGGTGGTCTCTACTGACCATCCCACAGAAGCCGTCCTTTCCTATTGCCCCAGGATTTGAAGTTTGCTTGGGGTGTATTAGGGTTTTTTTTCTTCCCCTCCCACTTTTTGTGAATAAAGAACTTTAAAAGCCGTCATGTGGAATGCAGCTTCGAGTTTAAGTCATCACTGTTCTCCTTGTTTGGCTGTTCTGATGAGCACTATGTTCTAATTACAGTCCGCCGCAGCCCTCATTTAGCCGGCCCGGCCAATCACTGCTCCATTATGCACCACTGTAGAGTGAGTGCCCAGAAGAGGCTGCTGCACTCACCACCCTCATTTTCTGCTAGGCTCCACCCACGTCAGCGTCAGCACTCCAGAGGTGAGAGCAGCTGGATGGCCACCGCACTCACTAACCCAGCCGGCCTTGGCATTTCTTCCTGTGTTTTTCCCTGTTGCTGTGAAGTCTCCGCTCCCAGCCTGCCTGCGGTGTTTTAGATTGATTCCTTGAGCTGTTTCTTATGCAGGAACTGTGCTTCACTGAAATCCTGTGCTTCACACACGTGAGGCAAGACCAGCCTTCTACGCACTGGTGGCCAACGTCAGCCGTGGCCAGCATGGGGGCCAAGGGGAGGCAGACTTTGCACTTCAGAGCAATGGAAATGAGTTTCTCCCTGATGTTCCTAGTCTCGCGGAAAACAAGTTAGCGTTTGCGTTTGCAATTATTTTTATTTTTTTGGAAAGGTCCTGGCTGTGTGCTCCATGCTAGCTCCTAACACTGCAGCACATTTGCCTCAGCAACCTAAGGGCTCAGATGACAGGCAGGCCTGGCTAGGACACGCTATACTAAGTCTCACTTCAGAAACACTGAGTTGTAATGGGTTTGAACCTGCTATGCTACACACACACACACACACACACACACACACACACACACACACACCTCGTGGCTCAGCAGGTGTCAGTTCTTAACCAGACACGCTGTCTCCATTTTTCCTGGCATTGGGAGGGGAGGGGCCAAAAGGGATGCTCGGTCTCATACTGTGTGACATTACACCAGACCAGCCTCTGTTCTGAGAATTCCTAAAATACCCTTCACAGCCCAAAAGGCCAGGAACCAGGTGCCTCATAAGCAACAGAAATTACTTTGTCACCTTGGAGGTGGGGAAGCCCAGGACCAAGGCACCAGCAGATGTGGTGTTAACCTCGTGGAAGGAGCAAGCAGAGACTAGCCGATTCACAGAACCCATGGGACTCCGTTACCTGTGAACCGTCCACCTCAGAGCACCTTCATGACGTGGGGGATGGAAGCTACACTCGGAGAGACCACTGTATATTGTTAACTAAAGCACAGCCCCTTTAAGCAGTGGCAAGCCGTCTGTGCTACACAAGAAGATGGTTTGAATGGTTGTCCTGAGCTGGGCACCCTGTGGGTGCATTTGTGTTGGTGTTGCTGGAAACCCATGGGTTCCACATCCTCCCCCGCCAGCTTTGCCCACCTCTGCCATGTGAGAATACCACAGGCAAGCTTTTACTAGGCAGGGGGCCCTCCATCTTGCACTTACTGGCTTCTTGATCCTAGACACAATAACGTCCTGCTTATGATGAATTACCCAATGTTACGTTCTGTCATAACAGTACAAAAGCAACAAATCCTTAGACAGAGTGAAGTGAAACAAAAATTACTAACATTTATTGAGAGTTGTGGAGCCTCCCTGACATGTTTCCCTGGCACCCTAGAAGTAGTCGGGGACCATTTCCAGCCTCCTTCTATTAATGTGGAATCTCAGCGGTGCTGGATGATTCGCAAGGGGTAAAATCCAGGCCTTTCAGCAGGGACACGTTCGGTAACACATCTGCCCCCCTCTCCCCCAAGGTCCTGCTTCACAAATTACATGCCATAGGGAAGTGGCAGCTTACAGTGGGTGGGCGAGGGGAAGAAAGACTAGAGAGGACAGGTGGAAGGGAGGGGCTCCCTCTAAGGAAGGAGTGAGCCGGGGTGAGTGTGTCCTGTGTCCAGCAGGTGCAGAGGACAGAAACATTCCTTAGAACAACCACTTGGGACAGATAACTCAGTGAGCAGAGGGAGGCGGGCGGGGCCGGCAGGGCGGAGCTTGAGCCTGGTGTCCCGACCCCACCCAGTCACAGCCTCCCGCTGCTCGTGGTCCAGCAGGAGGCTCAGCCTGCAGGCCCACACAGCGCTGAGCCTGGTAAAGGACTATCCACCCTCCGGTGCCCTGTACCAGGCCCACCCTCAGCACCTTTTCTCCTGTGAGGACTCAGGCAAGAGCGAGACCTCTTTGGACTCCCTCAGGCAAGGTCCCAAAGCCTGATTGTAAAGCACCCAGGTATCTTCTCCTCAGTGAGTGTGGACTCCACAGGCCTAGTTCTGAGGGAGCTGGTCTCTACCACACTGAAAGGCACGGAGGAGCAGCCTCAGACTTCCATGAATAAGCAAGGGTTGCACCAAGTTTCCAAGCTCTGGTTTAAAAGCGTCAAGTGCAGACGCACGCCCCGCCGTTTCCTGCTTTGGAAAACTCTGTCCAGCCTGGGCTGGACACACAGCCGGTCCTTTTAAATTCGGTTTGAGACAGGGCTCCCTGCTGGCCTTGGGCTGGTCTTGACCTCTTGACCTGCAGTCCTTTTGTCTCTGCCTCTGAAACGTAAGGATTACAGGCATGCAGCACTAGCTGTAGTTTTTATTATTATTATTATTATTATTATTATTATTATTATCTTGTATCATGTGGTTTGAAGTATGTTTACCCTGACCCTCTGCAGCAGTCTGAGGCCTATTATCCTAAGCCTAAGTGGGCTTCTCTACTCAAGCTTCCAGAAGGCCCTAGAGGTCCAAAGTGAACTAGTGCCACCTAGAGACCCCCATTCAAACCCACGCTCTGGACTTCAGCCAGCAGAAGGCTTTGGGAGGCAAGCAACCCTTTGAAAGTTGGGCCTTTCACTGCGTCTCCCAAGAGTGGGAGTCTGCGAGAGGCACAGAGAGCTTGGGGGTCCTCAGGACATCTTCAGAGCCACAGGAAGGTTGGCTGCTTCTCATTGTCAGAGACTGTGAGAGCCTCAGGCTCACAGTGTGATGGCTGACCTTGACCATCAACTTGATAGGCAGCTCTCTGGCCCTGTCCGTCAGGGGAATTCTAATGACGTTTACCTGGGGAGGGAAGATTCATCCTGATGGTAGTGACAGCTCCCAGGGGCGGGGAGCCCTAAGCTAGTTCTAAACGGAAACTGAGGACACAGTCTTCTTCATGTCTCTGCTTCCTGACTACAGATACAATGGGGCCAGCAGCCTCAAGCTCCTGTGGCCACACCTTCCCCACCACTGGGGGTGCACCCCGAGACTGTGAACCCACTCCCTTCCTTACATTTCCTTTGACAGGTATTTATTTCACTGAAACAATGAGACAGCTAACTAATATATCAGTCAAACAAAGGGTTCTTTTTCCCCTCTTTTATACTTTCAAAGCTCATTTATTTTCCTTGCTGGGTACTGTTTTGTTTAAGGCTCTATGAATTTGACTTAAAATTCTAGAAATAAAAGAGCACGGGGAAAAAATTAATATTTAGTTTAGGTGCCCAGACACCTGAGTACACAGGTTTCAATATCCAACTTTGCTGAGGTAAAATCTGGGCTACATGTCTACTTGAAAAAGCCTTACATGATTAGGTTTCTCTAAGTGGAGCTCAGAGCTCATGACTCAGAGTCCGTATTCCTTTTGAGTCTCCTAACCAAAAAAAAAAAAAAAAAAAAAAAAAAAAAAAAAAAAGAATCCAGCAAGGCTAAATTGGAAAATAGATGAGTTCTTCCCTACAGCAATCAAAACGGGTTACAACACACAAGGGACAAGGGCCTCTGCCCCAAGAGACTCTGAAGGCAATGGAGTCTATGTGAGCAGGCCCAGGGAGACGGCCAGAGGAGAAAGTACAGCCCGTGGAAGAAACCACAGGCCACCACTGTTACCTGAGTCCATTTATGAAGACTTGAGAAGACCAAAGCAGCTGGTCCGAGAACCTTACTGGGAGCCCCAGAGGAGTTAGAGGGACAGCGGGTTCTTTCTCTTCCGGTCCCAGGCTCTGCAGGAGCCTCAGGTTGCTCTGCAGACATGGCCAAGTCCAAGAACCACACCACATACAACCAGTCCCGCAGCTGAAACAGAAATGGCATCAAGAAACCCCAGTCACAAAGATACGGATCTCTTAAGGGGGTTGACTCCAAGTTCCTGAGGAACATGTGCTTTGCCATGAAGCACAACAAGAAAGGGCGTGAAGAAGATGGAGACCGACAATGCAAAGGCAGTGAGTACACACCCAGAGGCCATCAAGGCCCTGGTGAAGCCTCAGGCCATCAAGCCCAGGATGCCAGAGGGCCCCAGCCGCAAACTCAGCCACCTGGCTTTCATCGCTCACCCCAAGCTTGGGAAGCGGATTCGAAGCCACATGGCCAAGGGGCGTAGGGTCGCCAGCCAAAGACCAAGGCTCAGTCCAAGGCGGAGGCTGAAGCTCCAGCTAAGGCCCAGGCTTCAGCTCCAGCTCAGGCTCCCAAAGGTGCCCAGGCCGCTGTGAAGGCCCCATAGAAAAGGCTCCTGCCAGTGTGACGACAGACGGATTGCCGTGACACACCCACCTACGATTTGCAGATGACGTGTCCTATGCTGTCTTTATAAATAAACATGAGGGGAGAGAGAGAGAGAGAGAGAGAGAGAGAGAGAGAGAGAGAGAGAGAGAGAGAGAGAGAAGTAAAGTTCAAGCTGGGATCCAGTGGACCCTGTGCTCAGAGGAAGGCACACCAGCGTCCTAGATAGCTAGCATGTTCATTATATGCAGCATGAACAAGAAAGCTCATTAACTAATCTCAGTAGAGTGTCTCTGTAGGAAGCAATCTCAGAAGGGCATGATCATTGTGGTTTAAAACCACTTGACCCACAGGAGATGACACTCTTAGGAGGTGTGGCCTTGATGGTGGACGTGTGTCACTGTGAAGGCAGGCTTTGATGTCGTAAAGTTCCACCCAGTGCAGAAGATAGCCCCCTGGCTGCCTGCAGATCACGATGTAGAACTCTCAGCTCCTCCAGCACCAAGTCTGCTGGTATGATGTCGTGCTTCCCACCATGATGATAATGGCCTGAACCTCTTATACTGTAAGCCAGCCCCAATTAAATGTTGGTCTTGATAAGAGTTGCCCTGGTCATGGTGTCTCTTCACAGCCATGAAAACCTTAAGACAGTCATGCAGTCATCGTGACAGCTGGGGTTCATACCCCGCACATACTGCTTCTAGCTAAAGGTCAACCCCTTGGTCAGCATCCATACCTGGGCCAGGGGAGAACCTTGTCATTCCCTGAGACGGACCTATGAAGGCTGTGCAGTCCTCTCAAGGCCGAGGCATTGGCATCCTTGGCATGGCTGTGCTTGTGTCGGGATTGTTCCTTCATAGCAGGTACACTCACTCCTCCCTCACTCTTGACCGCGTAGAGATACCATTCTACTTACTGACCCTTACTTTATCCTTCTGCCTGCCGCAACACCAGCCGTCTGTGCTTAGCCATCCCCCTCCCGGCCTGCACTGTCTACTCTCTAAAGATAGAGCGGGATATCTGATTCTGCGCACTTGTCTGAGAGTTTGCTTGCCTCACAATTCTGGGTACCCAAGAACATGGCCAGTGTCTACTCGTGTCTAGCGAGGAACCCCCTGGCTGTGTCATCACAACATGGTAAATGGTGTCATGCTAGGAGTATGTGCGAGACGATGAGGCCGCATGCTAAGTATGGCAACCGGGGGTTCCAGACCTAGGCGTAGACTTGTTATGACTTCGGACCTACCTCACAGGCGCTAACCAGGATTCCCTGAGAACTGCCTTGTCCTTTCATATGATGGAAGCACCCCTACTAGGCCTCCTGTTAAAGATGCTTCTACATTCTCACCGCACTGCCTCATGGGAAATCAAGCCTCCCGCATATGACTTTTTGGGGACACACTGAAACCAGAGGCAAACAATAGCACTTTCTCATAAACAGGGCAACTCAGTTGGCTGGAGACCAAGACGTGGCTTGCTTTAGGTTTCCAATCAAGTCTTTCATTTTGCCTAACTCATTATCTGTTTTACTCCCCTGCAAGTCCAGGCGATAGAGTTCAATAACTCCTTTGATGAAGACTGAAAACTCTTCAAATACAATAAGCTGCAGTATCACCAGGTGAGATTATTTCTATATTAACTAAATCTAATGAGAACTACTGTGTCTTAGAATCTTTTTATAACTTCTCCCAGAAGAGATAACTTACATATTTAGTGGTGTCACTGAGATATCATTTGGCAATGTCCTTCATCTAATAATGATCCCAGGAAAGAGAGTACAGGTAGACACACACACACACACACACACACACACACACGACATCAAACAGAGACCTAAACATCCAAAACTGCCCTTTCTCAAATGACCACATAAAAATTGATCACTAGGAAATAGGGTGGGAGTATAAAACCAAGAAATAATTTTCTTTCCTGTTCCTTTTGTTCAGCGTCTTAGATACTTTTTATTGCTGTGATAAACAACCCTGACAAAGCAACTGAAGGTAGAAAGAGGTTATCTTGGCTCACAGTTCCTGGGGAGCACAGTCCATCATGACAGGGGACCAGGACGGTGTGCGTGGGGGTGGAGTGAAGTCATGGGCAGCCAGACTATAAAAGAGCAACACCCACACCAGATGATATAATTCCCAGAATATGTAGCAGAGCTCCAGAGGACGAGCCCACCCAGGCCCACGGAGCCCGGGGCACTGGCCCAGGGCTTCAGACCACAGCTGGAACAGCTGCAGCACCTGCTCACGTTGTGAGTGCCCTAAACCATCTCCCAGAAAAAGACGGGAGGACCAGCCCCTAACTGTGAAGACACCAAGGGAAGACTGGGTGTACACTCTGTGTGTACACTCTGTGTGTACACTCTGGCAGAGGGGTGATGAGTGTGGTAGGCAAGTAGAAAAGAAGGCTAGAGAGTGTACAAATACAGTGAGTGAAGGAGAATTATTAGGCAGTGTTGGAAGCGGGCACCCACATCGCCGGGCTGCAGCACTGCCATCTCACAGGTGCCTCTTGGGTCTGGTACTCAAATTGACCCAGCACCATCCCTCACCCGCTGTGCCAGGAACTGGCTTTGCAAAGAACTGGCTAAAGGATTCCTCACTGGAACCCCACACAGGAACCAGCTAATCCACTTTCACCCACCCTTCCTCGCCCTCGCATTCCGAGGATGTTTTCACCTGACCGCTCCAGTTCACCACCTTTCCCCTTCATCCCCTTACTGCTCATAACCCCTGGCCCGTGTTACAATAAACCAGACCTCGACAGCGGTTCTGCCTGGTCTCCTCCTTTGTCCCACCCATTCCTCTTTCAGGCTGGATCCACTCCGGACCCACGAATAACTGAGTCCCGCAGGATGGGACAAGGCTAGAAATCATGATGGTGGCAGCATACACCTTTATTCCAAGCAATCAGGAGGCAGAGGCAGGTAGATCTCTGTAAGTTCCAAGCCAGCCTGGACAGCCAGGGATACACTGAGAAACCTTGTCTTAAAAAAAGGTGTGTGTGTGTGTGTGTGTGCATGAAATAAAAGCAGAAGAGGGAGGGACAGAAGAGGCTGTCACAGCCGTGTGTAACTGAGCCGCTGGTAAACCTGCCTTTCTCTTCTCCCGAAGCAACCAGGGTTTTCTATATACTTTCCATTAATCCAATTCTGGTTACACAGGCCTTCCAGGGTATGTAGTGGGTCAGGATTCCCTCGGTTATAGAAGGAAGCACCTCTGTGTGAAAGGGACAGCTAATTGAGTGGCAGACAAAGTGAAATCAAAGGAAGATTTGACAAAATAGGATAGTCCCGACTCTCAGAAGGAGAGGAAAGGGAAGCTACTTATGAGAGCAGGACAAGAAGGGGGTGGGGAGGGAGGCAGTTTTCCCGGGACAGGCTGCAGAGAGAGAACAACCTAGACACAGCTGAAGACAGAGCAAGCCAGAGAATGTAAAGGGACCGGAAGATTAGAACAGATTTCCAGTTAGTTTGAGGCTAAGCAGAGCAACTCGGGAGAAGCCAGGAAAAGTTAGGTTGAATCAGTCGGCTTGGAAAAGAATTTGAGGCAGACCAGCTGAGGTGAGCCGCCAGCCAGAGCTCAGGAATAACTAGAAGGGGTAAGTTTGTTTGGCAGCAAGTCTCTGAGGCTGAAAACATTCTAGGCCCAGATAAGATTGTACTGAAAGGATAAGGTTATAAGCTAGGAATTCCCCGTGCCTGGGCACGTGGGGGGCACTTGAATCCCCAACGCCAGTGGCGGCCACGTAAGCGGAAATGACTTAACTAGTTCTTCCGGCCTCTGTGAGAGGCTGATAGGTTCTCAGAACACGAGTTCAGATGGTTTGAACTGATTGGCTTAGAAGCTTGTGGTAGGCGGGTTCTGTTATAAGTCTATAAAAGGCCAAGGCAAGCCACTCCTGGGCGGGCTTACTTCTACCCTGCGCGGGGAGACTGTAACACCCCCTCCCCCCAGAGCTCTGGAAATTAAAATCCTCTTGCAAAATTGCATCAGGTCTGTCTCTTGTGAGTGTTTTGGGGTGCCGGTTTCCGAGGCATGGGGTACAGGAGTACCCCCGTTTTTTCTTTCGGATCTTACAGTACCAAGGCTAGAAGCTTCCAGGACTAGGCCTAGGATAGCTGCTGACTGAGGCCTTAAGCATTACAGAAGAATAAAAGATACCTTTACACCCAGAAGGCAACACTTACACTTTTAAACAACTCAAGTATCTAATAAGAAATGACAAGAGAAACCACCAAAGCTCTGATTGGCCCTCAGGGTGGCCTGCACTGCACAACCCTTCCCCATCTCAGGATCCCTGCTGCTCTCCTGGGAGAATGCCTCCTGCTCTAGCCTCCCTTTCCCTATATCCCTGACAGATAGAGGCCTCCGCCCGGCTTAATCCCTACACACTGCCCCAGCCTCTTCCTGGGAGACCTTCCTCCATTTTGGTCCACAGAGACTAACCAGCTGCCCCCATGTTGACATCCAGGGCAAGAAAGAGTCCCATCCTCCTGGGCATATGCTGTGCGTCTAAACACTTTCAAGTTTAAGTTATGCTAACTGATTGTTAAGTAAAACATGCTCCACAACTCCTTTAAAGACATTCAGGCCGAGAGACCAGGCTTGCGTTTAGGATGCCTGAGTGTGTTAGCATTTCACAGTCAAAGGAGGCTGTGAGGAAATTCCATCTCCAATCCCTGATGGTGGAGCAGGTTGAGCCCCAGAGACTCGTGCCCACGCCTGAGGCTTAGGTGGCTCCCGGCTCCCGGCCAGGCCAGACCCCTGCCTTGGAGCGTGTGCTGCTCTTCTCACATGAAAGAAATGTATCCTACGGCCAGGTAGCTTCAAAACAGAGTTCTCCGAGCTAATGAAGTACCTGGAGGCCCAGAGGGCTTAGCCAATAATCCTCCCTTCCCAGACACGTGTCCCTACAAAAGCTATTTAATCTCAGGCCCACCCTGAGTGAGGTATGGTCTCACGCCTCCATTTTCCCCCATGATGATAAACTGTTGAGAACCACGGTCTGTCTCTTTTCATTAAGATCCGCTGTGGGGTGCCATGAGAAGGCCTTCGCCTACAGAGGGGCAGCCTACTCTCCTGTAGAAGGCCTCTGTGCTCCCAGCCACAACGGCCACCTAGCCTACCTCCCCAAGATAAGCCTGGGACAGGCAGGAGCTCCCCTCTTTCCCCATCCCCTGCCCCGCCCCAGGCCAGACACCCCCACAGACCTTTCTGTGACTCCCACCGTCAACTAAATAGCCAAGAGTCTGAAAACCCCATGCCCCCTCCACCCCTACCCCCAACCCCGGCCTCATCGCAGGTCTGGGGACCTGCGAGCCAGCTCCAACTTTCCCACATTTTGGACTGTGTGCTTTCCGACAGCCCAGGACCGGCCCCGGCAGCTGCACAGGATAAGCACAGTCAAACTCCCTGAGTGCGGCGGTGCCCAGTAACAGAGCAGACCTCAACCCTACATTCCTATATCCAGCTCACTGTTTTTCCCCACTCCTGGGTCTAGCCTATACCAAGGAGCCTCCTCCTCATTCCCACCCTTTGTGTTCCCAGCTCTGTCCAAACCGTGGCACACAGTCCCCTCTTGACTGTAGGCAAACCTGCAGCAAGCTCACCTCTGGGCCAGTACACCTAATGCAGGTAGGCCAATCCCGGAATCATTTGGGCAGGAATTTCAGGAACTCCAGGTGTCTGTGCATAGTTGGAAGGGCCAGGTAGACAGTTTAGTCAGGGGTGTCTAGTTAGGGTTGCTGCTGCTGCGAAGAGACGCCATGAACAAGGCAGCACTTATAAAGCAAACGTTTGATTGGGGCTGGCTCATGGTTTTAGAGGTTCAGTCCATTATCATCATGGCAGGAAGCATGGTGCCATGCAAGCAGACTTGGTACTGGAAGAAACAGGAGTTCTATATCTTGATCCAAAGGCAGCCAGGAGGAGGCTCTCTGTATTGAGCAGAGCTTGAGCACTAGCAGACCTCAAAGCCCGCCCACACAGTGACTGACACACTCACTCTATCAAAGACACACCTCCTCAAAGCCCGCCCACATAGTGACTGACACACTCACTCTATCAAAGCCACACCTCCTCTGATAAGGCCACTTTCTAATAATGGCCCGTCCCATGGACCAAGCATATTGAAACCACCACAAGGGATATGCAGAGAGAGTAGGCCCACACTTGTCTCTGGAAAGAAGCAGGGAAACCAGCACACACAATATAGCATCTTATGCTAAAGCCTGGCGTGGCTATATCGGCGCTGGCTAGGAGCCATTGCCCTCCCTGGCATCATGAGTACCCTGGCGGTATACCTCGGTGATCTTCGATGATTTCCCTGTCCTCCGTGTGTGCCTTTTAAGCCTTGGAAACCAAGCACTTAGCAGATTGGCGGGTTGAGAAATATCTGGAAGATTAGTAAAACCCACTCTGGGCATGTCTTGGGAGTGATTCTAGAGAGGACCCACCAAGGGCGTCCTGGATGCTGATGGCACCGTCACATAGGCTGGGGTCCAGAAGCACTTCGAGGACTAAGGACATCCTCTAGGGCAAGTGTATATCTCCTACTTCTGTCTGTCTCTCTTTATCTCTCTGTGTCAGTCTCCCTCTGCCTCTTCCTCTCTGTCTGCTTTTCTGTCTCTGTCTGTCTGTCTGTCTGTCTATCTGTCTGACCCTCTCTCCTTCTCTCCCTCTTTGTCTCTGTGTCTGTGTCTCTGTCTGTCTCTCTCTGACTCTCTCCCTCTCTATTTCTGTCTGTCTCTGACTGTATCTCTTTGTCTATCTGTGTGTGTGTGTGTGTGTGTGTGTTCTTGTCTCCCATGAGCTGAGTCACCTTTGCCACACACTCCTGCTGCCATGACATTCTGTATCACCATGGACCCATAAACAACAAAAGCCAAGGACTAGAGTGAGACCTTTGATAGCAAGAGCTAAAAAAAAAAAAAAAAGGTTTTCTCAGTTATCTGTCGCAGCTATGGAAAAAATGACTGACACATACTTACCATGTACATACTACATTTATGTAGAATACAGTCTTTAAATAAATTTGGCTGATAGCATGTATATTCATGTGAGTGTGGGTACAAAGGCCCCACAAGTCATTCCTTGGGGGTCATGTCCACCTTTTTGTCGGTGTCTTCATTGGCTGTCCTGGACCTTGTTGATTGGCTAGGCTAAGTAAAACCCAGGACTCTCCCTGCCCATCTCCGCCCACCACGCTGGTAACCGTTAGTGCGTGCCACTACACACAGGACTGTTTTGTCTGGTTTTAAACATGGGTCGTGAAGATCAGCTCTAGGTGCTCATGTTGTGCGCCTACCAATGTGCCAACTGAACTGTGCCCAGCCCCTGATGTCTCGCCTGGATGTGAGTTATTTGATTTTTGGGTTTTTTGTTTGTTTGTTTGTTTGTTTGTTTACTTTTTCCTTGATTCTGTAACCTAGTTAATTGTGGAATCTGTTTTGTCGGTTACGGTTACTAACTCTTTCAGGGGAGCTGGGGAGGTATCTCAATAGGTCTGAGCACTTGCCCTCGGCCCTGAACCCTGAGTTCAGTCCCTTCGGTCCACGCGGTGGAAGAGAGGACAGGACAGGTCCCTGCGAGGTGCCTTCAGAGCCCGTAAGCTCCCCACGGCAGCCGCACACCTACAACGCCCACACTTAGCAAATGTGACAAAAGACAAGGCCTGTCTCTGCTATAAATATAAAAATCGGACAGAGCCAGACATGGCCCATGCCTTCCAGCTCAGCACTGGGGAGGCAGAGGCGGGCAGGTCTCCTGTGACTTCAAGGCCAACTGGGTCTACATAGTGAGTTCCAAGACAGCCCGGGCTATGTAGAGAGAACCTGTGTCAAACAAACAAACAAACAAACAAACAAATAATAAACAAAGAGGAAAAAAAAGAAGTGAACAAATAATTCTAACACTGCAAAGTAGCCCTCTGCCTACTTTAAATGTGTGTGAGACAAATGTTATTTGAAAACTCCTGAAAAACATGTTGTCAAAAGAAACAACCGTGCAGAGGACTCCCACGTGGGGAAAACGATTGCTGGGAGGAGGGAAGTCCCTCTCCAGCCTCTGCATTCATCGCCTCGCTGTCACTGTAGTAAACACACGTACCTTCTTGTCCATCATAAGGGACGTCAGGACAGGAACTGAGGCAGAGACCATGGAGAAATGCTGCTTTAGTAACTAGCTTGGTTCCCGTGGTTTTCTCAGAACCCCCACCCAGGGGTGGCAATGCCTGTGGTTGGACTGCTCCCCCAACCCCCATCAATCATCAATCAAGAAAATGTCCCACGGGCTGACCTCTGACCGACCTGTATGAGGCATTGGCTTCCCAGATGTCCCATCATGTCATAAAGTTGATCAAAAAACAACCATCACTTTTCCATAGAATTCCCTGGTATTCTCATGGTCTTGACCCTTCCTGAATTTATTCTGTTTGTACAGAAGTATCAGACTACAGGGGCTCCCTCGCATGCTTAGTTACCCAAATTTGTATCACACCATCTGTAATTTGCCTTTGTCCACTTAATGATATACTGCCTGTGACATTTATCATCAATATTGCTACCTCCTCTGCTACTGATTTTCATATTTTAGTTTTGGTGGGTTTTGCAGAATAAACGTCTGTAAATTTTGAGATGTAATTTTGATCTTTTTTTGTTTGTTTGTTTGTTTGAGACAGGGTTTCTCTGTATAGCCCTGGCTGTCCTGGAACTCACTCTGTAGACCAGGCTGGCCTCGAACTCAGAAATCTACCTGCCTCTGCCTCCCAAGTGCTGGGACTACAGGCGTGCGCCACCACCACCCGGCAATTTTGATCTTTTGATCATCTCTGCTTTAGGGAAGCCTGCATCCTCTTAACCTTGTTTTAGCCGTGTCCTTGTTCCACTGGATTAGACATGCTCTGTGACAGTGGAATCAGAGTGGATGTGATTGGTCCTAAGAGATCTTACCCTCCTGAGGCCCTAACCCTCCTGATGCTGAGTCCAGTGGTTTGAATAAGAATGGCCCCCATGGGCTCATTATTTAAAGGGTTGGGAGTGGCATTATTTAAAAGGATTAAGAGGTTTAGCAGTGGTGGAGCACACCCTCAATCCCAGCACTTGGCAGGCAGGAGCAGACAGAGCTCTTGAATTTAAGGCTAGCCTGGTTTACAGAGCAAGTTCCAGGACAGCCAGGGCTACCCAGAAAGCCTCTGTCTCAGAATGAAAACCAAAATAAAAACCCAAAGAAAACAAGGGAAGGAAGGAAGGAAGCAAGGAAGCAAGGAAGCAAGGAAGCAAGGAAGAAGGGAGGGAGAGAGAGTGGAAAGAGAGAACAGATTGAGAGAGAGGTACAGCCTTGTTGGAGTAGGTGTGGCCTTGTGTGTCTCTGGGGGTGAACTTTAAGGTTTCAAAAACCCAAGCCAGTGTCTCTTTCTTTCTTTCTTTCTTTCTTTCTTTCTTCCTTCCTTCCTTCCTTCCTTCCTTCCTTCCTTTCTTTCTTTCTTTCTTTCTTCCTTTCTTCTGCCTGCAGATCTGGATATAGAACTCTCAGAATCCACGTCTGTCTGCTTGCCCCCATGCCTCTTACCATGAGGATAATGGACTCAACTTCTGAAACTGTAAACAAACCCCAATTAAATGTTTTCCTTTATAAGAGTTGCGGTGATCATGGGGTCTCTTCACAGCAATAAAACATTGATGAAGACAGGGTATATTATCACTCCTTCATGGAGAGAAAAAAGGAGTGTTATAAGCTTCATGAAGCTCTGGTGTAATTAAAAAACTCTAAAATCCTCATGAGGTCTGGGGTGGTTTGAATACACTTTATCCATAGGGAATGGCACTGTTAGGAGGCGTGGTCTGTTGGAGGAGGTGTGTCACTATGGGCGGGGCTTTGAGGTCTCCTCCTATGCTCAGGCTCTGCCCAGTCCAGAGGACACAGTCTTCTCCTGGCTGCCATCTTATCAAGATGCAGAACTCTCAGCTCTTCCTGCACCATGCCTGCCCAGATGCTGCCATGTTTCCTGCCTTGATGACAATGGACTGAACCTCTGAGCCTGTGAGCCAGCCCCAATTAAATGCTGTCCTTAGAAGAGTTGCCTTGGTCATGGTGTCTCTTCACAGCAATGGAAACCTAACTGAGACAGGATCCCTCCCCCAGCTGGGCCATGTGAAAGGCTAATGTGACTGGGAGCAGGGCTCTTCAGTGCTGCAGCTGCCTGGAGCAGCTCAGGAGCCGGCCATGCTCCCATAAGTGACCCTGCCAACGCATTCATCCACCATAATGATTATGTGCACTGTGTGAAGATGCGTCTCTCCTTTCTCGCTTGTTTATGGATGGATTTAAAAAAAAAAAGACCTAGCCGGGCATGGTGGCTCACGCCTGTAATCCCAGCACTTGGGAGGCAGAGGCAGGTGGATTTCTGAGTTCAAGGCCAGCCTGGTCTACAGAGTGAGTTCCAGGACAGCCAGAGCTATACAGAGAAACCCTGTCTTGAAAAACCAAAAAAAAAAAAAAAAAAAAAAAAAAAAAAGACCTATAACAAGGGCAGGAAGTAGAGGGCGGGAGTTCTGGGAGAGACAGGAACTCTGGGAAAGAGGCTTAGGAAGAGGTGCCACTGAGACGTGGGGAAGCTGGGCATGAGAAAATGAGGGCCGGTAGCCACCCGTGTGGCAGAACATAGAACAGTACCATAGGCTAATGTCTCTATAGAACAGTACCATAGGCTAATGTCAGAGCTGGTCGGGGAGCGAGCCTACCACAGCATCGTGAAGAGACCTAAGTCTCCATGCCGCCATTCAGGAGCTGGGGCGGGCTTGCAGAAGCCCAAACGGTTGCATGAATCACCTTTTTTTCTGTTGGTGACCTCATTGCCTGGGGGAGCAGACATTTCTTTTCGTGACATAAACAGATAATTGTCTTCAAATTCTTGTCAATAGTGCTCAGATTTGTGCTCAGATAAGTCAACCCACACAGATGAATGATTAGTGGGATCGTTTCCAGGCTCTTCCCACCTACCTTCTCACAGCCACCATTGCTGAGAATGACACCCGCCTTCTCACAGGGGCTCCAATAGTGTCTCCTTTCTAAAAGGGCTCAGGACTCTTTCTAAAGGCATAGGCCGCACGGAGGAAACGTGCACCCTGCACGCCCTAGGAGTCCGTTACAGAGGGGAGAATGCGGGCCACACACTGATGACAACCCTGAGTTCTCGCTCTGCGTCTCCTTCGGAGGACACACGAGTGCGATGAACAAGGCCTTCCGGAAGCCGCAGCCTGCAGTTTCAGGTAGCTTTTCTCAAAGTCAATGGCAGCATGCCATTTGATCAGCTTGATACGGGCCAGTACCAAACGTGCTAGCTTGTCTTCTCCCGCTCAAGGCTGAATGCTGGGTGGTAGGATCTGTGACTCAGCGTGAACTATGAGGAGGAAATTGGGGAAGAAATCAAAAGTCTAAGCATCGCGTCTTTCCCTTTCATAAGGCATGAGGCAGTGTCGCAGTTTTCATTATGATTTTGCTAATCGATGGACTTTGAGAATGTTCATAAAATGCTTTGTAGTAACTATTAGTAAAACTTAAAACAGATTTTTTCCATTCTCCAAGTTACTGCAAAATACAAGAGGAACAAAGTTCTGTTTATACTAAAAGGAGAACTGAATTTAAAAATGAAAGACTCTAAAAGCAGAACCATAAAATTACATGGCAGTGGTTACAGCAATTATTATAATTAAAATTTCTTATTAAAAACAAGACTTACTGGATCGCGAATTGGCAGGAGCACTTTGTAAAGCTGTTTGTCACTGCCTTCTAAAACTGAAAATATGCAAACCCTGCGACTGAGAACATCCACTTTGAATTGTATTCCGAACAAAAAAGTGTATATTGGTTTACCAAAGCACATGCCCAAGAGACTAGTGGCACTGTGTGGGCTTGCTCTATGCTGGACACTACCCAAAAGACCATCGGCAGCAAGCATAGCCTACTTAGTCTTGGAAAGGAGAAAAGCTCAGCTGTGTCAAACTGAGTGAGTGAATCTCAGAGTCAGGAGTCTGCTAGAGCGACAGCCACCAGCGTGCACACCCTGGGCATCCTGCTCCAGCACCAGAGAAAGCCCCTGGCCGTCACCAGTGCCGTCCACGGCAAAGGCGCGCCTGGAGAAGGAGAAGAACGTAGGTGATGCTCCGCCCTCGGCTTGTCTTTATACTTTATGAAAACTCATTAAAGAATAAACGTATGATTTGTATACTCTGGACGTACACTATTTCATTAAAACTGAATTTTGCCGGGCAGTGGTGGCACACGCCTTTAATCCCAGCACTTGGGAGGCAGAGGCAGGTGGATTTCTGAGTTCGAGGCCAGCCTGGTCTACAGAGTGAGTTCCAGGACAGCCAGGGCTATACAGAGAAACCCTGTCTCTAAAAAAAACCAAAATAAATAAATAAATAAATAATAAAAATAAAAATAAAGCCAAAAACCAACCAACCAAACAAACAAACAAACAAAAAAAAACCCTGCATTTTACTGGAGCACTACCCACAATAGCCAAGTTCTGGAACAGTCTAAACGTCCATTGACAGATTATTGAATAAAAGAAAAATGTGGTATACACGCACACTAAGGTTTTATTTAGTCATAAAGAGTGAAATCCTGCTGCCTGCCGGGTAGGGGATGGGGATCATCACGTTAAGTGGGGGAAAGACACAGGAAGGCAAATTTCTTGTGGCTTCTAGTTTTTTCCATTTTTGGAAAGAAGTTCTCATTGTGTAATCCAGACTGGGACTCACTATACAGCTTAGGTGGCCTTGACTCACAGGGACCTGCTTGCTTCAGCCTCTCAGCCGCTGGGATCACCATCACCCACGACCATACCTGGTTGGCCCTAGAATGTGTTATATAGACTTAAAACTGTGTGTGCCCGCCGTGACTGTGGCTGCGTGTGAGTCTGTCCTCGGTCAGGCCGCCGGTCAGTAAAGACAGCTTCCTCTGTCCTGCTCCACCTCATTTTCTGGGAAGTGCCTCATTCGTATTTTTGAAACATACAAACATGAGGGAGACTAGGGGGAGACGATAAAACTAGTGTGGAGAGGACCAAAGGAGAGGATGAGGAGGGAGGGCACTGTGGGCGAATTCCAGGGTGTTTGGAAGACACGCGTATGGCTAGGAGTGTACGCTAAAAATATCTAGGGCCTGGGAGTATAGTTGAGAGGTCTGAGTGTCTGCTGCATAAACATGGGGACACGTTTAGATTTCCCAGAACCACATACAAGCTGGCACAGCAGCATAGCAAAGCGAGGGGTGGGGACACGCCAGTACCAGAGGCTTGCCGGCCAGCTAGCCTCGCCAAACATCAAGCCCCAAGTTCTGCAAGAAGGCAGCGCTCACAGACACACACACACACACACACACACACACACACACACACGGGAGGAGGGAAACAGAGAGTGAGAGTTTTAAGCCAATATTGATGACTTGCTGACTATAAAAGAGCACAGCTCAAACAAAATGAAAGAAAAAAAAAACTAAAAGAAATTAAAAATGACCCCAGCTCTCATTTATCAATCACGAGTTATGGACCCGACACGAACCCAAACACTTTCTTTACATTGTTTTATTTGCTTTTCCAATCCACACAACAAAAATTACTTAAATCTCTCATACGTGTAATCAATGAGAATTTGTAATAATGTCGAATATTTATTATTATATCATTCAATATTTGATGAATGGACATTCATCAAGTGACAGTGCCAAAATGCATACAGCAAAAGCCTTTGAGATAAAAATAAATACTTATAGAAATAGAACTAGCATGTGTATAGTATGATGGTTTGAATAAGAATGGGCCCCATAGGCTCCTGTACTAGCTATGGCCTTGTTGGAGGATGTGTGCTGATGGGGGTGGCCCAGTCTCTCCCGTGACCTCAGTTGCTCTCAGTTCTGCCGCAGAACCGACTGCACAGCTCCGTGTGTGGTGATAATGGGTGAGTCTCTGAGACTGTAAGCAAGAGCCCCCCCCCCCATTAAATGACTTTTTCAAGTTTTCAAGGAGTTCCTATGGTCATGGTGTCTCTTCATGGTAATAGAATATCGACCAAGTCAGGTAAATGGCTCCATAAAACCTTTACCAAATTAATCCAGCAAAATAAAAACGATGTTGAAAACTTGAGACATGTATTTACTTTCTGTATTTCCAAAGGACAGTTTTTTGGTAAATGATCAGATATTGGGGCTAAAATAATTCTAAAAATGAAAATCTTAGTAATTGAAAAGGCAGAACTGGGGGTTAGGAATATAGCCCTGCCGGTGAAGGGCTTGCCTGGGTTCAAGCCCTGGCATGAAATAAACCAGGACGCGCTATCACATGCCCACCACCCAGGCACTCAGCGGGCAGAAGCAGGTGGATCTGTATGGGGTCAAGGCTGGCCCATCTACAGAGTGAGTTCCAGGCCAGCCAGTGTATATAGTCAAACAGTGTATCTGTTTCAAAACTAGGAAAGTGTTCATGATTGGCCTCAAATTTACATAGAAAAAATGGCAGTTTCTGAGCCAGCGTGGGATATGCAAGATTATGTCTTTTTTTTGTTTGTTTGTTTTGTTTTGTTTTGTTTTGTTTTGTTTTGTTTTGTTTTGTTTTTTCGAGACAGGGTTTCTCTGTGTAGTCCTGGCTGTCCTGGAACTTACTCTGCAGACCAGGCTGGCCTTGAACTCAGAAATCCGTCTGCCTCTGCCTCCCAAGTGCTGGGATTACAGGGGTGCGCCACCACGCCCGGCTGCAAGATTATGTCTTAAGCACACAAACAATCAGAATATTCACAGAAAACATTTAATTAATCTACACTAATACTAATAACAACGCACATTTGGAAAACCTATTTTGTCTTCCTTATATTCTTAAAATAGAGCCCACAAAATTCTACTTAGAAGAGACTTCGTGTTTTCATAATAAAAAAGAAAGACAGTGAACTAAAAGTACTTACAAGTTTTATATAAAAATCAATAGCTTTCTTTTAAACCACTATTAGAGTGTTAAATGAAGTAGAGGAGGAAAATCAGCCCATTAACAAAAGGAAAGTAATCAAAATGGGAACAGCTGCCTTACACACTGTAGCAGTCATACGAAGAGAATTGCCCTGTCCCTGGGAAGGCCTGAAGGACGGAAACACCATGAGGCTGGCAGCCAAGCTGTGGTAACACGTATGGGATCAGGACCCCAACGCCCTAGATGAAATCCCAGAACAAAAAAATGTTTAAAAATCGACAGGCGTCATCTTAGTCACTCTTCTATTGCTGTGAGGACACACCATGAGCGAGGCGACTTGTGGAATAGAGTCCATTTGGGGCCCACAGTTCCAGCCAGAGCGCCTGAGCATCGCAGTGACGGGCAGGCAGGCACCACAGGAGCCAGGGCTGAGGGCCCACACCTTTATCCACAGGCAGAAGCAGAGAAAGAACTAACTGGGAATGGCGTTGGCTTTTGAGATGTCCAAGCCTGGCCCCTCTTCCAAAAGCCCACACCTCCTGATCCTTCCCAGACAGTCCCGCCAACCGAGGACCAAACATTTAGACACATGAGCAGATGGGACCACAGTTACCCAAACCACCACAGGAACAGGCTTCGAAGTGGACAGATGATAGGAGTATTAACCCTTCTCACACTGAGTTCCAGTTGCAATGTAAGTTTAATCACATTGGCAATTGAACTCTTCAAACTAAATTAAGCATGGTGTTAAACACCTGTAGAGCCAGAACCTGGCATGCTCAGAAAGAAAATATTACATTCAGGACCAGCTTAGGTTACACAGGAAGTTCCTGTCTACAACAAAAGCCAAACAAACAGTTTTTAAAAGTAACTAAGGACCTGTGGGACAGCTCAGTGGTTATATGTAACAGAGGCAAGGCTCAAATAGACAGATAGACAGACAGACAGACAGACAGACAGACACACACACACACACACACACACCGGCTTAAAACAAAACAAACGAATAAACAAAACTCCAGGTTTTTTGTTTTCTTTTGTTTTGTTTTGTTTTTTTTTTTTTTTTAAGGAAAGGGAAGTGTAGGGAAAGACGAGATGGCAGATACGAGAGATTCATATGATTAAAATACATTGTAGGAAACTCTCAAAGAATTAAAGAATTAATAACAGATATACTTTTTGAGACAGGGTTTCTCTATTATTGGAGAGATGGCTCGGTGGTTAAGAACACTGACTGCTCTTCTGAAGGTTCTGAGTTCAAATCCCAGCAACCACATGGTTGCTCACAACCATCTGTAATGAGCTCTGATGCCCTCTTCAGGACTGTCTGAAGACTGCTACAGTGTACTCACATATAATAAACAAACAAATAAATAAATCATTTTTTTAAAAAAAAGAAAAAAAATGAGATCGAATGCCTTTAAATTTGTCACTCTTCTTTATCTTCTTTCTTTCCTTTTAAAAAATATTTTAAATTCTGGCTTCTAGAACCTACATCAGGTGGCTCACAAGTGCCTGTACCTCCAGTCCGAGAGGACCTGGCCTTCTCAGCCATGCATGTGACACACCATCCATTTAACAGACACGCATTGAAGAAAAGGAAGGGATAAAGCCTGGCCCACGTGGTGGTGCACAAAGGAGACGAGGTAGCCATATCTCTGTGAATCTGAGGCCAGCCTGGTCTACATAGTGTGTCCAAGAGACTTTAGCTGACCGGATGCACTAGGTCCTCTCTCCGTAAGCAGGAAGGATTCCTGAGACTCGTCTCGGACCCGCTGAGCAGCCGGAGAAGGCGCGGCTCTGGCTCTGGCTTGAACTGCCCGAAGCCTGCAAGGTAAGACCTAGGGGCCAGCTTGGGAGCTCGGGCTCCGTCGTCGCGGGCGGGCTTCTGAGTCACTCCTGTTCCTGTAAGTCCCCCCCACCCACACTCCAAGTTGCATTTTGGTGTCTTCGATCTGTCATTGATTGTTACCTGGGGCGAGTCGATGTTTGCTCAAATCTCCTCGGGAAGAGTGTCACGTGACATAAGGTCACAGGACAGTTTGCAGGGAGCCTGCTCTCTTCTACTGGGTGCGTCCCGCAGACTGAACTCAGATCAGCAGGCGTGCGGACAGGCGCCTAAGCCCACTGAGTTCCCAGATTTATTTTTTTTGGGAGCTATAGAAATCAGAAAGCGGTGGGATCTTTAAGGTACTGAAAAAATGAACACAACATTCCATAAACAGCAAAAATGCACTCTGAGGACAAAGGTGAGCGTGGTGCCACACACTCACAGTCAGCGCGCGCGGGGGTGGCAGGAAGGTCGCACCTTCAAGGCTGGCCCGGGCTGTGGTAAGGGCCCATTCTAGCTAACCAAGTGGGCAAGGCGAGGGAGCCAGTTAAAGAGCAGAAGTGGTTTTTATCACTAGAAGAGCAAACTAGTGGAAACCTTGACAGATTTTCTTCTGGACAGACAAAAGACGAGAAATCCAGGGTGCACAGACGCCATGGGATTGGTGCCCTCTGGGTAAATCTAAAGGAGGGTTGTTGGCACAAAACAGTTGGAACACAGAAAGAAAAAAAAACCCGAGAAAGTAAACCAAAATAAAGTATTCTGAGGTCCTCGGCATTACCTGAAAAGAGGTTAAAGTACCAATTTATAGTTATATTAGACTTTGAAAAGTTAAAACAAACAAACAAACAAACACGCTCTTCTCATTGGAGCAGTTTCCTAGGTACCTACGCCACACAGGACGGGGGATTAGAAGGTGGGCGGTTCCCAATCAACGGGATTGGATAATGAAAGCATAGGCAAGAGCTACAAGAAAGAACAGACTGGGAAAGACAATGCACAGGTGTGTTTAGCCTCCTAGTAATAGTAATTAATTGTGGGACTGGGTAAGAAACTATAGTTAAAGACAAAGATTTCCAAACAAATACATAGAAACATAAAGTAAAAAGAATTGTTTCAAACCCCAAATTGGTTCTTTGGAAACATGTATAAAGTTAGTCAGAATGGAGAGGGCGAGTGACTGTGTGACTGTGTCTGAAGCAGAGGTGAGCTCAGAGTGCGCACCTAGCCTGGGCCTGGAGAAGGCAGGCCACGGAGGCACATGGCGGAGGGCACAGAGAAGAGTGCTCTGGCGTTCAAGGGGCATCCAAGGCTCTTTTAAGGGCCTTGAAAATGGAAACGACCATCGCTATGCTGCTAAGGCAGCAGGGATAGCCGGACATGACAATCCTAGCGTTTGGAAGATAGAGGTAGGTGGGTTTCCATGAGCCTGGTCGACAGAGCCAGTTCTAGGCCAGCCATGGGGTGAAACATAGAGAGACCCAGTCTCAAACAAACAAACAACCCACCCACCCACCAGGGCTAACGGTAGGAGCGGTATCAGGAGATGGGCGGTGAACTCGGTGCTAATATGCTGTAGCTATGGGGGTCAGCCCTCAGACCGCCGAGAGCACCACTGGAAGGCGCCACCCACAGCGGTGCAGGAGAAAGGCTTGCTGCCGGATGAATGCTGGGGTGCTTGGGAATGCCAGGGCTGGGTCAAGTACCGACGTGGGGAGGGGGAGGGGGGCTCAAGGGCACCGCATCGAGGAGTGGGGAGGGAAGGGCAGCTGGGGACAGCATGCTTCAGAGCAAGAATCTGAGCAGAACATTCAGGGATCAGGGGATGGGGGTTCTGGCACCAGTGGGTTGGATAAAAAGGGGCCAGGGCTGGGGTGGAAAGGTGTGGACAGACTAAAGGAAGTCTGGGGGTGTTTGGCACCAGGAGGACAGGAGAGAAGGAGGACTATCTGCGAGCTCCAGGGCATGACACCGAGGCAGGGCCTGACCAGGAAGGGTGGAGGCTGCCATGCACAGTCTGGGCCCGTTGGTTTTCTCACCAGCTCTGCTCGTTTTGTTTCCAGTAGTGTTTTTGCTCCCTTTCGTCTTGCGAGCCGACTTGCGCTCCTCCCCACCCTGCGGTGGCTTTACTGCAGCTACAGCGAGGCCGCAGGACCCTGCATCTCCGTGCCTGGTGTTTGGCCCGGTCTAGAACCTCATTCAGGAAGACTGAGGTCACACCAGGCCGCGACAGTCTGGCCTTGCCACCCTCTGCTACACGGAGCCCGCTGCTGCTGTGAACCGGAGCAGGAAGAGCCGGCTCTGTGAGCCTCGTCCGAGCCTGCCCTGGGGCTGCAGCCCTCCGAGCCCGGGTGCAGTCAGAGCATGCTGCCGTGCGCCAGAAACACACGCCAAAGAGTTAAACTGCACGAAGGCCTCATTTTCATCAGTAATCATAATAGTTTGGGGGAGAAGTCTAGAAGTTGCTTTCAAACACAAACACCCGAGGCCTAGTTCAATCAGTCGTGTTTGCTACATCATAAGCAAAAGGACCTCAGCTCCGGTCCAGATTTAAAAACAAAAACAAAAGCAAAAACCGGATGAAGTGGGTCCTTAATCCCCGAGTCTGAGGAGCGGAGCAAGGGCCTCGCAGGAAGTGGTAGATCCTGAGAGACACGTGCACACACACACACACACACACACACACACACACACTCGCACGCACACAGCGACGGCGGTGAGGCAGGGCCGGTAAACTGCAGCGTTCAGCAGCTGGGAGACTCTTCTGGCTTCCCCAGCAGAGCAAGCAAAAGAGAAAGAGAAGAAACTTAGCAATCTCCACAGGATCCACACCCAATAGTGAAATCAAGAATACATTCTAGCAGCCCAAGGGGAAAAAACACAAATGCATATTTCAAAACTGCATTATCTAAAAATGTCCCTGTAGAGAAAAGCAAATTAAAGCTATGCTGAAATACCATCTTAATTTGTCAGCGTCTGGCTGGCAGTGGTGCTGACCTACCAAGAAAAGCAGATGACTCGGAGAAACATTCCACATATTTTTGGCATTTCACGTTCGTGCATCTCTGTTCCCTCTGCACGGGACGCCCTTTGACCCTTTGCTGTTGGCGGCTCTACCCCTAACTCCGACTCAGGCTTCAGAACGCATCTCTCCTCTTTGTTTGCATGTCATCTTTTTTTCTTTTTAATCATCTGATCACATTCATGTCTTGCTGGTTTCGGCGTTGATTTGTTCGTCCCCTTCCCCAGCCACTCTGCGAGAACACGAGTCTAATTCGATTCCGCGTTCGCCAGGCCCAAGTCGTTGGAAGTCCTCAAAGATTCTTTGTTGGGCAGATGAATGCAGAACTTGTTGCTACCCCCAGAGAATGCTCGGTGGGCTGGGCGACGCCGGGGCCGTGTGCAGCGTGTTCCGCTGGGGGGCAGTGTTGCGCAGTGAAAGGCGCTCGGCCCTGAGGGGCCCTAGGGCCAGGCCCCGCGCTCCAGCTAACTCAGCCTCCGCCTGCCAGATGGGGGCACACTGTCGCGGAAGAGGTTTGCAAACCAAGAGAAAACAAACAAACACACAAAAACAAAACACCTACAAGAAGAGCGTGAAGATGAAGAATGATGAATCGGTATAGTTGGTTGTTTTATCATAAGGAAGGTCTTGATTGCTTGGTTAAATAATACCTGAGACAAAGGCAGACAAAGGTCCACTTCAAAGAAATATTAGTTTGTAATTTAGGACAGAATCTCACTCTGTAACCCAAGCTAGGCTGCAACCACTCTGGCCTACATACAGCCCAGGCAGGCTTTGAACTTGCAACCCTCTAGTCCCAGCCTCCTAAAGTTGGGAAACTACAAGAGTGAGCCGCGCGCGCGCGCCCAGCTTCAGGAAGTGTTCTTCAAATCTGCAGCAAATGAGCGTCAGTCTGAGGCTGTTGACACGGTTCCTCTGGCTCCCCCAGGGGGCTCACACTGGGGGGCGGAGCTTGGCGCTCCCTTGAATTGAGTGTCCCATGGGGCTTAAGAGGGTCAAAGACTTGAGGAAGACTCCTTACCAGGCCCTGATTCAGCTCGATGAGCATTAAGTAGATTTTTGTGCACAGGCCCGGGAAACAAGCCACCATCTATAACTCTGTTTCTATGGGAAAGGCATCCTGTGTTCCAAACAACCAGTGTACCAATGAAGTACTGGGACACAACCGATCTGTCGCTAGGACTGGCTGGCTGGGTTTCATGGCTGAGCCCGCCGCCCAAGTGACTACACAGTGTTGATTTAATTATAATGAGTTCTCTACGGTGACTAATCTAGCTGTGGTCTCCACAATTGACATGGAATTCTGAGAAACTGGAGAGAGTTCTGCAAAGAACCACAGAGATGATTAAAGGACTACAGGAAAACCCAATTTGGTCTCTACAGCTTGTAGAAACTCATTTAATAACAACTCTCAAACAAACAAAAAGAACATTTGATTCTGCACCGTGTCAAGGGCATTTCTCCTTTGCTAACTATGATGGATTTGTGCAACAGAGATCCAGTGTTGGCTGGGACACCCGACTCTCTACAGGTGCTTTATGGGCCATAATGAATTTTATCTTCATCCCCGCTTTGTCAGATGGATACAATTACCACCGCTAACAGATAAGGATCGTTACTGAACTAACTTGTTGAAAGAAAACTTTCTTCATGTGGGTATATATGGTGTGTGTGTGTATGTGTGTGTGTGTGTGTGTGTGTGTGTGTGTGTGTTTGCACAGCTGTATATGCTGTGTGAATGCCCTGTTTGCATGTGTGTTTATGGTGTGATGGAGGTGTTGTGTGGGTGTGAGTTTGCTTATTTGCATGTGTCGGTGCACACATGCCTGGTGTGCGTGCAAATGGAGGCCAGAAGTTGACCTTTGGTGGTTTTTTTTTTTTTCCAGCCATTGTTCAGTTTCCTGAGGCTGAGTCTCCTCTTGCCACTCTGGTCCGTCGGGTTAGCAGGCCTGCCCCAGGGAGCTCTGGTTTCTGACTCCCAGGACTATAGTTGAACTGCACACTCGGGGCCTGTGTAGAGATTCTGGCTCTGGTCCTCCTATCCCACACAGTCCCTCCCCTGCCCTGATGAGATATCTCAAAACTCGCACCGTAGACTGTAGGTCTCAGTTCAAGCCAGACTGCTCTCTAAGGTCCTCTAACCAGCTTCTCGGAGTGCCATCGGAGGCCTGTAATCCTGGCACCGGGAGGTGGAAGCAGGAACTCAAGGCCAGTGTGGTCTGTGTGAGAGTTTGCCCTAAAATAAATCAGCCCTACGAATAAATCAAAATAGATAAACAAATAAATAAGGTTCTGTACTGTGGCCAGAGTGATTTCTGAAACACAGAGCGTCTTCTCCCTGCATAGAAGGTCCCATACCGTTCTCTGCCCCGAAGATGACATTTGAGTTTATTAGCATGGTTGGGGGGAGGGGGGAGCTCCCTAATGTTCTGCCTCCTCCCATGCCCCTCCCATGCCCCTCCCATGCCCCTCCCGCTCTGCCTGGCGCCCTCTCCACAGGCCGCCAGCTTCTTCATGTCCCCAGACAGCTTCCTGGCCTTGCTGCCTCCCCTGATCCCTTGGCTGACTGACAGTTTTGTCCATCTTTCCCAAGGGCATTGACAGCTCTCTTCGGGCTCTCATTGCTTGTTACATTTACATTTTGTTTATTGAGTCAGAGTCTCTTTATTATATGGCCTTGGCTGACCTTGAACTCACAGATCTACTGGTCTCTAGTGCTTGAATTAAAGGTGTGTACCTCTCTGCCTGGTCTTTGTATAATAGCATTTGTTATAGGGAATTATACATGGATGCCAGTTTCTCCAGGCAGTGGTGGTGCAAGCCTTTAGTCCTAGAGAGGCAGAGGCAGGTGGATCTCTGTGAGTTAGAGACCAGCCTGGTCTACATAACGAGTTCCAGGACAGTCAGGGCTTAAAAAGCCCAAATAAATAAATAACAAATTTCTATCAATTCAGCCATGGACATCCCCCAAACCTGACTGCCTACATCACTTAAAATAGTTAAATAAATATAAATAATCATATCACAAGTTATTTTTACAGATAATAAAAGACTGACATTGGTCTGGCGAGATGGCTCAGCGGTTAAGAACACTGATCTCCCAAAGGTCCTGAGTTCAAATCCCAGCCACCACACAGTGGCTCACAACCATCCATAATGAGATCTGATGCTCTCTTCTGGAGTGTCTGAAGACAGCTATAGTGTACTTACATATTACAATAAATAAATCTTAAAAAAAAAAAAAAAGACTGACATAAATATTTACCTGTCTGCTCCCGTCCTTGGTCTGGCTAAAAAGAGGAGCTGAAATTGTACGCAGGGCCATGTGGCCCTTACCATCTTCGACTACATTTCCTGGATGGGAAGGAAGGATTTGCAGCTGCCAGGAGGATGCAGAGGATTATGGGAAGGGTCAGCTTGGCATCAGAGAGTGTCCACAGCAGGCATCAGAGAGGCCACAGTGAAAGAGAGATCCAGTGCTTCCGTTCCTTCAAGTTTAGGAAACATCCAGGAATCCACACCTCAAAGAATCGCTGTTCTTTGTGAACGTCCCCAGATAAATCTCCCACCCTGGCTGGTGTGGGGCAGCCATGTGGTGGAGAAATGATTTATTTACTTATTTTTACCTTAATATGCCCATTCTTTTGGTGTCCTTGGCAACAGAGAAGAAAACAGTCATCGTGCTTTCAGAGCCCGTCTAAAGCTCGAGGCCAGCACCCAGGCTCCCTCAGCCCCTGTATGTTAAGTGGTGCCAGGTCCTCGAGTCCAGCTTGCAGCCCACAGCATGACCATTTCCCTTTGCTCTAAGGTCTCCTCGTTCCGTTTCTATGGACCTGTGGAGCCTGGAGTCAGCCCGGGACCTGTGGAGCCTGGAGCCAGCCCGGTCTCCCTGTCACACAGCGCTCTGGCCAGCACAGAGAGCGACGTAACATTACCTCATGATGCAGACAGCTTTTCACTTGCCACAGTTCCGCTACGGAACTGCAGGGCTGAGACAATTCCTCCCAGTCCACTGGCAGTCTGCTAAAGCTCTCCTCTCCATTTCCAGCCAACTGCCCCAGAGTGCTTGGCACTGTGCCTTCGAACACGGTCACTCTCAATTCCAACTACATAACCATGACTCTTTCCACTGAAACTTTCTACAGAATTCTGTCCAGTCTGTGTTCCGCTACTTCTATTGGCCAAACAGTGATGCCTTCTGTGATGACTTTCATTTCGGGTTTGTCCTGTCTGTCATACCTCAGGGGCTGTATTGCTTCCCCGTGCACATCTTTTTACAACCAGTGCATTAGTTTGATGAAGCTAAATTACCCTGCAGCCAGCCAGCCAGCCCCCCTCCCCAGAGTCTTAAATCAAGTTTGAGGAGATGTGTGTCCACTATAAATTCTTTAAGATTTATGGTATATATGAGTGTTCTATCTGCATATGCACCTGCATGCCAGAAGAGGGCATCAGATTCCATTACAGATGGTTGTAATGGGATCCATGTGGTTGCTGGGAACTGAACTCAGGAGCTCTGGAAAAGCAGCCAGTGCTCTTAACTGCTGAGTCGTCTCTCCTGCTTTCCAGTATATTTCTTTTTCTTTTTATCCTGTGTGAGCATGTACACGTGTATGTGTGCATGTGTGTGTGTGGTGTGTATGTATGTGGTATGTATGTGTGTGTGCATGCATGCATATATTCATGTGTATGATAATTTCAAGCCATGGTGACCATGTTACGAGGTCAAGGGATCACTCTGGGGAGTTGTTTGTTTTCCTTCCACCATGGGTTCCCAGGTGTAAGTCAAACCATCTGCTTATGCTGCGAGGGCTTACACCCACTGAGCCTGGCCATGCACAGTCTTCTCACAGTGCTCGGCACAGACTCTGATGGCCATAGTCACTCCGTACCCAGGTGGGCAGAGCATCTCACTGATATCACTGTAGTACACAAAGCTTCAGGATTCACTGCAAAAGAACAAAGCATGAAGAATGAAAAGTTTTCATCCATGTGGGAGTGGAACATACCATAACGTGCCAATATTTCATCAGCCAGGACAATTCCCATGGTTGGAATTGATCTCAAGAGACATGTGTTCTAAAGGATGGAGAATTGGGGAGAAATCTTGGCACACATCTAAGACCTCCCACATCAAATGAGATTCAAATTTGCCTAAGCACAAAGATCTGCCTTTGCTCTTGTCCTTACGTCATCCACAGGAGCAGAGCATGGATTCTCAACCCACTTTTCTCCCACACAATGTCTTCTGAAAAACAGGAGCATTTCTCTATTCCATAGTCTAGATCGTGTATGGAAACATCGGGATAATGACCAGATTTTGAGGTTGCTGGGAAGGATGATAAAGGCCAAGCCAGTGAAAACATGCCTCTCTGCCGATAAGAATGCCCTTTTCAGTTCTCTAGCCGAGCGCCTTTACGTGCTTGGCACCGTGCCTTTGAAAATGTTCACTCTAGATGGCAGAACTGTTAGAAAGAAAACAGGGTCATTAACTTGTGAGATACACGTTTCTCACCTACAATCGACTGATTGGTCAAATTTATCAATATAACTGATAGCATGTTCAGGGCGTTCAGATACAAGATGGAAATATGACTTTCCTTGGGGGCATCTAAATTACACAACTTGGATGGGGTAGTCTATTGGCAGAACTGCACACTTAGCATGCCTGAGACACTGGACTCAACCTGCAGTAACCTTACCTCCAAAACTGGAACAAGGCAGGTCTGCTAAGAACTCCTGACCTAGTCCCTTTTCCTGTTGCTGCGATAAAATACGTTGCGAGGCATCTTAGAGGAAAGAGTTTATCCTGCCTCAGTGTGTCAGAGTACAGTCCTTCATAGGAGGGGGCCGGGAGGGAGAGTCCAAGTGTTAGGAGCCTGAAGCATCTGGTCATGTGGCATCAACAATAAGAAACAGCAAAGAAAAAAAAAAAGCTGGGCATGGTGGCGCAGGCCTGTAATCCCAGCACTTGGGAGGCAGAGGCAGGCAGATTTCTGAGTTCGAGGCCAGCCTGGTCTACAGAGTGAGTTCTAGGACAGCCAGGACCACACAGAGAAACCCTGTCTGGAAAAACCAAAAAAAAAAAAAAAAAAAAAAAAAAGAAGAAAACAAGAAAGACTGCATATATACCTTTGCTCAGCTCTCTTTCTCCCCCTCTCTGCTGGGGGTGTCTAGATGCCACTGTGGCGCCAGGAGAAGGCAGAGAAAAGGCCAGAATAAAGAGGTCACAGCCCATGAAAGAAAGAGGTCACAGCCCACGATTCCCTTCGGGGCATCAGACATGGCTACACATCAGACCGGAAGGGAAAAATGGAATCTGGGACAAATGTCTTCGGGATCCAGGTATACTGCCTGGAGAGGAAGTCATTTAGACTTCCCCATTTCCCCTCGGGGGTTCTGAACACCAGGCAGGAAGGGGAAAGCGGAGCCCAAGGCGGCCGGGTCCGGTCGGATGGCGAGTGAGTGCTGAGTGGCAGAGGGACAGGAGAAAAGCCTTCTTCCCGAGTCTCAGGCTCGGCTCTTACACAAAGGCCTTTCCTCTCGGTGATCTGCAAAGCAGCAGCTCTCTGAGACAATCATTGCTTGTTCATATTGCTTTATTGGGGGTGGATGTGAACAGATACCCTTTATTTGGGGTGAACCAGGTATTATATACCCCTTGAGGGAAGGGTGCGAGCGTGCCCAGGAGGGGAAGGTCTTTGGCTGAAGCTCAAGGCTATCTAGATATCTCATCAGCACGGAGAAGCCCAGGTGCCGCGCTGTGTGACTGAGTGCCGTGGTCCTCTTAGATGATGGTCGTGGTTATGTGTTCCCGAGGAGTCACGGGAGCCTGGGAGAGGCAGCTCTGTCCATCCCGTCTCCGATCTCTGAGATTTCCCGGGTTCCAGCACATCTACTTCACCAGTTCTTATGCCTGTCCTGTAGCTCGGTCCCAAGGATTCTATGGCTAGGAAATGGGTCCACCTCAATTAACATAATAAAGATAATTCCCATAGACAGCCCCAGAAATCCCAGAGGCCCCAGAAGCCCTCTCCCAGGTGGTTGGAGATTCTGTCAAGTAGACAATTACCACTGACCAACACAGAGACCCACAGAGCAGAGCCAGCAGCGGCCTGCGAGGATGCTCCTGAACTCAGCTCCTTGGGCTCCCTGGGATGCCGTGACTGTCATTCTACATCATCAGAACTCAAGTGGATATGGACACGGTGGGGCTTCATTACTGTTCCCCATTCCTGATGCTTACCACAATGGCCGGAGGAGATCCGTACACACATGGCTTTTTAGATTCACCCAAGTCCTTCAAGCCATCTCTTCATAGCTGAGAGGGTAAGTTTAAATGATGCCCTTTGGTGTGAAGTGCCTGACTTCTCCTTTCGGCCATCTCTTCTTAGACATCCCCATCTCCCATCTATACCTTAACATAAATTCAACTCATTCCATCCGGCTCTGAGCTACTTCTGTTACTATCTCTACGTCCTATAGTAAATGTGCAATGATGTACTTACCCCAGGAAGGCTAGAACTGGGCTTGTTCTAGCCTTCCATCTCCTACCCAATTAATCCCTGAGCTATAAGCATCCCCCCACCCCACCCCCACTCCCGCCCCGTACCCAGAGCCTTCATCCTGTGTTGCCTGGACAACTGTGTTAGTCTCTTTCTAGCTTCCCCTGATGAGAATTCTACTATTCCTTGTTAGCGTTCACCCTGGTCTTAGTTCCAGGCTGGTTTGCTAAGACTAAAAATTGTCTATGACTTAATTTAAAATCTAAACTCCCTTGCACATGGTTCAAGGTCCTTCCTAATGTTACAGCGTTGAAGGGCCACTGGCAGCCCCTCCCTTTTCTCTGAGCACCCCTCCCCGGAGGTCCAATCCTTCTCAGTCTTTGTCTTCCTTCCACGGCCTTTTTGTGAGTCAGAAGTCATTTCCGTTTATTGATAAGACCCATCCGCGGTCCACTTTGGGAACCTTCAACAACCCCTTCCAGACCGACCGGGCGCTCTCGGTTTCCACAGAGCACTGCTCACATTCCAGTGCGGTGTCCATCTCTTTGTCCCACGGAGGTTTCTCTGTGTCTCCTTCACCGTCACTAGGGCAGGGGGCCAGGGTAACAAGTGGCTCGAAGACTGAGAGTAAGAACAGAGTATGAGAGGTGAGAGGAAATTCCAGCCGTGAATTAGCACCTGAGCCATGACCGACGTCAAGGAGGGACTGACGAGGTTCTAAGCAGGATCGTCAAGAAATGGACAGTGATGATGAGGGAAGGGAAGACTGACAGAAACCAGCCTGGTGAGCACACCTGACGCCTGGCACCATGTTTCTTATACCATGCTTCTTATTTAGATAAACATTAGAGACATGTTTGGTGTGGATGCTTAAGACCATTCGCACATGCATTTTTTCTCAAGCATGTCTGCTACTCAGCCTGTAGAATTTAAGTTAAGGACATGAATTAAGAACTGGCAATGAAGCTGAGTGGGGTTGTATGTGCTTATTTAAAACCAAGGCTATGTGTGTTCTATGTGGGTCACCTCACTCAGGATGATATTTTCTAGGTCCATCCATTTGTCTAAGAATTTCATGAATTCACTGTTTTTAATAGCTGAGTAGTAAGTACTCCATTATGTAAATGTACCACGTTTTCTGTATCCATTCCTCTGTTGAAGGACAGCTGGGTTCTTTCCAGTTTCTGGCTATTACAAATAAAACTACTATGAACATAGTGGAGCATGTGTCCTTATTACATCTTGGACCATCTTTTGGGTACATGCCCAGGAGTGGTATAGCTGGGTCCTCAGGTAGCACTATGTCCAGTTTTCTGAGGAACTGCCAGACTGATTTCCAGAGTGGTTGTACCAGCTTGCAATCCCACCAACAATGGAGGGGTGTCGTCTTTCTCCACATCCTTGCCAGCATCTGTTGTCACCTGAGTTTTTCATCTTAGCCATTTTGAAGTGTAATCTCGGGGTTGTTTTGATTTGCATTTCCCTAATGACTAAGGATGTTGAACATTTCTTTAGGTGCTTTTCAGCCTTTGAGTTTCCTCAGTTGAGAATTCTCTGTTTAGCATTGTTCCATGGTATGCGCTCACTGATAGGTAGATATTAGTTCAAAAGCTCCAAAGAAGCCGGGCGTGGTGGCGCACGCCTTTAATCCCAGCACTTGGGAGGCAGAGGCAGGCGGATTTCTGAGTTCGAGGCCAGCCTGGTCTACAGAGTGAGTTCCAGGACAGCCAGGGCTACACAGAGAAACCCTGTCTCAAAACAAAACCAAAAAAAAAAAAAAAAGCTCCAAAGACCCAAGATACAATTCACAGACCACATGCAGCTCAAGAAGAAGGAAGACCAACGTGTGGGTGCGTCAGCCCTTCTTAGAAAGGGGAACAAAATACTCATGGGAGGAGATATGGAGACAATGTGCAGAGCAGAGACTGAAGGAAAGGCCATCCAGGGACTGTCCCACCTGGGGACTCATCCCAGTTTCTGTCACCAACACTATTGTGGATGCTAAGAAGACTTGCTGAAAGGAGCCTGATAGTGCTGTCTCCTGAGAGACCCTACCAGAGCCTGACAAAGACAGAGTCAGATGCTTACAGCCAAACATTGGACTGAGCATGGGGTCCCCAATGGAGGAGTTAGAGAAAGGTCTGAAGGAGCTGAAGGGGTTTGCAACCCCATAGGAAGAACAACAAAACCAACCAGACACCCCTCCCCCCCAACTCCCAGGGACTTAGGAGTACACATGGCTCTGGCTGCATATGTAGCAGAGGTTGGCCTTGTCAGCATCAATGGGAGGAGAGGTCCTTGGTCCTATGAAGGCTTCATAGATGCCCCAGTATAGGGGAATCAAGGGCAGGAAGGCAGGAGTGGACAGGTGGGGGGGGGAACACCCTCATAGAAGCAAGGGAATAGGGTATGGGATAGGGGGTTTCTGGGAGTGGGGAAACCAGGTAAGGGGATAACACTTGAAATGTAAATAAGTATATACATACATACATACATACATACATAGGAAAAACTGAGGCTGTGAAGAGCAAATTAAAAACCCAATCAGAATAGTTCTGATTTTTTTAATAACAGACAGGATACTGACTTGTTTTATGTCAACTTAGCACAGGCTAGAGTCATTTACCTGTGGTGCACTTTCTTGATTAATGACAGATATGAGAAGGATCAGCCCGTTGTGACTTGTGCTACCTCTGCACATGTGGTCCAGGGGGGTATAAGAAAGCAGGCTGGGCAAGCCATGGGGAGGCGTCTACAAGTAGCATCCCAATGGCCTCTCCTTCCGGCCTCCAGGGTTCCGTCTTGATTTCCTGTCCTCACTTCCCTCATAATGAAGGGTTGGCCCATGAGTTGTAAGCTGCTTTTGGTCATGGTGTTTATCACAGCAATAGACTCTAACCAGGACAGACAGAAACTATACAGGAAGAAGTGAACAATTAAAAGAAAGAATGAGTACGTTATACAAGAATACATGTATAGGACCTACAGTTGGGTGTCAGTCAAAAACTAGTGCCTGAAAACCAAACCAGCAGGTCAGCTACAGAAAGGAGTTACCAAGCCTGCTCTGTGTCTTTTAATACACACACACCTATATACATACATGCATATATAATGCATACACATAAACACACTTATATGCATATATACACTTATATAAACACACACCTAAACATATACATACACATACATAAATATACAAACACACACCTACATATATACATACATGTACACATATATACAAAAATATACATATATACAAACATAAATGTACTTGCATACATGCACATACAAAATATACACAGATATAAACACACACAAACTACAAATGGAATCTTGTCAGCTATAATTTTATGAGAGAAGACCTCCTTTTGCCTTGTCACTTGAACTTTTCAGTAGTTACAAATAAAAAATTCTTAGTCCATTGAGCTTAGAATATTCTGGGCCTTGTAATAAGGCCTAATTTAAAAGACAGTAGGGATGCTGGAGAGATGGCTCAATAGTTAAGAGCATTGTTGCTCTTGCAAAAGACCTGGGTTCCATTTCCAGTACCCACATACTGGTCCACAACCATCCACAACCCGAGCTCCAGGAGAATCCAACAGGCACACAGTGCACATACATGCATGTGAGCAAGATATTCATACACACATGAATAAATAAATATTTTTTAAAGAAGACAGTGGGTGTGGCTTAGCCCGACTGGAGCGATAGTTTGCCCTCCTTTGGGCTTCAAGCATGGTCAGTAACTCTGTCACCCTCCTTTTTCTCTAAGTCTCTCCCAGATCCTGTCCTCCACAAAGAAGGAGCAAACTTCGAGGTTCGTGAGCTCGTGACTCTGCAAATCAGCCTCTGCCTGGGCCTGAGCTTGGTCAACAGGAACACAGGTGCCCTTTGACCTCACCATTTTTCCACTCTCCTTTTCAAAGACAAATTGGACTTTGGATGGGGGTGAGGTCCTGTCCTAGGTGTGGCCCATGCCACAGCTCCTTCACAGGATGGCAACAGTGGCTTCCACAGTGGTTGAAGTTTCTACTTTCTCTTTCCTCTATTAGGAACTCACAGTTGTTTAAGGTGACTTGTAAAACCAAAACCAAAAACCAGAGTCTTTAGAAAAAGCTGATGATCAGTGCAAAAACGTTGATGAGTCCAAAGACCATATGCCAGCAGACACACCCCGGACAGAGCCATTCCTTATCACCCCACCTTTTCTCTACGCTTTCAGTTTCCTACCTGCTATGCTAATATGCTTTAACTGCCAAAGACCACACTGGGGAGATGGCTCAGCAGTTAAAAGCACTGACTGCTCTTCCAAAAGTCTTAAGTTCAAATCCCAGCAACCACACAGTGGCTCACAACCATCGGAAATGAAATCTGACGCCCTCTTCTGGGGTGTCTGAAGACACCTACAGTATACACTTACATATAATAATAAATAGATCTTTTTAAAAAATGAATGCCAAAGACCAGTGACTTAACCAATAACAGCACTGACCTTTTTTTGCATTTAAATTTACCATTCTGAAAACTGTTTAAATGCCATCTGGACACCCAAGACCTGGTCTCCTTCCTTTTATTTTTATTTACTTACTTATTTACTTATTTACTTACTTACTTACTTACTTACTTACTTTTGGATACAGGGTTTCTCTGTGTAGCCCTGGCTTCCCTGGAACTCACTCTGTAGACCAGCCTGGCCTCGAACTCAGAGATCCGCCTGCCTCTGCCTCCTGTGGAGCGAGACTAGACTGTGTGCCACCACACCCTGCTCAACCTCTTCTTTCCTATCTCCCTCAAGAAGACAGACTCTTAGCTGCCTCTTCCTCTCTTTACAAGGGCAGTAATCTGACTGACACAGGTCCCACCCTTATGATTTCATTTAGCCTTAGTTACCTCCATAAAATCTACCCTCAAGCCTGGTCACACTGCGGGTTGAGACTTCAACACATAAAGAATTAGTTGATAATACCCACTCTTGTATCCTTTCTGCTATTTAGCAACCTATTTACCATTTCTGTAAAGACCAGGTTGGTATAATTATTTAATCTCATATTGGGGCTTCTGCCCTGCTTTTATCATTCGACAAAGGACAAATAACTTTTATTTTCATGGTAAGCCTTAGTCAGCACTAGAGCTGGGCAGATATCTACCCTCTGTGCTCTTAGACTCTATTTCCTCATCAATAACCCTGAAGTATAACTTGCTATGTTCCGTTTGCACTGCCCTTGACCCCAATTGTCCAGCCCTCAGGCCACACATTTCTAACTCATGACCCAATGGCGGCTTCCTCCTCTGGCGTGCTTCTTCTCAGATCCCAAGCATGGGAACCAAGACCACTGCCCATCTCTCTTCTGCCCAGCTGTTGGCTGCAGGCATCTGTGTTTGTCAATCAGTGGTAACTGGGGGTCAGGTGACATAACATCACCTGAGCATGTCACTTGGGTGTATGGAGACTCTTTCTTCTCTGGGGGCAGCCAGGCCTTGGGGGCAGTATTTATTTAGCATTACAATATAAGCAAAAGACCAAACCTCAACAATCCCCCCTTTTTCGTCTAATTACAAAGCCCCACTCTCTTATAATAATCAGCAACATACAGTAAGAACAATTATGAAAATTATTAAGTAAGAGTTGTATTTTAAAAGTCCAGTCTTTTTATATTTGGCTATTCAGAAGAAAGTATTCTTCTATCAATTCTATCTTGGTGAGCTTAGAGTCATGTATCTAATTTAATTTCTATCTTAATTGCTATTCTAATTTGCAATATTAACTTAAAAATATCTTCTTAGACTTAAAACATTTCCTAAATGCTAAACAGCTTAATTTTAACTGTAAGACTATAACCATCTCATCTTCAATCCCATCAGACTCAGAAGGAATAAATATTACTTGAGTACTTACAAAGCATAGGAACTCAGTTTCCAAAAATTACAGAAATGACAGAGACAGCTGATCTCCTAGACAATCCCCAATATTCTTCATAATGTTAGAGCATCTCTGTAGCCTTTTGGCTCAGAATACCAGACAGGCCTTATGTGAAGCAGGAATTATGAAGGACTTGCTTACTCTGTCTTGGCAGAGCTTGGCCGCTGACTGTCCTGCATCCATTTGTCCTTCTTGGACAACATTCTGTCTGTCTGAAGATGAATTCAGGGCATTTTCTTTGGTCAGCGTCTAGCTTGTCACAATGGAGGTGAACTTCAGAAGGAGGTTTTGATACTCAACCTCTTCTTTGAAGAGAATGATGGTTCTATCAGGAGTGGATCTCTCATAGTCAAAAGATCTTTTAATAATGAAATAATTTTAAATGACATTCTGTGGATCTCTGAGGCCTTGAAGACCATCTATTTATAGCATATCTGAATTTCAAACATTGTTTATTTTTAGGCATTTAACTGTCTGAATAACTTTGAAAGCATTTTTTGTAATTAGCAATTTGTATTAGCTGCCATTAAAAGGACTGCAACTAAACTTTATATTTTCAAATGAGACACATAGGCATAATGACTACAAGAGTTGAAACATGCAAATATGTTATAATCTTAAATTTTATATCAATATACAAAGATGTATGCCAGTAAAAGTCTTAAACTTGTATCAATATGCAAATTTTGTATCAATGTAAGAAAATAATTTCAATTTTCCATCAAAATATAAAGATCTCTACCAATGTACGATTATGGCTATAACATGCTTTTGTTTAAGAGTAGGTTCAATAATTCATCCCTATTTGCCTAACTTCTCACAAGTTTGTCTTTTTCTTTTCCTTCTTTCCTTTACCTCAGAAAGAAAGGATAGAGAAGAGGGAAGGAAAGATAGAAGTTCCTGATTCTAAGCTCCTTATTTGGTCTCCTCTCTGTTCAAGGCCATAATTATTTGTAAATCATCCCATAAAAAGACAACATATCTATATCCCATAAAGTGAACAAAACCAGAATATAGGTAGATATGGCTAGAAGAAGCAAGAATAATTGACCTGAAAGAGAGGGCTTTAGAGACGGGAGAAGATGGCTGACGAGGAGAAGATGGCTGACGAGGAGAAGATGGCTGACGAGGAGAAGATGGCTGACGAGGAGAAGATGGCTGATGAGGAGAAGATGGCTGATGAGGAGAAGATGGCTGACGAGGAGAAGATGGCTGACGCGGAGAAGATGGCTGACGAGGAGAAGATGGCTGACGAGGAGAAGATGGCTGATGAGGAGAAGATGGCTGACGAGGAGAAGATGGCTGACGCGGAGAAGATGGCTGACGAGGAGAAGATGGCTGACGAGGAGAAGATGGCTGACGAGGAGAAGATGGCTGACGAGGAGAAGATGGCTGACGAGGAGAAGATGGCTGATGAGGAGAAGATGGCTGATGAGGAGAAGATGGCTGACGAGGAGAAGATGGCTGACGCGGAGAAGATGGCTGACGAGGAGAAGATGGCTGACGAGGAGAAGATGGCTGATGAGGAGAAGATGGCTGACGAGGAGAAGATGGCTGACGCGGAGAAGATGGCTGACGAGGAGAAGATGGCTGACGAGGAGAAGATGGCTGACGAGGAGAAGATGGCTGATGAGGAGAAGATGGCTGACGAGGAGAAGAGAAGATGGCTGACGAGGAGAAGATGGCTGACGCGGAGAAGATGGCTGACGAGGAGAAGATGGCTGACGAGGAGAAGATGGCTGACGAGGAGAAGATGGCTGACGAGGAGAAGATGGCTGACGCGGCGGCACTGCTGCTCCTTGCACTCAGCAGGTGGGAAGAGTGACTTCTCATGTTTTCACTGTAAGAGGCTGTTTCTATGTAACGACATCCCAAGTATCACTGTTTAAAGCGACGTTCAGCAGAGGATGCCCCTCAGTTCGTCCAGGACTCGCTTGGCGCACTGCTGCCCTCGCTCCAACCCCCAGAACAGTCAGCAATCCCGGAATTTAGGATGAGCGGCTCAAGGTAATCCCTAAGTAGAGAGCCTGGACTACACGCACACATGTATACGTGATGGACATAACAGACTTATTTATCACCATTCAGATATCCACAAGTTAGTTGTGCCTTGACTGGCCCAGGCTGGGTTCATTCGGATCACTGGCCCAAGTGCCTCTGCTTCTGAACTGTGGGGGACCGCTCCCCAAAGCCCTCATCTATTGCAGCGTATTGACATGACCCTTCATTGTGGTGGCTGAGGTACAGTGGCCAGAACGGAAACACGGGTCTCCTGACTGGCACATTAGAATGGCATGCTGACGACTGTTTTCCTCACAGGCTGCAGCGGGCCCAAGTCTGAGCAGGGAGGCCCCATTGCTGTGGAAGCCAAGAGCGGTGGGAGACTCAGTGTAGACCTTCACCTGTCAACGCCGTGCAGCTGCCCAGCAACTAGTTCCTGCTATTGAGACTCTTGAGTAATCAAAGGAGAAAAGAAGGACTGTGAATGCTCAGCCCTATAGCAGGTGCCTGGAAAACCATCCCTTCTCCCTGCCCTCATGACACCTCTGACACCCCCCGGGGCCCCACAAGGCTCAGGGAAGAGGGGTTGGAAACCATGTAAGAGGCCAGGAAGGGTGTTGGACACCCTGTCTTCTGGACACACGCAGTAAGGCAGCTGTAGCTGTGGTGAACTGCACAAGATCTACTGAAAACGAAGTCAGTCAAGACCCCCATCTAAGGAGACATTGGCAGGTCATGGCTGCTGGAGGAGGAGAGGATGGGGCAAGTCGCCTGTGCTCCAGTGGATGGCCTTACCCCCACGCACACACAGGCAGCACTGACTGAACATAACGGGTTATGAAGATGAAGGAAGGAAGGAAGGAAGGAAGGAAGGAAGGAAGGAAGGAAGGAAGGAAGGAAGGAAAAGAGGAAGAAATGCTGGTTAGATTTTTGTCAGTTTGTCATAAACTATAGTCATTTGAGAGAAGGAAGCCTCCATGGGGAAATGCCTCCATAAAATCATGTTGTGGGCCAGCCTGCACCCAGTGCATTGTGGGTGAGGCCATCCCTGGGCTGGTGATCCTGAGTTCTGTAAGAAAGCAGGCTTAACAGGCCATGCGGAGCAAGGCAGTAAGCAGCACCCCTCCATGACCTCCGCATCAGCTCCCGCCTCCAAGCTCCTGTTCTGCCTAGCTCCTGTCCTGACTGCCTCCATGATGGGCATGGTGTGGAAGCATAACCTCACCTTTCTAACCCGATCTAAGAACAAGGCATGTTAGAGAGGTCTGGGGATCACTGGGGGAGGGGAGGAGAATGAGGGGCGAATATGATCAAAATACATTTCCTATACGTATCAAATTAACAGAGGATAAATAAAAGTGTTCATTTAAAAAGACTCAATATGCCACAGTTTCTTCTTTGCTTCCATTAAGCAGCATATTGTCTGAACATCACCACAGTTTTGGGTTCCGTTTCTGACAGCTCCTTCGTCACCAGCCTGGCCCAAGCAATCAAAACTTCCAGGCAGGGGTAAGCTGGGGTGGGGGTGGGGTGGGGTTCAGCTCAGGTGATGGGGTGCTGGCCAGGCATACATGGAGCCTTTGGTTCAGTCCTCAGCCTGTGTTCCTGTGATGCCAGCACTCAGGAGGTGGAGGCAGGAGGATCACCTTCATTACACCTTCAGTTGGAGACTAGCCTACCTGAGACCCTGTTCCTGCTCTGATCTGCTGGGCGGGGCTCTGGGAACCAAAGTAGGGTCTGCAGGAGCAGCACATGCTCTTCAGCTCAGAGCCGTCCCTCCAGCCCACAAACGCCCACGCAGCTGCCAGGCAGCTTTTATTGTCTGTCTGTCTGTCTGTCTGTCTGTCTGTCTGTCTGTCTGTTTAGATGGTGTTTCAGTATGTATGTAGCCCTGGCATGCCTAGAACTTGCTATGTAGATAAGGCTAACCTTGAGCATAGAGACTCACTTACCTCTGCTCCCAAGTGCCAGCCTGATAGACTGGCATTTGGGGGGAAAAGTGCTACAGACCTTCTCCTCCCCTTCACTCCAAGTTTGGTCTAGAAAAGAAAATATTCTAAGACCTAAGAACCTTTCCTTGGTGTTTTCTTCATGGGCCTTCTTGCTAAGTAGGACTATGGAGAAGGTGAATCTCTTTAAGAAGTAAAGCACAGGGCTGCGGAGATGGCTCAGTGATTAAGAGTGCTTGTTCTTTGCAGAGAACCGGGTTTCAGTTCTCTGCACTCACGTGATGGCTCCAATTCTACCATGGCTCGAATGTCCTCTTTAGAAGGCCCACTGCACTTATATTATTATTATTATTATTATTATTATTATTATCATCATCATCATCATCATCATCATCATCATCATTATCATCATCATCATTACTATTATAATAATTATTATTAATTCCCTTTACAACCCAATATCAGCCCTTTCTCTCCCCCTCATGCAAGTCCTTCCCCCATTTCCCCTCCCCCTTCTCAAGAGAAGCTGTTCTCTGAGTGTCAACCCCCATACCCCATCAAGTCGCTGTGGAGTAGGCATCTTCTCTCTCAGTGAGGCCAGTACACTATCCACAGACAGACAGGCAGGCAACAGGCTCAGGCACAGCCCCTGCTCCAGCTGTTAGGGACCCACGTGAAGTCCAAGCTGCTCAACGGCTACACATGTGCAGCCTCTTTAGTTGGTGATTCAGTCTCTGGGAGCCCCCAAGGGTCCAGGTTAGTTGACTCTGTTGGTCTTCCTATAAAGTCTCTGTCCTCTTCGGGTCCCTCAATCTTTCTCCCAACTCTTCTGTGAGACTCGCTGAACTCCATCTAATATTTGGGTGTGAGTCTCTGCATCATTTTCCATTGGCTGCTGGTTGGCGCCTCTCTGAGGACAGTTATGTTAGGTTCCTGTCTGCAAGCATGAGAAAGTATCATTACTAGGGTCGGCGATTGGTTCTTGCTCATGGGATGGGTCTCAGTTTGGGCCGGTCACCCAATCCATATCCCTCACTGCTAGAGATCTTAGCTAGAATCGCACACACACACACACACACACACACACACACACACCCCTTAGGCCCTCTGGACTCTCTCCACATCCCAAGTTTTTCAAATGTCCTAGAGAATGCCACCACCTCCCCCTCCAGCTGATCTCCCTTCTCTCTGCTCTCCTCTTATGTCTCCCTGCTCCTCTCCCCATCCCCTCTTCTACCCTGTTCCCTCCTCCTATCAATCTCCGATATCTATTTTGTTTCCCCTTCCGAGAAAGCGTCAACCACTCTCCCTCTAGCCCACATTGTAATTTGGCTTGTTTGGGTCTGTTGATTATAGCATGTTGATCCTGTACTTCATGGCTAATATCTACTTAGAAGTGAGTACATAGCACGCATGTGCTTTTGCGTCTGGGTTACCTCACTCAAGATAATATTTTCTAGTTCCATCTATTTGCTTGTGAAACTCATGATGTTCCTGTTTTTAATAGCTGAGTAGTAAGCCATTGTATAGATACACCACATTTTCTGTATCCATTATTCAGTTGAAAGATATCTAGGTTGTTTTCAGTGTCTGGCTATTACAATCAAAGCTGCAAAACACAGTTAAACAAGTGTTCGTGTAGGCTGGTAGAATATCTTTTTAGTATATGCCCAGTGCTGTGACTGGGTCTTGAAGTAGAACTAGTCCCAATCTTCTGAGAAACCACTATATTGATTTTCAGAGTGGCACTTTGAATTTTGAACTTAGCCATTCTGATGGGTGTAAAGTGGAATCTCAGAGTTGTTTTGGTTTGCATTTTCCTCATGACTAAGGATGTTGAACATTTATTTAGATGCTTCTTGGCCATTCAGGATTCCTTTGTTGAGAATTCTCTGTTTAGCTCTGTACCTTATTTTTTATCAGGTTATTTAGATTGTCAGGATCTAACTTCTTGAGTTCTTCATGTATTTTGGATATTAGCCCTTGGTTGGATGTAGGGTTAGTAAAGATCTTTTCCCAATCTTTGGCTCTGGTTTTATCCCAATGATGGTGTCCTTTGCTTTACAGAAGCTTTTGTTTCATGAGGTCCCCATTATTAATTCTTGACTTTAATGCCTGAACCATTGGTGTTCTGTCCAGGAAGTTGTGTCCTGTACCATCAAGTTCAACATTATTCCCCATTCTCTCTATTCTATAACATTAAATGTGTCTGGTTTTATGCTGAGGTCTTTGATCCATTTGGACTTGAGTTTTGTGCAGGGTGATAAACATGGACTATTTGAATTCTTCTACATGCAGACTTCCAGCTAGACCAGCACCATTAGTTGGAAAAGCTCTCCCCTTTCCATTGTATGGTTTTGGCCTCTTTGTCAAAAATCAAGTGTTTGTAGGTATGTGGGTTTATTTCTGGGTCTCTAATTTGATTCTATCGATCAGTGAGTATGTCTGTTTCTATAGCAACACCATGCAGTTTTTATTACTATCTTTCTGTACAGCTTGAGGTCTGGGAAGTTCTTTTATTGTTCAGGATCCTTTTAGCTATCCTGGGCTTTTTGTTTTTCCATATGGAGTTGAGAATTGTTCTATCTCTGTGAAGAATTGTGTTGGAATTTAATGGGAATTGCATTGAATCTGCAGATTGCTTTTGGTAAGATGGCCATTTTCACTGTTAATCCCACCTACCCCTGAGCCAGGAGCATCTTTCCACCTTCTGACATCTTCCTCAGTTTCTTTCTTCAGAGACTTGAAGTTCTTGCAAGTGAAGGTCTTTCATTTGCTTGGTTAGAGTCACACCAAGGTATTTTGTATTATTTGTGACTGTTGTGAAGGGTGTTGTTTCCCTAACTTCTTTCTTAGCCCATTTATCACCTGTGTACAGGAGGGTTACTGATTTCTGAGTTAATTTTGTATCCAGCCACTTTACTGAAGGTGTTTATCAGCTGTAGGAGTTATCAGGTAGAATTTTGGAGGTCGCTTATGTGTACTGTCATATTATCTGCAAATAGCAATACTTTGGTGTCTCCCTTTCCTGGAAGGTTTGTGTCATGAACTTTTTAAAGTTTTCATTTTCTTTGACTGATGTATTGATTTCTTCTATTGTATTGTGTACACCTGAGATTCTGTCTTCCATCTCCTAAATTCTGTTGATGATGCTGATGTCTGTACCTCTGGTTCTCTTCCCTAGGTTTTCTATCTCCAGGATTGCCTCGATTTGTGTTTTCTTTATTGCTTCTGTTTCCCATTCCAAGTCCTGACGGCTGTAGGACTTCTCGGGAAGGTGGCAGGGGTCATGGGCCAGACCATGGAGGTCAAGGTACCTTGTTCTGTTAGGCGTGCCTCAGGCAGACCTCAGTCTGCAGGCTGAGTTGCAGATAGGCCCTACTCTGCTGGCTGTGGTCCAATCAGACCCAGTTGGGGTGGCGGGCAGACCCAACTAGGATGGGTGGTCAGGCAGGGTTCCAAGCTAGTTAGTTTTGGGGCCCTCGAAGGTCTCCACAGGGAGGCAGGATGCTCTCCGGATCCCAAAAGTCTTCCTCAGACCAGAGTTAAATAGCTGTGCTGGGGGACTGCGGGCCACTCATCTATTCCGGCTGTCCCAGGTGAGACAGCTGGAGTGACAGGCGGATCCAACTAGGATGGGTGGTCAGGCAGGGTTCCCAGCTGGTTAGTATGGGGGCCCCAAAGGTTTCCACGGTAGGCAGGATGACTTGAGGTCCCACAAGACTCCTCTAGGCTGAGGAGCAAGGTCAGAGCTAGACAATGGCGCTCAGGCATTGCGCACGCGCACCACTCACCTCCTATCCACAGCGCTCTTCCGGTTTTCTCTGGCATCCTCACCTCCGGGCATCAGGCACACACATGACACATATGCATACCTGCGTGCAGGCAAAACACTCACACTACAAAATAAGTAAATAGATGTTTTAAAAAAAGTTAAAAAAGAAAACCACAGTGCATTCAGGTGTTTGGTTTAAGATCGTTTCGTTACCATTCCAGTTCAGTGTGCAGTGCTAGCCCGGTGGGGGATGGGCTGCATTCTTCTGTCACTGATTTCTTTGACCCCCATGAATCCGTAAGGCAGTGACTCTGTGGTTCTCGGAGCCATGGAGTCTGTTTCCCTGCACTGGGACTTGGCCCTGCTTTTTCCCTTCTGTAACCGTCCGTTGTTTGCCAGTGACTGACACCTCAGATTCAGAGCGTACGCAAAAGCAAGGAGCGCTGTATTCCGCAGAAGTCCAGCATGCTGGGGCCTCTTAGTCCAAGATGGAGACAACCAAGCGAGCTTGCGGGCCGGATTTCAAGCGCCTTGGGGAATCCCAGGGGAGGCGACCTTTATCTCGCTCCATCTCTAGTTACCTGGCCCCGACTGTGCCTGAGGAGGTCTGGGTGCTGACCCGCCTTTGCTTCCAGGCAGCTTCTGAGGACACAGTAATTTCTGACTAGCTGCCTGAAGCTGCCTGGCTGGCCTGGACTCGCCCAGTTCTCAGGCCTAGTCTCCTGAACTGCCAATTTGAAGCCTGTCATGGAGTCAGCCCGTCTCACTTCAACTAGCACAATGAGGTAACTGTGAACCTCAGCAAGTATTTTATAAACAGGTATGTTAGTACACACCTGTAAGTCCAGGTCACAGGAAGCAGAGGCAGGGGGATCATAGATTTGAAGCCAGCTTGAACGACATAATAAGATCCTTCTTCAAACACAACAACAAGAAGCCTCTTGTGGTATGAATCTCTTTCCTGGACCTATCACAAGGACTGCTCAGATCCAAAGGGTAGCCCGGTGGAAGATGAGGGCCAGGTGGAGTAACGCCACATTATCCTAAGCCAGGGCCACAAGGCCAGTCAGCACCTCGCCAGTCTCCAAGCAAAATTCAGCCACGATTCCATGCTGATTCACATAAATGATCCGGTGAGTTAAACAAAATAGCGTGTAGTATGTTGGTCGTTGTTTGTTTCACTGTAGTAGATGACTGAGATGGTGCTCAAGGCAACATACTCAGCCTCTAGAGGGAATTACGAGCACGCCTACCCTGCTTGCTCCTGTCAGGCAGACAGATGCTGCCTTAAATACTCTCGTTTATCTACCATGCAATGTTGGGGGGACTTCAAAACTTGTAGGGCTCAGGTTATAACTTAGGAAACGGGACTACTGTGGGTCCTGGAAGGAATCTAGTTACTCCCAATATGTGTTGCTGCCCTGGGTCTAAGCTACGGGGCCTAAAGCCTTTAGCTGGATGCATAGCCTCCTTCCTATGCACACTGATGTGACCAGTGAGATCAGTGGAAAACAGCACTCCACAGAGCACTTTCTAACAAAGCAAATACACTTTCAGTTTTATTTATTAATTTTTATTTAAAGAGACAGGATCTCGCTCCATTAAACAGCCTGGCCCCCAACTGGTATGCTCAAGCCTCCTGCCTCAGCTTTCTGAATCCTGGGGACTACAGCTCGCAGTCCCCAAGCCTGATCCTCCTCAGTCCTTCTTTCTCTTTCTTGTCTATTGCCCTGCAGCAGCAAGACAGAAAGGGCTTTGTGGCGTAGGTTGAAAACAGCTCTCCGCTTACCTCCAGAGGTTCACGCGCATAAGAAACATTCTCTCTAGTTTAATTATTATTGCTTTAAGTTTCGGCTACTCACAATTGAACGCAGTCCCGGCTAATCTAAGTAGTCCCGGCTAATCTAAGTAGTCCCGGCTAATCTAAGTAGTCTTTAATCTTTGGTCTGGATTATGTCACCAAAGCAGATAAGCACCTGGTGTCGCCCCGTGTACACAGCAAGCAGATGAAGGTAGCTGTTTTTCTTTGACCCGCTGAGAAAGTGGAGGAACCGCGGTGTCTCCCTGGGCAGTGCAGATGGACCGCAGCAAGATCAGCTTTGCTGAGGAAACAAAGCAGTGCGGAAAGTCTGCTGAGGGCTAGGCTGAAGCTCCACGGTCTGCCTGACCCTACGGACCTGGGACGCGTGACTGTTGACACTTGCACCCCAAAGCGTGACCCTCCCAGGGGCTGGCGAGATGGCACAGTGGGTAAAAGTGCTTGCTGTCAAGCCTAATGACCCGAGTTTGATTCCTGTGACCGTAAGATGGAAGGAGAGAGCTGAGTCCCACAACTTGTCCTCCGACCTCCACACTTTGTCTTTTTTTTTGTTTTGTTTGTTTTGTTTTGTTTTGTTTTTTTGGTTTTTCGAGACAGGGTTTCTCTGTGTAGTCCTGGCTGTCCTGGAACTCACTCTGTAGACCAGGCTGGCCTTGAACTCAGAAATCCGCCTGCCTCTGCCTCCCAAGTGCTGGGATTAAAGGCATGTGCCACCACCGCCCAGCTGGCAATATAGTTTCTTAACAAAGCATCACCCTTGAAACATTAAAATCATGATTTCAGGTATTAGAAGAGAAAACAGTGTAGAAAACTGTAGCACAGAACCTTGCCTCTAGCTGCTCAGTGCTCCCCACTGGGACCATCATTATTCCTGGATGTAGGATGCCAGCAAAAAGGCCCACGGAGCCTCTCCCAGCCCCGAGTGAAACTTTTAAAGACAAATTTTCCTCACAAATATGGTGACACAGAAAAGGCATTCATGATGAGTTCCGCATGCCAAAATTCTTTTAAATCATTCTGACATTGGAGAAAGGACTCACAGAAAAATACCGTTCAGAATGGACTCCATGTATGAAAGCTACATGTTTGTGTGTGAGCAGAGTAAGCCGCTAGTCCCGATGTAACAGGAGAGAATGCTTTGTGTCTGGTAAGGTGTTTCACAAAGGTTAATCACGAAAGGCTTTTTTTTTTTTTCTAAATCCTGGGCTGTGGAAATCAACAGTCAGGTTTGAAAATGGCTGTTAAAAGGAAATCAGTGACAATATTCTGAGAAAGTGCTGTCCCGGCTGTGGGAGCGCACATCTTCCATCTCTTGGGAGGCAGAGGCAGGTCTGGAGGGCAGCCTGATCTAATCTACAGAGTGAATGCCAGGACAGCCAGGACTATACAGATAAACCCTGTCTCAAAAAACAAAAAAGAAAAAGAAGAAAGGGAGGGAGGGATGGAGGGAGGGATGGAGAAAAGAAAGAGGGAGGAAGGGAGGGAGGGAGGGAGGGAGGGAGGGAGAGGTGGGGAAGGGAGGGAGAGAGAGAAGGAGGGAAAGGCCCTTGAAGTCAGGTCTCCCAGCTTCCAGGGCAAATGGCTATCTCGGAGCGCCTTCCTTTCCCTGAATACCTTGGTCTGTGACAGCAACAGGAGATACCCTGCCGCAAACCCTGGAACCTTTGCACACAGCTCATAGGAATAGAAACTCTAGCAGCCATGCTGGAAAACCACGCGCATTCCTCAAAATGTCAAAACTTGCCACATGCTGCTCATCAAGTGGTAATAGTCGACGTATACACACAAGAAAGCTGTGTGTGTGTGTGTGTGTGTGTGTGTGTGTGTGTGTAGACAAATGCTCATTGTGGAAATAGTTGTGACAACCAGAAAGCAGAGGAAACCACAACTGTCCATCAGTAAACAGAAGCGACGAGTCAGCACAGTCACACAGTGGATGCCAACGCAACACCACAGACTTACATCCAACTCAACTTCAGATTACATGGACTCACTCCTATTGCTAGCAGAAGGAGCCACACACATGCAGTGCAGAAGGGGACATGAAAGTGGAACTTTAGATGGGACACCAGAAAGCTACATGTTACAGCTGTCCATGGACTGCACACTGGGCAGGAAGTCGGTTCACTTCTCTCAGGTCTTTAACTTTCTTGCTCTATGGTAATAAAGACCGTTCCATCCCTCTCCCACAGCCACAGCAGCCTTCACAGCTGTCCACACCTCGAAGCCCAGCATGCTCATTATCTTATCTCCCCAGCAGGCCACAAGGGTCTCCCAGGCATTCCAGAGCAAGAGGCCAACATGGCTGGTCCCATATTACATGTCTAACCATCACAGGGACCTGTGTAAATTATCACTTAGGACTGAGCACTAGAGACATTTCTGGGCAGGCAACAACCTGGTGTCTTCAGCTTAGAGCTGCTGTCACGCCCCCACACAGTACAATACTAGTCTGCCATAATAGAGGATGAAATAGTGATTCGTATCAGAGCTGACTGGCCCTTGAAAAGATTACATCAGTGAAATATGCCAATCACAAACACCACAAAGTTCCTTCCACTTGTACTAAACATCCAGACCAAAGAAACGCAAAGAGAAAGTATCTAGTGATTGTCCAGGGCCAGGCTGGGAAATAGGCAGGTGGGAGGTGAGAGCCAGCGGGTGTGGGGCTGTGGGGGAAGCGAGACCCTTGACAAGTTAGCTGTGGTGACAACGGCAGCTTTTGAATACCCAGACCCTTGAACTGTTGAGGGGGAAGATCTGTGTGTTCCTCATGAGATCCCTGACGGGAGTGGAGAGGAACAGAGGACGCAAAGACCAATTCTGAGGTCCTTCCACTTAAGATTCCTCGTGAGAAATCCTGTAACTTCAGGTCTCTGAGGTCTTCCCTCTCCATGACACTCCCTCCAACTATAGCGAAGCACAGCTGTTAAGTTTCAGCCCGAAGGTGGGCAGTGGTGGCCCACGCCTTTGATCCCAGTACTCAGGAGGAAAAGGCAGGTGGAGATCTGAGTTCAAGGTTAGCCTTGTCTACAAAGTGAGTTACAGGACAGCCAGAGCTACACAGAATCCCTGTCTCCAAAAACAAAACCAACCAACCAAACAAACAAACAAAATCTACACTTGAAAAAATGGATCATATACTGTAGAAGAAACAAGGATGTCAGAGAGGGGTTCCAAATTACACTGATCTATCACCCACCTACTCACTGACAGACGTCACGGCTATGTGTCCTTGAACTCATCATCTCCCTGTCTCAGCCGTCCCAGGATTACAGGGTTACACTACCTTGACTAGCCATTTTTTATTATTTAAATCAACCAAGAACAAAAGGTTTGTTTCTCATGTTTACTTTGAAGCCACAAATTTACACTGAAGCTTAGGGCAAGAGATATATGTTAATGAATTAAGTAAAAGTTTAGAATAAAAGCATAGATAGATATATAGATAGATACATAGATACATAAATATGTAGGTACATAGATACATAAATACATAGGTACATAGATACATAGATATATAGATACTTAGATACATAGAGATATAGATACATATACATAGATGCATAGATACATAGGTATATAGATACATAGATACATAGATATACATAGATACATAGATATATAGTATGTATATATCCATGTTTAAACTTGAGTGGGTGCTTGGGTGCATGGAGTTGCTTCTATACCTGCACAAGTGTCTATGGTGTTGGTATCAGGACCTCTGAAACCTGTGACATCACATAGGCGGGACCTGAACACCTGTTGCCAAGGCAACAGTCACCATATTCCCAGAATCCACTTGGCTCACCTTCCACCTTTACCTGTGATTATATCACCATCCACATATAAAGAAAGGTCCCTCTGATTCTCATTCTCTCTCTGTGTCTCTCTGTGTCTCTCTCTGTCTCTGTCTCTGTCTCTCTCTCTCTCTTCCACCTTTTCTCTTTCCACTGCCACTTTGCCCTTTCCTCTCTCAATAAACCTCAAGTGGAGCTGTTTGACTTGGTGTGGTCTTTCGGGGACCGTGCAACAGTCACAACATGTGGTATCCCAACACTGAAGCCAGATGTCTCACTCACTAGCTCCTCACTTGATTTTCTGAGGCAGAGTCTCTCCCAAACCAGGGTTAGTCCAGCTAGCCGGTTGCTCCTGGGCTCTCTTCCCTGCTCTCTGCAACTCCCTGGAATCCAGGATCGCTCCCTCACACCCGCAAGGCAAGCACTTCATCAGAGCCGGAAGCAGAAGTATGGCAAGGGTTACATAATAAAGAAAGCCTCGGCCTCATGAGAAGGTAACAGGGAGGCTGGAACTGGTGATAGAGGAAAAGGCCAGAAAGAATGAAAATGAATGCTCTTCGTGTAACCAGAGGGCCAGCGGCTGAAGTGTGTGTCAAGCAGCCTCCAGGGAACTACAACCAAAAAAAGAAAGGAAGATGGACTGACATAGTTATGTAGAAAAAATTAACTATCATACCAGAGAATACAAGAGATAAAAATCAATTTACCCCATGAGACTAAAATAAATCGAATGATGATAGTAACCCATGTGGAAAGAAAGCACTCAACCAAATCCAAGTCGTTTATGTTTAAAGCCAAGTTAGGACTACAGAGTCACATTGGTGATGCACACCTCTGATCCCGGCAGGATTGGATCAAATCCCGGGGGTGGGGGTGGATGAGGAGGGGCGAAGGGATCTCTGTGAGTTCGAGGCCAGCCTAGTCTACAAAGTAAGTTCCAGGACAGCCAGGAGTACAGAGAGACCCTGTCTCGAAAAAACAAAACATACTAAATGAGGTAACCCAGTCTCAAAAGAATACCCATGGTATGCACTCATTGATAAATGGATATTAGCCTAGAATCTTGGAACACCAAAGACACAATCCACATACCAAATGATGCCCGAGAAGGAGGAAGGAGTGGACCCTGGTTCTGGAAAGGCTCAATGCATCAGTATAGGGAAATACCAGAACAGGGAAGTGAGAAGGGGTGGAGGGGGAACAGGGAGAGGGAAAAGGGCATATGGGACCTTTGGGGGGGCGGGGAACCAGGAAAAGGGAAATGAAATGTAAATAAAGACTATATCCAAAAAAAAAAAAAAAAAGAGTTAAAAAAAGAAAAAACAAAACAAAACAAAAATTAGGGCTACAGAAGATTTCCTTAATTTGACACACAGAACTAGGATTTAAAGTATGGGATCGGAAAACAAGACTAAGGACACTGCGGGGTGTGTGTGGGAAGCTGCTCCTTACAGCACAGTTACTAAACAGCAGGTGAAGCCGAAGCAAAACCAAACAGGTTAAAGAAAAGACTAAGAGGGGCGGGAGAGGTGGCTCACTGGTGAGAGCACTCGCTGCTCTTCCGGAAGACCAGGGTTCAGGTGCCACACCCACTTGATAGCTCCTGGCCATCGCTGACTCCAGTTTCAGGGGATCTCAGACTGTTTTCTGACCTCTTCTGGCAGCAGGCACACATGCGGTACACATACATATATGTGTAGGCAAAACTCACACATAAAATAAATCTGAAATTAAGAAAACATCATTGGAGACAAAAAAAGAAAAAGAAAGTAAAAGACAAACGGATGGAGGCAGAGGAGGAGGGGAAGAAGTTTTGGGGAAAGAAAAAGATCTATCTTTCTTATCTAAAATCGAAAGTCATGGTTAAGACATCAGAGACCTCCCTCTGGGATGAGTGTGATCTCTTGTACTAGCTCAAACCAGAGAGCTCCGGTTCCTTCTACCCAGAGAGTTCCTGCCTTTGTCTCAGGAAATAATTAGGAAGCTAAGAAGAATTAAACCCAAGATTTAGGGCTTACTGAATACTGTCTCACAAGAGTGATGATTGCAGTGTTGCGATTAGAAGCCGAGGACCTTTAGCCCCCGGAGTGCTGATTACAACATGATTAGCAGATTACTGTGAGATTAGCCGGTCTTTTCGCAGAAGTTGGTGGGAATTCTTCCAGGCGGTAAGGGACAAAGGTGGCAACTGGTTTTGTTATACAGAAACTTTAAAATGCAGAGGAAAGGACAGCCAGCTTTTCATTTTTATCTCCTTTGAAAAAAACAGGGGGCGTGGAGAGAAGCCCCTGAAGGAGGAGGATGCTTCACGCTGGGTGGGTTCTGGGACCTCCTCAGAGAGGCGTGGCAGCGACAACCTTGCTCGCAGCTCCCAGACAATAAAAACTTGACCCAATGGGGTGCTCATTTGGGCCTTTATACAGCAATGAAAGCCCTTTGAAGAGAATTTGAGATGGACCTAACCTGCCTGGCTCAGAGTTGAGACATGCGCAGAAGGACGCGGAGCTAAAAAAAAAAAAAAAAAAAAAAAAAAAAAATGCTTACTCCATTACTTGCATATGCAGATGACATGTTAATGATTGAGGCAGTAAAAGCCACCTCGGATGTTTGGGGCTTATGTCTTAATTTTTTTTGTTTTGTTTTGTTTTTTGTTTTTTTTGGAGACAGGGTTTTTCTGTGTAGCTCTGGCTGTCCTGGAAGTCACCAGGCTGGCCTCGAACTCAGAAATCCGCCTGCCTTTGCCTCCCAAGTGCTGTGATTACAGGCGTGCGCCACCACGCCTGGCTAGGGCCTTATGTCTTAGCAGCTCCTTGTAAAATCAGCGTTGGATTTTTGTGGGCTAGCACAGGCAAGTAGGACCAGGCAATTGTCCTGGAAAGACCATTTTCAAATGGACCAGTTGTGAGTGTAGGATTTTTTTTCTTTTTTTTTGTGAGTCAAAACAGTGAAAAATCAAATTGGAAATAGATGTAGCAGATAAGTTGGTGTCCTCTGGCAGATTTGGAAGCAATTTTATTATAGTGAATATGTTATTAATCAAAAACTGTTTCACATTGCTTTGAGCCATATGGAAGTAATTCCGTCTGTTTTTCTTACTGTCCATTTGCCATGTGTTTGAGGGAGCTGGCAAGATTCCCTTCCGAAGTTCCCTTAATGAGCTGATTGAAGACAAGAGTCTTTGCATGGCCACTGTGGGTGACACGGTTGTCTTAATGGGTAAGAAGAATCTCTAGAAGAAAGAAAGTGTCAGAAAAATAAAAAATCCTCCAAACAGTTCCGTAATCCTCCAGCACACCTAGGAAGCACGCATGCTCCGGACACTGACTGAGGAGCAGAGGCCTAGTCCGCCGTTGTAAGCATTATTTTGTAATCTTTTGAAACCCTTCAGTGTGACGAAGAGACGTGGCTGCAGGAGGCTGTTCCCATCTGCCGGGTGCTCCTGAGAGACAGCACACGAGAGCCAAGGGCCAGTGCTTCCTGGATGACGCCCATAAATGTCTGTCATGACACCCTCCTGCCTTCATTTCCTCACCTGAAAGAGCTATTAACAGGAGCTGATGTTTAGAGCAGCCTGTCTGCGTCAGACACAGTGTAAACCCTGCTGACAAGGTTTTTTCATCTTCAACAAGACTCTTGTCGATGCTATTATCATTGCTGTTTTATAGAGCAGCAGGCAGAATGGTGGTAATAAAATAGATCAAAATCTCCATAATGATTTATCATGAAACTGGAAGAAACGCCAGGTGTGGCACAGACGTGCCTGTAATCACGGGAGAGACCTTCCAGTGGAGCTGGCTAGCCTGAGCTGCACAGCTAAATTCTGTCTCAAAAAAAAGTACTTTTTGGTCTTTTTGGTTTTATTTTTTAATATATAATCTGAGCTTTCAAATAATTTGAGTCTTGCATAGAGGGAAAATGAAGGAGCCAGCTGGCTGCGGTGGCGCATGCTTTTAATCCTAGCCCTCTAGAGGCAGATGCAGGTATATCTCTGTGAGTTCGAGGCCTGCCTGGTCTATATAGCAAGTTCTGGGTCACGGAGCTACATAATGACATCCAGTATCATCAAAAAAAAGAAGAAAGAGAGAGAGACAGACAGACAGAGACAGAGAGATAGAGACAGAGAAGGAGGGAGAAAGAGAAGAAGAAAAGGAGATGCTAAAGTAAAAGTTAGTTTCTAAATATGCAGAGAAGGTGCCATGGAAGTGGGAGGCTAGTACCAGAATTAGCAAGGGCCCACAGGGAGAGGCGGGAGCAGGCAAGGGTGACGAGGAACAGAAGATCAAAGTGAACCACGTGCATATATTAGAATATCACAGTAAAGCCCAGTACTTTAAAACCCACATTGTATCTTATAAATACATGCAACTCCTCTTCAATAAGAAATGCGATTTAGGGGCCAGTGCCTCGCTGGCTCGGTGGGGGAAGGTGTCTGGAGCACAGAGGGCTGGCTGGGCTGCTGTGCGGATCTAGTCCTAACACTAGGTGGAGCCAGTAGAATTTCCCGGAAGCCTGTGGGGAAAGAATGGTTTAGCTTTTTGCCAAATGCTCCTGGATTAATTCATTTCTGCCTGCCTGCCTGCCTGTCTGTCTGTCTTTGTTTTTTTGTTTTATTTTGTTTTGTTTTGTTGTTGCTGTTTTGTTTTTTGTTTAGGTTTTTCAAGACAGGGTTTCTCTGTGTAGCTCTAGCTGTCCTGGAACACACTCTGTAGACCAGGCTGGCCTCGAACTCAGAAATCCACCTGCCTCTGCCTCCCAAGTGCTGGGATTAAAGACGTGTGCCACCACTGCCCGGCCTGTCTCTCTCTCTCTCTCTCTCTCTCTCTCTCTCTCTCTCTCTCTCTTCCTCTGTTTCTCTCTGTCTCTGTCTCTGTCTCTGTCTCTGTCTCTCTCTACACACACATATATGAAAATCACACCTTATCTCTGATCATGTGCAACACTGATACTAGATAAATCTAATTCAAAATATGAAATAGCACACATTGGAAGAAGACATAGGATATGCCCACCACAGGATGTGGTGATGCATACCTCTCATCCTGGCTACTCAGAAAGATGAGGTAGATGATTTTAAATTTAAGACCTGCCTAACAGGAGTTCAAAGCCAGCTCGGCAATGTTGAGATCCTGTCTCGTCAAAAATGAAAGAACCACGTCTGCTACTCTAGCTGGAGACAGACCCCCCACCTCGCACGCACGAGGTCCCGGTGCAATCCCAGGACCTGTGGAAAAATAAAAAATATTTTCATAATGTTGATATATACAATGGTTTCTTAAATAAGACATAAAATAGCTGGGCATGGTGGCACACACCTTTAATCCCAGCACTTGGGAGGCAGAGGCAGGCGGATTTCTGAGTCCGAGGCCAGCCAGGTCTACATAGTGAGTTCTAGTCCAGCCAGGGCTACACAGAGAAACCCTGTCTCGAAAAACCTTAAAAAAAAAAAGACATAAAAATCACCAACTAATCCCTTCTCATAAGTACGGTTTGCTAGGGGCAACATTCTTTTTGTGTAGAACTGGAAATTCTCCAGGAAGAAATCAAAGGTTTTTGACTTTTCAAAATTTGCCAATGACCTGGGGCAAAACCTGTTTCTACCCACGCCTGCACCGCTGAGATAGATAATCCACTTTTATTTTTTGGGAGTGGTGCGGTGCTGGTCTTTGAAACCAGGGCCTCTGGCAAGGCGTGTAGGTGTTCTAACCCTGAGCCGCGTCCCTTGACCCTTGACTGTGCTTCTTCAGGCCTTCCTCGGCCTCAGGCTCATGCTAATAAGGAGACTACCAGGTGAAGTCCAGTCTTGTGAGGTCTTGAACTATCTTGGACTAATCTGTAATCTCAACAGCTCTAATATGTAAAAACCAAAACCAAAACCAAAAAACCAAAACCCCCATCACATTTGAAGCCAAATGGAACTTGGCGCAGCCTCGGTTTCCCTCTGGGCCATCCAGTTTATCGGAACATTGCTTTGGCCTGTTACGTATGTGACGTACAAATGAGGAAGTGGGATTTCTGCACCCATCCTCCCTCAGGCGCTGTGAGGACCAGAACGGTATTCTGGGTGCAGAATTACGCAAGCCCCTCACATCTGTACAATCAACACTGTGAGTTCCTTGCTTGTGCAAATGTTAAAACATTGATATATATTAAATGAACTGTGGAGTTCTAAGAACTCTGGGTTATTTGCCAAATTTCAAGAGAATAATTCAGCATGCAAAGCTCTAAAGAGAGGGAAACACTATCCGGTCTACACCACCTCTCCTCCCTCATAAGGGACTTTTCATGCCCTATATACCATTTTAAAATTAAAATAAAAAGCATGTATGCTTGCTGTGTTCCAGCTAGTACATTTCAATGATCCTAAAAAGGAGTATTTTCACTCTTGCTTCTTGGCTGTCTTGCTCTCTTGCCCGCTTGGGCCCTTCCTTTCCCCATTCCCTTCCCCCCTCTCCATGTGGTCATGGCCAGCCTCTACTTCTCTACTCTCTCCCTCTCTCTGCCCTTCTCTGCCTCTACTACCTCTTAACTCCCCTCCCCATGCCCTGAATAAACTCTATTCTATGCTAAAAAAAATATGAGTATTTTCTTATTTCCCAAAATCCCTAAAATTGGAATGTATATTACAATTAGTACCATGTCACAATCTTTGCCAACATTTTAAATAAAATGTATACGATCACACCTCCTGTTACAGCCCGGCCCACATCCAGTCAAGTAGAGTAGAAGTGAAACAATTTCCCCAGATGCCAAAAAGTCCTTCCAGAATCCGTTATTTAAATATGTCCCATGTCATAAATGTTATAGACTAAAGGAGAGTTAGCCAGCCGAAATCAGACCTGTCAATCGGATGGCAATTTGAACTGTAGCTGTACAAAGACTTTACAGGGGGAGGGGAACAGAAAGAGTTGGGTATTTGTTAGATAGTAAATGATATTGGGAAATTGTTCTTCATTTTAACACTTGTGACCATAGTGCTGGGAGTCAGGCGAAACTCCCCATCTGTTTTACAACACATACTGAAACCCCCAGTAAGGGTAATCATTGAAGTGGGCCATAGCCTCGTTATACCGTTATCTCTGTGTATGCATCAAGTTTCCCACAATGAAGAGTTTTAAAGCAATCCTGACTGTACTGGCTGGTTTTGTGTGTCAACTTGACACAGGCCGGAGTTATTACAGAGAAAAGAGCTTCAGTTGGGAAAGTGCCTACATGAGATCCAGCTGTGGGGCATTTTCTCAATTAATGATCAAGGGGGGGAGGGTGGTGTCATCCCTGGGCTGGTATTCTTGGGTTCTATAAGAGAGCAGGCTGAGCAAGCCAGGGGAAGCAAGCCAGTAAGTAACATCCCTCCATGGCTTCTGCATCAGCTCCTGCTTCCTGACCTGCTTGAGTTCCAGTCCTGACTTCCTTTGGTGATTAACAGCAATGTGGAAGTGTAAGCGGAATAAACCCTTTCCTCCCCAACTTGCTTCTTGGTCATGATGTTTGTGCAGGAATAGAAACCCTAACTACAACATTGACAGAGCTCCAGGCAGTAGGATTTTTTTTTTTTTTAATGAATGTCTTTTCAGAAAGTACAGGACAGACACACACACACACACACACACACACACACGAATCTTTTAAAAAATACATTTGTATTGTCTTCATTAATCTTCCAAAGCCATCTAGAAATTATTTCCCCGTGGAAATGCATTTTCAAGTCACCTTTTTATTGAATATCCATAGTCACATGTTCTTGGACTCGTTCACCCTTTGGGAATCCTAACACACCTCCCCCAGCTTTGTCTGTGGAAGGAGTTAGTAGATGGGAGAGAGGTGAGGCGACTGGCTGTGCGGCCGTGGAGCAGATCAGCAGATAAAGTCCAGCGCCTGGCGCCTCTAGCCCCCTTTCCACACTGACAAGCCCTCTGACCTGAAGCAAGTCAGTCAGGCCTTCTGGATTTAGTTCCTTTTTTGTTGTTGTTGTTCAATTACAAAAGTGCCAGCAAATCTAACTGCTCTATAGGGTCTTTGGGGATTCCAATAAATAGTAAATAGAAACAAAGCCAACATGCTCTTTGTTGCAAGGTTCCAAGCTGAGGCCGTGTAAACAGCACCTGGGAGAGAAAAGAACCGTGTATGTAACGGATGGCTTTGCTATGTGAAACCAACCAACCAGGCTGTTCCGGAGGGGCATACTGCTGACAGTGCGGCAGCGCCCAAGGCCAGCCTCGGCCACCCCTGAGGTTGGGCCCTCAGCTGGGCAGCAGGCGGGCACTGCGTTGTGCAAGGCTCTAGGCAGCTGCTGAGGCTGCCGGGAAGGGTGGTTGAAGTGGGCTCCGCATACAGGAGATGCGGGGTATGCCGCTGGATTGGGACTGGAAGGTAGGGCGCCAGGACCTTCGGGGACTGCCCCCAGGGACGCTCTGCTTGTGTCCCATGTTCACGTTAGCGTGGTGCCAGGGAGTTTCAACAGTTGGCGACTTTCGGAAACGCAAGTCCTTGAAGCTTCTTTTCTTTTTCTTTTACTTCGTTCACATTTGGAAAGCATTTAGTTCGGTCTTGGCAGGAAGGCCTCCCTGGTGTGTCTCTGGGAGAGGTGTCCAAGAGGCTGAATCTGTGCGTACACAGTGAGGGTGAGGCTTTGGAATGGAAAGATTGGGGGAAACTGAGGCTGGTGAGGGTTCTCCCTTCCTTGAAGAAGACAATAATGTCTTCATAAAATGCTCACATCGCTTGTTGGTGAAATTCTCAGTTTTGGAGTCAACCAACTATTCCCGATTTCCCATGGAATTAAGATAATGCTCCTGTGGAAAGGGGACCCTTTGAGCACCTAAAACTTGCCACTTTAATATTAAAGCAAGCATCTACTAAATCCAAGTGAAGCCTAGTCCAGGAGTGCAAAGGTGGCTTGATTGAAAAATCAAGCACATTCGTATGTTTAAATATGTGCACCTGAGAGAAAGAAGACATAATTATCTTGGTTGGCGATTAAAAAAAAAAAAACACAATTGATAAGCTTGAGCTTTTTTATAACCTCTAAACTAGTAACATTAGTAATCTTTGTTAACTTGATTATACAAATTAGTTGTCACAAATTAGCTGAGGTTGACCACAAGTCAACTATCCATGTGGTCTGTGGTTCTTGCTTGAATCGTGTTAAGCTGTAAACAAAATTTTGTATATGACATTTTCTAAAGTTTTGTGTTTTGGTTTTAGAGGTGTTTTTGTTCTTTGTTTAAATTTTTCAAAAAAAAAGATAAAACATACCCAAATGGTCTAGAATTATTATTAATAACAAAAACAAGAACAGCATGATTGCTGTTACTACCATTGTATAATAATACACCAAATGAAAAGAAATAAAGGCATGGCTGCCCCCAGGAATGGTGGCTTCCGGTAGACGTGAGGGAGAAAACAGCCAGAGGCATCTGGACTGGTCCAGACTGAACCAGGCCGGAGAGGAGAGAGCAGGAGCGAGATCAGGAAGCCTGGCGAAGGAAGCCTGCCCGGGTGCAGCGTGGGGGTCTGGGGATGGGGCTGGGCCGAGCCACAGGTACTGAGTGAGACTTGCCCCGGGTGTGAGACCTAACGACATCCAAGTTCTGTTTAACAGCAAAAACAAGAGAAAGATTGCACTGGAGGTCCTCAACTATCCTGAGGCTGCGTGCGACCCTTTAATACAGTTCCTTACGCTGCAGTGACCCCCAACCATAAAATTATTTAGTTGCTACTTCGTAAACTGTAATCATAACTTACAAATTGTATCATATATATCTGAAATAAAGGGTATCTGATAGGTGACCCCCACTGGGGCACAGGCTGAGAACTGCTGGGTTGGACTATCATTCTTTGAGGTGGTACGATTGTGGAGAAGAGCAGGTAGACCAGGCGTCCATGCAAACTACGCGGCCCTCCACTTTCGGTCAATCTAGCATCCGTGGGGCTCTGTGGGATTCACGGAATGCAGCCTCCACGACAATCAGCTTTCAGAACTTGAGGCTGTTGCTCAGAGGTGAGACCAAGCCTTGTCTTTCCTTGGCCGCAACCTTTGCCCTGTGTAATGGTCAGCTCATCCTGTCTAGCCCGTCCATTGGTCATCCAGCGGGCCACCCCGAGGTTTGAGTCAGATATCCGAGAGGGTCAAAAGTCTTTCTATCAGTAAAGGTAAGAATCTCCTGACATGGAGGAGTAGCAATAATATTGAGGCTCTCCCTTCTGAAGCCATTATTCTGATGATAATAATAATAATAATGAGATCTAATGTTACTGAGAATGTGCTATGTGCCAATTTGCTTGAAGCAGAGTGGGCCCACTGTATCCTCAGGTTCAATATCCGTGGCTTTAAGAACACACATCGCAAAGCTTCTTGGCTAGTGAAGATTTTATTTTGTCATAATTTCTCCAAGAAGATGGCTCATGTAGCACTTGTATTGTACTGGGTATCAGAAGTTATCTGGAGGCTGGAGAGATGACGGCAGAGAAGTGCTCTTGGTACTTTTGCAGAGGACCCGGGTTTGGCTCCCAGCACTCACACAGTGGGTTACAACCATCCCTAACTACAGTCGGAAAGGATTCATGCCTCCTTCTGACCCATCAGGCACTGGGTACACACAGTGGTGTACAGGAAAAACACTCGTGTACAAAAGATAAGTAAATCTAAAAAAAATAATCTAGATAATCTAGATATTTAAACCAGGTGGTAGAGTGTACATAGGTTACCCAACCACCGTGCATTTCACAGAAGGGCCCTGATCATCCACAGACATTGATGAGCTCAGAGGGGTCCTTCCTTGGAGTCTGGGGGATGACAGGACATGATATGAATTTCTCATTTCATTCTCATAGAAACCCTAGGCTGTAAACCTGTGAAGTTTTAAAGCCCACTGTCTCATTTAGCTTTTCATCATCATGATATAAATACCCAAGAGATTAAATTACAATGAACAAAGCTTTCTTTGGGCTACGGATACCTTTAAACTCTGCTCCCCCCCCCACACACACACACCATGATTTAACTCCCTTTACTTGACCCTTCCTGTTAAGGACAGCTCCTTCCAACAGTGTATGGCCCAGGGACCATGCCTTCGGAATAGGAGACTTGGAGGGACATATAAGATCTAATTGTTGCACTATGTATAAAAATAGACACGGGCCTTTACAGAAGTGAAGCACGTGCCAGTGGAAATGGAGTTAATGAGTGGGAGAACTGGCATCCACGGCCATTGGCACGCTGAGTCTAGGGAAACTCCATATTTACTGCAGACAGGACGAACCCATTAGCAATCCAGGAGCTGTTTCACACAGACAAAGGCAGGTGACAGAAGAGGGCACAGACTTGCTTGAAACATGATTGTCCTGTCTCCCTATGGACTCCACACACCATCCTGATCTGTAAGCTCTTGACCAGCCTGGACCAGTTCGTCTTTTGGAAAAACTAGGAGAAAGAGCTGCGTTATGCACGGTGATTTTACAACAGCCATTCTTTTTTTTTGGGGGGGGGGTGAGACAGGGTTATCTGTGTAGCCCTGGCTGTCCTGGAACTCACTCTGTAGACCAGGCTGGCCTCGAACTCAGAAATCTGCCTGCCTCTGCCTCCCAAGTGCTGGGATTACAGGTGTGCGTCACCACCGCCCGGCAACAACAGCCATTCTTAAGGCATTTTGCTTTTCTTTTCCTTACAAGAGTCATGGAGGTTTGGTTAGCTTAAGCCTAGTACTTCCTGAGGGCCTAGTATGCCTTGCTCTGTCCAGTCTGAATAGACACAGAAGCTTTATTGAAGGAAGGAGCTGGGCCTTTTATTCTAATACCATCAAGCAATCTTTGTTGACACCTGATGGTTTTGACTCTGTAGTCCTCACCATTGACTAAACCTAAGGCCTAGGAGAATGGAACATCTTAGGTGCCCACTTGGTTCCCAGTCCTGCACACCAAACACTTCCCTAGATGTTGTGATCAGTCAGATTCAGGTTTGTGACGACCGCTAGGCATAGTTGCTTAGGGACTGTGGTGGTTTGAATATGCTTGGCCCAGGACACTATTAGGAGGCATGGCCTTGTCAGAGTAGGTGTGGCCTTACTGGAAGAAGTGTGTCACTGTGGGGGTGAGCTTGGAGACCCTTCTCCTAGTTGCCTGAAAGCCAGTCTTCTCTTGTTTGCCTTTGGAACAAGATGCAAAGCTCTTAGCTCCTCCAATGCCAGGCCTGCCCAGATACTGCCATGCTTCCCACCATGATGACAGTGGACAGAACCTCTGAGCCTGTGAGCTGGCCCCAATTAAATACTGTCCTTAGAAGAGTTGCCTTGGTCATGGTGTCTCTTCACAGCAGTAAAACCCTAACTAAGACAGACATCATGTAATTAAAGCACTTAGGTGAATGAGACAGGAGGATCACTAACATGAGGCCAGCTTGGGATACATATTGAGTCCATGTCTCAAACAAAAGCAAAAATAGAAGGGACCTCAGCATTTGGGAGGCAGGTGGAACTTTGTGGCTTAGACGTCATCCTGGTCTTCACAGTGACTTCCAGACCAACCAGGGCTACAGAGTGACACCTTGTCTCAAAAACCAAAACAAATAAATAAACAAGCAAACAGTGGCTGAACTCAAATGCCAAAGTACTTGCCACACACTAGTGGAGACCTGAACTTCATGTAATAGCTGGGTAAAGAGCTGTGTGCTCTAATGAGCCCAGACCTGGAGAAGCAAAGACAGAAGGGTCCAAGGAGCTCGCAGCAAGTCTGCTGGTCCCTGAGAGTCAGGTGGAGGCTGATAAAGGGAGCCGTACAACAAGAAATACCAATCAAATACTGCCCTCCACACACTGTGCACACACACGTGCTTCTCAAAACACATACATACCTAAAATTAACCAGCCCCCAACGCACCTATAAAAAAACAAACTTGGAAAAACTATCTTCCCCAACACACACACACACACACACACACACACACACACACACGGTAGTTAAAACAGTCCTGAAAAATAAAAGAACAGCTAGAAGTATCACCATCCCTGATCTCAAATTGTACTACAGAACTATAGTAATAAAAATACCATGACATTAGCATAAAAATAGATACATTGAACAATGGAACTAAACTCAAGACCCAGACATAAGTTCACACACATATATAGATACCTGATTTTTGACAAAGAAGCCAGAAATACATACTGGAGAAAAAGACACTATCTTCAACAAATGGTGTTAGTCAAACTGGATGTCTGCATGTAGAAGACTGCTAATAGACCCTTATTCATCATCCTGTATAAAACTCAATTCCAAATTAACCAAGGACCTCAACATAAGGCCACATACACTGAATCTAATAGAAAAGACAGTAGGAAATAGCCTTGGACACATTGGCACAGGAAACAACTTTCTAAACAGAACACCAATAGCACAGGTACTGATATTAACAAACTTTTTTTTTTCTCTGTGTAGCACTGGCTGTCATAGAACTCTCTCTATAGCCCAGGCTGGCTTTGAACTTAGACATCTACATGCCTTTGCCTCCCAAGTGCTGGCATTAAAGGAGTGTGCCACCACTGTCTATAGCTAAGATTAACAACTAATAAAGGGACTCATAAAATGGAAAAGATACTGAATGACAAAGGACAAAATCGTACAAAGCAGCAGCCTACAGAATGGAACAAGATCTTTGCCAACTGCATGTCCAACTGAGTGCTAAAATATATAAATTATTTAAAAACAAAACAAAACATAACAAAACAAAACAAAAACAAAAAAACCTGGATATCAACAAACCAAATAGTCCAATTAAAGAAACGGGTTATAGGTCTAAATAGAGAATGGTTTTGAAACACTTATCAATATGTTCAGCATCCGTAGCCATCAAGGGAGTGTATATAAAAGTTACTTTGAGATTCCATCTAACATCAGTCATAGTGGCTAAGATCAACAAAACAAATGACAGCTCGCAGTGGCCGGAATGCGGAGGAAAGGGGACACTAACCCATTGCTTTGGGAGTGCAAACTTGTAGAGCCGCTGTGGAAAGCAGTTCCTAGGAAACTGGGCAGAAGTCTACTTCAGTATCCAGCCACACCAGTCTTGGGTACCTACCTGAAAGATTCCCTATCCCACTACTGAGACACTGCTCATCTGTGTCCATTGCTGCTCTGTTCTTTTTCTTGTGGTTGTTTGTTTTTGAGACAGGATTTCTCTACCTCCCAAATGTTATGACTAAATAGATAGGCTACCTGGCTTTACTGTACTATTTATAATAATCAGAAATAAAAAACAGCCTAAATACCCATCAGCAGATGAGTGGACAATGTAAATGTGGTATATTGACACAATGGGATATTACTCAGCTGTTAAAAATGAAATTATAAAAATTTTTGTAGCTACAAAAAATCAGCATTAGTAAGGTAACTCAGATATAAGTATTCTGTTTTCATGTACATGTGAATGTTAGCTTTTGTTGTTGGTGGTAGTGATAGTTGGTTTTTGAGACAGGGCTTCTTTGTGTAGCCCTGATTGTCCTAGAACTAGATCTGTCAACCAGGCTGGTCCTGAACTCAGAGATCTGCCTGCTTCTGCCTCTGTGGTGCAGAGATTATAGGTATGTACCACCATCACCAACTTTAGAATAAATAAATCTTTAAAAAATAATATTATGCAATTATTTGAAAGACTAAATTGCATTTTGTACATTGATACAAAATTTTCTCCACAACATACCAATTAAAGGCATACAATGTGAAAAGCATTCTCTAATTTGAATGTATAAGGAAAAAGAAAATATCATTCCTATGTGTATAGACTTGTATATGCATTTGGAGAGTTGAAAAGTATACTCCACTTCAGAGCAAACAACAACAAAATCTATTTGGCCTTTTGTGTAGTGCCAGCAGCACCGCCCTGACTGCCTGGGATTTCATCATTGCTCATCACTGGGAGGTGGCAGGACCTTCCAGAAACGGGACACAGCAGAACAAAATTAGGTTAGTAAGACTTTCTCTTACAGAGCAAATGGAGAGCCCAGGATCTCCCTCTGCTTCCCAGCTTCCATGGAGTAAGTAGGCCAAATCTCAGAAGAATGGAGACCAGTGGCCGTAGATTAACATCCCTGAAATGATAAAGCCCAGATCAAACTGTCTTTATTGTCTTGGGTATTTTGTCTATGCTATAGGAAGTTGACTAATGCATCAGTGTGGCCATCAACAAACTATTAAAGAAATATGTCTTGGTTACCTATGTAGCTGTGAAAAGGTAAAAATATTCTACAGAAGAGAGTTTATTGGGACTTACAGTTTCAAAGGATTAGGCTTCATGATTATCATGGTGGGGAGCACTGCAACAGTCAGGGCACAGAGTGGGGCTGGGAATAGTATATAGAGAGTGTAGACTTTTGAAATCTCAATGTCTGACCTTGATAACATATATTCTACAACAAACCCACACCTCATAATCCTTCCCAAACAGTTCCACCAACTTTCATCAAATACTAAAACATAGGGACCCATGGGAGCCACTCTTATTCAAAATGCATCAATGTTCACTACTGATCGATCCTTCCTCCCTTATAAAGAGTCTTTTATTGAAAGCTTCATATAAAACTTAAATTTAAAATATCAGTGTTGAGTCCTCCCTCTGATTTTTTTAATTAGGAGATCAAATAAGTAGTGTTGTGGTACCTGCCTTTAATCTCAGCACTCAGGCATCAGAGGCAAGCGGATATCTGAGTTTGAGGCCAGCCTGATCTACAGAGAAAATTCCAAGACAGTCAGAGCTACACAGAGACACTGTTTTGAAAACAAACAAACAAACAAACAAACAAACAGAAAAAAAGAAAGGAAGGGAGGGAGGGAGAGAGGGAAGAAGGAAGGAAGGAAGGAAGGGAGGGAGGGAGGGAGGGAGGGAGGGAGAAATGAAGGGAGGTGAGATAAATCTTCACTGTGTTAAACAGTACTACTTGATCATAGCTTACTAGCTTATTACTGATATAGTTACAAAGATTACAAAAGACAGGATGGAAGTATTACAGACAAATAAAATCCCAACAGCCTCTGGGATATCTTAACTTTTTGCAGTTTTTTTTTTTTTTTTAAATTTTAATCACGAGCAAAGGAAGATGATGTAAAACTAACTCAGCTTTCTAGGGCCCAGTCCTGCCATGAGGGAAGCCAGCACCCTTAAGTCTGGAAGTCATGCTTCTCTGTGTGACGGGAACCGTGCTTCGCTGTGTGATGGGGGCTGTGCTTCTCTGTGTGAGAGAAGGGATGCTTTTCTATGTGATGGAAGCCATGCTTCTCTGTGTGATCTAGAAACTAGAATAGGCCCTGTGGTCCTGGTAAGCAGTGCTGTGCCACAGCTGAACTGTTTTCCAGGATTACCTCTCAGACCCTGTTATGACTAGCAAGTAGAAAATGAAGACTCGCAGTCTCCAGGCATGTTAATTTGCGAGTTTTCATCACAAATCTTTTAGCAGCAATAGTAACAAGAGGAAAATATTTAAGTTGGTTCTCTATCAACTTTAATTTTCCATCTCCAGCTTAATGGCTAACTATGATTATACAATTATAAAAACTGGCATTGTCTTGGCCTAAGACAATGTTTCAGTTTATTGGAGGTGGGGGTTGGGCCCTTGGAGACAACCGATAACTTCTGAGGACATTTTGAGTTATTACAACTAGTGGGCTGTTTCTGGCACTTAACAGGCAGAGACCAAAGATGATGCCGACCATTCTACAAAGCACAGCACAAGCACAGCCCTCCCCAAAGAGTCCCTCCACCTGAATGGTTATCCATCGAGATGCAGCCAGAGACGCCTCGGTTCCTACCGTCCCTGGGGTGTGCTCTTACCTTCATTTGGCCCTTGGAGGCCAGAAGAGGGTGTGGTGGCGCATGGTGCTGGGGTTTCGGGTGGTTATAAGGCACCCCCTCTTAACCACCGAGTCGTGGTCCTGCCTCACGCTATCCTTTTTACCTCGTGCTTTTCTCCGTGTCTCATGGCATCAGTTACTTTGCTTCTTGCTGTGACTAAGTATTGGCAAGAAGCAAATTACAAGGGGCTGGAGAGATGGCTCAGCGGTTAAGAGCACTGGCTGCTCTTCCAGAGGTCCCGAGTTCAATTCCCAGTATCCACATGGTGGCTCACAGCCATCTGTAATGGTATCTGATGTCCTCTCCTGGTGTGTGTTTGAGGACGATTACAGTGTACTCACATACATAAAAATAAGTAAATAGCCGGGCGGTGGTGGCGCACGCCTTTAATCCCAGCACTTGGGAGGCAGAGGCAGGCGGATTTCTGAGTTCGAGGCCAGCCTGGTCTACAGAGTGAGTTCCAGGACAGCCAGAGCTACACAGAGAAACCCTGTCTCGAAAAACCAAAAAAAAAAAAAAAAAAAAAAAAAAAAAAAGTAAATAAATGTTAAGGGGAAAAAATTCAAATTAAGAAAGGATTACTGTGACTCACAGTCTGAAAGGGTGCAGAGCAGAGGTTCTCAACCTTCCTACAGTTTAACCATCTGATTTAATTACTCCTCTTGTAATGACGCCCCCAGCCATAAAGTTATTTTGTTGTTACTGTATAACTATAATTTGCTACTGTTATATATCATACTGTAAATATCCGTGTTTTCTGATGATCTTAGGTGATCCCTGTGAAAATGTCACTGGCACCCGGAGGGAGCACTACCCACAGGTTAAGAACTGCTATTATAGACCATTGGGATGGAGAATACTTGGTGGCAGGAAGATTGGGCAGCTGGTCTCATTGCACTTATAGACAGGAAACAGAGAACAGGCAGGAAGTCAAAACGAGATTAGCTTTTAGTGACTCACTTCCTTCAACAAGAATCCACCTCCTAAAGGTCCCACAGCCTTCCGAAATGGCACGACCATCTGAGGACCAAGTGGACAAAGGCGTGAGCCCGTAGGGGACATTTTGCGCCCAGCGTCCTCACCTGCCACGGGTATTTCTGTGACTTCAGAGACTCTCACAGAGTGACTCCCCACGCACGGCCGAGGGAAGGAGACAATGGTTGTTGAGCTGCACGCTGTTGAAGCTGGGGTCTTGTTACATCTGTAATAACCCATAAAGATCCTCTGCCACATCAAAGAGATTACCTATTTCAATTTTTCTCTTTAAAAGGATGATGAAGAAGAATAGTATCTGGAAGTTTCTATAAAGGTATTCATCCAAAATTCTAGGTCCTCCTCTTGACTCAAGTTGGAGTGTCTTGATTAACCTCATGACCTACGAAAAAGCAACGTTATTCAAGAATTCCTTTGGGAGAATCCCTAGGGACAGGGTATCTGGTTGATCCTTCAAACAGCCCATCCCATGTAACTATATCTGAAGGAAGTGCTAAGATGCTTCCAGGGTTTCTGGGTAGAATGCTCTGCTGTGGGGTGGTGCCGTAGCCTGCCTGCAGCATTGGCCATGAGTGTGCAAGTGTCTGTGTCTGAAGAGGGGGAGCCAAGCAGTCGCCGTTAGTTGGACTTTGGAATGGACTTTGCCCTTCTCTTCATCTCTGGGCCAAGCTCTTCAGCAGGTGCATTGCACACACATCCAAGCACAAAGAATACTTGGAGGCTCCGCCCTCCCTGCTGGAGAGCAGGGAGCACAGATTCAGATCAGGGCTCAGCCCTTTGTTCTTTCTGAGGATGAATGGCTTTTGTCTCCTCACTAACCTCGCAGACGTGCAGACACGCAGACACTTCATTGTGGATTTTTTTAAATCTCCAGCTCCTGTTCTTCACTTCCGGTTTCTTGCCACAGAGGGGAAGGGGTTTGTTTGTTTGTTTGTTTGTTTGGTGGTGGCTGCTGTTGTTGTTCATTTGTTCTGCATTTTTATAGTAGTATTTTAACTTGGGGTGGGGAATGCACAGTGACATACTAAAACAAAGCCTCCCTCAGCTTCCCGTTTCTCTAAGCCAAATGATCATTGCTGCTAGTTTTGTTTGTCCTTCCAGATGAACACAGGGTCCTTGTAGTATTTCATAAAAGAACATGTTGCCTTAGAGCCCACACTCTGAGCTAAACAATTGTGACCTAAAATCCCATAGAAACTATAATGACAGTTCCTGGCCATTTTCCTACCGTTTAGAAATATTTTTAGAACAAGAGCTAGAAATAACAGTCTCATTAAAGTCTGAATCAACTAAGTGAAGTCTGTTTGTTTCCAAGTAGATTGCTTGATTTGTGGGCCTTTTAGGCAAGTAGAGGACAAATAGAATTGGGGGCGCTTCCGTTCACATAGTGATAGGTACACACTTACATTTTCCATATGGTGCCCCGTGTCAAGCAAGCGTATACCTGCCCTTCATCCTATAATGTTTATAATCCCAAGCACAAACACGTCGGGTGATGCAACTGTCCCAGGCAAAGGTCAGTGGTTTCCAGGAACTGTCTTGGTAGTGTGTGTGTTCAGGAATCATGTCCTCACCCGACTCTAGTGTCTGTGTGAGAGCTGCCTCAGCCAGTGTGGGCATCTTAGCTGCTGGTAAACCCCCCCCCCCCCGCCCAGCCTGGGGGCTGCTGCGGCGGCTGCGGAGGCCCCGCGCCCTCTGCTCATTAGGCTGCTCGGGCCTTCACCTTCCTCCACATCTGTGCAGCAGAGACACTTGGTCAGCTAAACACAGCCCCGGAGAACGCGGCGAACAGAAGGGCGAGCGCCGCCTGCTTTCTCTCGCACGCAGGATCCGGATTAAAACACACACGGGCATCTTCCACAGGAACACAGGAAGGACATGGGCACAGGAAAGAGGAAACGGAAGTGACCAGGTGAATTAAAAACCAGAGTGTGGAGCCGGGCGTGGTGGCGCACGCCTGTAATCCCAGCACTTGGGAGGCAGAGGCAGGTGGATTTCTGAGTTCGAGGCCAGCCTGGTCTACAGAGTGAGTTCCAGGACAGCCAGGACTACACAGAGAAACCCTGTCTCGAAAAACCAAAAAAAAAAAAAAAAAAAAAAACCAGAGTGTGGTGATCCGCGCACGTGCGTGCGTGCGTGCGTGCGTGCGTGCGTGTGTGTGTGTGTGTAAGCTCCTGAGGCTTTAATCTCCACACAGGCCTACAAGCATACAAAGAACACCGAGTGAGGGAGAAGCAGTCTTTTTGGGGAAGAGTACATCAACCGATTCTCCAGAACCAAGAGGCCGGCACTGAAAACATGCACATACAAGACATAGACTGAACAGCAGGTTATATTTATAGGTTAAGAACTCTCTGTCTTGCTGGGCGGTGGTGGCACACGCCCTTACTCCCAGCACTTGGGAGGCAGAGGCAGGTGGATTTCTGAGTTCGAGGCCAGCCTGGTCTACAGAGTGAGTTCAAGACAACCAGGACTACACAGAGAAACCCTGTCTCAAAAAAACAAAAAAACAAAACAAACAAAACAAAACAAAAAAACCCACAAAAAAGAAACAAAACAAAACCAAAAAAACAAAACAAAACAAAACAAAAAACTCTTTCTCGTTCTCTCTCTTACACACACACACACACAGACACACACAGACACACACACAGAAAACAACAATTTAAAAGGCCACGAGTTTGAAAGCGAGAGCAAGGGAAGGGTTAGGGGGGGAAGAGAAGCGATATAATTATATTAATCTCAAAATTAAAAATTGTAATGCAAATTGTTAAAAATTAAGCGTATTTGTTATGAAAAGCTGGTGGCTGGATCCAGGAAACCGCCTCACTGGCCGAGAGGGCTGGCTGCTCTTGCAGAGCGAGGCTCCAGGTTCAGTCCCAGCCCTGACCCTGGAGACCCCAACCATCTGTGGGCTCAGTTCCAGAGACTTCAGCCCCTTCTTTTGAACTCTCAGGCCACATGCACACATACAGCGCACACATATGTACACGAGCACACAACATAACCATGAATAAAAATAAGTTTAAGATTTTTGTTTTGTTTTGTTTTTCAAGACAGGGTTTTTCTATGTAGTCCTGGCTGTCCTGGAACTCACTCTGTAGACCAGGCTGGCCTCGAACTTAGAAATCCACCTGCCTCTGCCTCCCAAGTGCTGGGATTACAGGCGTGCGCTACCACGCCCAGCTAAGATTTTAAAAATATAAATGCAAAACATAAAAGAAAATACACTAATGAAGCCCACTGTTTCATAAGTTAGATAAAAATTAACAAAAAGAAAAAGAAAAGAATATGCCCATGCCAGGAAGTATGCAGATTTTTCTCATAACCATATCTCTGATTTAATCAGAATCTGAAAATCTCACGGCGTTTTTGAGGACTTCAAAAATATTTTCTTCCTATTTTAAGTCTCATTAGCCGGCTATTCTGATCTTCAGAGTGCCCACAGGACCGAAGTGGAGGGAACGGCTTCTTACCTGTCTACGCATGAAGAAGCTGAGGCCGCAGAAAGAGCCCAGTGCTTCAGGACATACAAGCTGGAGATACAATCTAGGGAGGAATTCTGGCCGCCCCCACCCCGTCAGCTCTGCCAAGAATACTGTATTGTGCTGTTCTTTTCCTTGCCTCTGAGCAGTCCCTCCTCACTACGCCACACTGTCCATTTACTGGAGTGCAAACCAAGGCAGAGGGGCTTGGTGGTGCTTCCTGCCGCCTGGGCCTGTCACAGGCGCTAACAACCACAGTGCGCGTGCGCAGTTGCTGTGGGGGATCCTTTCCCTAAGGCAGGGCTTTCGGTCTTAGTGGAGAAGCCCCAGAGTCCTGCTTCCCTCCCGCTATGGCTGACCTTGGGCCTTTTGCAGCCTCTTAAGTCACAGCCCTGGCTTTGCAGCAGACAAGCAGCAGGGAGAATCCAGGGCTGTCGGCAAGTTATCACAAAAATGCTGAGCAGCAGTGAGTGTCTGGAAAGTTGAAAGAGGTCAGGAGGAAGGGGCGAGGGGCCTTGGGGAAGTGCCCTCCTGTCAGCTGTCTGCCCGTAGGCCCCAGGCGCCATTCCTCGCCAGTCTGGGGTTGGGCACACACTGGACTAAAGTGTTGATGTTTGAAAGTTCAAACCTTTATGATAACCAAGCAGATTGGAAGAGAATCCTAGCAGTCGGAGGCCTATTTCTGGCAGAGAACAGAGCCCTTGAGGGACAAACTTTTCATTTCATCTTGATTTTACTCGAAGGCATACTGGAGCTCCAGAGACCCTGACACCAGTGACTTCCCCTAGGACATCAGGCCTTTTTTAATTGAGAGACAAAGAAAGAGAATGGGAGACCGGTGTTAAGTTATGCAATCAACCAGACAAAAGGGATGCCATTTCCTATATAAATTAGTCCACAGTCACACAAAATAAATACCAAGTTTTGCTGGCTGTTCTGAGCTACTTCTATTAAAGAAGTGTGAATTTTCTTAACTGTAGCTAAATTACAAACATCATGTGAATAAAAAAGAAAACACATTCAATCACAGTACCAGAAGTAACCACCATGTAAGCTACTGAATTTCTAATATACTTTCCCCAGCACTTCTCTTCAGAAGTGTATGGTCATGTCTGTGTAAAGCAGAGACTGTGTGATGCCCGCCCTCTGGTTAATCATGTTTGTTACTATTCTATGGGAGACTGAGTATGCTGTATAATGTCTGTGGTGGTTTGAATAAGAGCGCCCTCCATAGGCTTATGTGTCTGAATGCTTGATTACCAGGGAGTGGCACTATTTGAAAGGGTTAGGAGGTGTGGCCTTGTTGGAAGAGTATTCTGGGGGTGGGCTTTAGGGTCTCAAAAGCCTATGACAAACCCAGTGTCTCCCCTCTTCTTGCTACCTGTGAGACAGAATATAGAACTCTCAGCTTTTTCTCCAGCATCATGTCTACATGCTTGTCACCACGCTCCCACCGTGATGATAATGGACTAAATCTCTGAACTGTAAGCCAGCCCCAATAAAATCTTTTCTTTCATAAGCATTGTAATGGCGATGGTGTCTCTTCACAGCAATAGAACACTGATTAAGACAGTGTCTTTATAAGTTGTCTCTTATGGGGATGGATAACTATCTATTAGTTTTAGTGGCTGTATAACATTTAAGTTGTGTTTATTTTGTTTTTTGTTTTTTCAAGACAGGGTTTGCTGGATAGCCCTGGCTGTCCTGGAACTAACCTGTGGAGACCAGGCTGGCCTCCAACTCAGAGATTCACCTGTCTCTGTCTCCAACTGTTCGGATTAAAGGCGTGTGTCACCACCACCCCACTGTTCCTGGCTGTTCCTGTGTTTATTAATCAACATTACTATACTCATAACATTTTTAAGATTTATTTATTTTATGTATGTGAGCACACTGTTGCTGTCACCAGAAGAGGGCATCAGATCCCATTACAGACGGTTGTGAGCCACTACGTGGTTGCTGGGAATTGAACTTGGGATCTCTGGAAGAGCAATCAGTGCTTTTAACCACTAAGCCATCTCCTAGTCCACTATACTGATAACTTTTAAGCCCTCATTTTAGTTTTCAGTTTTGGCCTTTCACAGTGAAGAAGACAAAGGCAACATGAAAACCTTTAAAGATGCACAGGGAAACTCTCGCCAACTAAAGCAAAAGCACAGAAAAGAAAGAGATAGCCAGGTCACCTGCTTGAGTCTTTCATGCTCGTCCAAGTCTTCTTGGCTTTTGGCCAAAAGTCCAAATTCTCTGACCCCTCTGACCAGACCTGTTTGCATCTGGCCATGGAAATAACTGGCAGACACAGATTGACGGTTTGAAGATCCCTGTCTGGGAACCTCTTCATCGTGAGCCTCAGTTTCATCGACTGAAGTCCCTTCTATTTCTCATGTGCACAAGAAGAGGAAGTGAGACATTGCTCCAGGTTTCTTAGGGTTGTAGAAAGGTTCACTGGTGTGTGGTAGACTCAGACTTGTAGAGAAGAAGATATTAATGGTAGTTCTGAGAAGGCGGGGTCCCCAGAAAACCTCTGGTAAGTGAAGCCAACCGCCTCTGAGTGCCTCAGAGGGACAGCTACGATGCCTTTCCTCCATGTGGTTAATTTCAGCAACAGTTTTGCATAATTTAATCCTAATGGTTTTTTTTGCCTTAGATAGAAAAGTTGTCTATGAGGCCAGGTCAGCTAAGCTGCACCTGACTGTCTGTGAAATACCCGCAGACCTTCCCTTCAGTGGGCAAAGGCACACAGGACTTTGACCCGCATCCTTAGTGAACGCACATTTGAGACGATGCCAAGTTTAAATCTAGCCTGGCCTACATTGTGGAATTCCAGGCCAAGCTCGATAGACAACAAATCCTTGTCTCAATCCATGGGCCGGTCCTTTAGGAACAATTAACTTGGGTCATGTTAGAGAGCGTAGCTCTTGATGAAGGGGTGAGAGGAAGCCAGGCAGGAGGGGAAACCCAGACAAAGAACACAGCGGAGCAGCTTCAGACAGCAGATGAAAGCCGATGCAGCACAGGAATGATGATTCTTATTCAAATGCAGCCACAGCTAATTTCTGGGCAACAGATGTAAATGACTACATAAAAATTAATTTCACTAGCTTCACTTTTATTTTAATACATCAAAGTATCAACCAATCCATTAACACATGTTTATTCTTGAGACGGAGTAAACAAATAGTCTGCCATAACCAGACTAAATCTAGTTGAAAAGAAAGAACAGATGTTCAAAGGACTAAAATGCACTGAGATATTAAATAATAGACATTAGATTCAAAAAGCCAGTGGTGGTCTAGAGAGATGGCCGGCAGTTATGAGCATGTGCTGTTCTTCCAGAGGATCTGGGTTTGATTTTCAGCACAAACATGGTGGCTCACAACTGTCTGCTGGTGTTCCAGTTGATATAATATCCTCTTCTGGGCTCTGCAGGCCTCAGAGACGCATGTGATGCATGCATGAGCAGGCAAAACATTGAGAGAGAGAAAGAGAGAGAAAGAAGTCAATGGTGATTCATTGACCATATCAAGACAGAGGTCTGAAGTTCAGGTGGGTCTGCATCCATCAGTAAGTGTTTGTTGACTGGGTTCTGAAAATACACAATAGATATATACACTGGACAAATGAAATTACCTTTATCCTTGGAGAGCACATTACCCAGAGGACAGAGACTAAAAATTAAACAAAACATACAATTTAAGGTGATAGTGTGTACATGCGCGCGCGCGCGCACACACACACACACACACACACACACTTTGCCAAGTGAACAAAGCTATTTATAGGAACAAAGGAAGACTGACTCCCACCAGAGGAAGTGAGGAGAAATGACATTTTGTTGAAGCTTAAAGGATGAGTGAGCTGTTAAGAGTTCGTCCTTTAAATGGTGATGTTTGAAGTCAGCTCCTTATTCACCATGTGGTTCACTATCTAGATGGGTAAGATAACTGGCCTCCAGTAATCCCAAGCAGGTCTTCCAGCTCTGAAGCAGACTGCTGCTTCTTGGGGCATCAGAGGAAGTCATTAGCTTCTGTTAATCAACTGTGTGTTTGAAGCAGTGACACCTTGTGTGGTGGAATCCTCATATGTCTTAGTGTTCTATTGCTGTGAAGAGATATCATGGCCATGACAACTCTTACTAAGGAAAGCATTTACTAGGGCTTACTGACAGGGTTTAGTCCAGTGTCACGATGGCAGGATGCATTGTCGTATTCTGGGAGGCATGGTTCTGAGAAGTAGCTGAGGGTTCTACATCCAGACCAGCAGGCAAAACGGAGCCACTGGGCCTGCCTTGAGCCCTTGAAACCCCAAACTCACCCCCAATGACGCATTTCCTCCAAGAAGGCCACATCTCCTAACCCTTTCAGATAGTGACACTCCATGGTGACCAAGCTTTCAAATATATGAGCCTATGAGGGCCATTCTTCTTTAAACCTTCACATCATGTTAACATGTAAGACCACAGGGAGAGAGAGAAAACGGCAGAGTCAACAACCCCCTCATCCCCATATCTCTTGTCTGCTGAGAAGCCAGCTCATCAATGGAGTAGGCAGGCAGCATTGTCCTCTCCCTGTCTCTCTCTCTTTTTTTTTTTTTTTTTTTTTTTTGGTTTTTTGAGACAGGGTTTCTCTGTGTAGCTCTGGCTGTCCTGGAACTCACTCTGTAGACCAGGCTGGCCTCGAACTCAGAAATCCGCCTGCCTCTGCCTCCCAAGTGCTGGGATTATAGGCATGCGCCACCACGCCCGGCTTCCCTGTCTCTTTTTGTCTAAATTCTCACAACTTCAACTCACATCTGATGTAGTCTCTCATCCCATTTAAATGTTATTTAAAATGGCAGTAGGATCTGGCTGAAATAGGGACACAGAATGAGAAGACATGGGAATGAGGGAGGATCGCGGCATATTCAAAGAGACAGGTTCAGAATAGGCTGTGACTGTCGATCAAGAGTCACTAGGAGATTAGTGAAGTGCACTACCCCCTGTGTCTATGAGAGTATTTCTAGAGATAACTGGTACACTGGGCAGGTGATGGGGGAAGTCCTGCCACAAGCATGGGTGACAGCATGCAAAAGGCCCTAATGCCAACAAAATGGGGGAAAATGAGATCACCACCACTATCGACACTCAGCCTCCTTGCCCTCCGTCCACCATCAATCAGCCCAGCCCCTTGGCTTCCCTGCTGTCTTCTTGTCATGGAGTCCTCTCTTAACACACATGAACTGAAACCTCCTAACTCTGGGCTGAGATAAACCCTTCCCCTGTTCTTTTGTTCTCTTAGATACTTGCACAGTCACAAAAAGTGATTAACTTCAGGTACAAAGGAGCTAGCAGACAGGGCTACACAGCTTCCCACACCACACAAGAGTTAGGGTTCAGGCACGGAACTATCTGATATTTTGCAGACAGAGAGTATATTTTTAGAAACACTATTTTCATGTTATGGTATGAACAAAAGCAAAAATTTTGTGAGATTAAGAATACTTTTAAGCTTTGTATGTCATAGATTTAGAGGTAGATGATAGGTAGATAGATACACATAGGTAGGTAGGCAGGCAGATAGATAGATAGATAGATAGATAGATAGATAGATAGATAGAGGATAGATAGACAGTAGACAGACACACAGCATAGACAATTACAAATGGGCCATGTTGTACACCTATACAACTTTATTTACAAAAACAACCTGCAGTCTAGATTTGGCCCAAGGGCCAAGGCATGTTAGAAATGAGGAGGGTACTAACTGAGGAGAGCAGTTTGCTATTTCCCCTAGGCAGTGCCAGTGGGAAGTCTTGAGGTGGAGGGTCCTACATGCAGCCTGAGTTTTTGTGTGGTTTCAGAAAGGATCTCATTATGTAGCACACACTAGCTGTCTTAGTGTCCTGTTGCTGTGAAGAGACCCCACAACCAAGGCAATGCATATAAAGGAAGCATTTAATGGGGTTTGCTTACAGTTTCAGAGGTTTGCTCTATTGCCATGACAGAAGCATGGCGGCAGCCATAGCACTGGAGCAGTAGCTGGGTGCTACATCCTGATCTGCAGGCAGAGAGGGAGAGACAGAGACAGAGACAGACAGACAGAGAGGTGCTGGGTCTAGCATGGGCCTTTGAAATCTCCAAGCCCACCCCCACTGACATACTTTCTCCCAAGGCCACGCCCACCCATCTTTTTAGTCCTTTCAAATAATTCAGTGATCAAGCATTAGAATATGAGAACATATGGAGGCCGTTCTTATTCAGACTTCTGTACTAGACTAGAGCTATGTAGTTCAGGTCAACTTCAAACTCATGGCAACCCTCCTACCTCCTCTCCCAAGTGCTAAGTTTACAGGCAGGAACCATAGCACACAACTATAGTCCAAGCTTTAAGAAACCTACAGAGGACACTGATGCTGATAAACTTGAAAGGGTTAGCTCAGGAATGTCGAAAAGGCCATGCAACATTTGCCCCTCCCAGGAGGGAGAGGCTAAATTACATTCCTCAGACCACAGGGAGGTCCCCCTAACAACCAATTAATTTAAAGGTAACACTGTTCGGCCAATCACATTGTGCCTAATAGTGGCTGCCCTGAGGTCCACGCAGCCCACTGTGAGTGGTTGTTCTCTCCCGTGTGCAGGGCGGCCTCAGCGTGCTGGATTGAATAAACATCCTCTTGCTTTTTGCTTTTTGCATCAGTTCCCGCCTCCATGTCGCTTATATCACTCCACATCCCTGGGGGCGGGGCGGGGGGGGAGGGCACATCTCTCCAGTAAGTTAAGGCTCTCCAGAGTCTTACAAACTGACTACTACTTGTCAGGAAATATGGAAGACAGCACATTTCTAAATTGAAAAGATGCCATTAGGGCATTAGTAATGACATGGCGGGATAAATCTAGGGGTGGTCTAGAAAAAAAAACGGGACCTGATTTTCCAACATACTGAAGTACAACAGACAGGACTTTGGTAAATGTTTGGATGTGACTATAGCCCAGCCCTAAATGATTTCTTTTGAGAGAGAAACCATAAGATGGAGCAGAGAAGTCAAAAGTTCTATGTCCCAATCTCACTGTGTTACCAATGTCATTTAAATTATTTTCAGGTGTTTGCTCTTTCTAAGATCCCCTGCACCTAGAATGCCACTCAGTATGAAGTCTTACATTAAAAAAAAAAAAAGTCTTGAGTGAATCTATAAGGGATTTGAAGTCCAGGTTGATGGCTGAGTAATGGGGAATATTTTCAAGACAAAGAACATCCATTCCTGGTTTTGAACAGTTATAAGTAAAGGGGAAAAGAGTCATTTATTCAAGCCCGGCAGTGGTGGCGCACGCCTTTAATCCCAGCACTTGGGAGGCAGAGGCAGGCGGATTTCTGAGTTTAAGGTCAATCTGGTCTACAGAGTGAGTTCCAGGACAGCCAGGGCCATATAGAGAAATGCTGTCTTGAAAAACCTAAATAAATAAAATAAAGAGAGTGAGACATTTATCCAGTACCTTCTCCTGTTCAGATGTCTGCAGTATTTTATACTCATGGACTCCTTTTTGACGTTGGCTTTGTTCGTTTTGCTTGTTTGGGTTTGTTTTCTGAGACAAGGTTCCTCTGTGTAGCCCTTGCTGTTCTGAAACTAGATGTGTAGACCAGGATGGCCTCAACAAGTGCAAGGATTAAGTTATGTTGAACAGGTACTCTGTTAACTGAGTTATATCCCATCCTAAAAGAGTCCTGTCGAGCCGGGCGTGGTGGCGCACGCCTGTAATCCCAGCACTTGGGAGGCAGAGGCAGGCGGATTTTTGAGTTCAAGGCCAGCCTGGTCTACAGAGTGAGTTCCAGGACAGCCAGGACTACACAGAGAAACCCTGTCTTGAAACACCCCCCCCCCCCAAAAAAAAAAGAGTCCCGTTGTCAACACTGTCACAACTTTTCTAAAGTACGGACATTTATGGGGCCTGGAATGATAATCCAGCCATCCATAAAATGAGTGCTGATCAAATTACTGCAGTTAAGTATTCTCCGTCTCCCACACCCTTTTTAAGAATTGTGGTTAATGCACACTAACTGAGCACGTTCATGGCGTCTGGAGTCACGGAAGGAAGCAGTGCGGCTGGAGTCTGATCCAGAGGAGCAACAGCTAACCCGCCCTTGCAGAGCAGAAGTTTTGAGTTGAATTCTGACCAGACTTTATAGACTAGAAAAGTCTCAGCTGATTAGAAAATATCAGAACTTTGCAGCTTCCAAAGCATTGCACAGGTTTTCTTCCTCATTCGTGGTAGAATCGAGGACTAAGTCGGGGTGCTGTGCTTGTGGGACCCACACTTTACTACCGAGCTGTGTATAGCCCAGCCTGAAATGATTTCTTTTGAGAAAGGAAGCATGAGATGGAGCAGAGAAGCCAAAAATTCTGTGTCCCAATCACACTGTGTTACTCCTTCTGTTCTAGCAGAGGGCGACAGCATAACGCGGGTGGAACTGCGAAGGTCAAAGGACAACCGGAAGTGCCTGGTATGGAATCCAGGAGAGGTTGCTGGGGATTGAACCTGGGGCTTGTGTGTGTGGGGATGAGCATATCTAAGCTATATACTCGCCCTGTTTCATGATTCCTGGCATGGCTTGTTGTATAAGATCTTGTATGCAACTCAACAGTGGACCGCAGAGATCCTTGTGCTGCTACCGAAGGAGCGGTGAGATGGCTCAGTGGTTAGGAGCAGCTGCCAATATGCCTGATGACAGCCGAGTCTGATCCCTGAGCCCAAATGGTGGAAGGAGAACTGACTCGTGAGTTGTCCTCTGATCTTATGCATGCACGTGAACACACAAATAAGTGCAAAATAAAAAAGAAGAAGCAACCAGATAGATTCTTCAGGAAGTATTACTTATAGCACAATGAGTTTTGCTTTTGTCTCCTAGTCCTCCCATCTCTTTGAGGTGTGCTGACCTTTGAACCCTGTCACAAAGCCCCTTTCTCTCCATATTCATTAGCATATCCACAATGGCTGTCCATTCCAGGTTTAAAAGCTCCTTTCCTAGAATCTTTTGTTGTTGTTGCTTTGTTTTTGTTTTTTAAATCTGTAACCCTTACACTATTTCCTACTCTTGTTAAGTTAATTTGGGGCAGGAAGCAGTAGCTAAGGTCATAGTCACTCTGTCTTGGAAGAAATGCCTTCTGCTTTTAAAGGTATTTACTCTTCCAAAGGTGAAAGCAAACTGTCCCAAAGAAAGATGAGCTTGCTAAGGAAGCCAAACCCTTTGCCCTGTCCTCACTGCCTCGTTCCCTTGTCGAGGGGCCTTGGAAGACACCAGGGGCACCTCTTACAGCTCTAGTCCCAGCACACAGAAAGCTGAGGTGGGACAATTCAGATTTCAAGGCCGCTGTGACTTACTAGTGAGACCATTCAAACAACCAGTATGGACTGGGGATGTGGTTCAGGGGTAAGGTGCTCACTGAGACCCTGAATTAGACTCCCAGCACTTAAGAAAAAGTCAAGGGTGTGGAGTTGAGGGCTTGGGACTCACATTTTGTAAGGACACCCCACCCTGGCCGGGAAGTGTTGACAGTGGGAGCTTGAGGCAGCTGGCCTTCCTGCACCCATGGCCTCTTTCTATTAGGTCTGATGCCCTATGGTGGCACCCGCAGTTAGGATGGGTCTTCCTTCCTCACAGTAGCCCAGTCAAGACCCTTTCCAGCAGATGTGCCACAGGTCTGCCTTCTAGATGTCTCTAAGTCGTATCGAGGTGACAGTCGTTATTAACCCCCACATTCTCGAAGCCCGCGTTCTGAGTAACACCTCACCTCATCGTCCAAAAGGCGGGGCGTGAGAAGCGGTCTCACTGAGCAGCAAGCACAGCCAATGCCCAGTGGTGACGCATCTGCGAGAACCAATGAGAGGAATTTAGAGTTAAATTATTTTGTTGTAAAGACCTTTCCCGAAGCTCTGAAGTAAAAAACTTCCCGGACAAGTCAGGAAGGCTTGAGTCCTCTGAACAGGTTCCCCCAATCAATGTTGCAGTACTGTTCGTAAAATGAGTCACTTCCTCTTTGCCCGACAAGAACCAGAACAAGTTGTTCTCCTCCCTGTGACTCGGCACACACACACTGGCATGATGTGAAGCCTGGGAATTTGTCATAAGCATCAGAGAACAATGATTAGAGGTCCATCTTCCCTCCGCCTTTGACAAGGATGGTTTCTTACTGTAAAGTGCTAGAAAGATGACTTTGAGATAGGGAGTGCGGGAGTGGGGTGGGGTGGGGTGGGGGTGATGGTGGTGGTGGTAGTTGAGATATTTTAAAATGTATTTTCTTTTCTTTTTTTGTATTCTTTTTTCCTTTTCGTTTTTTCTTTTTGGTGCTAGGGATTGAAAGCAGGGCTTCATACACAATATCTGTGTGCCTGACAGACCACAGGGTCCCGGCTCAAGAATGACATCATGATCGAATTCTTATCTCTCCCGTGTTCTTAGGATCTGCCCTGTTTGTTTGTTTGTTTGTTTGTTTGTTTTGCTGTCCTTTTTCCCCCAGTTCTGAATCATTAACTGGAACTGTAGGAGCAGATCATGCTGTTGCTACCACTGCTTCTCCTCTTCCTCCTCCACCACCACCACCACCACCACCACCACCTTCTCCTCTTCCTCTGCCTCTGCCTCTGCCTCAGGGATGATCTGGGGGGAAAGTCATGCCAGCCGCCCTCTCACCATGATTTGCACTCCAGCCATTCACACCTGCAGCCTTGCCAATTGCACTGTGCTGTAACTCCTGACAAGCATACAGGCAGTTTCTCACATGAGCATATGCTGGTTCTCCCCCGAGAGGTAAAGGCGCAGAAGCTCAAGCACTCTGGCAGGCTGTTGGTAGCTATAATCTCCAGGCTTTGCAGCAGGGAAACTGACTAAAGGAAAACAGGGGAGCAAGGAACCTTTCCTAGCTAACGACAACTCCTCCCACCCCTCCCTCCTCACTCCCCCTCCTCCCCATCCTCTCCTTCCTCCCTCTCCCTCCTCTTTTTCTTCTCCTCTTCCTCCCCTTTCTTCTTTCTCCTTCTGATCTCTCTCAAATGGCACCAAATAACTGCCCCAAACTTGTCAAAACATCCTCAAGAGAAAATCATCTTGAGATTCTTAAGTGACTCTAACTGCTGCTTAGATTTGTGCACTAGTTAGTTGGTGGGAAGATGCCACTGGAAATGCCAGCATTGGATTAAATGGATTTTATGGTTGTCCTAGCAGTTCCTATCAGTGCCCTATTGAGTTGTGTGGGCTTTGTAAAGCTTTATACCATGAAACATACACTATTTGGATCTTATTGAGTCCTGTGCATAGAAAACACTGGCAAGGGACTGTAAGTCAGGGGCGTGCCCCTGTCATAGTGTGGTCTCTGAGGAAGTGATATCTGATGCCCAGGAATATAATCCACACATAAAGACCACTTGCATTTTCCAAGTGCTACTTAATGTTGTGTTACCATTGGATTCAAATATTTTTTCTTTTTTTTCCTTTCTTTTTTTCTTTCTTTCTTTTTCTTTTTTTTTCCCTTTGGTTGTTGCTGTTCTCTTGGGCCTTGGAATTGAAATAATAAATGAAAAAAAGTAGTAATTAAAAAATGAACTATCTCTTGGAACATAATATTTTTTTTATTTTGGTTTTTCAAGACAGGGTTTCTCTGTATAGCCCTGGCTGTCCTGGAACTCACTCAGTAGACCAGGCTGACCTCGAACTCAGAAACCTGCCTGCTTCTGCATCCCAGAGTGCTGGGATTACATGCATGCACCACCACTGCCCGGTGGAGTGTAATATTTTTATTCTGTTGGGTTTTAGAGCTGCCAAAAAAAGCATGAGACAACCTATAAAGAGTTTTGTAATGAGTCTAAGTTTTCTTAAAATATCCTGTGTACATGATACCTTTATGTCCAGGATTAGGTTCAGGGCTCATTTAGATCTAAAATTCCATGTGTTCAGGTCACTTACATGAAATGACATAGTGTTTTCTTACAACCTCTGCCTTTTGAGGCATCTCTAGATGACGTGTAGTATATAAGCAGTGCAGATGCTATGTGAAGAGCTGTGTTACCCTGGGGCATATTGACAAGAAAGTTTCTCATATGCCTTGTAGAGATTAAGGATTTAGGGAGGGTCTGGACATTTTTAAATTTGTGGTTACAAAATCTACAGATATAAAGAGACATCTCTGTTGTCTGCATAATATAGTGAAAGCAACGAAAAGAGCAGGTTGTAGTGTAATTGCCTGTAGTGCAGTGGTTGGCCTCTGATATTAAGAACCTAGTCACCACAGTGCCAACTAAGAGCGTAACTCTTGGTACTCGGTAGTAAAGTCTTGAGGAAAGAAGCCAGAGTAGTGGCTGCCAGGGCTGGTGGGGGTGGGAAAGGATGGGGTTATTGATCCATGTGTGCACAGTTATGGTGTTTTCTCCAGGGAAATTATGAAGACAGATGATGGTGATGGTGACAGCCATCTTGAGTATCTAATGTCACTGAGCTTTGATGGTTAAGATACTAAATGTTGTATATGGCCTTAGTTGGAGTTTCTGCTGCTGAGATGAAACCCAATAACCACAGAAAGCAAGTTGGGGAGGAAAGGGTTTATTCTGCTTACACTTGCGCATCACTGTTCATCATCAAACGAAGACAGGACAGGAACTCAAGCAGGACAGGAACATGGAAGCAGGAGCCGATGCAGAGGCCATGGAAGGTGCTGCTTAATGGCTTGCTTCCTTTGAAAAGTGGAACAGATGAGATAGGAGAGCAAGACCAAACAAAATCGTTGTCAAGGTCTGTTTATTGTAACAAGGACAGTGAGTTTTAAGCAGTAAGGAGGGGAAATGGGGGAAGGTGATAAATCTGAAACAATCAGGTGAAATAGCCTCAGAATGCGAGGGTGAGGAAGGTTGGGTAAAGGTCAGTTTATTGATTAGCTTCTTCCTGGAACAGAGGATGCTGAGTTAGTTGTATACGTGACTTAGGAGCACTCGTAAGATGGTTGCACTCCAGCCCCTTAACTTGGGCGTTTGTCTCCAACATCTCCCCCTATTTTGTATAACTGATGGAGAGCCTGTCTTAGGCCACACGATGTGCATCCACAGCCACCACCTTTGTACACAAATGCATGTGGTAGAGCCTCTGTCTTAGGCCACATGAGGTGCATACATGCCCAGCTCTCCCAGAGTAGGTTTCTGGGCTATGCCCAGCACTCCTGAGAGAGGGCCTCTGGGCCATGGCCTCATGCTACTTTCCCGTCATGGAGTCACTCTACAGCCTTAAAGGCATATGGCATCATACTATCTCCTGTCATTGGCATCTCTATAGCTTGTTATACCGGGGAGTGTTAAGCTCCATGGCCAGGACTGAAAAATCTAGGCCAGCAGAAGGGGCACCTATTGGCTCCTCATAGGCAGAAGGATCTCCTTCCCGCATCTCCAGATGATGGTAATGGACCAATACTGGCTTGTTGGCAAAGGCTGAATCCACCTGTGACTTAACGGAACGAGTTAGCTTTTGAAAGGCCCAGGGTCCAAAAGAAATGAGCAGAAGAAATCCTATCAAGGGGTCCAATAAGCTGGGGAGTAAGGTGGAAAGCCATAGAGAAGTGGAAAACCAAATTTGATACCAAGATTCTTTTTTGTTCTCTTTCTCTCTTTCTCTCTTCTAAACTGTCTTTGATTTTTGTAGACTGTCTTCAATTAACCCTGTCTTGTCTGTGTAGAAACAGCATTCTTCTTTAAGAGCGGCACATAGCCCTCCCTGTTGGAGGAAGAGGAGGTCTAGTCCTCTCCTATTTTGCAAGACCACTTCTGAGAGAGAGGAAACTGAATCTTTAAAATTTTTAAGACCCGATTGTAACTCCTGTATGTCTCTATCGACTGCTGCACTGACTTGAGCGTATTGCTGATTAGAGGTAATCAAGGAAGCAATTCCTGTCCCAGCGCCTGCAGTTCCCAGTCCAAGGATGACTGCTAATGTGACTGCAGTTATGGCTTCTCTCTTTGCCCTGGAGGGAAGCATAGTTCCTCGTTCCCAGAACCCCAGGAACTCCTCAGCCTCATGAAAGGTTAGGTGTGGGAGAAGGGTAACTTCTATGCAATAATCATGATTGGTGAGGAAGGTTCTGTTAACTATAAAGGTGGTCAATCCTGAAAGCAGGCAAGGTAGGCATTATCAGGTGTGAAATATATTGAAAGGAACCATTTACCAGCCAGGTCCGATTGCAAACTTCTATTAGGGCCTTGGGAGGTAACATCTGGGGCCCAAGGAGGCACAAACCTAGACCAGAGACTTTGCTAAGGGTCAGGCCTTGTTTTTCAGGTGGGCTCCATCACAAACTGGAGGTGTCATTAGTAAATAATAAATTTTCAAAATTACAAATTCCCTCATAAAAGGGTGGGGTAGAGGAGTAGCAAACCCAACATTCTTCTAAAAGCGTATGATTGGCCTCATGAATGACTTGTATAGAGGCATTAACTAAAGACAAAACAAGATCAGCAGTAGAAGGGGGCCCTGCAGGGAGAGTAGGTTGAGCTAGAAGAAGAAGGGGGTAGGGGTGTGACAGAATTAGCGAAATGTTTTCCTGGGACCACGGGCTTGCCACGGGCTTGGTCGTTATTCTGATGGAGCTCTGAGTTGGGCCGACAGCAACTTTGCTTTGTTGATTTGGCATGGACTTACGTAGCCTTAGTGTAAAGGTTAGTCCGGGATCTGCGTTGGTAACACACGTGCGGAGGCCCCATTCAAACCTCTTAAGCCAACTCTCTAGAGAGATCTTTTTTCCGGTGTCTGTAAATTGTATCTGGAGGGGGTTACACCATCCCTTAGAAGGAGTGGTGTTTCTACATTCTTCAGTTAGGGTAGTATTTCTTTGAGAATTTGACCAGCCCTTCCTTACTTGAATGTAGTCCCAGGAGGAGACAGGATTCCAATAAGCATCTCCGGTAGTTTCACATCCCCAAGATGCATAAAAATAGGCCTTTCTATGGCCGCATTTATAATTTAAAGTTCTGTCTCTATGAGTTCCTGGGCAAAAATCACATCACGTCAACACCCGCCGCGGGCCTTTGCGATGCTTTGTTTTACTTAAACAGTCAGATTCCCCAGGTCCGCACCAGTTCTAAGTCTGCTACTAGGCCCTGGGGCTGAGGCAATGCTCCAGGCGGCCCGGGGGGCAGACCTGGCGGGGAACGCCGAAGTGGAGGAGACCGTCCTGAGACCCCCAGGACCCGCCCCCGCCCCCTCCCCCTCCCCTCCCCCCCCCTCGCCTCCCAGACGGATGGAACATCTGACTGGGACCGGACGCCTGGGACCGGGTGGGGGGGGGTGAGCGGACCTGCGCGGCAGGGAGGGGGTCTCCCCGGCATGGGAGGGGGCAGAGTGCCTCGTCCAGCGGTGGTGCACGCCCAGCCCATCCGACCCAGCCCTTAGAGCCAATCCTTATTCCGAAGTTATAGATCCGGCTTGCCAGACTTCCCTTATCTACGTTGTTCGAATGTGCCAGAGGCTTTCATATCGGCACCAATGGCCATACTAAGACCTGGAGAGATACCCTGAGAGTTTTGCTCCAAAGGGGTCAACATCATTACACAGTTTTATATCATCCAAGGAACTATTCTTAATCTTTCCCCTAAGAATAGAGCGGCAGGTGGAATTAGCATTTTCATAAGCCAATTGTTTTAGGAATCAACTGTCAGTTTCTTCAGTGCCATCCTTGAACATCCTTTCGGCTGTTTCTAAAAGTCTCCCTACAAATTCGTTATAGGGTTCATGGGATCTTTGAATTATCTTAGTTAGTGGCGTTGTCACCGATCCCTTTGAGGGAACGGCACGCCAGGCTACCAAGGCAGCTCCAGCTGTCTGTGTTAGAATGCCCATGGGGAGACAGGCTTGCCGCTCCTCAGACAGGTATCTTCCTTGGCCGGAAACTTTATCAAGGGTCCAATTTACTGTGCCAGTCTTTCTTTGGTTTTTGTCTAGCAATGGTCTAGAAATTCAGCTTTCCAGGCTAAATATTGCCCGCAGGTACGGACCACCTGCATTACATGGTACCACTCGCAGGGATGAGATGGCCTCCTCCAGAGAGCACCTCCAGCATGGAAAGAGGAAAAGGAGCAGTGGGGCCGGAATTGCGAACGACCGAATTGAGTTCCTTAAGAGGTTTAATTTTTTTTTTTTTTTTTTTTTTGTTTTGTTTTGTTTTTCGAGACAGGGTTTCTCTGTGTAGCCCTGGCTGTCCTGGAACTTACTCTGGAGACCAGGCTGGCCTCGAACTCAGAAATCCGCCTGCCTCTGCCTCCCGAGTGCTGGGATTACAGGCGTGCGCCACCAAGCCTGGCTTAAGAGGTTTAAATTTTAATCTTATAAATTCAGTCTATTGGATCGGCTGCCTCATTCTCTCTTTCGCTACCTCTGTCTCCATCACCTAGGTCCTCGGCATTACCGCCTGCCTCTGAAGCATTATCATCTTGGTTCCCTTTGGTAACAGAATTGGGGTGAGGGATCATGTTCCCTGGGGGAGGAATTATTCCCCCGGGTGCCAGAGGATCGTGTCAAGACCGGGAAAGCTAAGCGAGCAGGTGATTTAGAAGGCCTTTTTGCACTGGCATGTTTAGACACAAACGTGCCTGTAGGTGGGGCATGCACACCTAGACCCGGAGGAACAAAGACCTTTGTCTAATCGTGGCTTGTAAAGACACAAGGTCTAGGGAGAGTTTTGAAAACTCCTGTTGAAGGCTTAGGACATCCTTAGGACTATGGGAGGCCAGGGAGACAGAAAAGGGGGCATGAGAAACCGGCTTAAGAAACTCTTCTGCTGCCGAGAGGATCCTTGTGGAGCCGGGAGAATGGGCCAAGACCTCTTGTATAAGGTTCCAGTAACTAAATATTTGAGTGGGAACTGCCTCAGGGCCCTCTCGTTTTAGCAATGCATTCAGTTCTCTACCAACTTTAGTCCAGGTGTGAGGATGAGTGTCTGGGCCCTCAATTATTATCCAAGGGCAAGTACTAGAAATGAATAAGAAAAATTCTGACAAATCCTTTTTCTTAACTCTAACTCCTATCCCTGAGAGAGCTCTTTATATCTTTGATAAAGGCTACTTCTTTAGAGAGCTTTTGTCCCATTCTGTATGTGACGACGTGACGACAATGGACACTTAGTTACCCAGCCATGGTCTTTCCCTGTGAGTGGCAGGGCGTCGGCTCCTTGAGAATTTACCCAGGTCTGTAAACTCTGTCGTCCGGCCAAGGTCTGTACCTCATGCCTCACGTTTGGGCGCCACCTGTCCTGTCCAGCAGGACTCAGTTATTCGTGAGGGTCAAGGGGGATTCAGCCCGAAAGGAGAATGGGTGAGATAGGAGAGCAAGACCAAGCAAAATCGTTGTCAAGGTCTGTTTATTGTAAGGAGGGCAGCGAGTTTTAGGCAGTAAGGAGGGGAAATGGGGGAAGGTGATAAATCTGAAACAATCAGGCAAAATATCCTCGGAATGTGAGGGTGAGAACGGTTGGGTGAAGGTCAGTTTATTGTTTAGCTAGTTCCTGGAACAGCGGGTGAGGAAGAGTGCTGAGTCAGTTGCATACGTGACTTAGAGCACTCGTAAGATGGTTGCACTCCAGCCCCTTAACTTGGGCGTTTGTCTCCAACATCAGTTATCCTCAAATCTTAGGGATATTATACTTTGAGTTCCACTCCTAGCAACTGGCAATAGTGTTAGTGGAAGAGAAAATTTTCTGAGTGATGTAAGATAGCAGGCTATGGAAACATTCTCTATATATGGCCTTGGTTATGCTTTGAAAACAGACTTCTATTTAATATGGATAAATTTGATCTCAAAATTAGAATAAATTAAATGGATTTTAGAGTAAATTCAAAAATTAAATTCAAGAGTTACTTCCCCCCATCCCCCATCAGAGCCCACTGCCCGACCGTGTTGCTAGCCAAGATGCCGATGTTCCCGGTGCCTGCAGCCCATCTCAGCATCTCGCTAACTCCTGTGCCTGCGCTGTGTTTTGCTTAGAATTCAAAGGGCTTCTGCTTCTAATTCCTAACTTCCACAGAAAAGGACCATTGTGAAAATGGAAAACTGAAAAGTAGGATTGGTTTTTTAGAACAACATCAAAGTTGATAAAACCTAAAGGGGAGTGTGGCTGTGGATGGTACTCTCCGGGGGTTGATGCCTGGTGGGTGCTCGTGTGCCTAGCAGATGATCATCCGCAAGTGGGGTTCACTCTGGGCTACTGAAGACCTGCTTCCTGCTACTACATGGTCTCCCCCCCACACTTTTAAAATTAAAATCTAATTTAACTTGTCTTTAAAGTTTATTTGTTTTATGTATATGACTGTTTGATCTTCGTGTCAGGCTCTTCGTCTGCTTGCCCTTGTCTCTCCCTAGACTCCTTTGGGATTCTGCTGTATCAGAACACGTGCTGGGACACACAGCTTTATATGCTGAAAAACTTCCGGATTCCTAGACATCGGCTGGCAGGCAGCCACTGGCCATTGTTTGGCTAGCAGGACTATAACCTGTGATAAAGCCCATATATATTCAAAAATGGCTCTAGAGCAATAAAATTATAAGGATACATTTTTTTAATTTCTAGAATGGGCTTTCCATTGTGCTCATACCTACAGTTACTGAAGCCTCCTCTCCTTATAGCTGCCAGAGCACTGAGCACTCACGGCCCGAATTATCTCACTTACAGAGACATATGAATTTGATTATCCTCATTCACCGTTTGGGAAAGGCAAGGAGTTTGGTGATTTTGTATATATTTTTTTGAGAAATTGTGAAAAAAAATTAAGGAAAATAGTGATGCTGGTTAGTCGGTCCTTGCATCTCTGAAAAACACCGACAAAAGGAAAAGAGTGAGCTTGGTGATAAAATTAACCAGCTTCTGGCACCTCAGAACGTGGAGAAAGACAACCATGATCTCAGCGATTAAACTGGCAGGCTCCAGATACACATAAACAGTCCTAATGCTTTTGAAGTGTGTCCTGGAGGAGAGGCTTCTTCCAACAGCCGAAGAGCTCAAGCTGTAGAAAATCAAGCAAGTTCTCATTTTAAGTGTGGCTGAATCCACAGAGAAAGTTCACGTCCTGGCTTTGAAGGGTGTTGGCAGTTAAAGTATGGACATGAATTAGTAAAATACATACATACATACATACATACATACATACATAAAAACTTGGGATGGGGTCGTGTGAGAGGACCTGGCCAAGCCTGCTCAATCAGTCAACAGGGTCTCAAGGGAGGAAGTGAGATTTAACGAAGGAAAAGACAATTAGACAATGCTAGAGCATGACCCCAGCAAGTACTGAAGCAAGCCTATTTTCCCCCAAGTTGCCTTTATACCATTCTAAGTATATGCAAAAAATAGGGTCAGTTCTTGGAGAGGACTGGAAGGCATAAACAAAGGTCTCATGGTCACTGTATTCAGGGACTTATCAAGATGTTCAAGATACAAGGAACACATCCCTCAGCTGTGTTTTTCTTGAGCCTACTTTCTTACCCTAGCCCAAGGTATATATTCTCACCTAATTCCTAGGAGGCACGAAGAGCTCTCCAGAAGGACCCCACTGAAGCTAAGCACTTTGCATCCTCAGTTTCCCAAGGGTTCATCTCACCGGAGGAAGCAGTCTCCCGACCCTTAGCAGGAGATGAACTCACATCCCCACCTCCTGAAATATTGCTTTTCTGTCTTTGAAGAAATTCATCCTTCATCGTGTGACAAACCATGGTGTCCCTCAGGGCCCGCCAATAGTTGCCTCTAGCTTTATAACCAGACCTGAGACAAAGCAAGGCTCCTAGAGGGAAGGTAGTTCAGGAGGAGCTGTGTTACACCACTAAGGAGCTTAATGGATTTTCTATTTAACCAGAAGTCTGGGGGAATGTGTGCAGGAATGGATTTAGGGGTGTGGGATAATAGTAGAAGAGACTTAAAGCTAGACCAGACTGGTTTATTGATAGGGGCCCTCTGAGTGAAGAGTCTATTTTTAATACAGAAGCTCACACGGCTTTTTAAAAAAGTATCAAAAGTTTGAATGGATGGATAAATTATTTGTCAAAACAAAAAGAAAAGAAGAAGAAGAAGAAGAAGAAGAAGAAGAAGAAGAAGAAGAAGAAGAAGAAGAAGACACTAAGAAGCAGGAGACTGAGGAGGATGAGTAGAGACAAAAAGAAAAGCTAAGCGTAAGGCCATTGGGATCTATTCACGCTTCACTACCCCCTGCCCATATAGCGGGCAGTGCCGCCCACAGATGACACACACTCTCCATCACCCACCAAAACCCCGACAAGAATTTGCAACAGGCTAGGAAAAAAATGTCCCAGGCCCTGCTTTTTTCTTTTTCTTTTTCTTTCTTTTTCTTTTCCTCTTCTTTTCTTTCTTTCTTTCTTTCTTTCTTTCTTTCTTTCTTTCTTTCTTCCTTCCTTCCTTCCTTCCTTCCTTTCTTTTTTTTTTTTTTTTTTTTGAGACAGGGTTTCTCTGTGTGGCCCTGGCTGTCCTGGAACTCACTCTGTAGACCAGGCTGGCCTTGAACTCAGAAATCTGCCTGCCTCTGCCTCCCAAGTGCTGAGATTAAAGGCATGCACCACCACTGCCCGGCAGCTTTTTTCTTAAAAACAAAAAACAAAAAACAAAACAAAACAAAACAAAAAAAACAAAAAAACCAAAAAACTTTAAAAGGAAAATCTGTTTGTATTTTTTATTTTTGTACATATTGTTAAAGGTCAGCCTTTTTGTTTTTTCATATATATATGTGAGTACACTATTGCTGTCTTCAGACACACCAGAAAAGGGCATCAGATCGCATTACAGATGGTTGCAAGCCACCATGTGATTGCTGGGAATTGAACTCAGGACCTCTGGAAGAGCAGTCAGTACTCTTAACCACTGAGCCATCTCTCCAGTCCCTGTCAGCCATTTTTAAAGATAACAGGTGACCAAACCACCTTCAGAGCTGACCTACTTCTAACTTTACTTGTGGTGTGTCCATGTTCATTATAATTTCAAAGGAGAAAAAAAACCCTTGCAAACAACAACAGCAAAAACAATCTTATTCCAAAAGTTCCAGTAACTTTTTGTGTGTGTTGATTTGTATGAGATGGTTAAACAGGCCAAAGAAAAGACTCCTTTATTTGTTGTCATTGTGTCTATGAAGTTGCTGGTTGTTGTTGTTGTTGTTGTTGTTCTGTCATTATCATTTTGGCTTGTTTGATGTATATGTAAAACAATGTCCAACAATAAATGAGAAAGAATTTTATTTTGCTGAATTGTTCTTAAAAAATTTTTTTTCAAACAAATGAAGACTATATTGAGTTGTGGAAAAAGAGAATCTTGATCCAGGAATTAATTTCCTGTGACTAAGTTTAGTCAGTTTGCAGATCCAGAATACCATGAATGAAGAAAAGGCTAGGCCCTAGGAAGGACTTACCTAAGAGTTTTACTGTCAGCCTTTTCCCTTCCCCAGAGAGACCTAAGGCCGTTTACAAGGGTAACTGTGTATCGTGGGAAAACTCTGTTGCTGTGAAGAGACACCATGACCATGGCAACTCTTAGAAAGGAAAGGACTGAATTGGGGCTGGCTGACCATTTCAGAAGTTTAATCCATTATCATCATGGTGGGAAGCATGGTGGCATGCAGGCAGACATGGTGCTGGAGAGGGAGCCAGGAGTTCCCTATCCTGATCTGAAGGCCCCAGAGAGAGAAGGCCACTGGGTCTGGCCTAGGCTTTGAAACCACAGAGCCCACTCCTACAGACACTTCCTCCAGCCAGGTCCCACCCCTAATCCCTCGCAGGTGGCTCCACTCCCAACGACCTAGCACTCAACCGTGAGCCTGTGGAAGCCACTCTTAGTTAAGCCACGGCAGGGGGAAAGGAAGCAACTGAATTTTCCCAGGTCTAATGGATACAGATTTCAGGAGTCCCCAGGAAGCATTGTAGCCCTCTGGGCTAAAATAGGGGTGTATGAAGGTGAGGTGGTTAATAGGCTTTCCACTGAAGTCTGACTCACAGTCAGACCAGTGGGTCTCTGAACTCACCCTGTAGTCATTCCCTCCGTTCCAGAATGTAGAATTGGGATAGACACACGTGGACAGAGCTCCCACAGCAGAGTGTAGAGTTCGGATAGACACACATGGACAGAGCTCCCACAGCAGAGTGTAGAGTTGGGATAGACACACGTGGACAGAGCTCCCACAGCAGAGTGTAGACTTGGGATAGACACACATGGACAGAGCTCCCACAGCAGAGTGTAGACTTGGGATAGACACACGTGGACAGAGCTCCTACAACAGACCTCCTCGCCTCCTAGGACCTATCTTTCTCCTAATAACCCGTTCACCTATAAATCTATGAATGGACAAACTCATTGATGAGGTTCGGTCCTTCATGGTCCAGCCATCTCTCAAGGTGCTTTGCTCCAGTGGGTTATGATAGCACCTCTGAGTCTAAGGGGGACTGTAAAGCGGGAGGACCAGAGCCCAGTGCTGCAGAGCTGTGGATGAGGGTGGAAAGACCATGACTCTGACTAAACCACTGTGGTTCTTGGTTCTCTTTTCATTTTTCATTTTTATGTAAAATACAATCATAACTACGATGTAAAGACAATAACATACCAGAAGAGTAACTTGCACCACCCCTAACAACCACCTCCCACAGGGCTGAGCAGACTCCAGAAAATTACCCACAATAGAAAGTCATCAGTAAATTTCAACTGGGCAAGAACACTGAGCATACTGTAACACCCAATAAATCTGAAGAAAGGAGTCACAATAAAAAATAACACATAGAACCAGATGCGAACACTGAGAATTAGGAGATTGCACTGCCTTCCAAGGCAGAAAGGAGTCAGTCCTCAAATGTGTACTGCCATGCGTGTATGTATGTATGTGTATATATATATATATATATATATATATATATATATAATCAAAAGCATACTCATGATTTTTCAGTGCCTCTCCTTTACATAAATCAAGTTACACAATAGCAACAACATTTAATGTTCTTGCAAATTATTCCTCAAAACATGGTAATTTGGAAGCTTCCAATCCTTTACGAATGAAAGGGTGAAGAAACTAAAAGGGGAAGCCAGGACGAATGTCCTGCACGTGGTCACTTAGCAAGTCAGCATCAGAACGTGAGAGAAACCACAGTGAACCTGGTCAGCTGGCTCTGCATGGGTGAGATAAAAGAGAAAAACTCAGTCTGGTGTCACTAATGATCTCACGCGCTAACCACTCAGATACACTGCCCACTTTCACACAATGTAGAGAGTTAGATTGTTTTTACCTATTTTAATGGCAGCATGAAAATAGTTTATATTAATATGTGCATCATAGACATACTAGGTAAACTCAAGCAATGCTAATTTAAAGGAAATCAGAAGAGAAATGAAAAGACCACTAAAACCTACAGGGTCAAGAACTAGAACTGGACACGGTAGTGCAAACCTGCACCTGCTAGTAAGGAGGAGACTGGTGCAGAAGAATTTAAGTTCAAGGCCAGCCCATGGAACATATCACGCTCAGGTTCCCGTCAGACTATGCAGTCAGACTCTTGTCTCTAAGCCATCAAGGAAGGGGCTGGAGAGATAGCCCACAGTTAAGAGTGCATCGTGTTGCAAAGAGGACTTAAGCCTGGTCCCAGCACTCCGTCGGAGAGCGCTCACCACTGCAACTCCAGCTTCAGGGGATCTGCTGCCCTCTCTGCTCTCTACATGTTTCTGTATGGGCAGGTACACATCCACATAAGGATAAAAATGTTTTGTAATCTTAAAAAATGAAAAATATATTAAGGAGGCAATTTCAAAATTAATTATAGATATATATTAAGTATATAAAATTTGTTTAATCCTACACATCTAACTTTTAGAAATTATACTTCCAATGAGTCAAAAAGGGGTTATAGGTACAAAGTTATGCACATTGACTAACGCTGCACTAGCAGGAGAATTACAACACAAGGAAGAAGATCATTAGGAAACCAAAAATATCCTCTAAAACATCTTAATGTATTTTCAGCAGGACTGTTGTCAGGGATATTGGCACATTAATGTGACATTTAAATATTCAGAACAATCTGTTAATAAAATCATCAGCCAGAAAGAACCATCTTAATTGCACCAAGAAGACAAAACAAAATGCACGCTGTAGTTAGATCCTCAAGGCCAAGACCTGAATAAAATGACAATTCCTGATACGCTTTCAAGGTCAGCAGACACAAAGACAGAGGTGGCAGGCCTTCACCAGAACAGACTGGGGCTTCCGAAAACTCACACTCTCTTTCCTCATGGCAGGAGGATGAAAGGGTTAGCCATACACACAAACTCAACTTTAAAACACTTTTGACCCAGGCCATGTAATAAGCACTCTGCCTCTTGCCTGCCAAATCGTCTGTCAGTTCAGAGAGAGTTTGCCTCCCTAACTCCAGACATCTGTGCAAAAGCTGGAAACACTGGTCAACGGGTTTAATGTTTTGTCGACATGGTGCCAAACATCTGGGAATTTTAAAATATCTAGATAATTGACTGATTTTTTTTAACTTTTTATCCAGATGTTTGGCATCAGAATAAAATACCACCTTACTATTTAAGTACATACATGATGTAAAACCTCTCAGAGTTTTTGAAACCATTAATATTTGAAAATAAGTTTAAAGGCATATGTGCAGCGGGATCCTGGATTTGAAAGCAAAACTTGCATGTGTGCCCAGAAAAAGAACTCAGAAGCACACTGAAATGCTTGCGGTGGTTGCTGGGTGACCTTGATTAGGCTTGTCAGGTTCTCTAACTGGTTCTAAAATCGCTCAGGAGAGCAGCCTCACTGGGTTATGAGGTGGCGTTGGTTGGTTTGGAAGCTGAGCTTCTTATAGCATTTGCAATCGTTTACTCCTGGTCGTGGCTCTGAACCTGCTGGTGAGTTAGGCTGGCTTGAGGAGGAAGAAGGATAAAGCTAATGACGCTACGAAAGCTCTATACACCTCAGGACTGTGGAGCACGTGTGGGTGGACACAGTGAGCTTGAGGGGTACTCACTGCTTGAGGGGTGCTCACTGCTTGAGGGGTGCTCACTGCTTGAGGGGGTGCCCACTGAAGGAACTAAAACCTTTGCACTGCATACTCCCATCTATGTTACACATCTAACAGTTGACTTACAGAATGCCCTATATTTTAAAGGCACCAAGGTGACGACCTAAGGCAGTTTGGTGCTACACCTCACATGACACACTTAAGGGCAGCCTATGAGCTGAAGACCCAGCTCTAGAGGAGAGCCCCTGACTACCATGCCCAAGGTCCTGGGTTCAGTCTTTAATCTCCATTAAAAAATAATTAAAGAAAGAAAAGACTAGAACAAAAGATGTGCTTCCCATATGGAAGTCAGTATTGAGGGCCCACCCCTACCCCAAATAACTAAACAGATGCGGTATAATTCAGGTATACCACTCCTAGGCACATACCCTAAAGCTTCCATAGTCTACTACAAAAACCCGTGTGCATCCATGGTCATTGTTGCTCTATCCACCATAGCAGGAAACTGGAACCGGCCTACATGCCCACCAAGAGGTGTAGTGCATAATAAAAACATCGCACATGTACACAATGGGGATAGGAAACAAAATCTGCAAGAAATGGAGGGATTTGGAAAGTGTGTGTTAAGCAAGGTGAACCAAACTCAATACGGAAAAAAATGTTTCCTCTCATATTTAGGTCCTAGCCGCCCCCCCAACACAAACATACACACATGTATATGCACATAGTCACACACATGTGTACATGTATTCACATATATATACACATATACATACATGCATGTATACACATACATACATATATATACAGGGTATGATTGTATAAAAACCTGAGGAGACTGCAATAGAGGGTAGGAAAGAGGAAAAGACACTGGGAGTGACGAGAGAAGACAGGAGGGTAAACTGCTGGAGCACACTTTGCCTCAGACACCATAATAATATCTAGCAACTGGGTGCTAATTTGAAAAATAAAGAAAAGATCGCGGTTCCAATTCTAAGTATGCTTCACTGTGCACCACTGCAATATTTATTCTGCTTCCCAATTCTGTTTATTTATAAAGGAAGAGAAAAATATTTAGATGCAAAGTGCCTTGGGCTTTACATCTTTCATGTATTATTGGGATTGGTGTGAATGATGGGTGAAGGGTGCCCGTGCCACACGGGTGTGTCAGCTGATAACTTTGTAATGCCAGGGCTCTTCTTCCTCCTTACACAGGCCCCACGGTTTGAGTTGGAAACGCTGACAGTGTGGTAACAACAGCATCCGATGCTATGATAACATTATTATTACTAACCCTGTGCTCACACACTAGTGGATTATTGCCTATTCGCTTTTCGGAGCAGTTGGGGGAGTTATGCATGTCACCAACCATGTGGCGCCCGTTGGCTACGCTTGCCGTGCTCTATGTTACGTCATCATGTTTAATGTTAAACACCCCAAAATTGGTATATGTGCCACCGCTGGCAACAGCACTGGGAGTACTAGGGTGCCTATCACCCCCAAACCACAAATACCGTGGCCCACCTATAGACCAAACGTCCTAGACCCACTATACAAACTACCCAGATGGTGGACAGATATGGGCGACATACCAACTAAGAACAGACAGCTCTGGACCAAGTGTGCTTACTCGTTCCAGGGCTATGAACACTTCAGACAATAGGTAGCCTCATACCACCCTAACAAACTTATATGCTAGATCAAAAAGATAGTTATAATACAAATAGATATGAACAAAATCCCACAAATGTCCCTTTAATGAGGTATGATCCAATGCCTCTAGCGTTAGAGCAATCTTTAATAACTATTGGTGTAGACCATTCAAGGTGATGTTAAAGGAGTCTACAAAACAACCACTATAGGAATAGAGACAGATTCAACATTTGATTGAGATTTAGCTCTAAATTCACCCTTTCCTAAGTTGTATACAAGCACCCTGATACACACAGGGTTAGAAGGTGAAGCCAATGGCAGGAGGTTCAACCTCACAACATTGACATGAGAAGAACAAGTATATGATTATGAATATGAGCCGGAAGAGGAAGAGGAAGAAGAAACTTCCTCATCTACACCTACAGGCACCCCCCCATACCCACAACAACACCAAACCTGTGTAAACTTGGTCAATATGAAAGTGATTCAATGTACAGAATTTGAAGTACCTTACCCACTTAAGAATGGCATACCCCATCTACCTAAACCGTGGAGAAGTAGGTGCCCCAGGGAGCTAGGCGAGCACCTATACTCCGAACTCCGGAGGACTTGGAACCACACCAATTGGCTCTGTGTAGCAGGTTTCCAGAACCTACCCTGGTTTGGCAGGCTAAGCTGTTACCCCGACTTGAGATGGGCCACCAGAATTGAAACACAATAATGGCATCAGCCATGGCCTCGGGGGTGGAGCAAGATAGACAAGCACTAGTACTAACCAGCATCCTACCACAGCCATGGCAGGCGACATGACATGAAAAAACATCAGCACGTTTACTCACAACGAGCTAGGCGTGGTGGCACATTCCTGTAATCCCAGCACTTGGGAGGCAGAGGCAGGTGGATTTCTGAGTTCGAGGCCAGCCTGGTCTACAGAGTGAGTTCCAGGACAGCCAGGACTACACAGAGAAACCCTGTCTCGAAAAACCAAAAAAAAGAAAAAAACATTTACACACAACGCCAAAGGCAACACACGAATGCTTTTTGGTAGCTCAGGGATATTCATGGATGTTGGGAAAGTAGAAAAAGACACCAACAGAATGCCAGACATTGCCTGGAACTGCTTCAGCAGAAACTCTTGTCCTACAAAACTAGAGGAAGATAGACATAAAGTCTTAACAGAGCACTGGAAATCAGAAGTAGGACTCCATATACATGAAGCACATGTTACACACACACCCCACTCAGAGAAAATACAGCAGCATTCCTACCGTTACTTAAGGAGAATAGAGGTTATGAGTGTATCTCACTCATGGCACTCTGGAATCAGGGAGCTAACATTACAGGAATAGTACGAATGAAGGAGGTATGGAAATATATAAAGAAACTATGCCCATTTGGGGGGCCTACCAATGATAAGGAGAAATCTATCCATGACAGGAGGAAACTTACCTAACACAGTCAAACTCAAGAAGAAAAATGGAAGTGTGAATCCAGTAGGAACATACTTTACATTATTAATACAAAACGTTACCTACTACAATCAACACCACTGTATGACCACATGTGACAAGAAGGAAGAATATAGGGCTGGAGAGATGGCTCAGTGGTTAAGAGCACCGACTGTTCTTCCAGAGGTCCTGAGTTCAAATCCCAGCAACCACATGGTGACTCACAACCATCTGTAATGAGATCTGACACCCTCTTCTGGTGTGTCTAAAGACAGCTACAGTGTACTTACATATAATAATAAATAAGCCTTAAAAAAAAAAAGAAGGAAGAATATAAAAGAGTCAGGTATATTTGTGACACAGCAGTAAACAACACGTGAATAGATTTCCCTATACCATGAGATACAATAGGAAATATTACCACAGTTAATTTTTCAGAAAGGAACGTATCCACAGAGTTTGGAGCAGCACCCCAGTCAGGTATTCTATGGACGCACAGCTTAACAATTCCTAGTTTTAACAACACAGGATTTAACAACATTAGATATGAGAAACCCAATTTAATAGCAGCAAATATACCAGTGTTTGGCTGTAATTATAACCTTAGCAGCCTACCACCCACATACCACATCAAGGCCCCAGAAAGGACTACACAACGGTGGAAAACCCAGGGAATCAAACAAAGCAATGCAAGAACCATATGTCACTCAGGCTTACCCTATTATTTTAGCTACATATTACCACACCCCCAATACCAAGACTGCCAAATGTTAGACTGGACAGCACAGAAGCCAAAAGCAAGCCTATGCTGACAGACATAGATGACCAGGATAAGATCTTATACGTACCCATGTCACTACTACAAGACTGTCACAAATCAGACCACCCACACAATAATCCTTGCTTGGTAGACAGAGGATTCAGCATTACAACAGGCTATGCAGGTATTAATAAGACCAGCATAGGGCTCATGGCAGCACATTACCCACCAGGATGGTTAAATCCCCCACCTGGGCCTCTTCAGTCAAAGAAGCCCCATTTAGTACCAGACGCAACCTTATTGGTAGAAATAATATTGACCCCTTGAATCAGGAACATCCAGATTCCCATCTCACTATAAGCCTTTAAACCTCCTACGTTACAGTGTGGAGAAATAGACACCCTATCATATCAACGTGGCAGCGAAAATAAGATCGGCAGAAGACCCCTACAGGCACTGGCCACAGGAGCCTTCACGGTCAGAGCAATCTCGAGGCTCAATGGGAGGAGGAGCAGAAGCAGTAGTTACACCCGCCAAGGCAGAAATCTACAATACTCAGAAAATCAACAAGAAACCAGCCCAGGCACTCCACGCACTATCAAGAAGCATAGTTCACTCCACATCATGGCAAACACAATGGATTCAGAAGTGCACGTATCTAGGGAGCAGTATAAACAGGAATATAATAGAACAAGGCACCTGATGACCTAGAACCGTAACCTAGTTATGTGCCAAATATACAGAAGAAATCCAGCAGAAGTAGAGAGAGAATTGGATGCCCTTCTCACAACAGGACTAGGAAGAAGGAACCCAGACTTCCAAACATCATGAGATAACGAAAAAGGATCATATTTCACAGAAGACATATGTGAGACACACCTAATACAGGCATTCCTAGACAATGCATACCCAGGATATCACACTAAAGCCATACCACAGAAGCTAGGCAACGAATTTATAATACTGGTCGATCACTTCCTGTTATCAGTTAATACCACGAATAGCTCTCTCTATATATACCACTCGAAGACACCATTAAATTAGGAGCAAACACATGTGTCTACCTGCCAGACACAAAGATTCAACACACATCATTTGCAACGTCGAGATTAACAACCATAATACAAGGCCTGGGGATCTACAGCTTTATACTATGCACACCACACCAAACCCAGCCACATGCAGAAGGCTAGATGAGTAATTTTTGCATAGTTCTGAAGCATATTCTAATTTAACAGGCAGGTGTTAGCTGATGATGAAGTGCTCACAGGCCACAATACAGCACCCATGACTATACTGACCCTGGAGGAAAACCATTACTTTGACTCCGATGGTCCATTCAATTTTGAACTAGAACAAGGTCATCATAACAACTTCGTTCAAAAAATGAACGAGATCTTAGAAATCACGACATACAATGAAAAAACAAGTGGTATCATTAGACACCAAAATTAGGAAAGAAAGCATCACCTAGGGTAATACTCAGAGTGAAATACATAACTTGGTTGGCCTATTAGAAGCCAACACCATAATCGATAAAAATTGGAACAAGGAGATGGCCAAACGTGGCTTGTGCGATGCCGTCGGCAGACCAGCATGCCACGACTCTGTATGCACCTTGGTGCACTCGTGGGTTGAAGAAACATTCTGGGGGCCGGAGAGGTGGCTCAGCGGTTAAGAGCACTGCCTGCTCTTCCAAAGGTCCTGAGTTCAAATCCCAGCAACCACATGGTGGCTCACAGCCATCCATGATGGATTTTAAGCCCTCTTCTGGGGTGTTAAGTACAGCTACAGTGTACTTAACATATAATAATAAATACATCTTAAAAAAAAGAAAGAGAGAGAGAGAGAGAGAGAGAAAGAAAGAACGAAAGAAAGAACAAAAGAAAGAAAGAAAGAAAGAAAGAAAGAAAGAAAGAAAGAAAGAAAGAAAGAAAGAAAGAAAGATAGATAGATTCTGGTTCCTCATATTTCTGATCATCTTATCTATGCTTTGGTGTGTTTTAGAGACAACTATGGAACACATGCAGAAAGAGAAGGCCCTTGCTCAGGAGGTGAAGAGATGACTCTAGACTGACATGACCTCAGCAGCGTGGCCAAGAGCTAATGTATTTTTTCAGAAAAACCGTTCTTTGATAATGTGTCATCATTTGGAATTTTGTTTGATAGATTAACTGGAGATAAGCTATTTGAAGCAGGGAATTGCGTGCTGTGTTTAAGACCCTGTGCTAACGCTTTTTGAGGCCCGATGTGGATGACAAGACCCATGTGCACACCCTGGAAATGCGCTCAGACCCCTCAGGGCAACCCAAAGCTCACTGAGCAGCCTCACGGCCTGCTGCATTAGCAACTTCTTGTGTCACACATGTTTCAACATGTTGGAGCACGCACCTGACTCCACATAGAAAATATCGGAGGGAGATTGGTATGGTAATGACCCCACACAATCACACAACCTGGAACTCCTACAGGCTTACTGCCTGAGAATATTGAAACCGACATTAAAAGAATGCATCTTCCAATGCTATGCATACCGTACATGGAAAAGTTACCACAAAAATAGATTGAACACTGTAGATGAACCGCACTTTGCAAACCTTGTGGAGCCTTCGGAAATACCCAGACATGTAGATCTGGTTTCCCCAAGGCTCCCGGGGCTGGAATGTAAGGAACAAGATGTAAAGAAGCAATACCATGGATGAATGCAACCATGGAAACCAAGCCTAGAGTGTGTGTGCCAGGATAATCAGGTAAATGCCGGATAAAGTAATGTATGAACACCTTAATTATGATTGGCTAAAAGTAGCTTAAATACCCCGGTCCGGTCACCACAGTTCACTCACTCTCTGACTCCCAGAGTCCACCAGGGTGGCCGCCTCCGAACAAGACCAGACACCTGAGCTCCAGCGGAACCGTACCCTCTGCACCACCATCGGGCCAGACCGGAGGTTAGTGTGTGTATGAACGAATTCGATCCCATTTCACCACGTGTCTACTGTTACTTAGAAATAAATAAGCTTCTCTTAAGGTGCTTCTCAGCCATCCGAATTTCTTCAGGTGAAAATTCTTGCTTTAGCTCTGTACCCCATTTTTGATAGGGTTATTTGGTTCTTTGCGGTCTAACTTCTTGAGTTCTTTGTATATATTGGATATTAGCCCTCTGTTGGATGTGGGGTTGGTGAAGATCTTTTCCCAATTTATTGGTTGCCGTTTTGTCCTTCTGACAGTGTCCTTTACCTTACAGAAACTTTGTAATTTTATGAGATCCCATTTGTCGATTCTTGATCTTAGAGCATAAGCTATTGGTGTTCTGTTCAGGAACTTTCCCCCTGTGCCCATGTCCTCCAGGGTCTTCCCCAGTTTCTTTTCTATTGGTTTCAGTGTGTCTGGTTTTATGTGGAGATCCTTGATCCACTTGGAGTTGATCTTAGTGCAAGGAGATAAGAGTGGGTCAATTCACATTCTTCTGCATGTTGACTTCCAGTTGAACCAGCACCATTTGTTGAAAAGGCTATCTTTTTTCCACTGGATGGTTGTGGCTCCTTTATCAAAGATCAAGTGACCATAACTCTGTGGGTTCATTTCTCAGTCTTCAATTCTATTCCATTGATCTATTTGCCTGTCGCTGTACCAATACCATGCAGTTTTTAACACGATTGCTCTGTAGTACTGCTTAAGGTCAGGGATATTGATTCCCCCAGAAGTACTTTTATTGTTGAGCTGTTCAACATCATTAGTTATCAGGGAAATGCAAATCAAAACAACCCTGAGGTTCCACCTCACAACAGTCAGAATGGCTAAGATTAAAAACTCAAGAGAGTGCTGGTGAGGATGTGGAGAAAGAGGAATACTCCTCCACTGTTGGTGGGATTGCAAGATGTTACAACTGCTCTGGAAATCAGTCTGGTGGTTTCTCAGAAAATTGGGCATGTCACTTCCAGAGGACCCTGGCATACCACTCCTGGGCATATACCCAGAGGATTCCCCTGCATACAATAAAGACACATGCTCCACAATGTCATAGCAGCCTTGTTTATAATAGCCAGAAATTGGAAAGAGCCCAGAGTCCCTCAAAGGAGGAATGGATACAGAAAATGTGGTATATTTATACAATGGAATACTACTCAGCAATTCATGCAATTTGTACGCAAATGGTTGGAGCTGGAAAATATCATCCTAAGTGAGCTAACCCAATCACAAAAGAGTACACATGAAATGCAATCATTGATAAGTGGATATTAATGAGCCCAGAAGCTCTGAATACTCAAGGTACAATTAGCAAATCAAAAGATTCCCAAGAAGAAGGAATGAGAGGACACTGGTCCAGAAAAGACTGGATCCAGTTTTGTAGGAGAGTACCAGAATAGAGAAAGGGTTGGGGGTGATTGGGGAATGGGCAGGAGGGAAGAGAACTTATGGGACATATGGTGAGGGGGGAAATTTGTTTGGAATGTAAACAAAGAATATAGAAAATAATTTTTTTTGTTTTTTGTTTTTTGTTTTTTGTTTTTTGTTTTTTGTTTTTTGTTTTTCGAGACAGGGTTTCTCTGTGTAGCCCTGGCTGTCCTGGAACTCACTCTGTAGACCAGGCTGGCCTCGAACTCAGAAATCCGCCTGCCTCTGCCTCCCAAGTGCTGGGATTACAGGCGTGCGCCACCACGCCCGGTTAGAAAATGAATTTTTAAAAAAAGAAAGAAGCAAGCATAACCTGACCTCCCAGTCCAAGGCTCCCTTCTCACCTCTGTCCTGAATCCTGATTCGCAACACAAACCCAGGGCTTCAGGCATGTGAGGCAAGCATTATCCATCGCCAGACCCTTTGGGGATTTTAAAATTACCTCTTTCTCTCCCTCCCTCCCTTCCCCCCTCCCTCCCTCCCTCCCTCCCTTCCCCCCTCCCTCCCTCCCTCCCTCCCTTCCTCCCTCCTGTCTTTCTTTCTTTCTTTCTTTCTTTCTTTCTTTCTTTCTTTCTTTCTTTCTTTCTTTCCTTTCGTTTTTCAGAGAAAGGGTTTCTCTGTATAGCCCTTGCTGTCCTGGAACTCACTCCGTAGACCATGCTGGCCTCGAACTCAGAAATCCACCTGCCTCTGCCTCTCGAGTGCTGGGATTAAAAGGCATGCACCATCACTGCCCAGCTTACATTTCTTTCTTTACGGAAGAGGGAGGATAAGGGAGTTGTCGGAGGACAACTTTTGGGAGCAGATTCTGTGCTTTTACCATGTGGATTCCAAGGACTGAACTCAGGTCATGAGGCTGAGTGTGCGTTTTGTAAGCACTATAATAAATGCGTTTTATTAAGTGGTTTCTGGTTGATCTTCCAAATAGAACTATTGTCAGATCCGAGCTCCTCAACCGGCAGACCCTTAGCTGCTTTGAAATGTTTCGGAAAGCAAGTCTTCAGATGCTCTAAGCAATTCCAAATGAAGTAAAGAACAAGTGGTAAAGTTATCTGGAAACTCCTGAAATGGAAAGTCTGAGCTCACTTTTAAAAGTAACAACAAGAAGGGAGGGTGAATCGTTCTTCGACTTCCCAGGGAGAGAAGAGTTCTGACCCCCACGGGGTCTTCAGCCTTGTTCATCTGCTTACCGAACAGCCCTGAGGCAAAAGCCAGCGCTGGGCTCTCCTGTTCCCGTGAGTCTCTCCCATCATTTAAGGAGGAAACACTGCTGTGAAAACCACGTGGCTCCTGCTCCACGAGCAAATTCAAAGCTGTACAAAAAATAGCCAGGGCTTGTAACGCTTTCTGTTCTTCCCATTCCCTCTGCAGCGAGGGCGGGCAGGATGAACAAAGTCATGTCTAGGCAGAGCCCCAGTTAGTTATATGTGAACTGCTTAACTCAACTGCCCGAGCCAGACCCAGAAACACTTCCACATTATTATAAAGAATGCCACAAAGCACATGCTTGGCAGCCCTGGAGACACCCTTAACTCTTAACACGTCCAGGCTTCAACAAACAAAACACCATTTGCTAACGTCACATACAGAAAGAAGCAAGAGGTGTGTGCGACATTGTCCCTGTTCTGTGGGCTCAAGGTGTCACAGACCAGAGGTTGGAGGCATCCATTCCAGGATGCAGGCTCGACATCACCGCTCCTAATACAGTGTTTAAGATTTCAGAGCATTTCCACAAAGTTTGTATCTGCTAAGTAGGATCTTGGTCTTGGTGGGAAAATGATTTAACACAATACAGAAAGTTGTTTTTAAGTTTAAAAAACCACATTAAATAGGAAAATTTCTCTCTTCCCTTCCCCTCCCCTACCTCTCTCCCTCTCCCCCCCCTCTCCCTCTTCCTCCCTCTTCCTCCCCGCCCCCATCTCTCACTGTGCTAGAACATTCTTAGTGTAGCTAGCTCACAAAGTGTGCCTCTAACCTGCTGAGGAGGGACCGCTGAGGGAATTTCATCTCGTGGAGTGTTTCTGTTGCTTTTCTTGGTTGGAGAGATTGACAGTGACAGTGGTACTTTGGTAGGTTTTGTTCGGAATTACTTGTGGGTTTGTTTGTTTTGTTGTTTTAGAGAGAAAAGGGATGGTTAAAGGACAGTTGGCAAGTGTAGCCAAAGACTGCCCGGCGCAGCCCAGAGTGAGTGCCGCGGCCGCTGCTCTGGCGAGCTCGCTGGGACGGAGTCAAGGTCTCCAGGAGGCAGCAGAGGCGGGATCTGGGGGTCTGAACAGGTTCCTGACGCGAGGGCTTCGCACAGTCGCTTCTTTTGCGCGGTCACTCTTCTCGCGAATCGAGGAGCCACAGAGCTGTCAGGAGCCAGATTGGATTCCTGGGAATTGTCTGTGTTCCAAAACCTCATTATCGCAAACTTTTCCATTTGATGCTAAATATAGAGCGTTATATAAACACGATATATTATAGGTCAAATCCTGTACCATGAGTGCTAAGAGGCCATCCAATTTAGAGTGAGTGGGGGAGATTGTATTAGAAATTTACAGGACCAATCGTATGTGACTGTGATTGGAGAAAACAAAGTCAGTTCCCAGGCTGGTCACTGTTCAGTGTGTCTCACTTGTCAATAGATAGTCCCAGGGCTCTTCAAAGAATGACTTGAAGTGACATGTGATCAATCGTATCCTTTCCACCCCACTGCTCTCAGTACATGGCCTCACTCTGTGTCCCTTAGGTGTGGGTCACAGTTGATCGGCGATGTGTTCAGAGGATATTTATAGCACACCATCCCGTAGCATCGTCAGTGAGTTGAGCCTTGTCTCTTGAACCTCACTGTAAGGCCTTCGAGAGACTATAGCCAGCGTTACCCTGCACGTGCTGTGGGCTGCCAGGGATAGAGAAAACCCTTAAGGAAAGCTACCAGGAGAGGGAAAGGAGCGGAGCGTGCTGGCTCACACCCGAAATCCCAGCCCTGGGGAGGCAGAGGAAGGCAGAGCTCTGTGAGATCGAGGCCAGCCTGGCCTACACAGCCAGTCCAAGACAGAACATTAGGACAGAGTAACCCTGTCTCAAAAAAAAAAAAATCACAGATAAATATAGACAAACAAACAAATATTTTTTAAAAAGAAAATCAAAAGGAAGGAAGGAACAGGAAGGAACAGGGAGGAAAGCTGTGGCGGCCCAGATGCGCTGTGGGGTATCTCACAGACCGTGAGGGCGTACCCACTCTTGCTGTCTTATGCTGTCTTTCATTTACTGTGTGCTATTGGAGTGTGCTTACTGATTGTGAGCATATCTCCTGTGGAGAACTAGTAAATAACTTTGCTCATTTTTTAAAAAATACTTTCTCTCTCTCTCTCTCTCTCTCTCTCTCTCTCTCTCTCTCTTAAAAAAGATGTCTTTATTTATTATATGTAAGTACACTATAGCTGTCTTCAGACACTCCATAAGAGGGTGTCAGATCTTGTTACAGATGGTTGTGAGCCACCATGTGGGTGCTGGGATTTGAACTCAGGACCTTAGGAAGAGCAGTCGGTGCTCTTAATCTCTTACCTACCTCTCCAGCCCCAACTTTGCTCATTTTTAACTTGCCTTTTTTTACTATTGACTTGTAAGAGTTCTTCATATGGTGTGGTATGGATAAGGCAAGGCATAACAGATTCAAACATTCTCTTTAGGATGCATTTGTGACAGACAGGAATGCACCAGTGTTGATGGTTACCCAAAATACAGGTACAAGCTGAAACTTTTCTCAGCAAAAATAGGAGACAATAGTTACCTATGGAGGCTCTTGACGCGGCAGATTGAAGAATAAATGTGACGGTAACTGTTTTCAGTGCTGGAGATCAAGCCAAAGGCCTTGTGCTTCATAGGCAAGTAAGCACTTGTTCTAGCACAGAGCTACATACATCTCAGTTATGTTCATTTTTAAGACAATTAAACCATCAAAGTTAGATGTCTTGGGGTTTCTGTTCTTTTGGGGGGTTCTATTCCAAGCAACAGGTTCTACTGTTGTTATAAAACACTATGAGCAAAAGTAACTTGGGGAGAAAGGGTTTACGATTTCAGTTGAGTGTTCTCAGGTTACAGTCCTTCACTGGGGAAATCAAGGCAGAAATTAGACACAAGGACTGATGGAGAGACCGTGAAGGCAGACTGCTTCCTGGCTTGCTCAAGCTGCCTTCTTATACCCTTCCAGACATAATCCAGAGGAGGAACCACCCTTATGGGATGGACGCACCTGCATCAATCATCAGTCACCAATCATCAATCATCAATTCATCAATCAAGAAAACCACTGGCTTACCCATAGGCCAACAAGGGAGTATTTTTCTCAATTGACGTCCCTTCTTCCAAAATGGCTCTAGCACGTATGAAGATGATGTAAAACAGTAGCCATCACCGTAGATAATCAGACTGAGGAAACCCTGAATTGCCTGTGTTGCTAGACGCTGTGACAAAGATGCTTTTACAAAAAGTAAACACAAAATCATGATGTCTCAAGCACGTTAAGGTCAAGATTAAAGGACAAAAGAACAACGAATAAAGTGGCAATTTATTTGTGTGCACCAGTGTCTGGCTCTTAAACTTTGAGTGTGAAGTGTCCCCTGGGCTCTTTGCAGGCCCTGGTTGTAGAGCTTTCTGACATGGATTCTCTCTGGCAGATACAAGCTATGGCTGTGTGCCATCAGCAGTGGCGCTCTGAGAGGTCTAGTCGAGTCCAGCTCCAGCCTGACATTTCCATTCTCTGATCCTCCTGAGCTGAGCAAGTCCCAAGCTCCCATCGGAGTAAACGGCCTCACTCCAAGCTCTGTGCCCCCCCCTTGCCACGATGGACCGCATCCTCTCAAGTGTCCCCCAAAGTGTCCTCTTACGCATCTTTAGCCAAAGTAAGTCTTTCCCTTAAGAAGTTCCTGTGAGGCATTCTGTCACAGAGAGAGGTCAGCAGCAAAGTTTCTTTTTCAGAGAAGGAAATTAGCCTTGGGTCACTCAAGGAACTTTCAGCCTTGAAGGGTAAGGGTTCGTATTTCAAGAGAAATTTGCTTTAAAAAAAAAAAAAAAAGAACTGTTCTTTCTAGCAAAAATTCCTATGTGGAGTGATTTGTAAACAGCAGAGACTTCTGTTTTATGGTGCTCCATGTGCATCATATGATTTGCCCCTGTTCAACCTTCACAACCACTTCTCCCAGCTAGTGTGTGTGTGTGTGTGTGTGTGTGTGTGTGTGAGTGTGTGTGAGTGTGTGTGTGTGTGTGTGAGTGTGTGTGTGTGTGTGTGTGTGTGTGTGTGTGTGTGTGTTCCTTTTAAAAATCTAGAGTCAGAGAGTCAATATCTGGGAGAAAAAAATGGAACATATGTCTTGATGAGTCTAGCTTATTTAATTTAACATGATGATATCTGAGTCCATCCGTTTTCCTCCAAATGCTGTGATTTCATTCCTTATAGCTGGGTAGAGCATCTCTGTGCACATACTTCGTTTTCTTTATCCATCCTCTCTTGGTGGGATCCTGTAATGGGGCAATTGTCGGCAATGCTGCTGCCCTGGAGATGTCTGTGTTGCATGCTTTGGGTGTATGCCCAGGAGTGGCATTGCTGGGTCACATGCTGGTTCTGGTTTGAGGTTTTTGAACAAAGGAAATGTATTGCTAACAATTCTGGGGGCTGGGAAGTATAATGTCAAGATATTGGCAGATTGGTGTCTACTGAAGACCAACTTCTTGGTTAGAAGATGCCACTGTTTTTTGGGAGGAATATACAAAGGACACACCAGCATCTTGGACACATTACATGGTGGGGTGTGTTCACCCAGTCCCAACTGTCTCTTCCAAAGCCACTAGTTCTGCTCTTGAATGTATCTGCTTCATGATGTAATCACCTCCCCTACTCTCTTCTACCATCGTGTTAGGTATTTCAATATTTGCAATGGCAGAAGTAGAGGGAGAGCGACCTGCAGGCATCCGGATGAGAGCAGTTACCAACTGATTACTGAACAGTAACGGCATCTCCACTAGCTATTCCGATGGCAAGAGAAAGACTGGCAAATACAGTCTGCCTTTCATGAAGTGGCTCTCTCTTTCCAGTATCTGACATTACCATCCATCGAGGCAAAGAAAAGATTTATCAACTATACTATAGCCATGCTTTTGACACAGCAAAGCCACTATCCAGAGCCCTGTCACCCAGGACTGTCTTCCATTCAGTCCCATCTAGAAATCAGCCCCAGGGCATACCTGCCACAGCCCTGAGCACTCTGACCCTCCTGCTCTCTAATAACACCCACCTGGAGTGGACTTGGCCCCCTCATCCAGGACCTGTGCCTGGCTCTGTACGCCAGGTCTGCCATCCATGCCGCCGGCACCAGGAGACAGTCACCAGGCTCTGCGCCCTCCAGCTGAGCCCTGCGGTGCGGCCACTGTGAATGTTTCTGGTGTCTTCTCCCGTCCACACTTTCCCAAACTTTGACATCTCCTGTGTAAAGAAACTCCCACCGGGTCCTCCTCATTTGGAGGCACCATCTGTTTACTCTTGGGACTTCTCTTGACATGAATCCCCACAGTGCCCAAAATGTTAGTTGGTGCCAAACAGATAATTGTTACGTGGCTAATAAGTGGGAAACCGAGGAGCCTGTGCCGCGCATCACCTTGTTCCCCGTGACAGCGACTAGGGCGGGCGAGACAAAGCCCAGGCAGGAGGTATCTCTTCCCGCTGTGTCTAGCACATACATTGATTTTATTTGGAAAACCAAAAAACAAGTAACTGTCTCATTGCATGATAAATCTGATTTATTGTATCGTCATAGTAATTAAGTTATTGTTTTCTATGTACCAAAAAAGGTATGTAAGTGTGGAGACCAAGGATAATTTTGGGTTTTGCCCAGTCGTTCAGTATCGGCAGGATGGGAAGAGTGTGTGCCTAATACCACGGCAAAAGACAAACGCTGGGTTTTTCCTCGGTTCAAAAGCCTCACGCTATTTTCCGAAATTAGTCTCTTGGTTGTCGCCCACGTTTCCATCTGCGCCAGTTGTCACACTGGACGCTTCTGATCACAGCACAGGCCGTGAGGCCAGGGTGCAGAAAAGGCCTGAGGTGCTCTGACCTGCCTTTCAAGGCTGCTCTGCCTGGGTTCACTTTGATTGTTTTAAAGCCTACTTTGATTTGTTTATGGTGTGTGTGTGTGTGTGTGTGTGTGTGTGTGTGTGTGTACAGACCATTTGGAAGAAAAAGGAGTTTGGGCTGCCCTGGGCTGGGGTGCAACACTGCTGTAGGTGCCTCCTACAATCCTTAACTCCCCATTCAACCTTTAGTGCTAAGGGTGTGAGATGGAGCCAAGCCCTGACACCCAGACCTATTCTAGGTAGTTCATGGGCCCAGGGGAAACCTAATACTACTGTTCTGCTAAAGAGCACACCAGTACAAAGATTCCTTGTGACATTCTGCTGTAACTACAGTCAGTGCCTGGTCCAGTCATCAGTAAAGAAGCTTCCTCCTGAATCAGATGAGAACTTCCACAGAGAACCATGACTGGACAGTGTGCAGAGAAAGACAGGCTTTGAACCGCTCAGTCCTAGATGGTCTTTGTCAAACCCTACCCGGAGGGAGCCTTAGGGCTCAGGGGTCTATGCAGAAGAGGACGTGGAAAGACTGTAAGAGTCCGCGGTGATGGAGGATGCCAAGGAAACTGTCTTCCGGACGCAGCATCCCGGATGCACAGAGGAACTCACAGAGACTGTGGCAGCAGGCGCAAGACCTGCATAGGTTTAAGCCAGACAGGGCCCCTACACTGAGATCAAACACAGCTTTCCACCCCAACGAAGAAACTGTCTATAACTGATACCCTCTGGCAAAGGAGAAAACTCAGTTTTCTCCACTGAAATGTCGCTGGGTATATCAACCATGCTCCAGGCCAGGCCCCAGGCCTAGAAGTGGTTGGCCAACACAAAGTGAACTCGGTGGTATTTCTGTGGACTTTTTGATTAGTTTTGCTTTGTTGTAGCCTTTTTTTCCCTTGTGGGTCTTTTGCTTATATATTTTGATTTTTGTTTTGTGAGGTTTTGTGTTTTATTTTTTAAGAGAAAGAAAGAAAGAAAGAAAGAAAGAAAGAAAGAAGGAAGGAAGGAAGGAAGGAAGGAAGGAAGAAAGAAAGAAGATAAATTTGGATGGGTAGGGAGGGGGGAAATCTGAAGAAGTAGGGGGAGGGGCAGATGATGAAAATGTATTTTATACATTTATAATTAAAAAGAAAAATAATGATTAGAGAAATAAGTGGTGCATAGGAAGGAAGGAAAGAAGGAAGGAAGGAAGGAAGGAAGGAAGGAAGGAAGGAAGGAGGGAGGGACAGAGGGAGGGAGGGAAGGAGGGAGGGAAGAGTGATCCTTTGAGACTCTGCTGGCCAAGGAATTTTATTAGACATCTGTGGTTCTGGGTGAAGAGCAAAGGCTTAGGCCCTAGTGGCATCTCATCCTAACATGGAAAAGAAGGTAAAACTGCAGGCTGACTGCCCTGGGCAGGGGCTGAGGCTTCGGGCTTCCAGAGACGCCTGTGGAGTGCTTGTGGGTTCTGAGGTTCTGACTGAGCCTCTCTGCAGTTGTCTGCAGGTCTCAGGAGGTGTGGCCGCTATCATGGGGCTTGGCGTGATCTCTGTGCTGCCTACCTGAGGAGTATTTTGGAAAAGTTGTTTTCAAATGACTGCCCAAACTTGTCGTGGCTTGTCCAAAGACCATCACACAACTGTCTCCAGGGTGCTTTCATCTGGTAGACGGTTTGATGAGGCCTGAGCTCTGAGGACAAACAGCAGACTAGGAGTTTGCAGAGCCACACAGTATCTGTTAGAATGTGTTTATCATCGCTTCTCGGCCTTTTGGCTAAGATCAAGTGTAGAATGTGTTTATCAAGAGACAACACCACTCTTAATCAATTCTCAATGACGGCCAAACAGAAGTTCAGTCATGATTGTCTTGTATGTTTGCTTTCCCGTGATCAGAGACAGGGAGTCCTCTAGTGTGCTTGGATTTCTGATTTCAAGGCAATTGAATGAATTGTTGATAAGTCCATTTAGCGAGAACGTTGGAAAGTGAAGGGCTATTCAGCAGTCAGGATGTGTTGGGGGAGGGGAGAATGTCATGTTCCATTGCAGGCCTAGCCTAGGGTGGACACTGACCCTGGGGGTTCCAGAGAAACGAAGGTCACAGTCAATGGGATACATGGTCTGACCTCTCCAGTTCTTGTTACTCCTTTGAGTAACTCATAAGAAAAGAACCCCCACACCAGATGGGAACATGAGAGAACTAGACAAATACCTCGGCGAATTAGAATACATCTTAGGGATCCTCTAAGAAAAGTCAGGGAGGAGGAAAGTGGGAAATCGTAATCGGTTTAGTGGGGGAACTCATTTCAAACTGTGCTATAGCTATCCCTAAGGAATGAGGGCACAGAGACGTGGAGCCCCAACTATATACATCTAGAGGTATAAATGTCTGAAAACTGACTCCGAGGAACACAGGAAGGACCCATAGCTGTGGATAGAGGGCTCAGTGTGGACGTCTATACCAGGAACCCTCAAAGTGTATGACCCTCAGAGGCCCGCTACCTGAGGGGTTAGAGATGGCAAAGCTATCTGGGGAGCGGGTCAAATTTTAGGGCCCAGCACGGAGGCTGGCTGGCCTCAAGCTTCCCTTGGGCCTCCCAAGTCCACGGTCCTCCAACTGAAGTGCAGCCGTCAGAAGGAGGAGCAGAAATAGCGGCGGGGAGGGTGGAGTCGGCTTGCTCTGAGGGGCGTTTTGTCTGGTGGTTCTGTGACTAAAGATAATCTTTGTTTATCTTGTGTGTTTAACTTGTGTCTTGTAATCTAGCAAGCTAGGGAGAAAATGTGGACTTACAAGTGAGTTAGTGAATGATCCCGTCGATAGGGTGTAATTTGCAGGCCAGGGACAGGCTGGAGGAACAGGGCCGGCAGTTAGGATAGAATGCACTTTTTTCTGCGCTCTTCGAGCCCACAGAAGGATAACTTGAAAGTGCTGACTGCGCAGAGCTTTTGCTACAGACTCAGCTGCTCGGCTCACAGAAACAACTGTGCTGGAAACACAGGGCTGGTTTTTTGTTGTTTGTTTGGTTTTTTTTCCCTCCTTTCTCAACACTCTAAATTCTTGCATAGTTAGATAATACCATAAAACTAAAATCCTTCCAGAGTGCTCCAAAGCTGCAGTAAATGAAAGACTTTAAACCTGTCAATCAGTCATCAGACCGTGATTAAGGCAGCTCTGATACCATGTCAGGCGTTACACCAGAGGCTGGGTGACCAGAGGGCTGGGACGAGCGGGGCTTCATGTCTGGGTCCTTAAGGATAAAAGACCAACAAGATGGCTCAGTGGGTAAAGCACTTGCACAGGAAAGTCCATTGACCTTATTTAGGAGGAGGAGGGAGGGTGAGGGGGTGCGGGGGAGGACATCTGCCACCACCAGGCTTCAGGATCTGAGTGCAATCATTGGGGATCCACACAGCGGAGAGACCAGGCTGCAGTAAGAACTTGTTGCCTGACCTCCACGCCCGCGTCTTGGCATGCGCGCACTCCCATGATGCCCCAGTACGCCGCACCCTACCCCTGCACACACAAGCCAAATACAGGCAATTTCAAACGAAATACGTAGATAGAAAGAAGAGGAAAGGGAAGGGGAAAATGGGGGGACGGGGGACTAAAAGGTTCAGGCCTGGGATTTAGCTCAACTGGTAGAGTACTTGAGTAGCACGCGTGGAACCCTGGGTTCCGTCCCCAGCTCTGCATAAAGCACATGCATGTAATCTCAGAGGCCACCCTCCACTATTACTGAGACCAGCCTGGGTTACAGGCTGAGACCATGCTTCAAAACAACAACGAAGGAAAGATGGGAGCAAATGAAGCACAGAAAAATTGCAGGAAGGAGCCGGCTCGGCCGGCCAGCCGAGTCCGGGCAGAGAGTTCCTCCCTGCGCTGGCTCCTCCTTGAGCTCTGGCTATAGGCTCAGCTCAATAGTGTTGAAGTGGCGCCAACAGCCAGTTAGCAAAGCAGCGGGGCAGCAAATTGATTATACAGTTAGCTGTGGAAAAACCGAATTTCTTTATTAAGGGAAAATGAAATCCGGTTAATTGATGCTGCCACAGACCCCTCCCCCCACCACCACCACGTGCCACTTACTCCACTGGCTCACTTCGCTGTGAAGCTGAAACATGGCCAAAACCCGACAGAAGCTTTACTCATATAAAAATAAGGCAGGTTTTGAGCCGCTCCCTCCCCCCCCCCTTTGCATGATGATTTTTCCAGCTACAATTACTGTAACTCACTCATTATAGAGGATAACATGGCAGGCAAACAGGCAAGGGGGAACGTGTGGTAAGACAGTTGGCAGGATGTGAATTGGGAGTCGTTGCCATCTAATTTTCAGCAGTATTTATAGAGAGCGCCCATAATACAGCATTCAGCATCTCACAGAAAACCTCTTAAGTAGTAGAAACATTTACTGAAGTCATTAGTGCAGAGCTCGTGGACACCAATAAGGGAAAAAATTAATAAGGCCTCTAACTCCAAATTTAAAAGGCAGGGTCCAGGTGGGTACATCATCTTCGTGTGATCTCCGATTATAAAACCTCACGCCAGGTTTTCCTCCAGACTCAAAGATGGCACTGATAATTCACACAGTCAAAGATGATCACTGTATACATGGTTTTCCTTTCTAATTCCAAACACAGCTCCGGGATCTGAGTGCTTGCCAGACTCTTCGTTTGGGATCACTGGGAATTCCCAAATAGTTATAAGACATGATACGGAAAGAGTCTGTATGCCCTTTCTCCAGGTTCCGTGAAGGCAACGTCCTGTGAGGTTATAGTACAGATATCACCACCAGGAAGTGTGCATCGGTAAAAATCTAGCAGGCTCTTATGTGCTTGTATGTGTGCAATTTCATAACGTGTATGTGTTCATGTCAGCGTCATCACTCAAGATACATCCCAATTCCATGTAAAGACCACTCCTGCTACTTACTCTCCTAAAGCCCAGCCACGCCCCTAGGCCACTAATATATTTCCATCTCTGAATGTGGTCGTTTCAAGGATGTTATAGTAAGTGGAGCCGTACATCTCAAGACTGACTCTTCATTTACTATCACTTCACTGAGATTCATCAAAGTTGTTGTGTATATTGGTAATTTATTCCTTTTCTTTTCTTTTTCTTTTTCTTCTTTTAATTTAATTTTGTTTTTTTTTTATTTTATTTTCTATATTCTTTGTTTACATTCCAAAGGCTTTCCCTTTTCCCAGTTCCCCCCTCACCATGTGTCCCATAAATCCTCCCCCCCCCCCCGGCACACACACACACACACACACACACACACTCCCCAATCACCCCTCAACCCTTTCTCTGTTCTGGTACTCTCCTGCAAGATTGGAACCAGTCTTTTCTGGACCAGTGTCCTCTCATTCCTTCTTCTTGGGAATCTTTTGATTTGCTAATTGTGCCTTGAGTATTCAGAGCTTCTGGGCTCATTAATATCCACTTATCAGTGATTGCATTTCATGTGTATTCTTTTGTGATTAGGTTAACTCACTTAGGATGATATTTTCCAGCTCCAACCATTTGCCTACAAATTGCATGAATTCATTATTTTTAATTGCTGAGTAGTATTCCATTGTATAAATATACCACATTTTCTGTATCCATTCCTCCTTTGAGGAACATCTGGGCTCCTTCCAGCTTCTGGCTATTATAAACAAGGCTGCTATGAACATAGTGGAGCATGTGTCTTTATTGCATGCTGGGGAATCCTCTGGGTATATGCCCAGGAGTGGTATGACAGGTCCTTTTCATTGCTGAATAATATTCCATGCATGGATGGATTATTTGTTTAATCACTTATCTATTAAAGGAACTGTGGGTTGTCTGCCAAATTTCAATCATTAGAAGTAAAATTATTGTAAAAATTTGTATTCAGGTTTCGTGTAAACATCAATTTTCATTTCTTTGAGATGAATGCCCAGAACAATTATCATGTGTTGTGTGTGTATACACTATGGTGGTTTGAGTAAGACATGTCCTTCACAGGATTCAGATATTCGAACATTTGGTTCTGAGTTGGTGGTACTCTTTGGGAAGTTAAGAAATATTCAGGAAGTGAATCCTTTCTGGAGGAAGTATGTCACTGGGGGATAGCCTTGCAGAGTTGATAGCCTCGCTTCACTTCCGGCTGGCACCCTAGACTTCCTGTGTGTCTCTCCACTTCCTGCTCCAGCAAGCCGCTCATCCCGCGCTGAGATTACGGACGCCTTCTCTGGAACAGTAAGCCGGAATGAGCTCTTCTTTGTGCGAGTTGCCTTGGTCGTCGTTGTTAACACAGTGACAGTGAAGTAACTGACGCAGCAATGTAATTTGCGTGATCGCTTTCTTAGGCAAGAGGCATCTTATTTGGGACCTGTGAGACGGCGTAGTGTTTAAGAGCTTGCTCTGAGAGCCTGAACTGGGGTCCATGTTTGGATCTTTCACTCTAGCTTTCATGGGTTCAGCACCTTGTTGTGGGCCCCAGGCACGAGCACACACACACACACACACACACACACACACACACACACTACAGTGCCAGGCACTGCGCCAAAGAAAGCAAAGCAAAGACTGTATCACAATAGAGTGAATCAGCACAATTGTCCAACACGTACGGACCTGGGGATCAGCAGGAAATATATTGGGTACCTAAATGTTCTGAGAACCACACTAAAAACGGCCCACCGTAAGAAGGGATAGGACTAGCTATCTGGCAGCGTCCAGTCTCTGGCTATGTTCTGTGTAGCAGTTTCTCCTCCTCTCCGTTGAAGGCAGTTCAGAGTGGCATGTGACAGTCCCTGTGCCTGCTTAGAGCAGCCACTCAGTGAATAATGTGAAGCATGGTTTAAGTTCCTCCCTTCCCAGCGCACTGGCCCTGTCCGCAGGGACTCCTTCTTAGTGACTCTGCTGCTAAAGGACTCACTGTGGCAGCCACTGCACGAGTCACCGCCCTAAGTAGCAGCAGCATGAGTGGGGCAGATGCCCGGGGACCTGAGGTGACAGGATCGAAGGGCAAAGACGACAGGGAAAGGTTAATTTATGAAGTAGGCAGAGGCAGAGGCAGGGGCGACCGATGGAGCTGGAGAGCTGACTCGGCGGTGAGGAGGAGGACTTGGTGTTCTTCCGGAGGACCCCAGTTCAGTTCCTAATATTCATACTTGCCTGTAACTCTGGCTTGAAGGGGTCTGACACCCTTATCTGGCTTCAAAGGACGCCCACACACATGTAACACATTCAAGCACATACACAGACACAAAAGCAAATCATTTTTTTTTAACCAAGCCTAGCGTGGTGCTCCGCATCTTTGATTCCAGCACTCAGGAGGCAGAACTAGACAGACTTCGAGGCTAGCCTAGGCTACAAAGCAAGTTTCAAGACAGACAGGACTAAACATAGAAACCCTGTCTTGGAAAACTGAAGGAAAATGAAAGCCAATGTGGTGACTCTTGCCTACAACCTCAACACTAAGACTAAGGAAGGAGGATTGCTCTAAACCCAAGGCTAGTCGGGGCCGCCCAGTAGATCAGCCGGAACAGCATGAGACTGCGGGTGGGGGTGGGGGTGGGGTGGGGTGCGCAAACACACTCTGCATTTTAAATTTCAGAGGAACATCTGTGTGTGGCGGCACAGGCTTATCGTCACAGCACTTACGATGATAGGAGACTGCTAAGACTCAGACCAGCTTGGGTGAGACTATCCCCTCCCCCCTTCTCTCTCATACACACCCCTAAGAAATAAAACCTGGTGTGGTGGTCCATGCCTATAACTCAGCAGCTGGGAGGTGGAGGCAGGAGATGGAGCAGAAATGGAGAGAAAGGCTAATCAGTGATTGCTCCATCTTGAGACCCAGGCCGTGAGAGACAGCCCACCCCGGACACAATTAGTGATATTCTGCAATACTCGGCAGACAGGTGCCTCAGGTGACTGTCATCTGAGAGCTGAAGCCTCTCAACTAATAGAAATGGAGCCCCACAGCCAAACACTGGGCAGAGCTTGGGGAGTCCTGTGAAAGACAGGGGGAAAGGCGTGAAGGAGCCAGAGAGGTCAAAGACACCACAGGACAACCTACAGAAGCAACCGCCCCCAGAGACCGATCTATCCACCAGAGAGCATGCATGAGACAGAGCTAGGCCCTCTGCACATGCGTAATACAGATGGGACCCTCGCAGCAGGAGCGGAACCTGTCTGCGACCGCATTGCCTGCCATGGATCCCTTCCCAATTGAGCTGCCCCCATAGGCGATGTGCCCAGTCCTACTGCAACTTGACGTGGATACGCCAGGGCAGACTGATATCTATGGGACTGGCCCCTATTCTTAGAGAAAGGGCAGACGGGAGGATTGGAGGGAGCTGGGAGAAGAGGGAGGGGCTGGGAGGAAAGAGGGAGGGGCTGGGATGAGAGAGGAGAGAGGGAGGGGAAGCTGTGATCAGGATGTAAAGTACATAAATTAATTAATTTAAAAAAAATCTGTGAAGAAATAGAAGTTTGATTGCACAGACAGGCCTGTGCATAAACAGGGTTGCGCAGAGCAGACTAGGGGCAGAATCAGTTGAAAGACACAGGACTGAGGGAAGCAACAGACTCCTCCAAGAGCCCAGCTGATAAAGAGGGAATTCCCTGGAGCTGCTCAGACTTGAACAGAACCTTGGAATAATAGCATACCAAACCCCGAATGGAAAGCACTGGGTGAGCCTTCCAGGCACCAGGGGCATCCACAGGAGCAGGAGGCACTGCTGTGGGCATGCGCAGGCTGTTGTGGGCATGCGCAGGATGGATTCAAAGTGTTAGAAGATTTCGCCAGAGGCAAAGTGCTGTGTCCATTAAACATTACAGAAAAGACACACACACACACACACACACACACACACACACACACACACACACACATCATGCGGAAACCACCTTTGCCTAAAGATGACAACTCTAAGTTGCAGGCTAAATAAAATAACACTGTGGCTGTTATAGTTTAAAGTGTTTTTGAAAAAAAGCCTGAGCATCTTATATGTACCATTTTTTTGTTGTTGTTAGCAAAAAGAATTGTCAGGGTGAAGTAGGTAACTCAGTTGTAGAGTGTTTGTTAACTGTGTACAGTGAATGCTGCACCACAGACAAGATGATGGGCGAGCTACAGAGATGGCCCAGCTGATAAGAGTGCACTGCACTTCCAGAGGATGGAGTTTGGTTCCTACACCGGGAAGCTCCCGATCCCCTGTAACTCCAGCTCCTGGGAATCTTGCCTCCACCACAAACACTCAGCCACACAGAAACATGAATAAGAGAAAGAGAGCATACATATATGTATTTACACATATACATTTATACATACACACATATACATACATGTGTATACACACACACACACATATCCTCTGAGTCAACATCCCAGCCTTTATTTGGGGCACTGAAAGATAACAAAATTGTGGGCTTTAGAGTCCCATCTGTGGTCAAAGTCCACATTGGGAACTGTGCTCCAGGCACTTCGGGAAAAAGTTTTAAGAGGGACCTTCCTACCGTAGGTCAAGTTTGAATCACTCCCCAGCAGAACAGACTGGACCCAGTGGTTTGTGAAAACTTCAGGGCAGAAGGGAAAGCCTTCTTTTGTTGGGACTGCAATCCTCATCTTGAAGTCCCTTCTGTAAGCAAACTAGCCAGAGCTGTGGCCAAGAGGGTAATGCTGCTAAGAGGAAGAATTTGACCCTCTATTCCACAATCAGGCATGTGCTATTTAAATCAAAGAATTCTTCTAAGTCAAGACATTTTTTGTCTTGTCTAAAGGTTTTACTTTTTTCTTTTCTCAACTTAGTTATAAGCTTAGGAAGAAGCACTTCAAAAATAGTCTTTGAAAGGTCGATACACACAAGAGGCACCGCCATTCTCAGTTCCACTGAGGTCGGGACCAAGGTCACCCTGGGGTTTGGGGTATACTGCTAGCAGTGTTTGTGTGTGTGTGCATGCAAAGCAGGCCTAGGAGGCAGAGCAAGGCATGTTCTCTTCCACTCTGGAAATAGACTTCATCTACAGGCAGGAGTGGAGCTTTCTGTGAATGTGCAAAAGGCTAGTGTATGTCAGTATAGAAGGGACTTGGGGGCACTAGCAGGTCCTGTGCAGAGCCACACGCTATGTATGCCATTGGGTCAGACAGAGGCTGAGCACCAGCAAGGCCCAGAGGAGATGTGGCGCCCCTTCCCATGTGGCAAGGAGCTGTGCCACCAAGTGGATAAGCAGAGGCTTCCCCGCCCTGTCTGTCCTGGAAGGGTTGCTCTCTTGGGAGTGTTAAGATGCTGAGCACAAGGCACACCAGGCCCTCAAGGACAGCCCGATGTACACAGCAGGTTTCCCGACACAGAGGCCTGGAAGCCAAACGACAACGGCCCATAAGCAGGCCACCCAGGGTTGCTTCAGAAGGCGCCATCTTGGAGCAGCCAGTGGGAGCCCTGGGCAGCAGAGACCTACTGCTATGCTGAAACCAGATTAGATTAGGTTAAAGGCGGGTTTATCAGGAAGATTCTTTTAGGTAAGTTCTCTGGCCTCAAGAATTGATTGAGGTCAGGGGAGTCACCATGGAGAAGAAGGGAGAGAAACAGAGAGTGTGGGCAGAAGAGGGGGGAGGGAGAGAGGGAGAAGGAGGAAAGAGAGTGTTGGGAAGGAGGGAGGGAGGGAGAGAGAGGGAGGGAGGGGGAAGAAGGGACAGAGAGACGGAGAGGGGGAGGGAGAGGGAGAGAGGGGGAGACATACAGAGAGAGAGAGAGAGAGAGAGAGAGAGAGAGAGAGAGAGAGAGAGAGAGAGAGAGAGAGAGAGAGAGAGAGAGAGAGCAATGTATAGATTGTATAGGGGAGAGCCTCTGAAGGGCAGCCCCTGGGCTGGAAAATTCAGGGTTGGGGACAGGGTATGTCAAGTTGGGACTGAGGGATGCTGGGAGAACCTGGAGGCCAGCTCTACTTTCATATGTGAAATATGCACCTCAGTCCCTTGCCCCTGGGTCAGAAACCAAACAACAGTATAGAATTTATATGATCTGTTTAGTGGGTCTTCCTTCCTCACTGGACAGTAGACTTCTTGGGGCAATGTCACGTTTTCTAGTATCTTCTACTTCTAGCACCCAGAACAGTGTCTGCGGAATGGCTGCATTTGTGAGGTTTCACATCTCCATTGTTCTCTTTCTCCACTGGAGACTAGAGTCTGATTAGATACAGATCTCTAAGCAGACAGCCTGCCGCCTCCCCAGCGACGTTTCCCACCACCCCATCCTCCACACTGCACAGTGTGGTAGCTAAGCGACACTCCTGAGCGCCCCGTTCCACGGTGCATCTGTGAGCCCCTTCCTGGCAGGACTGTTGAACAGGGTGATTAAGTACACAGCAGTGATGGACTGCAGAAGAACCGAGACCACACAGAGGTCTAGGGTCCCGTCTCCACCAAAAGAATTCACAGACAGATAAAGAATTGAGAACACGCTTATCAGGAGACAGACTCACATTCAAGAGCTAACTGTGAGCTTCTCAAGAGACCTCCACGGTGGCCTCTTCCCTAGTTTCCTGTATGGACAAACTAATAAAAGGAGTTATCCATCAGTTAAGGCAGGAAATTCCAGGACTGTGTGTGGGTTTTCCAGTGTCTTTTGTCCTATGTTGTCTTCGGGGTCGCCTGGGTAGGGCAATGGCCATGCCTAGACCCCAGGGAGGTCAAAATGGAAGAAGACAATTTTTTCAGGCTCATTATTGCGATGCCACTCTAAGTGGCGGCACAGTGGGCTGTGCTGTCCCAGCCGGCCTCGGGTGGTCTTGTTTCACTAGTGCTCAGGGATCACATCAGGTCCTGTCAACAGGAAGCTCTGGGCTTGCATTAGCCTTTCGCCAAGGGGTGGCTTGTCTCTTTCCCTAATGCCTATAGTAGTGGGTGCTGTGTCACAGTCTAGATCTTGGTAAATAGAGTGAAAGATATACAAAATTAGGACCCCTGATTCAAACAAAGAAAGAAGAGGAAATAAGAAACATCAGGGGTTGAAGAGGTGCCCAGCAGTGAGAGTGCATACCGATTTTCTAGAGAATGAGAGGCTCTGTTCCCCGCCAAGCTGCTCACAACTGCCTGCGACTCCAGCTCCAGAGGATCAATGCTCTGGCCTCCTCCTCGGGCACTACACACACACACACACACACACACACACACGTGCATAATTAAAAATAAATCTAAAAAAGAAACATCAGTATTTCATGTTGAATTAGTCCTTTTCATCAGAGGAAACTGAAGGACCTACACACAGAACTTGCCACTAGACTTTATTAATGAGGTGGCTGTGACTCTACCCACGTTATATAAAGGTGGCTTTACAGGAGGAACACTGGCTGTTAGCGAGGGACTTAGGCAGGAGCCCAGATTTCTGAATGGAAAGAGGGCAACACAGAGAACCATCGAGCCCCGTTCCCCACAGAACGCTCCCCACTCAGACTCTGAGACACTGAGGGACTGGGATGCGAGCTCCTCACCCGACTGACGCCGCATCTCACACGCGCCTCAGACATCAACCAAACCCTGATGTTGGGAGTGAAGAGCTAAGGCTGCGAGAGAGCCAGTGTTGTTTATTCCTAGATCAAGGCCCTTGTAAAAATGACTATCTCCTTAAATAAATGGAGCTTGAATGGCAGTGAGTTCTCAGTACAAAGTCCCTAATCCCGCCAAGTCCATCTCTTGAAAATTCTCCCAATAATCACAATGTATAAAATATCCAAGCCAACCCAATAAATCAAGTAAATAACTCCACATAATGGTGGCTTAACACAGACCGAGGCAAGCCAGGAAGGTTCAATTAAGAAAATGCTGTACATAAGTCTAGCTTTGGTGATGTCAATATGATATATTGGACTATTCTAATGTAAAGCCAAATAAAAGAAGATAACTTCATGATTAAATAAAGTAAAAAAAAGAGAATCAAATGAATATCATAGGAAATGTAATTGATTTAAAAAGAAAATCCTAAAACAAATAAGAATTTGGAATTACAATGTGCGCAACAGAAACTTTTGAGTTAAAACATAGGCAGGGGAAGTGCTAACTAGAAACAAAAGGAACGGCATCTCTGAACAGTCGGAGGACACTGGGGTAGTAATGATTTTAAATCCTGCATTGATTTCAGATAATCTGCATGCAGCAAAAACAAATTATACATACAGAATATGGTTACCATGGTGAGAATAAGCTATTAAAGGTATATACAAATTAGAAACAATTCAACAAAACGTGGAAAATGCGTCTAACCTCTCAGGTGTTTTGTCTACAGTTATAAATTAATATTTCTGATAATCTGGGTGGTTTAATGACTCATATTTTTCCTGTGAATGTTTGATCCTGGCCCATCCTTTGAATGTCACTGCAGTAGGAAGAGAGTCACAGCAATTACAAACAACCCATGATGAATATAACTGTCAGGGTCACAGACAGTGTGACCCCACAGGTTCATATCGACAACGACGAGGCTGTGGAGTCAATCCTGATTCACTTTTCCCTCCTAACATTTCATAAGTATTCACTTTGCTGTTTTCTAGCAAGGGAAAAAAAACCAAGCTAACAGACTTCAAGTGTTTCAGAAGGGACATGTTCAACATCAAAGTCCATTCACTGACGCACTATCTGATGTGGGGAAATTGAGTCCATCGAATTACGGCAGAGAAGGGAATCTGCAATCTTTATATCATCCTGGTCTCTGTGGATAAATTTAAGAACTTTTAGGGTTGGAGATGTGGCTCAATCAGTAGACTACTTGCTTAACACATACCAACCTGTGGGTTCAATTTGCAGCACCATATAAACCAGGCATGGTGAGACAGGCCTATCATCTTAGTACTTGCAAGGTAAAAGCAGGAGGATCAGAAGTTCAAAGCTGGCCGGGCTGTGGTGGTGGCGGAGGCAGCGGCCGCGGCCGCGGCGGCGGTGGCACACCCTGTAATCCCAGCACTGGGGAGGCAGAGGCAGGCGGATTTCTGAGTCCGAGGCCAGCCTGGGCTGCAGAGTAAGTTCCAGGACAGCCAGGGCTACACAGAAACCCTGTCTCAGAAAAAAAAAAAAAAAAGTCCAAGTCTGAAGCTCTCCTGTTTCAAAAATAAATGATAAAAAGTAATAAATCTAAAGAAAATTAATTGAAGAAATTAATTCTTCAGTCAAAGCAGATCTGTTACATTTCTAAACATGTATGTGCATGAGCATGTGTGCATATGTGTATATGTGTAGGTTTATGTGTCTATATACGTATGTGTACATATGTATGTTTGTACATATATGTTTGATGTGTGTGTGTGTATGTGTGTGTGTGTGTGTGTGTGTGCTATGTTGTTGCAGGATTTTCCCTGTCCAGTCACATTAGGGCAGTGGAAAGCCTGTGATTGGACAGGAAAAGGGAGGCTGAGCTAGGAGCTAGGGAGACAGAGAGTTCTCAGAGAATGGAGGAGATCCGAGATGGCTTTGGAAGTTGACCTGCATAGCATTTGCTAGCCACAAATAGATAGGTTTTTATAAGGTTAGAAATATTGGGTTAAAGCATTTATCATTATCAATTGGCTCTAAGATTAGTGCATTGACTTCTTGTAAATTATGATATTATTGATATATAAATCTGATTGGCTAATTAAGCATTAAGAGTCTTTTTTTTTTTGTTTGTTTGTTTGTTTGTTTTTCGAGACAGGGTTTCTCTGTGTAGTCCTGGCTGTCCTGGAGCTCACTCTGAAGACCAGGCTGGCCTCGAACTCAGAAATCCACCTGCCTCTGCCTCCCAAGTGCTGGGATTAAAGGCGTGCGCCACCAACGCCCGGCGCATTAAGAGTCTTGATTCTACTGGGTAATTAGGTTATGAGGTGGCATATCGTGGGGTGTGTGGGACGTTGTATGGTAGCAAGAGGAACTCAGGGTCTCCCACCACAGAGATGGCGGGCAGAGGGACCTCCAAGTGAGACCCACCAGGCAGGAGCCCTGTTGGCTGTATTTTTTAATATTTCCTGCAACACAATGTCATGTGTTTGTGCTCATGGGTGCATATGTGTGTTTATATGTGTACACGTATTCATCTGTGTTTACGCTTGTGTGTGTGTGTGTGTGTGTCTGTACTTGCATTTGTATGCATGAACCTCTTTGCTTTCCTTGGATCATAATTCTTTTCTTCATCTTACAACTAATTATTTAATTAGTTATTAAATAATGCATACTTAATTATTAAGTACGCAGTCAGTATTAAGCTCTTAGTTAGATGAAGGTAACTTAAGAGTGGAAAACATACTTCTTGGGATTTTCCAGGAGCTTAAGATCCACTAGAAACGCTGAGCAACGCCATGATCAAGTGGTAGACGCAGATGCCTGTGTCCAAGGGCTGGCATACACCTCAGAGCGGGGGAGGGCCGGGCTGTGGAGTGGGCCGCTCTATCCACAAAAGCCAAGACACAGAAACAGCCAGGGGGCCCACCCTGAACAAGTAAAGATGGTGTGGCTCATACCCACGGTGGGAGACTCTTCAGCCCGGAAGGAGTGGGCGAGGAGACAGAGCTGCAGATGATCACGTTCAGTGAAACAAGCTGGACTCAAAAACCATTTTTTCTTTTCTTTTCTTTCATTGCAGAATCCAGTTTTTTTTTTTTTAAAGATATAAAAGTAGAAGGGGACCCTTTTGGAAAAGGGTGGGAAACACCAGGGTTGGGGAGGGGTCCGGAAGAGGGTGATGAGATAAAACAACCAAAGCACGCTGAGTTCGCATAAGGGACTGTCATAATGAAAACCATTGTCTTGTACTAGTAGAAAATGGAGGCCGAAGAAGAGCCAGGGAAGGCTCCTGGCGTTTGCTCTGAGCTCTAAAGAAGCATTTGAGAGCCACAGAGCACACGCAGATCAGACATTCACTCTATAGAGAAATACATCTTTAAAATGCGCGTGGAGGCCCCGGTGAAGCTGAGAGACTTCCCGGCTGGAGACTCGGAGCTCTGGCTACAGTTCAGTAACCCCCTCAGCCTCCTGGTGTGTGCCATCTTCCACGGGAGGCCAGACCCGGAGGGGGATGCCCACAACTCACTAACGACATAGCCTGTTAGCCTTGAAGCAATGTGAATTCCATCCGCCGGAATGAGCACATTCCAAAGTAGTGGGTGTGCTTCCTTTAAATAATCAACTATAGACTTTGCCAAAAAATAAAAAATAAAAAATAAAAAATAAAGTCCCCAAAGCAAAACAACAACGGAATTGTTTTTAGTGCATTTAAATTTTTTGTTTGTTTTCGGTAGTCCTCTAGTGACTTTAAGGAAAGTGCTAGAATGGATTCCGTTTATGCTGCCACTTCTCTGAGTTTGTAGGCATTTTTACTTGGCTGAGTCTTAGCTGAGTCTTTTTGCCTTCCTTGTCACTTACTTAGTGACAATCATTAGATCCATAAACACATGGATCTGTCACATGGCCTTGCAATTTCATCCTGTGATCTTTTTTGTTTTGTTTTGTTTTTGTTTTTGTTTTTCGAGACAGGGTTTCTCTGTGCAGCCCTGGCTGTCCTGGAACTCACTCTGTAGACCAGGCTGGCCTCGAACTCAGAAATCCGCCTGCCTCTGCCTCCCAAGTGCTGGGATTACAGGCATGCGCCACCACCGCCTGGCAACATCCTGTGATCTTAATGACATCAAATATGCTAATGTGTCTGATTTGTTTAATGACTTAAATCTGATATCATATTATTATTATCACCATCATTATCATCACCATCATTGGGGAGGGTGTGCCTGTGAATGGGAAGGACTGAATGTGTGGATGCCAGAGGACTACTTTTTGGACTCTGTTTACTCCCTTTCGCCTTTATGTAGATTTCGAGAATTGCCCTCAGGTAGCCAGGCTTGCATGATAAGCATTTTACTCTCTGAGCCATGTCACCAGACTCAACTCTGGAATCTATTTAACAAGAATTCTCCTCTTTTTCCTTCCCTCTGCCAACGTCTCCTACATGGTCCTAGTTGGCCTTGAACTTGCTATATAGAACAGGCTGGCCTTGAACTAGTGATGATGCTCCTGCTTCTTCTTCTCTTGACCACTACAGTTGCAGGCCTGTGTCCCTCTTCTAGCAAAGGGTTCTTCCTGGATATCGTAAGAGATCAGCCTGCCTCGTGGAATTCCCTCCCAAAGTCTTCAAGTCACACTCGGCACATCCCAAACACAGGCTTCTTCTCTTCGTAGGTGCTTTGCTTCTCCCTTCAAAACATGGCGTCCTAGCTGGGCATGGGGGCACACGCCTTTAATCCCATCACTCAGGAGGCAGAGGCAGAAGGACAGCCAGGGCTACACAGAGAAACACACACACACACACACACACACACACACACACACACACATCTCTTTGAGAAGTAGTGTCCCCTTATGAACTAGGTAGTTCTATTCACCTTGTTGCCCAGCCTAGAAACCTAGAAATCGTTGGCAATCCATCATCAAGCAAACCTTGACACCTGAGATTCGTTATATTCTTTTTTGGTCTTGTTTTTGTTTTTTGTTTTTGTTTTTCGAGACAGGGTTTCTCTGTGTAGTCCTGGCTGTCCTGGAACTCACTCTGTAGACCAGGCTGGCCTCGAACTTAGAAATCCGCCTGCCTCTGCCTCCCAAGTGCTGGGATTACAGGCGTGCGCCACCATGCCTGGCGATTCGTTATATTCTTGCATCTGTATGCTAGTCTTCAATCAAAGTGTTGCTAGAGAACTCAGAGTTTTATCACTTCCACCTATAAAACTGTACCACTGTGAAACTCTGTGATCTGACCTCAGTCGGCGTACTGTCTCATGGCCACCCATTCCCTAAATTGCTAGTAACACATTTTTTAATAGTTAATAAAGTGTCTGAAATGGAGACTCTAAGGTGGCATATGTGTCCCACACCAAAGCCACCTTTGATACCTGGCTCTGAGCTGTGTTTTCTTTGACCTAAGTATGGATTCCACCTGAAGTGAAATCCACCCCACCCCACCCCCGTCTCTCTCTCAAGTGACTTCTGCTTAAAAGGAGACATCAGGGAATCAGTATCCCAGATGTCAAGCAATACTACAGAGCGATAGTGTTAAAAACTGCATGGTATTGGTACAGTGACAGACAGGTGGATCAATGGAATAGGATTGAAGACCCAGAAATGAACCCACACATCTATGGCCAATTGATCTTCGACAAAGGAGCTGAAATCATCCAATGGAAAAAAGATAGCCTTTTCAATAAATGGTGCTGGATCAACTGGAAGTCAACATGCAGAAGAATGCAAATTGATCCATTCTTTTTTGTTGTTTTGTTTTGTTTTTTTTTGTTTTTGTTTTTCGAGACAGGGTTTCTCTGTGTAGTCCTGGCTGTCCTGGAACTCACTCTGTAGACCAGGCTGGCCTCAAACTCAGAAATCCGCCTGCCTCTGCCTCCCAAGTGCTGGGATTACAGGCGTGCACCACCACGCCCGGCCCCAAATTGATCCATTCTTATCTCCTTGTACTAAGCTCAACACCAAGTGGATCAAGGACCTCCACATAGAACCAGACACACTGAAACTAACAGAAAAGAAACCGGGGAAGACCCTGGAGGACATGGGCACAGGGGGAAAGTTCCTGAACAGAACACCAATACCTTATGCTCTAAGATCAAGAATTGATCTTAGACAATTGACAAATGGGATCTCATAAAATTACAAAGTTTCTGTAAGGCAAAGGACACCATCAAAAGGGCAAGACACAACCAACAAATTGGGAAAAGATCTTCACCAACCCTGCATCTGACAGAGGGCTAATATCCAATATATACAAAAAACTCAAGAAGTTAGACCCCAGAGAACCAAATAACCCTATTAAAAATGGAGCTAAACAAAGAATTTTCACCTGAAGAACTTCAGATGGTTGAGAAGCACTTTAAGAAATGTTCAACATCCTTAGTCATCAGGGAAATGCAAATCAAAACAATCCTGAGATTCCACCTCACACCAGTCAGAATGGCTAAGATTAAAAACTCAGGAGACAGCAGTTGTTGGCGAGGATGTGGAGAAAGAGGAACACTCCTCCACTGCTGGATTGCAAGCCAGTACAACCACTCTGGAAATCAGTCTGGCAGTTTCTCAGAAAACTGGGCATGATACTTCCGGAGGACCCTGCTATACAACTCCTGGGCATATACCCAGAGGATTCCCCAGCGTGCAATAAGGACACATGCTCCACTATGTTCATAGCAGCTTTATTTATAATAGCCAGAAGCTGGAAAGAACCCAGATGTCCCTCAATGGAGGAATGGATACAGAAAATGTGGTATATTTACACAATGGAACACTACTCAGCAATTAAAAACAACAAATTCATGAAATTTTTAGGCAAATGTTTGGAACTGGAAAATATCATCCTAAGTGAAGTAACTTATTCCAAAAAGAACACATATAGAATGCAGTCACTGATAAGTGAATATTAGCCCAGAAGCTCTGAATACCCAAGACACAACCCACATATCAAATCATTCCCAAGAAGAAGGAAGGAGAGGGCCCTGGTCCTGGAAAGGCTTGATGCAGCATTGTAGGGGATTGCCAGGACAGAGAAGTGGGAGGGGGTTGATTGGGGAACTGGTGGAGGGAAGAGGGCTTATGGGACTCAGGGGAAGGGGGGGGGAGACCAGGAAAGGGAAAATCATTTGGAATGTAAACAAAGAATATAGAAAATAATTTAAAAAAGGAAAGTCAGCAAACACAACACTTATGTCACCCCACAGAGTATAGATGTTCAACAGACACTCTACACCATCTCCAGTGCCCATTACTCTACCGATCCTCTTGGAAATTGAAGTATAATACCACAGTACTTTTTATTCATGTAATTTGATGGGAGGAAAGAAAAATAAACTATAAGTTCAATTTACCGAGTTGCTTATTGAGGAAATTGAGAGATTAGAAAGTAAAATAAAGAAATTCTGACAAATTTCTCCCAAAGACAGATAAGTAAAAATACAGCTATTGCTACGGCTTTCTTGTGCTGTGCTTTCTCGGTTTACTAATGTAATTATAGCCTTCAATCAATATATAAACAATAGAATTTCAAAGCAACACATATATCTTCCAAAGAAATACATGTGAATCAACTGTTTGGGTTAAAAATTCGCTATATAAATCAAAGAATAGATTTTGAAGTTCAGAGGGGAAAAAAGTGTACTGAAATATAGTTACCCTTAGTTTGAAGTATGCTCACTAAATCTAAACTTATTGGGAGAGACACATCACACATATGCATATTTCGAATATACATATATGGAGTTGCCATTAAAATTTAATTTTATTATTGATATTATTTTATATTATATATTATTTATAAATTGAATTGAGTTTGTGAATTTGAAAACAATCTCTGTGGGTTAATCCCAAGAATCCCCATTTCTCAGCTAGAGGAAACCGTTACCTGGCCTACTACAGCCTTGGGAGGAAGGTCCTGTCTTCTGACTGGAAGTCCAGTCAAGTGCAATGGCTCAGCCCCTTACTAACCCGGTACCCAGGAGGCAGATGCAGAAGGATCACTGCATGGTGGAGGCCAGTCTGGGCTCCACAGAGAAACCCTGTCTCAATAATAAACCATGATGAACATAGCAATCATAGAAAAGATATTCCTTGGGACTCTAGCGTCGGCAGAGCACGCCCAGAGGCCTACAGGAACAGTACATTTCTCAATGAAAAGCATCCACTTCAGAATCACTCTTCAGGAAAATCATTAATGAATTTGAAAATAAATAGGACAGAATTCCAGGATTAACGTTGGCAAATAGTTCAGTATAACACCAGTGTTAGTCTCTGTCAGTGAACAAAACCAGAGATTACCATCTCAATAAAGCAAAAGCTTTGGCTGGTGGTGGTGCAAGCCTCTGATCCGGCACTTAGGAGGGCGCGGCAGGATGACTGAGAGCTTTTTAAATTGTAATTGCTTTAGACAGCGGATGAGGCTCCACTCACGCTATCTCTTGGTTATGTCCTGTGCCCCTCCACTGTCTGCCCTGCCATCGTCCCTTCTTCTTGCTCCCAAGAGTCCCTCCAGCTCTCATGTCATCGATATTACCCTGTGTGGTTCCCCAACCCCGTCTTTACATCCCTTAGGCTGGGATTTCCAACTAAATAAAAAGGAAACAGTGAGCAAAGCCAGGGGCTCTCTCTCTCTCTGGGTTTGGGGCCCAGTGTGACCATCTACATCACAGCCACTGTATTGCCTCTTCCTGCCATGACAAATTCTATCCTTCTTACACTGTGAGCTGAAACAAGGCCCTCTACCTCCCTTAAATTGCTTTTTTCAGGTATTTTGTTACAGCAAGGAAAGACATGTCACTCCACACCAGGGAAAGCTGTGGTGTGTTTCTTTCTGGGTCTGTATTTTACTGAGTGTAACAACTTCCAATTCCATCTGTAACATTGTTTCGTCCTTTTTTCCAGCTGGGTAAAGCTCTGCTGTGTAAGTGGCCTCCGTCATCTGTGGCCACACTTCAAGGCTGGTTCCATGTCTTGGCTGTTATGAATATTATAAGAAAAAATGTGATGTGCAAGTATTTCTACGGTGTGTTTAGAATCCTCTGGGGAAAGACGGTGTGTCTGGGTCATATGGTAGTTCTGGTTCTATTTTCAGAAGCCCGGCACCGATTTCCATGGTGGCTGTTCCATTTTCCTTCCTAACATGGTGTGCACCTGTTCTTTTCCACATGTGTCACGGATCCCTAGTTTGATTTGCCCTTCTCTGGTCTTATGCGTGCCTACCAAGGAGAGTTTCCCATCACTTACTATTCTGGGTATACCTGGGCCTTCAATCTGGTGCTATTTTCAAATTTCTCAAAAGGCATATTTCAGATATATGAATGAATTAGAAACTTCTTCTCTATCTCGTAAATATTTTTATTTTCTGATACAAGGTCTCAGGTAGCTCAGGCTGACCCAAAAGTTACTATGTAGTAAAGGATGACCTTGAATTTCTGATCTTCCTCACACACTAGGAACCACACATGTGGTGCACACGTCTAACTTCACGTACATGCTGCTGAAGACCGTGCTAGGCAGGAGCACTACCTAATAAGTCATATCCGTCAACCAATATTTGTAGAGGTAGATAAGTAAAAGGCATTTAGAAAACTGTGAAATTATAGCAAGTGCTGTAACATCTAGCAATATAAGTAGAAACTAGAGTTAATAGAGCACTTTACAAAATATTTTAATTAAGACCATTAAGATGGTCATGCAAACCCACATAGAAAATAAATACTAAGTATTAAAATTATCTAGGCATCTTCAAGCATTGAAATGTATGTAGCCTGAAGAACTCATACTTTGTTATAAAAGACAAACTTGCTTCTTGAGAGTCTGGAGCAGACATTTGCCCCTTGAGAACATTTTAAAGCAAGCATCTTTCATTAATACTGTATTTCTGTTTCTTTCTTTCTTGTACAAGAGCTCCACAGGCAAAGGAAAACGCCTGTGTGGTGATCAGTAAGTACATCCTGTACAGCATATAGCAATTCTAGAGGGAATGAGTCCATGCTTGCTCTGTATTCCAAGGTACAACATTTTCCCTGGGTGATGTCAAGAGAAAGAAAAATATGCTATTTACAAAATGAAATATTGACATTGTGTTAAGTATCGCGTCTTAAAAAATACTTCTAAAGTGCCAGAACATTCCTTCAAGTTCAACAGAACACCGTATATTGGAAAGGAATAGAAATAAATTCTTTATTATGTATTCATTAGAAAACACTTACTTAATAGCAAACAAGATATAAAAAAAATTAAAATTCACTTCATGTCATAACCCATCAAAATTGCATAGCAATGGCCTTCACATTTTTAGTTACTTATTTACATGAATACACAATTTTTACATAATCAGAGGTATTCTCAGAAGGCACAGTTTAGATATAATATTTTAATGTCTTTGGAGAAATGTAACTTAAATCACTATTACTGTTGACTTTGAAAATCAGCACAGAACTTTTTCAAACATTTATCAGTGGTGATCTCTAGTTTGGGTCTGGTTTTTCAAATCCATCTATTGATTAGAAGGAAGTGCAGCGGTGAGAGGAAGAAACCCCAGCACTTATTAAAATCAGCACACCTCTTTTTTTTTTTTCTTCATTTCCTGGACTCTTGGATCTCTGATCTAATTAGCATTAGCCTGTGGAATATGAAAAATAATCTTCAAATCATAACTCAAGTACAAGGTCTTTCCGGTGTGTCTTCCTCCTCTCTATCGCTTTGCCTTCCAGTTAAGAAATCAAACAAGCTTTTAATTGAGAGAAATTTTCAACTTCGTTATAAATTATAAGGACGATGCTGAACTAAGGAATCGCAATCGCGGCAGCCCGTGGAGCAGTGGTCGCAGTGCTGGAAGAGAGTGCGAGGAAGAGAACCAACCGGAAGTGAGGAATTCAACACAGGTACGAGGGGCTGTGATCACCATCTCTGTCGTGGACACTGGGGTAAAACTTCCCCACGTGCACAAATTAACCATGTGCCCTTGGTGATGTTGCTAATTGTCAACTAATAGAAGTACGAGGAATTTGGTACTACTGAACAGACAATAGGAATCCTGGATATAAAAGCGAATACCGAGCGAGCTCTTGGGATTTTGTGCTACTTTCCTTGAGGGCCAAGTGAAGGGTGAGAACGCTTTTGCCCTTTGAGAAAGCGCTGTCCTCTGTATGGGATTTAGCTCGCTTTGCCTTAGAGTTCAGAGCTGAACTCACCTTCCTGCCATCATGATAAGATGTAAGGACTGGGCTGAGGCTGGACTGGGCGGGGAGGCGCACGCCTGTGGTCCCAGCACGTAGGAGGCAGAGGCAGGCAGATTTCTGAGTCTGAGGCCAGCCTGGTCTACAAAGTGAGTTCCAGGACAGCCAGGGCTACACAGAGAAACCCTGTCTTATAAAAAACAAAAACAAAAAACAACACACACACACACACACACACACACACACACACAAAACAGAAAGAAAGAGAGAGAAAGGAAGAGAGAAAGTAAAAGAAGGCGAGAAAGAAAGACTAACTCAAGTGGCTGGGTACCGTGACACATCTGCACATGCGCAAGCATACTCTCAGGACCCTAAGGTGAGACCACTTGCAAGTTCCAGGTCAGCCTGGGCCACAGGGCTCCAGCGAGGAGAGCCCAGAACAACAAAAGGGGAGGGGGAGAGAGAGAAGAGAAAAAGAAGGAACCTATTCTAAGAAAATGGAAGACTTTTAAATAGGTGTAAGATTGGTAGATGAAGAGGAGGTATCATGTCTCATCTATTTGATGTGAGGAGAGCCTCTGTTGAACACATCTCCTACCTGGACATACTAATCTTCCTCTTGAAAGTAACAGCTGTATACTTACAATGTGTGCCTGCAATCCCAGTCTTAAGAGACAAAAGCAGGAGGGTGGCCACAAGTTGGTGGCAGCTTGCTCTCCATCTTTAAACAAAAACAAGAATCCTAACTCGGGTTGCTCTCCAGGAATCTCTCGTCTCACTAACTTACATTTGGAAGGAAACGCTCTTCCCTGTTCAGGAGAACTATGACCTGCCGCCTTCGAGGTCTCCTTTAAAAACATTGGCACCTGCCTTACCATCCCATGAACACACTCGAATTCTCAGTTGTGGGGAAAAATAAAGAGTTTATTTTATATCACATTTAACTGATAATTACTCTTTGGCACAATATCAGACTAGCAATATTTTAGAGATGAGACTATTACATACCGAATTTTGGCTTTCTTGGTTTAAAAACAAAACCAGTTCATAAGTTTGCTGTGTCTCAGCCTCACCACCATATTCAGTCGTCCATTCCTTTGTTGTTGTCGTTGTTGTTGTTGCAGAGACAGGGTTTCCTCTGTGTAGCCCTGGCTGTCTTAGGACTTGATCTGCTCTGTAGACCAGCTGGGCTCACACCCACAGTACCCGCTCCCGCTCCCCAGTGCTGGGATTAAAGGCCACAGACCGCTGCCCATTCACCCATTCTTTATTCATTTACCCCAGATATATTTATGGAGCTTACTACGTGCTAGGCACAATACTAGGAACAAAATAAATAAATAAATAAAAATAAAACAAATATAAAAGACAAGTTGTGCACGGTGGCATCTACCCACAAACCAGAAATTCAGAGCTAATGAGAGCATATCTTTTGTAAAAATACTTTTTATTTTAAAATATTTTTATTTGTATTTCCTTTTTAAAGTTCCATGTAGGTTGTGTATCTGAATGGGGGTGTACAGGAGTGAGGTAACTGAGGTGGCCCAGGGAACCAGATCCTCTGAGCTAGAGTTACTAACAGCTGTGAGCAGCCTCCTGCTGTGAGTGCTGGGAACTGAACTCAAGGCCCCTTGAAGAACAGCAAGTACCTTTACTGCTGACCCATCTCTCCTGCTCCATGAGACCCGATCTTTAAAAAAATCAGAACGGGCCGGGCGGTGGTGGCGCACGCCTGTAATCCCAACACTTGGGAGGCAGAGGCAGGTGGATTTCTGAGTTCGAGGCCAGCCTGGTCTACAGAGTGAGTTCCAGGACAGAAAAAAAAAAATCATTACGGATACATAGCCGTGGGCTCTGCTCTAAGACCTCGGATCAGACAACATCGTGTAGACAGATGAAAAAGCCGTTGCTCGTGCTCATTGCTTTTGAGCTGCTATCCTTTCAGCTTCCAAAGAGCTCACAGTTGCTAATGTTAACTTAGAGCATGGCCGCATCGCCAGGCCTGGTAGTGTGAGGCCACAATTAGAACTACTCAAGGAGGCTGAAGCAGATCACCCAGGACTTGGAGACTAGTGGAGTGACACAGGAGACTTCTCAAAGTGTAAAACCACCAGCATCTTCTTCAGAACTCTTAGTCAGTTTTTAGTACATCGCCCAGCACCTGTAATGAGATCATTTGGAACTGATATATTCGATACCATTTCATATAGTTGTAGGGCGCTCGACAGACGGAATACACACTGTCTAATCTCCTCTCTGTGCATAGTCAGGTTTCCACACTCTCTTAAAAGCAGTTATCTTGCCCTTGGTTCTCTTTAGAGCTGAATGTTTTTGGTGTCAGCACAGTAGGATCGTGTCTTGCACATGCCTGCTCCCTCTGAGCCTAGTCCAGGATTTTGAAGAGCTTTTCAGTCGGTTCGCCTTGTCATTCATGGGGGGAAGCCCTGGTAGGCTTCCCAAACTGCTATTTCCCCAGCAGGAAGCGCTAGGTCATGGCTCTTCTTGGCCCACAAGGCACAAATTATCTAACTATGGAGAGAAGAAGGCTTGCTACGTATCTAGTTAACATCTAAAATTTCCCCTCTGCCTCTATTTAGTCTATGAAAAACTTATTTGAAAGGCTCGGGGAGACAGAGATCATTCTGGGGGAGTCAGATCTGTGTGCTTTTCCTCCTCCGACAGAGCAGAGGAACCCCGGACGCAGGCGCGTGAGGCGTGCTCACAGGCCGCCGGTGCCCACAGTCTCCACTAACCAGAGCTTCCCAGCCTCCCCACCGCTCCAGGCCTTCCACACAGTGCTATGTGTTGCTGTGGCCCTCAACCGTAAAATTATTTCTGTTGCTACTTCCTAAGTGCAATTTTGCTACTGTTATGAGTCATAATGTAAATATCTGCTTTCTGGTGGTCTTGGGTATCCCCATGAAAGGGTCGTTCAGCCCCCACCCACAAAAGTCACCAACGAGTGAGGAAGGTTTGCGGGAATGGGGAAGGGTGGGGCTCCCCCCAGCTGCTACAAGCCCTGAGGATTTGAGCCCAAATTTTTTTTTAAGATTTATTTATTTATTTTATGTATTCACCATTGCTCTCTTCAGACATACCAGAAAAGGGCATCAGAACCCATTACAGATGGTTGTGGGCCACCATGAGGTTGCTGGGAATTGAACTCAGGACCTCTGGAAGAACAGTCAGTGATCTTAACCTCTGAGCCATCTCTCCAGCCCTAGAGCCTGAATTTTTGACTCTTCTTTTTATGGCTCTCCCCACCTCCTTTTTTCTTTTTGTTTCCTTTCTTCTTCTTGTTTTGGTTTTGTTCTACAGGAAAAAGCTTTTGCTGGGCAGTGGTGGCTCACATAGAGGCAGGTGGATTTCTGAGTTCAAGGCCAGCCTGGTCTACAAAGTGAGTTCCAGGACAGTCAGGGCTACACAGAGAAACCCTGTCTCAAAAAACAAACAAACAAAAAAAACAAAAAATAGTAAGGAAGAAGGAAAGAAAGAAAGAAAGAAAGAAAGAAAGGAAGGAAGGAAGGAAGGAAGGAAGGAGAGAGATGGGGAGAGGGAGAGAGAGGGAGAAAGAATGAATGAATGAATAAATGAATGAATGAAAGAGGGAGAAGAAGGGAGGCAGGGAGGAAGAGAAGAGGAGAGGAAAGGAGAGGAGAGGAGAGGGAAGGGGAGGGGAGGGGAGGGGAGGGGAGAGGAGAGAAAAAGGCTTACAAATACTTGCTGACCCCACATGTGAGCCCAAGTTCCCAGAAAGCAACCTCACCTTAAAACCTTCCGGTCTCGGGCTAGTTGACTGACCCGAGGCTCCCTGCTATGGAGGACTAAGGGTTGCAGGCCCAGAGGCTAACTACAGTTTGCCCTGGGCTATCTTTACTCTCCTAAATAGTTGTTCCTTGCCCCCGTCTGTGTCAGAACTAACAACTGGTGATTGGTGAATAGCTTTCTATTCTAGGGGAGCAGAGGCCACAAGATCTCTGCGAGCCTGGTCTGCTCGATGAGTTCCCAAACAGGCAGAGCGAGCTACACAGGAAGACCCTGTCAAACTTCTTGAAATGTATTCACTTAACAAAACAATAGTTTCTGCCAACCCAAAGCCTGTGTCATCAGAAAGCATCTGACCTGTAGCTGAGATTTCTCTGGTTCACTGTAATACATACTTCATGTTTCCACCAATGTCGGTGAAAATCACCTTGATTTATGACTATCATTGTTCGTTACTATGAAATCTTCCTCAGATTGGAACATGGACTTTGGGGCAGCTCAGATTTGTGTCATGGTCACTCATTTGGTTCCAGAATAAATTATCTCTAATCCCTTTTGTGGCAAAAGTTGTGGTTTTGCACTAGCAGGTACCCCAACATAGACACCCTGACAATAAACCACACTTCACAGAGGGAGTCACGGATTGATCATCTGCCTGGTCTCCTCGGGTGGATTGTGCGGAGTTCTTTTGGTCCTCCCTGGATTTGAAGGCTCATTTGCTTACTCTGAGGTTATTTAAGGATCCTATTTGATAGATACCTTTTTGTTTGGGGTTTGCTTTCGGAGTATTTGGTTGAAGGTATCTATTTTGTTTGCTTTCTTTGGAAACATTTCAGTCTAGACGTTTATTTTCGCCAGCTTCCCTGCGATCAGACCTGGGAAAACATTTTGGGTTAAACTCATTATTTTGCCTCATGTGCCCCAACACTGCTTCCACCTCACATGTGAGGATCAGAAGAATGTTAGCAAACAAACAAACAAACAAAAAAACAGGTATTTTATATTCCAGTTGTATTGATGTTTGATTCATGTATTAATTCAACTCACAAATGTGAAAAAATAAGAAAAGAAAAGATCTAACGAAGTAAATTTCTTCTCCAGAGGTAGCATTTATTATATCTTTTATTTATTTATTATTTATTTATTTATTTGTTTAACCAAAAGTCTCAGACAATAAAAGTTTTTGGCGTTTGTTCCTCTTTTAAATCACAAATGGGGAGCCTGTTTTAATTGGGATGTTAAATCATCAAAAAAGAATAAGATTGGTACTTTGAAATAATAAGAATTACATAAACTACATATGAGTTAACAACCGTAACTCTATGCAGGCTCCCCTGATGGTCAGTTTAGGCTCTGTGAGCCCCTCTGAGCCCTGCTTAATTTATTCTATAAGCTGTGATCTCGTGGTGCTACATAATGAGACACTGTCTCCAACCTATCCCTGTCCCCGCCCCAAATCTATCTCTTAAGACGCTATGCTCACACTTTGATGTGGCATATATTTTTTTCTTTTAACCTTTGTAAGTACGAAACTGTTAATGTGTCCTCATTGTACAAGCTGGTCCTAAGCTTCCTTTCAGGGTTGAAAGGACAAGACCAGTTTGGCCTGAGGCAGGTCCTTAAAGCTTAGAGGGCTCCTGGAACTGTAAGGATGACAATGAGGAGCTGCATCTCTGTCCCTTCACCGCTAACATTCCTGGGGGGGGTTGCTAAGACCCAAGCACAGCTGGCCACTTTCCCCGCCAGGGCTGGTCTACCCTCGGAACAGCTCGCGTGGTGCGCTGGGTTTCTTTGCTTCTGTTTTCCAGCTAGAGACCCACTAGTGTTGTTAGTGCCACTGGGTCAAAGATAACTCTGCCCCCACGCCCCACATCCCTTCCCCACCCCCACCCCAGGGCTCCAGACTCATCCATCCACTCTGTTTCTGGGTCAGGTGGAATAGTGCATGGCTTTTCCGGGGGAAACACAGAGCTGATTCCCGAATACGTCCTTAGCTTCCTGCACTAAGAGGGCAATCTGACAGTGGAGAACCGCATAAATAATCTGAAGCCTTGAAGGCGCCCTCTCCTTTGCTTTCTTGCCTGTTCCCTTTGCTGTCTGTGAAGCAGGGAGGGGCGGGCAGTATACGGCACACGGACTGTCCCGGCTTCCTTCCCCTATGATATTCCAAAGCACAGGTTGACTTTTAAGATCAAACTAGACATATTTAAACTCCATATGTCCTCCCTTTATGAGAGGATTTAAAAAAAAAATCCACCTGACATTAGTAACGCCTGGACTAGGTAAATGGCTGGGTGGGCCAGGCCAGTGTGGCTTAGCCCAAGAGCACATACAGGCCAAGCCTGACAGATCTAAGATACTATTCCAGATGGACACCACGCCAGAAGAGAAGGCCTAATCAAAAACCATATTTCTTTTTATTTTTTCCCTTTGCTTTTCCTTTTAGATACAAACTCAAGCAAGGGAAATGAAATTTAGCCTTACTGTAAATGAAAAAGTTTTAAAAAATGGTCTAAAGCAACATTGAAAAGAAATATTTCACAGTCAAGCCATTGCCTCTCAGCTGCTTTTCTCTGAAAAAAAAAAAAAAAGAAGAGATATTACCTTCAGTTGGCAGAAAAAAATTCCCCCCTTCATCTACTAAGCCTTTCTCACATCTCAAAGGGATGGAGACACATGTTTTCTACCTTTTTACTCCATGCACCCAGATACCATGGGGTGATGTCATGTGTGGCTATGATGTTCGTTTTCATATAGTGTTTGTGCAAGAAAATCAATTTTAACAATCTGTGGCCATTCTTTTCTTTTGGAACATTTTTATTGTGTATCAAAATTATTATTTCTGGCATGCCCTATTTAAAATGTACATGTGCGTCTGTTTTTTTTTTTTTGTTTGTTTGTTTGTTTGTTTTTCGAGACAGGGTTTCTCTGTGTAGCCCTGGCTGTCCTGGAACTCACTCGGTAGACCAGGCTGGCCTCGAACTCAGAAATCCGCCTGCCTCTGCCTCCCAAGTGCTGGGATTACAGGCGTGCGCCACCACCACCCGGCGTACATGTGCGTCTGTATACATGTGAATATTTTGCTGACACATTAAAGAGCCTGATAAATCTATGCTGCTATAAACTGGCTGTGCTGAACACCTTAAAAACTGTCAAAACCCTGGGGCGAGCAGGGCCAGAGCGAGTGGGGCCAGAGTGAGCAGGGAGAAAAGAAGAAGAAAGGGAAAAAACATGTTAAAAACATATCTTTGAGCCGGGCGGTGGTGGCGCACGCCTGTAATTCCAGCACTCTGGGAGGCAGAGGCAGGCGGATTTCTGAGTTCGAGGCCAGCCTGGTCTATAGAGTGAGTTCCAGGACAGCCAGGGCTATACAGAGAAACCCTGTCTCGAAAAAACACCCCCCCCCAAAGAAACGAACAAACAAAAAACATATCTTTGTGTCCTTTAGGTGTCCCGTAAAACCTTAAAATGCTAATTGCTTAAATAAAGCAACAATCACTAGAGTCATTAGATAAGGAATTCACTAAGCTATAAAATTTAATGTTATATACATAGATTTTGATAAAAATGTCCAAAACAGGTTGTGAACACATTCAGGTGTTGTAGTGGCTATTCCTGGTTGTCAACTTGACTGTAACTGGAATGAACTACAATCTAGAATTGGAAGGCTCACCTATGATCCTAATCCGGAGGCTCAGAGATATAAGTTTCTGACCTGGATTTTAGCATGGAGATCTTGAAGCATGGTGGCTATGGATTCCAGTTCAAGATCATCTGGGATAAAAGGCATGGAGACAGACACACACCTTTAATCTGGGCCACACCCTCTACTGGCCCTCTGCTGGAGACCTATAGTCTTTAACCTGGGCCACACCCTCTACTGGAGACATAAATGGAAGAAGGAAGCCGCATTCTTCCTTGCCGGCTTGCCTCGTGGGACTGAGCAACTGCTAGATCCTTGGACTTCCATCCACAGCTGCTGCTGACTACTGTTGGGGAGTTGGACTACAGACTGTAAGTCATTGACAAATTCCCTAACTACATAGAGACTGCCCAGACGTTCTGTTCTGTGACTCTAGAGAACCCAGACTAATACAGGTGTTTAACAAAAAAATGTGACTTTAACTCCATTTACTCTAGACAAAAACAGCCAAAGATTTGGGTTAACACTTATACAAACTACAAAAGAGACTTTTATGTTTTTTATCTTAAGTACTTAATTTTCTTGATTAAATTAGTATCTAAAATGTCCTATGGTGCAAGGAACTGGGATTTTAAAAAACAATTAAATATGATGTGTAACTTGTTGATTAAAAGGAAATGGGCAAACTACAGTGTTCTCCCCTAGAATCCCATCTTCACTTCTAACCATTAAAACCAGAAGGGTCAGGCCTTTGAGAATTACAAAGTTCTAACTATGGACAGATCTGATCTCTTCTTTCTTTCTTTCTTTCTTTCTTTCTTTTCTTTCTTTCTTTCTTTCTTTCTTTCTGTCTTTCTTTCTTTTTTTTTTTTCTTTTTGGTTTCTTCAAGACAGGGTTTCTCTGTATAGCCCTGGCTGTCCTGGAACTCACTCTGAGGACCAGGCTGGCCTCTAACTCAGAAATCCGCCTGCCTCTGCCTCCCAAGTGCTGGGATTACAGGCGTGTGCCACCACCGCCCGGCTTGATCTCTACTTTCTAACCCTGTTATTAACACTTGGTATAAAAAAAGACCAGTTTCTCCTAGAGTTATGGCTGTCACAGCACATGGGTGTTATATTCATATATCCGATTGGAAAAAAACAAGCAAAAATAAGAGAAAGTAATTTTTTTTGGATGTTTCATGACAATGTTTCTCTGAGTAAACCCAGTTGTCCTAGATTCTCTTTGTAGACCAGATTGGCTTCGAACTCAAAAGAGCCAACTGCCTCTGCCTTCCAGAGTGCTGGGATTAACGGCATGCACCAGTACAGCTATTAGATTAAGTAGCCCAAATAGAAATAGCCTACATAGTTCTAGGTGTGTCTTCCTTAAGAGCTTTGCCAGATATTCCTCTTTCCTGGAGACTGCTGTCCTGCCTGCTCTTCACCTAAGCCAGATCCTAGGAAGAAGCCTTTCTCACTACAGAGAGTCTTGTGTTATAATATTTAATAGATAGTATGTGGCCGTGACACTCGGTCAACAGGGAGAATTGTGAACAACAGTCCCAGAAGGCAACTGACTCTTCTCCGGAAACCTCTGCAAGGCTTCGGCCACAGGGCTCCAGGACGTGGGGAGGCTGGGGTGCTGCGGGCCCAGAGCCCGGTTACAATTCGGCTTGGGGAGTCTTTCCTTGTCCACTCCCATGTCACAGTTAACATGTGGCTAGCAGATTAAAAACCTCGTGAAATGTATTCACGCAATGAAACCATAGTCTACGCCAGCCCTCGGGTAGCGTGGGAGGCCCTCGGATGCCATGCGGCCTGTAGCTGAGATTTCGCGGGTTTGTCCTAATGGCCTACTTACTATTGCCAGCAAAGCAATTGAAAAGCATTTTGATTTACTACTGTCCAGAAGATTGCTTCCACAGTGGAACATGGAGTTTGGGGTAACTTAAATTTGTGTTTCTGGGTCATGGTCACTCTTCTTTGGTCTAGAATAGACTCTTTTCCCTTTGAGATCTGCTCACGTAGGCAGAGAAATCCCAAGTAACTAGTGACTCCAAGTCCCCTATCTTCCTTCCCCGTCTCTGGACTTTGCTTCATTAACCCTGAATTAAAGATGGGGCCCAGTTTCTTTTTTGTTGTTTGCTTGTTTTGCTCCTTTGAGACAGGCTGTCACAGGCTAGACTCCAACTTACTGTGCAGCTGAGGCTACTCTAAACTGATTCTCCTCCCTCCACTTTCCCTAGCACTGGGATTCTAGGCCTTTGGGCTATACCCAGATCTACCACCCAGCCTCTCAGAGCATGCCCTGAGGGTCTAACAAAGCAGGGAGAAGCACCTACAGACACTGAAGAGTGAATGCGCATAAATGTGAATACAAATGTCTAAGGAGGTGGGATTTGGTCCAGGTGGGTGACAGGAAGGTACTAGGACAGCTTGTGATAGGTTGATAGGTACTAGGACAGCTTGAGACTAAGGTTGGAGCTGAGGACATGCCACGTGGCTTGGGGAGCTTGCCTGCCCACATGCCTGAGTTTAGTCCTTGGCACCGAAGAGAGGAATGGAGAAAGAAAATAAGAAGGCAGGATGAGAGTGATATGGAGTCACAGCACAGGGTGCTTAAGCTTCTCAAGTGTGGCCATAGAGAAAGTGCAGAGAGGGTCACACAGAAGACCTTGGGGACTCGAAGGGGCAGTTCTGAGGGGTGAGGTGAGCACATGGCGGCCGGCGGCAGCTGAATGAAGCCGCCTTCAGGAGAGCAGGCGCGCTCACCGAGTCAGCGCTATCACAGGAGCTCCTGTTGCCTGGTCTCCAGATGCCGCCGGCCTTCCTTCCTTCCTTCCTTCCTTCCTTCCTTCCTTCCTTCCTTCCTCCCTCCCTCCCTCCCTCCCTCCCTCCCCCTTCCGTCCCTCCCTTCCTTCCTTCCTTCCTTCCTTCCTTCCTTCCTTCCTTCCGTCCCTCCCTCCCTTCCTCCCTCCCTCCCTTCCTTTTTTATTTAGAGATAAGACCTAAACATAGTAGAGAATTTCAAAATAGGCAACACTCGATTTTAAATATTCTCCCAACCAAGAGCTGGTGGAAGCGGGCATGGTGGCGCACGCCTGTAATCCCAGCACTTGGGAGGCAGAGGCAGGCGGATTTCTGAGTTTGAGGCCAGCCTGGTCGACAGAGTGAGTTCCAGGACAGCCAGGACTACACAGAGAAACTCTGTCTCAAAACAAAAAAACAAAAACAAAAACAAAAACAAAACAAAAAGAGCTGGTGGAAATGCTTGATCTGCTCATAAGTAGGGCGTGTGTTTCTCCTATCACGGGCACGGCGCGCCTTATCAACATAACTTAAGTTTCAAGTTGGGGTTGTTGGTTAAGATCTGTTTGGAATTATCTAAGGGCACAAATGGCGGACACCCCGTCACTCATCTTGGAGGATGACATCCATCCACCCCGTCACTCACTTCAGGAAGCGTGGACCGTGAACATTCTAAGGTGATGACATAGGTCTGTAGGCTGAGGTCCACAGTGCTTTTTTGTGCAGTGTCCATGAACTTAACAGACCACATCCCATTTGGGTTTTTATTTTTTTGTGTTTGTTTTTTGAGCCAGTCTCATGTAGCCCGGGCTACCCTTGAATTTTCTCTGTAGCCCAAAGATGATATAGTCTATAGTCCTCCTGCCTTGACCTCCTGCGTGCTGGGATTACTGGTGTGTGCCAGTTTATATGGTGTTGGGGATCAGACCCAGGGATCTGAAGTGAGGGCTTTCACGCATGCTCGACAGAAACACTACCAACTGAGCGACCTCCCCAGGCCCCAGCACTGACTGTATATTTTGTAGGAAGTGGTCAGGCGCAGCGAGGATCCCGCACCGGCTACCTGTCTTTGTCCCGTTCCATGGCTCCTTCCATAAAGCAGACACACGCATGAGCGTGATGACTTACTTGGGACACCCTTCACCAAGGACCTTCGAGTCACAAGTTACTTCCCTGTCTTTATGACAAGATCGACTATAAACAACTGGTTACAACTTACTAGAGAACACTTAGCAAGAAATAAATAAACGAACACCATGGTTTGACTGCCCCACGCCCAACACGCATGCTGAATTTTTCTTTTTTCTTTTCTTTTTTTTTTTGTTTGTTTTTTGTTTTTGTTTTTGTTTTTTTGTCTTTCCAGACACGATTTCTCTGTGTAGCCCTGGCTGTCCTGGAACTCACTCTGTAGATCAGGCTGGCCTTGAACTCAGAAATCTGCCTGCCTCTGCTTCCCAAGTGCTAGGATTAAAGGCGTGCGCCACCACGCCTGGCCTCATGTTGAATTTTTATGCTTATGGTAAAGTGAGACCTTTAAAAGGTGAGCAAGTCCCTGTGGCTCTGTCGGAAGGCGCTAGTTCATTCAAATGTTGATGGTCACAGAGAATGGCCCTGGCCCCAAGGCCAGCCTCGTGCTACTTTGGCACTGTGGTTTTTCTCGGGTAACACACCGCGCTGCCCCGAGAGTCTGCCGAGCTCTGGACACACGCAGGAGCTTTGGCTGCTCTCCTTAGAAACCTATATCATGAACTGAGCAGACCTTTGCTTCTTTAATTGTACACATTCTTCTGAAAATTGTGTAGTATGTACATGTGTACTTGTGCACAGTTATGCACAATGTGGCCCACATGTGGAGTCCTTTCCTTCCACTTTTACGTGGGTTTTGGGATTTAAATTCAAATCACAAAGGTTTCTTGACAAGCAAGCCATTTCATCTGCTCCAAATTTGTGCTATTTAAATGTTTGATTTTTTTAATTTTTATTAGATATATTATTTATTTACATTTCAAGTGATTTCCCCCTTCCTGGTTCTCTCACCCCCCCCTGAAAATCCCATAAGACATCTCCCCTCCCCCTGTTCCCCAATCAACCCTCTCCTGCTTCCCTGCCCTGGTATTCTCCTACACTGCTGCATCAGCCTTTCTAGGGCCAAGGTCCGCTCCTCCCTTTGATGTCCAACAAGGCCATCCCCTGCTGCCTGTGAGTCTGGAGCCATGGGTAACTCCATGTGTACTATCTGGTTGATGGTTTTGCCCTGGGAGCTCTGGGAGTGCTGGGTGGCTCATATCGTTCTTCCTATGGCGCTGCAAACCCCTTCAGCTCCTTGGGTTCTTTCTTTAGATCCCCCATTGGGGACTCTGTGCTCAGTACAATGGCTGGCTGAGAGTGTCCCCCTCTGTAGCTGTCATACACTAGCAGAGCCTCCCAGGTGACTGCTATATCAGGCTCCTGTCAACAAGCACTAGAGAACATCCACAATAGTGTCTGGGTTTTGTAACTGTATGTGGGATGGATCACTAGGTGGGGCAGTCTCTGGATGGTCTTTCCCTCAGACTCTGCGCCACACTTTGTCTCTGTAGCTCCTTCTGTGGGTATTTTGTTCCCCCTTCTAAGAAGGACTAAAGTATCCATACTTTGTTCTTCCTTCTTCTTAGGGATCATTTGATATGTTAATTGAGTCTTGGGAATTCCAAGCTTCTGGGTTAATATCCACTTATCAGTGAGTGCATACCATGTGTATTCTTTTGTGACTGGATTACTTCACAGGATGATATTTTCCAGTTCCACCCATTTGCCTAAGAATTTCATGAATTTATTGTTTTTAATGGCTGACTAGTATTCCATTGTGTAAATATACCACATTTTCTGTATCCATTCCTCTGTTGAGGGACATGTGGGTTCTTTCCAGCTTCTGGCTATTATAAATAGGGTTGCTATGAACATAGTGGAGCATGTGTTCTTATTACATGCCAGAGAATCCTCTGGGTATATGCCCAGGAGCCAGAAGCCATATAACAGGGTCCTCCGGTAGTATCATACCCAGTTTTCTGAGGAACCGCCAGACTGATTTCCAGAGTGGTTGTACCAGCTTGCAATCCCACCAGCAGTGGAGGAGTGTTCCACTTTCTCCACATCCTCACCAACACCTGCTGTCTCCTGAGTTTTTGATCTTAGCCATTATGACTAGTGTGAGGTGAAATCTCAGGGTTGTTTTGATTTGCATTTCCCTGATGAGTAAGGATGTTGAACATTTCTTTAGGTGCTTCTCAGCCATGTGATATTCCACAGGTGAAAATTCTGTGTTTAGCTCTGTACTCTATTTTGTTTTGTTTTGTTTTTTGAGACAGGGTTTCTCTGTGTAGCCCTGGATGTCCTAGAACTCACTTTGTAAATCAGGCTGGCCTTGAACTCAGAAATCTGCCTGCCTCTGCCTCCCAAGTGCTGGGATTAAAAGTGTGTGCCACCACCACCCGGCAGTACACCATTTTTTGATAGGGTTATTTGGCTCTCTGGAGTCTAACTTCTTGAGTTCTTTGTATACATTGGATATTAGCCCTCTGTCGGATGTAGGGTTGGTAAAGATCTTTTCCCAATTTGTTGGTTGCCATTTTGTCTTTCTGACAGTGTCCTTTGCCTTACAGAAACTTTGTAATTTTATGGGGTCCCATTTGTCAATTCTTGCTCTTAAAGCATAAGATATTGGTGTTCTGTTCAGGAAAATTTCCCCTGTGCCCATGTACTCAAAGCTCTTCTTTTCTATTAGTTTCTGTGTACCGGGTTTTATGTGGAGGTCCTTGATCCACTTGGACTTGAGCTTAGTACAAGGAGATGAGAATAGGTTGATTTGCATTCTTCTGCATGCTAGCCACCAGTTGAACCAGCACAATTTATTGAAAAGGCTAACTTATTTCTCCTGGATGTTTTCAGCTCCTTTGTCGAAGATCAAGTGACCATAAGTGTGTGGGTTCATTTCTCGGTCTTCAATTCTATTCCATCAATCTACCTGTCTGTCACTGTACCAATACCATGCAGTTTTTAACACTATTGCTCTGTATTACTGCTTGAGGTCCAGGATACTGATTCCCCAAGAAGTTATTTTACTCTGGAGAATAGTTTTAGCTATCCTGTGTTTTTTGTTTGTTTGTTTGTTTTGTTTTGTTTTTTGTTTTGTTTTTTTGTTTTTGTTTTTGTTTTTCGAGACAGGGTTTTTCTGTGTAGTCCTGGCTGTCCTGGAGCTCACTCTGTAGACCAGGCTGGCCTTGAACTCAGAAATCCGCCTGCCTCTGCCTCCCAAGTGCTGGGATTACAGGCGTGCGCCACCACACCCGGCTATCCTGTGTTTTTGTTATTCCAGATGAATTTGAGAATTACTCTTTCTAACTCTATGAGGAATTGAGTTGGGATTTTGATGGGGATTGCATTGAAACTGTATATTGTTTTTGGCAAGTTGGCCATTTTTACTATATTAATCCTGCCAGTCCACAAAAATGGGAAATCTATCCATCTTCTGAGGTCTTCTCTGATTTCTTTCTTCAAAGACTTGAAATTCTTGTCATACAGATCTTTCACTTGTTCGGTTAAAGTCATACCAAGATACTTTACATTGTTTGTGACTATTGTGAAGGGTGTAGTTTCCCTAATTTCTTTCAGTCTGTTTATCCTTTGAGTATACAAAGGCAACTGATTTGTTTGAGTTAATTTTATATCCGGCCACTTTGCTGAAGTTGCTTATCAGCTGTAGAAGTTCTCTGGTGGAGATTTTTGGGTCACTTAAGTATACTATCATATCATCTGCAAATAGTGATAATTTGACTTCTTCCTTTCCAATTTGTATCCCTTTGACCTCCTTTTGTTGTCTAATTGTTCTAGCTAGAGCTTCAAGTACCATATTGAATAGATATGGAGAGAGAGGGCAGCCTTGTCTAGTCCCTGATTTTAGTGGGATTGCTTCATGTTTCTCTTCATTTAGTTTGATGTTGGCTACTGGTCTGTGGTATATTGCTTTTACTGTGTTTAGGTATGGGCCTTGAATTCCTGTTCTTTCCAGGACTTTTAACATGGAAGGATGCTGAATTTTGTCAAATGCTTTTTCAGCATCTAATGAAATGATCATGTGTTTTTTTTTCTTTGAGTTTGTTTATGTAGTGGATTACATTAATGGATTTCCCTATATTGAATCATCCCTGCATTCCTGGGATAAAGCCTACCTAATCGTGGTGAATGATCATTTTGTGGTGAATGATCATTTTGATGTGTTCTTAGATCCGGTTGGCAAGAATTTTATTGAGTATTTTTGCATTGATATTCATAAGGGAAATTGGTCTGAAGTTCTCTTTCTTTGTTGGATCTTTGTGTGGTTTTGGTATCAGCACAGGTTCATGAACAAGTTGGGTAGTGTTCCTTCTGTTTCTATTTTGTGGAATAATTTGAAGAGTATTGGTCTTAGGTCTTCTTTGAAGGTCTGATAGAATTCTACACTAAAACCATGTGGTCCTGTGCCCTTTATTTATTTATTTTTTTGGTTGGGAGATTTTAATGAGCACTTCTATTTCTTTAGGGGTGATGGGACTGTTTAGATGGTCTATGATCCTGATTTAACTTTGGTAGTTGGTATCTGTCTAGGAAGTTGTCCATTTCATCCAAATTTTCCAGTTGTGTTGAATATAAGCTTTTGTAGTAGGATCTGATGATTGGTATTTCCTCAGTTTCTGTTATATCTCCTTTTTCATTTCTGATTTTGTTAATTTGGATGCTGTCTCTGTGCTCTCTGGTTAGTCTGGCTAAGGGTTTATCTATCTTGTTGATTTTCTCAAAGAACCAGCTCCTGGTTTTGCTGATTCTTTGTATAGTTCTTTTTGTTTCTACTTGGTTGGTTTCAGCCCTAAGTTTGATGATTTCCTGCCTTCTACTCCTCTTGGGTGTATTAACTTCTTTCTGTTCTAGAGCTTTCAGGTGTGTTGTTAAGGTGCTTGTGTATGCTCTCTCCAGTTTCTTTTTGGAGACACTCAGAACTATGAATTTTTCTTTTATCACTGCTTTCATTGTGTCCCATAAGTTTGGGTATGTTGTGCCTTCATTTTCATTAAATTCTAAAAAGTCTTTGATTTCTTTCCTTATTTCTTCCTTGACCAAGGTATCATTGAGTACAGCATTGTTCAGCTTCCATGTGTATGTGGGCTTTCTGTTGCCTTTGTTGCTATTGAAGACCACCCTTATTCTATAGTGATCTGATATGAGGCATGGGATTAGTTAGAAATTCTTATATCTGTTGAGGTCTGTTTTGTGACCAATTATATGGTCAGTTTTGGAGAAGGTACCATGAGGTGCTGAGAAGTTATATTCTTTTGATTTTGGATGAAATGTTCTATAGATATCTATTAAATCCATCTGGTCCAAAAATTTCTGTTACTTTCACTGTGTCTCTGTTTAGTTTGTGTGTCCTTGATCTGTCCATTGAGGAGAGTGGGGTGTTGAAGTCACCCATAATTATTGTGTGGGGTGCAATATGTGCTTTAAGCTTTAGTAAAGTTTATTTTATGAATGAGGGTGCCCTTGCATTTGCAGCATAGATGTTCAGAATTGACAGTTCTTCTTAGTAGATTTTTCCTTTGATGAGTATGAAGTGTCCTTCCCTGACTTTTTTGATGATTTTTGGTTGAAAGTCAATTTTATCCCATATTAGAATGGCTACTCTGGCTTGTTTCCTGGAACCATTTGCTTGAAAAATTGTTTCCCAGCCTTTTACTCTGATGTAGTGTTTGTCTTTGGCACTGAAGTGTGTTCCCTGTATGCAGCAAAATACTGGGTCCTGTTTACGAATCCAGTCCGTTAGTCTATGTCTTTTTATTAGGGAACTGAGTCCATTGATGTTAAGTGATATTAAAAAATAGTGATTGTTTCTTCCTGTTATTTTTGATGTAATTTTTGTGTTTATGTGGTTATCTTCTTTTGGGTTTGTTGAAAGAAGATGAATTTCTTGTTTTTCTAGTGTGTAGTTTCCCTCCTTTTGTTGGTGTTTTCCATTCATTATCCTTTGAAGGGCTGCATTTGTGGAAAGATATTGTGTAAATTTGTTTTTGTCATGGAATACCTTGGTTTCTCCATCTGTGGTAATTGAGAGATTTGCTGGGTATAACAGCCTGGGTTGGCATTTGTGTTCCCTTAGGGTCTGTATGACATCTGCCCAGGCTCTTCTGGCTTTCATAGGCTCTGGTGAGAAGTCCGGTGTAATTCTGATAGGTCTGCCTTTATATGTTACTTGACCTTTTTCCCTTACTACTTTTATTATTCTTTCTTTGTTTAGTACATTTGGCATTTTAGTTATTATGTGACGGAAGGAATTTCTTTTCTGGTCAAATCTATTTGGGGTTCTATAGGCTTTTTGTATGTTCATGGGCATCTCTTTCTTTAGGTTAAGGAAGTTTTCTTCTATAATTTAGTTGAAGACATTTACTGGCCCTTTAAGTTGGAAATCTTTACTCTCTTCTATACCTATAATCTTTAGGTTTGGTCTCCTCATTTTGTCCTGGATTTCCTGGATGTTTTTGGTCAGGAGCTTTTTGCAATTTGCATTTTCTTTGACTGTTGTGTCAGTGCTTTCTATGGTATCTTCTGCACCTAAGATTTTCTCTTCTATCTCTTGTATTCTGTTGTTGATACCTGCATCCATGACTCCTGACTTCTTCCTGAATGGTTTTGTTCAATTCCTTCACGTGTTTGGTTGTGTTTTCCTGTAATTCTTTAAGGGCTTCTACCTGTTTACCTGTGTTCTCCTGTATTTCTTTCTTTCTTTTTTTTTTTTTTTTTTTTTTTGGATTTTTCGAGACAGGGTTTCTCTGTGTAGTTCCAGCTGTCCTGGAACACACTCTGTAGACCAGGCTGACCTTGAACTCAGAAATCTGCCTGCCTCTGCCTCCCAAGTGCTGGGATTAAAGGCATGCGCCACCAGCGCCCAGCTCTCCTGTATTTCTTTATTTATGTCCTTCTTGAAGGCCTCTATCATCATCATGAGCTGTGATTTTAAATCCAAATCTTGCTTTTCCGGTGTGTTGGGGGTGTCCAGGACTAGCTGTTGTGGGAGAACTGGGTTCAGATGGTGCCATGCTGCCTTGATTTCTGTTAGTAACGTTCCTATGTTTGCCTTTTGCCATCTAGTTATCTCTGGTGTTAGTTGGTCCTGCTGTCTCTGGCTGGTGCTTGTTCTTCCTGTGTGCCTGCAAGCCTGTCTCAGCACCCCTAGGTGACTGACTCTCCCCTGGCACAGAGTGCTGTGGTGCTGCACAGCTCCTGGGTGCAGGTGGACCCAGGCAGACCGTGTCCCAAGTGATCTTACACTAGGGTGTTCCCTGCGTTCCAGGCTGTAACAGCCTGCTCAGTTGCAGGAGTAAAGATGGCGGCCTCACCTCCAACTGCGTGACTCCCTGCAGAGCAGGTGTCCCCTGGCAGGATAGGTGCACAGACTGCTGTGGAGCTACCCAGCTCCTGGGTGCAGGTGGGGCCCTGGCCTACAGTGTCCCCCGTGATCTGACACTGGGGTGTTCCCTGCCTTCCTGGCTGTACCAGTTGTGTCAGTCACAGGAGCAATGTTTAAAATTTTAATACATTTGCACGTCTGTGTGTGAGTCTGTACACGTGTGAATGCAGATGCCTGTGGAGTTGAGAAAAAGATATCAGATCCCTGGGGCTGAGGTTGTGAACTACCAGAAGTCCCCTGGCAGAGAAACACAGGCCTTTACCAGGAAGGCCCAGCTCTAACCCCACCTTTGCTGCTCACACTTGTTTTCTGTCTTTTGTTTTCTTTGTGACAGGGTTTCTTTGTGTAGCTTTGGCTGCCCTGGACCATGCTCTCAGTGCAGTGTGGTCTGGAACTCAGAGATGAACTACATCTGCCTCTGTCTCCGCAGTGGTGGGATTACAGGCATGTGCCGCACTGCCGGGCTCCACCTCTGCTCCTTATGAATCTCTGTCTGTGGTAGCAACAGAAAGTGCATGTTTATCTCATGACCTCTGCTTCTCAGAATATTTAAGTAGGAAAAAAGAAGAGATGTTAGCATGTGCGGGGAGCCAAGCAGAAGGAGTGAGGGGGTACAATGGAGATAAAATCGCACCACGGTCTATTGTGCCTAACCCAAGGTAAAAGGAAGTTAATGCATTATAAGGTAGTCATATTGAATATTGTATTCAATATGAAAAGAACATTTTGCCAGGTAGTGGTGGTGATGTCTTTAATCCCAGCACTTGGGAGGCAGAGGCAAGTGGATTTCTGAGTTTGAGGCCAGCCTGGTCTACATAGCCAGGGCTACACAGAGAAATCCTGCCTCAAAAACCAAAACAAATAAACAAAACAAAAGAACATTTTAATAACATCTGTAAAATAGAAAAAATTAAATAACAGAATATTAAATTGTATATACAAAGAAATCTAAATTGTATTTTAACAACCACAGGTTATAGGGGCTTAGCTCAGTGTTTCATACAAACATGAGACATGCATTAGCTTCAGAGGAACAAGCACCCACCTTTATGCTGAGGCTGAGAGTAAACTTAGACTTTGTGCAGAACCTTGCAGGAAGCACTCACTAATCCCCTTCAACTTTCAACTCTCCCATTTTACAGACGTGTGAAATAACTCACATTCAAGCAAAGAGACAGGCTTGCAGGCATGGGCCATGTTGGTAGCAAAGAGGAAGGTACTGTCAACGTGAACCTCACCACACGTGTGCATTCGGTCACATGCCTTCTCTAACCTTCATCCATAGCTACAAGCTGTTTTTACATGGTAATTAAACGAACTCATAAATCTGAATAATGCAAATTCTTTCAAGTACTTTTCCTCCTCTTGAGGTCTTTGAGGACCATGGTGTGTTCTTGCCTGTTTGTTTGTTGGTTAATTAGTTTGTTTTTCTATCCAAGGTGCTTAGGATAGAAAAGCACCCAAGGACCAATATTCTATAAATCTTCCCCATCTTGTAAAACTTTTATGCACATCTTTTAATCTCCCCAACCTCCTTAAACTCGTTTATGCAGAAGCCCCGCTGTATTCTGTATCCGGATGACCCGCAGCAGCAGACTTTCCTCTTTCATTCATATCTTTGTGGTAATTATGAATAAACCAACAGGATCTTGTTAGGCCAAGTTCCCACCAATGGGCTGAGACACAGTCATCATCTGAATTTGAATTATGAACTAAGTGAGCCTCTTGCTAGTAGTTTGTGTTTTGACACCCACATTTCTTTTTACAAAAAGAAGTTGTCTTGCTAGGTTACTTCTGCTTTATTCGGATGCTTCTTTATGCAACATCGAGAATGTTCTTTTCTGAAAGTCCTGGCTCTTCCTTTAAAAAGATATTTTTAAGGTATGTGTATGAGTCTGCTTGAGTCCATGTGCATACAGTATGCACAGAGGCAGGAAGAAGGCATCAGGCTCCCTAGGGCTGGAGTTATAGATGGTTGTGGGGGTGCCCTCCAAGGGCTCTGGGGACTGGACTGGGTCCTCTGCAGGAACAGCAAGAGCTCTTAACTGTTCTTTCTCTAGTCACCAGTTAGGACTCTTCATCAAAGCTTTCTTCTTAGCATGTTAGCCTAAATACATACCTAGTGCATTCGGCCATGTGTCTGCCTAGATGCAGTTAGCCATGTCTCTTGCGGGGTCTCTGTGCAGCTCCCCCACCCCCACCTCCACTGCCATTCAGTATGGGCTCCTCTGGGAAGCACGTCTGTAAAATAACTCAGGAAACTCACAGAGCCCCTTTACTAGCATTTGTGGAATCTCAGACCTCATTTGAAAATTTAAATTTTAAATTCCTTCCTCTATAAAGTTTGTGTCTTTAATGAATGCTTATAATCTTTTCCTCTTAATTTTTTTTAAAAAAAAGACAATGGGTACTTCTCTTCCTCTAGCCCCAATCCCATCCCCCCAAGGGGAGGGTTGGACTCTTTCAAATTTTGCCACCTCTCTCCCCCAGCAAAGAACCCGCCAATGGCAATCATTCGGGATCGCCTTTCTCTGCTTGCTTTTCTAGAATGTGGCATCAGTAATGCCTGTTTCCGCACACAGCTTCTCAGAGACACCCCGATAGCTGAGCTATGAAGGGAGGGGTGTGCCAAACTTCATTTTCCAGAAACAGAAAGTGCTTTCCTCTCCAGCCAAGACTGAGGCCTCTATCTTAGTGAGTGGGTTAAAATAAATGTGTTGTTGTTGTTGTTGTTGTTGTTGTTGTTTCTGAGTGGAGTTTTGTTGTAAAACAAGTGTGCTTGGGAGAGTAAAAGGCCTGGCTTCTGTAAAAATTTCATTTGGTGTCAGTGGGAGTTGGCAGAGCAAGCATTCTTTGGACAAGATCATGGAAATCATAAAACTAATTATACCCTATTAAAACCTGCACTGTGCCTACAGTAGGGATTAGACCCAGGCCATGCGATCTAGTAGCAAGAGGAAAAGCAGTCTAGAAAATACAACCACAAGCTCCATGTGCCCAACAAAAGGGTGGGTGTTGGGCTTTGCTAGGACACAAAATGTGCTAAGAAGTAATTGCAAGCATATTACTAAATTTCTTTCCTTTTTCTGTTGGCGGGAGAGGGCCGCATCTCAGGAGGCTGGCTCCCCACCTTCCCTGGCGCTGCAGACAGCCGTGAAGCCCTCCTGAACTGTCTCCTCAGAGCTGCTCCTCAGCGCTAGGGCCTTTCCTCTCCCATGGCACTGTGGATGACCAGACACTCCCACAACCTGGACAATCACTCTACCAACTGGGCAATTCTACAGCATGACTAGGAACGCTCTTCCATTGTCTTGTTCCCAAGTCAGCTCTCGGAGTTCCCACCTGCCTGCCTGCTTTGTTTTGCTTTGCTTTCTCAAAATTTTTGTTTTTATTTTATTTTTTATTTTTGTGAATTTCACGCCATGCCCCCAATCCCACTCAACTCCCCCTCCACTTGTACCTGCCCTCTGCCCTGGCAACCTGTCCCCCAACAGAGAGAATCCACCCTTGCAACCTGTCCCCCAACAGAGAAAAAAACCTTTTTGCTGTGGGACTTGCAGTGTGTCACCGTGTGTCCCACACTACACCCTCTTGTCCATACTTCCTTGCTTGCAAACAAAAGTTCATTGCAGCGAGTCATCGGGTCTGGTTTGAGGCCTCTGACTTCCGCTACTCAATATCAATACTATCAATATCAATATCGATACTAGAACCTCACTGGGACTCTTGTCAGATGTCCTGTTGATGTCCCGGCTCAAGATCTCGTTTGTGATCTGTAGCACCAGCTTCTTCATGCGCCCCAGCGTGAACTGATGGGGAAGATGTTGGGCGGGCCAATTCTAAGCCCTGGATCTGGTCAGGGCTGGTCAGCTGCCAGCTCCCCGGCTCTCCGGCTCTCTCCCCCCCCCCCCCCGGCTCTCTTCGGCTCTCTCCGGCTCTCTCCCGCTCTCCGGCTCTCTCCGGCTCTCCGGCTCTCTCCGGCTCTCCGGCTTTCCTGCTCTGGGCTGGCTCAGCAGCAATTCCCATGTCAAGGACTAGCTCTATCCTGCTGCCCACCCTCTGCTTGTTTTAAGAGAGGGTCTTACTATGTAGACCAAGAGACCAAGCTATCTTTGAACCTGCAGCAACCCTGTCTTCTGACTTCTGGAATTAAAGGTGTCTGCCATTGTGCCTTACCAAAATCAGTTTTTAAAATGATAGTAACTTGGTGATAAAACAATTGTCTTTCCTGGACAAGGCCTTGTTCTCCATTCTCAATACCAGAAAAACAAAACAGCATTATTGTGATTGGTATTTAATGGGAAAGTGAGAAGCATGCAATTATTATAGGGGTATCAATATGTTTACTTACCTTTAATATAACTCAATGGCTATCTTTTATCAACTGACTATCAATAATGTCAAATATGACACTGAGTCAAGTTGGAGGGTACTTGGAAGGACAGAGAGGCTGGCTAACGCCTGGGCCAAATGGTAAAAGTTTATTTGATATATGTTACTTTGAATTATAGGAAAAGATAGTCAATGAGTTATATTAAAGGTAAGGAAAAAATACGAGGAAATGGTTGGAGAAACTGACCGTGAAAGGGAAATGTTATGTGGGAGCAGGGGCTAGGGCAAAGGAGCCTGACGTGGACTGGGACATATCTCAGGGACAGGAGCGCTCAGCTCGCAAAGGGTGAGCCCTGGATCGAACCCCCACCACCGGGGAAACCAGTCAGGTGGTGCTGCTGCTGCTCTGTAATCCCGGCTCTCAGAAAGTGGACGGTCGTAGGAAGTTTAAGGTCAGGATAGGGCAATTGCTTATCAGCTAAAGTAGAGATAAACAGCACCTCCCAGCACCAGGGTCAGAGACAGAAGCATCCCTGGGGCTGGCTGGCCAGCCACTCCCTGGGCCACACAGACAGTGTCTCCAAAAGACAAGTTGAAGGCCCTGGTGGTGGTTTTTAATCTCAGGAGGCAGAGGCAGGTGGATATCTGTGAGTTCCAGGCCAACCTGACTTTTGTTCCAGGATAGACAAGGCTACATAATGAGACTGTCTCAAAACTAGAGACTAAGAACTATCATGAACAGCTCTGAGAACATCTACAGTTGGCCTCTGGCTCCGAGCATGGGGATGTCCCTACTCAGCAACAGCCTGTCCCACACCCACACAGAGTAGCTCAAGACCTTCCTCAACTACCTGCTGAGTTTGAAGCCAGCCTCAGAAACACAAGGTTCTCTCAAAACAAAGAAAGAAACAAACAAACAAATAGTGTGAATTTAAAAAAAGCATTATTCTAAACTACAGTTAAAATGCAAGAAATCAAGTTATGGAAGTTTTAAAAACACCTATTAGTGTGTGTGTGTGTGTGTGTGTGTGTGTGTGTGTGTGTCAGAAAACAATTTGCCATCTATTCTCTCCTTCCACCACATGGCCCTCAGGGACTGACTTGGATCAAGAGACCCCACATTAATCCACTGAGCCATCTTGCCAGCCTTGATATATTTAAAAGCAAGAGAGCTACTTGTAAACCTTTAAGAAAACAAGTTATGCACAAGATCACAGCACATAGATCCAACCACACACACTTTCGCTGACTAGTCAGAGCATGTCATAGAAAAGAGATCATTTTAGATCACCTAAAAAAATTATATTTGAAATAAACAGACCCAACATAAAATCTCCATAAAGAATTACAACATTAGATTTGGATTTGTTTAAAAAATTGCAAAAATGTCTCTCATTAAAATCTAACATAAAAACCTAGAAGTAATCAAGAAAGAGGCAACAGTGAAATCCAGGCAAATACACTTGGGCTATTTTCTCAGTATACGATATGATGCTTCTTTAAAAGAATATGAGCGTTTGGTTCTTCGTAAAGTTCCAGAAAATCCCATTACACTATAGATTCTTCTTTGAAATCATGCCTGAGGGGATCCCAAGCCTCTCAGCTTGGTACTGAGAAGCAGCTGCACACACTGGTAAGAACCTTCTCTTCATAGCTACAGTCAGACCACATTGCTGGAGGTATGTTTATAAACAGTGATCATTTGTGAATAGGACAGTTTCCATTTTAGAGAATTTTCATTAAAACTAATGTATCATTAGTAGGACAGTGGGGTTTTTGTTTATACAGGAATGTCCAGTTTGATCATTGTAACTGCTATTTCATTGCTGCATATAGAGTTCTGCAAAGTGGGGACCTTGTGATAGTTTTTACTCAAGTATAGTGTGCAGAAAAGGCACATCTCTGTCCGGCATCTGTCTGTCCCAGCCAGGGCAGGTTGCTGTCCTGTGTCCTCACCTTGCTCCCAAGTACCTCGAGGACAGCACTCTATTTAGTTATATAATTTTCTAAATGTTTCCAGAACACGGAAGATGTTCAGATGCGGTTAACATTTAAATCAGTAGACTTTGGGGAAAGTAGATTACTCTTCATGCTGTGGGTGTTTCTCGAGTATCAATTCATCTCTGAATAACTTGATATGCAAATCTTTGGCTTTGAGGCTTGTTCTCCACACATTCACATACATGTTATATATAAAGTGTATTGCTCATTCTCTGCACATGCACATACTTTATATATATATGTATATATCTACATATACATGTATATATATACGTATATGTGTATGTATATATATATATGTATATATGTATATATATATGTATATAAAATGTGTGTGAACATCTATTTCCATTTCTTTGAAGGACTCTGATAAACACACATTTTGGTGTGTCTCAACTGTTTTACGTTTTGATTTTTCTTTCTTGTTATATAACTAGAGGTTGAGTAATATACAGGAAAGTTTTCATTTCACTCACCTTTTTGAAGGCTGAGAAGTTTGGTGCATCCTTTCAGATGGAGACAGAGTCTAACGGTGACTTATAGTGTCACTTGGTGAGGCCCAGAAAGCTTGCTGGCTCTAGTCTTCGGTCCCCATACTCACTCGATCATAGGGATTTCACCCATGCCTTGTCTAATCCGCAATGCCTAATCTCAAGGACCTCAGTGACAAACACATAGGACTTTAGAGATTAAGATGTCAACGTATGAATTCTGAGGAACACCTACAAAACATACTAGGGATAACTGTAATCATAGGTAATATGGGGAATATAGCTCAGCAGTCACCAGTATTTGCTGTTCTTGCAGAGGATCAGGGTTTGGTTCCCAGGATCCACACGGGTTTGCAGGAGACCAACACTATCTTTTGGACTCTGGGAACGGGGCACACACATGGTACATATAGATGAATATAGGAAAAACTTATACATGTAAAATAAAAATATTTTTTAAGTGAATGCACTTAAAGTACCTATGAGGGTGGGATTTAAAATGCAACCCAGATACAGCTCAGTTTGGGATGTGTGCTTAGCACTGTAAGACCTGGCCTGAATAAAACAACATAAAGTAAAACAAAGCATACGCCAATTTCTACAGACTAACACTCTGTTACATGGCATGTGACTGTGTCTTTTAATACCACGTCCCATGAAACTGAAACAGGTCTTTGGAGTTGAGATGATAAAAACCCAATGTATTGACTACAGTTCTGTTGTGATAAAAACACCATAACCAAGGTGAGTCATGGAGGGAAGCAGGTTTGGGGGCTTATGTTTCCCGAAGGAAAGCTTGGGAGGGAGATGGGGCAGCAAGCAGCAGCAGCTGGCCAGAGCATGAGACGGGCTCACACACTCAACTGCAAATCCCGCCTCCCGTGACGTACTTCCTCCTACATCTCCCAGACAGCACCATCAACTGGGACCAAGAATTTAAATGCCAAAGAACATGAAGGTACATATCTCATTCAAACCCTCACACCCACAGGTGCCAGCTGTAGACAGTGTGACAGTGTGGGGTGACAGCACCCATCTCTGACCAGTGCTCAGCAGAGTGTGCCACCTGGGCTGCAGAAGAGCTGCAGTTGTTGGCCATGACCATCCGATATTCCCACCCAGAATTACTTCATGATCAATAGGGAGATATTTTCCCTTGATTGTCCAGCCAACCTTACATTCTGCATTCCCGTTGCAAATTACATCGACTTTTATAAGACATATGTATCATGATGTCATGGCTTCATTAGTCAGTCATTCAGTCGATAAACACTTACGGTGTGCCTAGCGTGTGTTATTAAGAGATGGGAGTTTTGTTTGGATTAATAAATGGAAAGAAATCCGTCCCAGGCCATCTGTGGCAGTTCTGTGCCTTATCTCCAGCGGCGAAGGGTGGTTAATACACACCGAGTCCATTAGTAACTAAAGCAAACGCTTTCTTTTCCTTTTGTTGAGAAAAGCTTTGAAGTGTAAGGGCACGAAGCACAAACAATGTTCTGGACTTCCTCAAGTTTAGTTTTGTATCAATCGGTGGAGAGTTAGTTAGACCCTATTTCTGCATGGAGACAAGACTTTGTTCAGGACTCAAATTCTTAGAGAGCTGTCATCCAAAAGACGTGACATCAAAAACAGTGCTAAGGGCTGAAGGCTAATTGGAGCAAGGACCATGGCTCTGTCGCCATGGCCAGAAAAGAAAGGGAGAGGGCAGGACAGAAACAGAGAAACGGAGAGGGGGGAGACTGGGGACAGGGAGAGAGATCTACAGGAACACATTCCTGGGGGTACAACGTGGATGAGTGGCGTGGAGGAGCACTTGGGCAGGGACTCTGTCAAGTGCAGACTAGAACTTTTGAGTCTCAAGTTCACATGGCTGCACTATAGAGAAAGGCTCAAACTCACCTGCTTGGAGTCTGAAAGGTTATAGAGTTTGTCTGACAGGAGACTATCTAGGGAAAGGAAGATTTCCCACTAGAGATCGGGGGCTAACGAGGGTAAAAAGAGATGGCAGGGAGGATTGCAGAGCAAGGACAGCGAAACCCTCGCCATGGTAGAATCCAGTGTGATGGAAGATGGGATTATACTATAAACAGAACTCAGGGAAGGAAGAGCTATCTGTGCGGTGCACGGGGCGGGGCTGGGAAGGCTGCACGGGCATCTCAGGCATGCGAAGCTGCTTCTCTCTGGGCTACACATGCTTTACTCTCCCCGCAAACGCTTTTCACGGTTCTGAAATTACAACATGGAAGGCTCTGGTGGGAAACTGAGTCCTGGGTGCATTTAATGACATGTCCAGAGTGTTTTTATGACAGCGTTGCAGAGCTGAATAGTGGAGGCGCCTGTGTGGCCGGGTGAACGGTTGAAGGGTTACTGCATTCTATACCTGACAGTGGTTTCCATGGCAGATCAATGCTACGTGTGTTCTACCAGCATTTTAAAGGTGAAAAAATCAAGCCCCAAGAAACAGGTATAGGTCATGTTAGATTATGGGTGCACATTCTGGTCTAGAATCTTTTCCACAAGAGGACCCACCAGGGACTGGAGAGATGGCTCAGTAGCTAAGAGCACTTGCTGGTCTAACCCGATGGCTCATCTAAAACACCATCTCTCTTCCAGGAGCCTGCAGCTGAGTCAGGGCAATATGAACAGTAAATGCACACAATAACAACAATTATTTAAATCCACTGTAACATCCATAGGCAAACTGTATGTCCTGGATGGACCCCCCCCCACACACACACACGCGCAAAAAAAGGCTCATTAAATGAACATGACCATGTGACTCCCCTCCGGCCGCCCCTCAGAGGCTCTCATCTGCTCAGATCTCTCTCCTGTGCCCTCCTGGGCACCACCCGATTCCTCCAGAAATAACAAGTGTCGGGATATCTGTCACCATTGATTAGTTTCATCTGTCTTTGTGTTTTATATGAACCATGTGGGAAAATCCTGTATGTCTGTCTTCTTTCATGCAAGATTTAAAAAAAATTTTTTTTTGGAGATAGCCTTGTGTGTATATGTGTGCACTCAAGTCTGTAGCCTTGAATCTCCTGTAACTTGCTCTGTAGACCAGAATGACCTCATAGTCACAGATCTGCCTGCCTCTGCCTCCTGAGTGCTGGGATTAAAGGTGTAGGCCACCACCACCCAGCTTCAAGATAATTTTTATATGACTCATGTACATTATTATTGTTGTTGTTGTTGTTGTTGTTTTGTTTGTTTGCTTGTTTTGTTTTTTCAAGACAGGGTTTCTCTGTGTAGCCCTGGCTCTCCTGGAACTCACTCTGTAGACCAAGCTGGCCTCGAACTCAGAAATCCACCTGCCTCTGCCTCCCAAGTGCTGGGATTAAAGGCGTGTACCTGGCTGATTCATGCATATTATGATGTGGAGTTAAAATAGTTTATTTTTATGACAGTATAGTATTAAGTTACATAGGATGACTATAACTCGTATATTCTATGGTTGATGAGTATACACATTACATGTTAGGAATAGAGTTACAATCATTAGTCTTATATGCTCTGCTACAATGAATGACGTGTTTACTGCTCTAGTTGGTGGTGTGAACCTGGGAGATCAGGGCTTAAAAATGAGGCAGTTTAAAGTCTCATGCAGTAGCCAACTTTATTCAGAGCATCAGACAGTTTATACTCCGAGGGTTAAGAAGAGTCCTCATTGCCGGGCAGTCACCTCCGCAGTCCCTCATTACTAAGTCATGCATTTTTCTTGTATTGGCTAGGGCATGTTGTACAGTGATGAATTCAAATTGTAGCACTAGGCATAGAGTCCCTAATTTTCTTTCCCAACCCCAAAAGGAAGCTGTGATGTTTCACTATTAGTTTGACACCCGTTACAGCCTTTTTGTAAACACATATCAGCATATTGGGGGACTCCCGACTCTCTCATTTTTTAAAATGCCAAATAGTCCTTTGTTCAATATAAATTACATAAAGCAAAATGTACATATCCTCAAGAAAGAGTTGTCAAATGTGATCATAACCCTGACTATGTCTTCATTTCTAGAGCCTTCCCTGCCCTCTTTCCAGTCTGACGACTACTGTGCCGCCGCCCACTGCTGTGCACTCATTCTGCCTACTCCTGTGCCGCATGCAGATAGGAGGGCAGCCAGACGGCACAGAACTTACTACCTTTTATGGCTGAGTACTAGCCCATTGTAGGAATTAATTACACTTCGATCCTCTACTTATCCTAATGATGGTTCCTGGTTCCAGTTAGGTCTCCATGTTTGTTCTGTTAGGAATAAGATTCCATTGACCCTTTGTCTGTCTGTCTGGTTGGTTGGTTGGTTGGTTGGTTTTTCGAGACAGGGTCTCTCTGTGTAGCCCTGGCTGTCCTGGAACTCACTCTGTAGACCAGATTGACCTCGAACTCCGAAATCCACCTGCCTCTGCCTCCCAGAGTGCTGGGATTACAGGCGTGCGACACCACCACCCGGCTGTTTTTGTTTGTTTGTTTGTTTGTTTTCCTTTTGTAGATAGATAGCATCTTTCATGTTTTGATTGGAAAAACTTTCCTGCCGGGCTGTGCTTGGTCAACGAAGTCCCTGCCTCGTGAGCTTGAAGCTCTGGATTCAGATCCCCAGCGCCCAAGCCTGCTGCTTGCTGCCCGCTCCCCCGGGTGCAAGCTGATTGATTGACTGTAAGAACCCGCTGCAGTGACCTCGGGGCTGGTGTGGCCCCCGGGGCAGAGATGGAGATGTGTGGAGCTCACCGGCCAGCTCGCCTAGCCAAATCGAGGAGCTCTAGGTTCACTGAGAGGCCCTGTTTCAGAAAATAAGGTGGTAGCTGGCCGTAATGGCGCACAGCTTTATATCCCAGCGCTGGAGAAGCAGAGGCAAGCAGATTCCTATGAGTTCAAGGCCAGCCTGGACTCTACAGTGAGCTTCTGACTTAAAATCAGAGGCAGATGGTAAAGGAAGGTGCCTGATGCTGCATTCTGATTTCCTATCCAAACATGCTTGCACACTCAAATTCACATGTGTGAATAACACAGGCATGCAGGCACATGTAAATTAGGAAGCTGGGACAGGATGGTCACCGTGAGCTCCAGGCCAGCCTGAGCTACATACCGAGTAGACTCAGCTTCTGCAACAGATTGAAAAACTGGATTTTGTTACTGTTTTGAGACAGGGCTTTACTAAGGATTCCTGGCTGTCTTGGAACTCACCATATAGATCAGGCTAGTCCCATATTTGTAGAAATTTGCCTGCCTGCCTGCCTCTGCTTCTCAAAGTGCCAGGATTAAAGGCACATGCTACCATATGTAGTATTTTTTTCCTTACCCCAGTTCTGTGGTGACATTATCCAATATTTTCTTCTAGGTGCTTTATTTTAACTTAAAAATAAATTTTTGTTTTTTGTTTGTTGAGGTTTTTCAAGATAGGGTTTCTCTGTAGCCCTGCCTGACCTGGAACTCACTCCACAGACCAGGCTGGCTTCAAACTCAGAGAGTTGCTTGCCCCTGCCTCCCAAGCACTGAGATAAAAGGTGTGCACCACCACCACCCAGCTACACTCATGAATTTTAAGACCCGAATGTGGATGCGCTGTCTCAGATTCATTCTGGCTCCTAGTGTGAGGTGGGATTGGTCTTTTCTCTACACTGACCTTCCTTTCTCTGCTTTGACAACTTTAGAGAAGATTAGTTGGCTCTAACGAGGTGGTGGTGGTTCACACTTTTAATCTCAGCACTCTGGCGGCAGAGGCAGGAGGATCTCTGTGAGTTCAAGGCCAGCCTGTTTTACAGAGTTCCAGGACAGCGAGGACTACATAGGGAAACTGTGCTTGAAAAATCAAAAATGGAAAAAAAAGATTAGTGGCCTCTAACCTCGCTACACCAATGCATTCTAACACATCGATTTACCTGCCTTCTTACACGCTTGTCACCACTTTGCTTAGCTTTTGTGGGTTTACAGAAAGTACTGAAATTGGCGATGTCTATAATTCAAATGGTATTCCTGCATGCTTATCCTGGCTATTTTAGGGCATAAATACTTTGATATACACTTTCAAATCATTTCAATTTTCACTCACGGGGCCTGTGAGTCCTCTGCTGGGTGAATGTCAACTCAAGCAGGGGAAACTCTATATATTGGTTCTGATCTCCATCTCTGCTCTTCTAGCTCCATTGTCTCTGGGCCCGGTGAGACCTAGCTTGTGGAAGAAGGGTGTGGTACAGCTGAGCTGCTCTCTTCTCAGGAGCCAGCAAGCAGAGTCGCCTGGAGTTAGGGACAGGATATTCCTCACAGGAGCCCTCGGGAGTGATGCACTTCCGCCCATGAGGCCCCATATCTCGCCTCCCTCCTTCTAACGCTGCCATCAAAATATGACAATGATCCCATGATCCAGTAGTCTCTTAAGTATTGGGTCTGCCAGCCAGAGCCTAAGATGTCAGCACATGGTCCTTCTGGGGGATATTTCATATCCCAACTGTCCCAGGACTGACTGTGTAGAAAGCGATGGGGTAAGAGTTTGACACTGCCCCGTTTAGACAGCCATCTTGCCTTTAAATGAAACCAGTGGATTTCTAGCAGCACATTTTCTTTCTTTCTTTTCCTTTCTCTCATTTTTATCTTTGTTTTGTTTTGTTTGTTTATTTGTTTGAGACAGGGTTTCTCTGTGTAGGCCTGATTGTCCTGGAAAGCTGTAGACTAGACTGGCTTCGAACTCAGAGATCCTCCTGCCTCTGCCTCTTGAGTTCTGGGCTTAAAGGTATGTGACATCACCAGAAATTGGCAGGTTCTTTGTTTGTTTGAATGTAATGATCTTTGTACATTTTCCAGTAAGCTTATTCTAAAGTGTTTTATAATTGTTTCTTCTTCATACAAAAAAAGAAATTCAACTGACTTCTGTGGTTGATCTTATGCCCAGCAACCTTCAAATCACCATAGTTGTTTGTAGGTTTTTGTGAGTTTGTATGTGTTTGTATACATACATGCCATCAATCCCTTCAGGGAGTAAAGAGGGTTCTGTTTCCTTCTGCTTCCCCAGCTCACTGGACTGGACTTTCAGAGATGTGGAATCATTTCCTGCATTTACACAGACAGTATGAGGGTTGAAACACACCACAGCCTGATTTCAGAATCTTAAAACGACCGTTGGGCATTAGGTAGCTCTTGTTTAAGCAGCAAGAAAGATACAGCTAGAAAAACAGGATCACATGGAGGAAGGTCTTAATGCAAGGTGAAGAGTTTGAATTGCATCCTGCAGATAATAAAGGATCATTAAAGGCTTTTAAGTGGGAAAGAAACAATAAGTGTGGGAAGATAGGAGCCAGTTCATTTATTCATTTCATGAGCATTTATTGAGCATGTATCAGGTTGTAGGAACTGTTATAAGATAAAGGATGCCTTGTTGTTTGGTAGTGGAGACATTAAGATACAAAGAACAGGATCTTAACACAATCTGTCAGCCATGTGGGAAGGCAGCTTTATGACCTTGCATACATTTTTTTTTTCTGAGACAGGGTTTCTCTGGGTAGCCCTGGATGTCCTGGAACTCACTCTGTAGACCTGGCTGGCCTCGAACTCAGACATCTGCCTGCTTCTGCCTCCCAAGTGTTGGGATTAAAGGCGTGCGCCACCACCGCCGCCTGGCCCCTGCATACATTATTGAACAGCTCTGGACCATAGCTTCCTAATCTATAAAATGGGAATGATATATACAATGGCAACTTCTATTAGAGATAAGAATGTATGGCATATGCTTGGCTCAGATTAAACACTTATTTATGGTGAGTTTTGAAGATATCAAATATTTGGTTAAATATTTTTATTCAATAATCAATAGAAATCTAACTTTGTCCATTTTTTGCTTTTGTATTTCTGTGATGACTGTAGTTTTGCTTTTGTTGTTGTTTTGATTTTGAAACAAGATCTCAGGTAGCCCAAGATGCTTCCAATGGAGGATGCCCTGGAGCTTCTGGGTTCGCTGCTCCAGCTCTCTAGTGCTGGATTAGAGTTGCGGCCCTGCCCCTCCCTGCTCAGTTACAGTTTACTTTTTATTTGTGTTACTTTGGCTTTTTGAGACAGTTTCTTAGCAAATCCCTGGCTGTGCCTTGAACTCAGAGATCTGCCTACATCGGCCTAAGTGCTGGGATTAAAGGTGTATACTATACCTTACATTTTTTTTTTAGCTCTGCATAAAAAAAAAATATGACAAAAAACACTATTTATACTCTTGTGTTTGAGTCATTGCCAATTGTACCTATACAAATTTGTGTTTGGTGATGGCTTTATGGTTGCATAAGAAGTAGTCTACTTTGTTTTTTTTTTAATGTAATAGAGTCTATTTCATATTTATTTGCCTACCTTATTTTGCCTTTTGCAATTCTATTTTACTATCATTACAACACGATGTATGCTAAGAAACTAACACAATCTTTATTTTTATGTTGGAAAAGTTGAGTACCTTGAAAGTTGACCATGACAGACAAAATAGAAGGCAGACAAACATAGAGACGTGGTGCTGTGTGCTATAACCCCAGGCCATGCGCAGAGGAGCTAGTTCAAGACTAGCGGGCTACATGAGATCTTGGGCTTGTCTTTTTCACATAAAGGGTTTATTTTGAATGTTTTAAGGTAGGATAGAGTTACATTATAATTATAAAAAAATTACTTAAAGAATTAACAGAGTTGTACTGTGTATACTCCTAAATTCAGAGAACAGGGAACCATCTACACGTTGTATAAGATAAAATTAAAATTAAAAATGAATTCAAGCTCAAAAAAAATGAGGTCGCTTATCTAGTTTTAGATGTGAACAGGAAGACCTCTGAGCTCTACTCGTTGGTTCGAACTGCACCAGCGATGGAGAATACAGAGAGCGCAGCATTCCCGGGAGCAGACAGTCCAGCCATGGTCACTCTGAGTGTTTGTCCCCTGTCATCTTTGGAGGCCTTTCCTCTCTCAGACAATCAGTGGGAAAAAAGTCTAAACACCAGCGCTAGGGATGACTCTGTGGTTAAAGTGCCATCTTAAAGTGTGAGGACTGGAATTTGGATCCGCAGTACTCGTGGAAATAGCAGGTGAACGTGTAGGCCCACCTGTAATCCCAGCTCTTGGACGGCAGAGACAGACAGTTTCCCCCTGGAGCAAACTGGCGAGCGAGACAGGACAGGATCTGTGCATTCTGGGCCCCGGGGAGCCAGCCCACCTCCATGAATGATGGAGTCTGACTGAGCATTTTGTCACTGACTTCCAGTCACGTGCCGTGGCATATACACGTCCCTTTCCCTGCCATGCACAATATATATGTGTATGTAGATACATACTTTTAAAACACGAAAATGTTTAAGTTACTACTGCTTTTTAGAAAATACTTTATTTTACGTGCATTGGTGTTCTGCCTGCCTGCATGCTTGTGTGAGGGCCTTGGAACCCCTTGAATTGGAGTCATCGGTAGTTATGAGCTGCCACGTGGGTGCTGGGTGGGAACTTGCTATGTAGCCAAGGATGGCTTTGAACTCATCCTGTGTCTCTACCCGCCCGCTCTCCCTCCCCCCCCCCCAGTGCTGCAATAATAAATATGGGCCATCATGTCAAGTTGATTCTGAGGTCTCAGGAATTGATACTTCAAAACATGGAAAGCTTTTTTTATAAGAATGCTTTATAGTGTACTCATGTAAATAAATTAATTTTTTTTAGAGGACCGGAGAGATGGCTCAGTAGTTTAGACTGTTCCGTACAGAGGTCCTGAGTTCAAGTCCCAGTAACCACATGGTGGCTCACAGCCATCCATAATGGGATCTGATGCCCTCTTCTGGAGTGTCTGAAGACAGCCACAATTTACTCACGTAAATAAAATAAATACATTAAAAAAAAGAATATTTTAAGAATGAGACCCTGGCAAATGACGTATGAGAGGACATGTGGACAGCCAGATATAGCTGTTCCCTTTCTCTTTCTTTCTTTCTTTCTCTCTTTCTTTCTTTCTTTCTTTCTTTCTTTCTTTCTTTTCTATAGCTTCACTGGTCCCTGCTCAACTACAATTTGAGAATAGTAAGTGAAAATTCTCATAAAATAACTCACAACTTTCACATTATTTGCCACTGTGTCATGATGAAGTTTTACAATGTCTTCTTCAGTCCCGCTTTGTACCAAATCCATCCCTTTGTGTAGTCTCTCCTTACTATATATGTTTTTTGGCTACCAAGAAAATCTACAGAGTGTTCCCTTCAAGCAGAATGACTGAAGTACAGGTGTGTGGGAGAGCCGACAGGTATTTGTGTAACATTGATAACAGTATTGTTTTATTGTATTAGTTACAACCTCTCACTCTGCCCAATATATAAACTTTAAACATGTAAGGAACTTGGTACTCTATGTGATTTCAAGAGTCACTAGAGGGTATGGGCTGAGGGTGGGGGCCGTGGGCCCAGCAGCTTACAGTCTGGAGAATGAGAAGGGCAAAGGCACAAACAAGGCCACATGCTGTGCACAAACAGAACATAGTAACACTTATGTGCTCGCTGAGCTGGCACAAGGACTTAACAAGTACAAAGAAAATAGTTTTCTGCAACCCAGAAATCATTGTTCAGTGTGAGCATTGATACACACAGGAGAGATTGTTACTCAGGCAGCTCAAAGATGCACTGATAATAAGCTGGTTCTAAGAATACAAAGTTAAACATATAAAAGCAAAATAAATGAATACCACAGTTATAACATGGGTGTGAATACCACAGTTATAACATGGGTGTGATACCACAGTTATAACATGGGTGTGAATACCACAGTTATAACATGGGTGTGAATACCACAGTTATAACATGGGTGTGCAGTCTTGACACTCTTTCAGAAGTTCCATGATTCCTCCAGGTTCCTCTGGAGTGAGGCGGTGAGGGCTGGGCACGGAGCTCATTATGCTACTGTAAGAGCTGGTTGGTTTGTTTTATTTTTTAGAAACAGTCATGTGTCTTGAGCATTCAGTAAGGAGTTGTACTGAGTAATACAGCACGGAAGCAGGGATTTGTCTGTTTGCACAGACACCACAGGTAGTATTTTATGTTAATTCTGTCGCCACTGAGCACTGAAGGACTCTGGATCCCTCTCTCTCCCCCAAAAGGAGGAAGAGAAAGCAACAAGCCTTTTTCTTAACTCTTAAATCAGGACAGGAGAAGAAAGGAGTCTGGTAGTGGGGCAGTGGGGCCATTCCTGGGAGGAGCCCAGCCTCCCTGGAGAGAATTATGGGTTAAGAGTGAAGGGGACACATCATAGGACACTCTGTAGTCCCTGGCCTGTCCCTAAGTCAGTGAAGGCTTCTGAGTTTTTGGGGAACATAATATAGTTATTCTAGCTAATTAAAAAAAATCCTTAAAATTTACTGCTAACATGTGGTCAAAACCAATCGTTCCACACACCAGACACATCCCTGAAATAGCAGGCCTCCTCCCGATTCCACTCACCAGTGCTAACATTTGTTACAGCTTTCCAAATATTTTCTAGCTATAGCCAAGCAGGCATATACTTTTCTTCTTCTTTGTCATAATAAACTGGAGCTCAAAAACACGATTACAAACCACATGTTTTGCAATTAATGGACCTGGGCTCAAATCTTCCCCACCTTGCTTATTGTGTGACTCTACAAAAATTACTTCTTTAGGCTTCAATGTTTTGTGAGGTATAAAAATAGCAACGACTTCACAAGGTTTGAGGATTAAAATTTGGAGTGTGTGAATCACCTAACGCAGGGCCAAGTCGTTACAGTCAATAAACACTTATTGTCTATGGCAAGTGACCTTTCCTAAGAGTTAAAATAAGGAAAGGTGCTCCTGTCATATTTTGATAACTTCCGTTAAGCAAACAAATGTTAATTTCTTTCAACTAATAATATCTAAATGGAAAAAAAAAGTTGCTTTTCCAGAGTTAAAAACCAAACATTTAAATACTTTAATACTCCTCCATATCTCCTCAATCCCAATACTCCATTGAGGATTTGATAATGGATTCCCCAATTAAAAAACAAAACAAAACTTTTGTCTCACTGCCTGCGGAGAACACTCCCCTCGGTCTCCCTAAACACCCGCAGCCTTTGCTTGCTTTGTCAGGCAATCACAGGGTGGCACCCGGGTAAGTTCGCCTCCCGCGGTCACGCCCCTCCATCCCCTCCAGAGACCTTAGGGGCAGCAACTAGGGAGGCGTATCCCCGAAGGAGCCGAGGGGACGTGGTGGCCGAGGACTGCGCCCCGGAACAGCGTCTGGGTGCGGAGGTGCGCACGAGGGGTGCAGGCTGCTGGCTCCCGGGCCCGGCCTGAGCGCGCAGGAGGCACCTCTGGGGGCGACCCTGGCACTCGGTTTTCCGCGACCTTCTCGCCGCAGCGTCCCCGCCGTCTGAGGCGCGGCGGTCCCTTGGCCTCCACTCCCCGGCCCGGGCCAGTCCCCCTTTCTAGCTTTCTTTTGGGCATTGCCCTTTGCCCTCGCTTGGAGTCCTCTGTTGACTCTCCCTACTTCCAGTCACCCATAGGTCACGGTCCCCAGACCACAGCCACCCATCCTGTCCAACTCTAGAGCTCCGAAGTCTCGCCAGCCGGGGAGATAGATGCCGAGGACCCCGCGGGTGGGGTAGCCCCGGTGTTCCCGGGCCCACGCTCGGGGGCGCGGGACGCAAGTTTCCGCCCGGTCCCCTGAGCGGTGACAGCCAGCGTTCGCTCGGAGGCGGCGGGGAGGCGGAGGGCGGGCCAGCCGGGTGCCCGAGCCCCCTCCCCTGCTCGCGAGCTCGCGCGGTCTGTGTCTCTCTCCGCAAGTGCAGAGCCGCGGAGGAGGAGGGGGAGGAGGAGGAGGGAGCTGGGGGAGGATCTCCATTGAAATAAACAACCAGGCAGCAGTTATTAACACGGGAACATGGCGGCCGCAGCCTGGGCTCCCGCGGCGGCGGCGGAGGTCAGCGCCGACGGCAGCCCGCACCTGACGGCGTGACGGCCACATTGGTAAGCGCGCCTCCCCTGGGGGCTGGCGGGCGGCGGGCGGGGGGCGCCGCGCTCCCACCCGGGCCGCTGCCCTTGGTGCGCGCAGCCCGGCGGAGCCGCGCGCCGGCCGGGCAGGCTGTTGTGTGCGGGCACCGCTGCCCGGGCGTGCGGAGCCCGCGACGCCCATCCTCGAGGCGCGGCCGAGCCGGGGACTCGGCTCCCGGGGGGGGGGGGGGGGGGGAGGGCGGGAAGACGCGGAGTCCCCGGGAGAGAAAGGAGGCGCTCGGGCGCCGGCGAGAGAGCTCGGGAGACGAGCCCCGGAGCGCGAGGCGGGCGGAGGCTGCAGCCCGCGGCGCCGGCCGAGAGGTGAGCACCAGGCCGGGAAGCAGCGGCTTGTGCCGTGGGCCCCGGCTCCGGCCCCCTCGGGGCTGCGCGGCGCAGCCCGGGCTGGCGGGGGAAGCCCGGGCCGGCGGGCGCAGTCGCGGCCGGTGCTTTCTTCCCGGGAGGCGTGCAGCTATCGCTGCACGGGTGGGAGCCGGGCGAGGGGAGGCAGGACCTGGGAAGTGCCGGGGGTGTGTGAAGGTGACGCGGCCGGCAGGGGCGGCGGCGGGGGCTCGGGCGTCTGGGGGGCCTCGGGCTTGGGTGGCTTCGGGGCGGCAGCGCTCGGGCCGCGCAGGCCGGGCCGCGGTGGGGGCGGGGAGCCGGGGTCGGGCGGCGGCGGCGGCGCCGCGCCGGGCTCGCCCCTGACTTAACTTTCTGGGTGCGGGCATGTGTGCCGGAGGCGCGCTGGGGCCGCGGCCGGGGGCGGGAGGCGGGCTGCGGGCCGGGAGGTTCCGGGTTGGCTCGCCAGCGCCCCCCTCGTCGGTCCCCCCCTTCTGCGGCCCCTGCGGGGACAGGCCCTCGGGGGCCCCCCGCGGGAAGCGAGAGGGGTCCAGGCGGCCCTCGCGCCCCGTCACGCCCTGGACCGGGGACCCTCCTCTCCGGGCCCCAGGAGGCTCCCGGGGAGGCGTCCGGGGTCGGCGCCGCGGCCGGGAGTGCCCGCCCCCCGCCCCTGGGGGAGTCCTGGAGGCGCCGCGGCCGCGCTCGGGGGTGGCTCGGTCCCTGCTTCCCTGGTCCCTCCCTTTCCCCTCCCCCAAGTGGCTTCCGGGGCCTGCGGACTGAGGGGCGGTAATCGGGGACCCGAGCCCCTTTCTCGCCGGGAGTGGCGTTGGGCCTTAAGCCTAGCGGGCCTGTCACTGGCAGGGGAAACTTTCCCAAACCCGAGCCCGGGCCCGAGCACCCTCCTCTGCCACCTCGTCCTCTAATCCCACTCCCACTCCACCTCCTCCGACTCCTTCCCCTCCCACCGACCCGAATCTTGCTGTGCCTGACTGATGGGGCAGTGAGCCAATGGAAGGCGGGAACTGACCTGCCGGGTATCGGTAAGCCAATGGTGGATGCCAGAGGCAGGAAGGGGGCGGGGCTTCTTGCGACCAGTTAGGACTGAGTTGCAGGCGGGGCGGGGGAGTCATGGAGACGCCGCGAGCCTTCCACTCTGGCGCGTCCCTTGGTCACCCGCACCTGGGGTTGTGGAATAGTGTCACTCACAGAATCTGTGACCTGGGGAGACCTGCATAGTTGCGCGAAGATATTGCTTTTCTCTGGTGCCGCGAGAGGCGTTGTTTTAGACATGACAAAGTCTAAAGCCACTTCAGGATGTGGCAGTGACTGCGAGGCCCGGTTTTAAAATGGCATATGTTGATAGTGACCGAGCTCTGGATCTCAGCACCAGGTGAGATCTCCGAAGGTCTGCGTTGCTTTCACTGGGCTTCCGTCCAGCACCCGGACGATGAAATTGAAAGGGCAGCCTGAGAGTGAAGGAGGGGGGTGGCCTCATGTCAGGTGATTTTTTAGGAGTGCTAAAGCAATCCTGTTTGGACTTGGCCTCTCTGAGACCTTGTTTAATCAGCCCACCAATTCCCCAAGTCTCCTTGAAAGTTTTGTGTTTGGCCTGGGTGTGACATTTTTACAAAGTTGCGGTTTATGTTGTGTGTGTTTTTTTGTCCTGCTCTTGGGTAAACAAAATGAAGTTTAGAACCAAAGCGCCACTAAGATACCAAGCGTGTGTAATTAAAGCACAAAACTAGCCAAAGAATATTTGCTGGCAGAAAACAAAAGGAATAAAGTATACCTTTCCATATTAACACCCATACAAAAGATTCTCAAAACATTTTTTTTTTTTTAAGTTTCCTTAAACACGGTTGAATTGCAGTGTGGCTACTTCTCTGATGTGTAAGAGGTCAAGAGCTATCTTTGATTGTTTTAACTGTTTGGGTCCAGTGAACTGACTTTCTTGACTCCTTAGTTTTAGGAAAGGGGGGCGGGGGCTGTTCCCAGTGAGGGTCCCAGGTTGCTCAGCGGGAATTGCGGTCTGTTAAAAAGACAGCTGCTGCTGCAGTGCTTTTTGTGTCTGTGCATGCTCTGTTCTTTGTTGGTGAGGTTAGTCCCACCCGATGGCAGCAAGATTCCTTTTCCCAGTTGGAATCTTTGGGAGTTCGAAGAATGAGAAGTGTTAAACTTAAAATCCATTCATTTCTGGACTCTGTCACCATGAATTTAATTTTGAGATTTTAAAAAATATCCAATGGGCACGATCCACACTGGGTTCTCCAGCTTTTATTACTATTGGGTTATTAAGAAAGGATTCCAGAGAGACTAATGCAAGGACACAGTAGTGTATAATATGTGACTTTCAAATCTGCACTGTAGATTCCCAACCAGTGTAATTTTAAATGTTCTCGTAGAAGTAAATTGCATTTTGCTGTAGCTTTTGAAGTGTTATTTTGGTGGTAAATGAGTCAAGTGAAAGATAAGCCCCGACTTCACCTGAGAGAAGTAGGGGGTGTTGTAAATGGAGGCTCAGGGCCCAGCAACATTCAGACACACCCACTGTTAGCTACTTTGGGAGGCCACTCTGATGAAGGCCCTTTTCTCTTTCCTGAATTCTTTTTTTTTTTTTTTTTATTTTTATTTTTTTTTGATTTTTTTTTCGAGACAGGGTTTCTCTGTGTAGTCCTGGCTGTCCTGGAACTCACTCTGTAGACCAGGCTGGCCTCGAACTCAGAAATCCGCCTGCCTCTGCCTCCCAAGTGCTGGGATTAAAGGCGTGCGCCACCACCGCCCGGCTTCTTTCCTGAATTCTTAAAAGCAGTTCATTATTTTACTTCATTTTCCATAAGGATCCTTCAAAACGTTCTTAGATTCTTGGTGGCCGAGAACAGCAAGTCCCCTAATGGCTGGCGAGGGGAGAACCGCTCAGGCATATGGAGACATCTAGAAAAAGATGTGCACTGTCAGTGGTGATTCCATCGTGTGCTCTCGTGCGGGAGCTGAACCTGCTTCCTCCTGGGACTTTCCCTCTAAAAGAGAGGATTTCTTTGACTTTTAGATGTCAGGGTGCTGAGACCCAGGTTTCAAGAAAGCTCAACAATCATTCATGTGAATTTAATGCTTTTGAGGACTTAATAATTTAAAATTTTTTTAACTCTCCATCAATTAAATATAATTTAGGTGAGTCTCAGCATGCGAGACATTTTACTGAAAATATATATATAATATAGAGGGTCCTGGGGTTGCATGAAGGGTTAATGCGTCTTGGTTCTCCCCTTGCCTCTCAATAGATGTATATTAAAGCTTTCCAGTTTCTCTGGAATCCATAATATCTGATCACGTTTCTATTTTACATGTAGAGGTTAAGGACTCAGTGCCTTAGCTGTTTCAGGCCATGGTAGGTTGCTATGTGACCCATACTTTGACAGCTTAGATCTCTAAGAAAAGGCCATTCTTTGAAGCAGTCCTTATAGTGTTGGAAAGAAAACAAATGCATGAATGAAGAGGGGCCCTTTAAAGCATTTTTAATAGATGATTAATTTTCTGTTATGCACAGGTGTCTTTGATATCTTGATCATTGTTGTGGTTGAAATTATTTTTTAAAGTGTAACTCATTTTTAGCTGTTATATGACAAAAACCAATGTTTAAGACCTATTAGCTTTTTACTATTTTCTGTTTCTAGTTTTGTTTGGTGTTACATTATTATATGCTCTACTGAGTTGTTTTGTTTTTGTTTTTGTTTTTGTTTCAAAGACAGGGTTTCTTTGTGTAGCTGTGGCTGTTCTGGAACTCATTTCTGTAGACCAGGCTGGCCTAGAACTCACAGAGATTGGCCTGCCTCTGTCTCATGAGTGCTGGGGTTAAAGGTGTGAGACACCATGCCCAGCTGCTTTCCTGGTTTTTTAAAAAATTAATTTTAGTGTATGAGTGTTTTTTCTGCATATATGTATGCCTGTGTACCACACAGGTGTGTGGTGCTCACTGAGACCAGAAGAGGGTGTTGAATCCCTTGGAAGTGGAGTTGTAGGCCGTCGTGCGTGGTGGGTGCTGTGAGTACCAGTGCGCTTACAGCTGAGCCAGCTCTCCAGACTTGTATATTGATTTGTTTTTTTTAATTTTTGTTTATTTATTTTATATATATCAGCTGTCTTCAGACACACCAGAAGAGGGCATTGGATCCCACTGCAGATGGTTGTGAGCCACTATGTAGGTGCTGGGAATTGAACTCAGGAATTGGAAGAGGAGTCAGTGCTCTTAACTGCTGAGCCATCTCTTCAGCCCCGAGATACTGATTTTTGAATGAGGAAAAGCCATGGAATGGAAAACAAAATGGCTGGTTTTTCTCACCCTTTTCTATCACAAGCTCCTCCACCTCTGCATCTCTTCTAAATGGAAAAGCAGCTCTCAGTGTTCATTGCTTCTTTCCTTCTTTTGTTTTTGTTTTATTTTTTCTAACTTCTTAAAGGACTTAGGATTGGTAAACAGAGACGCAAGAAGGCATACCACCCTCTAAAGCCTCTGAAAGTGTACCACCTGGGAAAGCTGTGCGGTCCAGCTCAGTGTCCAGGAAACATGACAGGTTCCAGATGTTCTGGACAGAGGTGACTCTCGCGGCCCTTTTAGCAGTCTGTGTAATTCCTAGCTGCTGTAAGGGGGAGAGGGCAAAGGCGTTGGCGTCTCACAGGGAGAGGTCACTAGATGCTCTGCTGGTCTGCAGGTAGAGCTCAAGACTTGGCTTCTAGAGCAAAGGTTCTCTGTGTTTACCAATGAGTGACACTCACAGCGTTTCGGGGTTCAGAGGCTATGGAGGAACGATAGGATTTGCTTTAGGCTGGTGTTTATTTGGCTCTATGGTTAGAAATTTTTAGCAAGCATAAATGATCCACAGTATGTATGGTAATGCTTTTCGTAGCTCCTTTGGAACTTCTGGAGATAGCCTGCAGATCGGCAGATGTTAAGGGGCAGCTCGCTAAATTTGCTATGAATTCTGTGGGGCTTACGCCTCAGCCAGCTCTCACTCTGTCCGGCCTGTGTTCAGCAGAATCCGTATTTGGGGCTTTGGAGGTCTTTTCTCTGCATTTTTCTTCTCTTTTAGCAATTGTTTCATTGATTTATTTCGTCATTATTGATGGAAACTTGACTGTCCTGGCCTTCACAGTGTATTTGGTAATAAAATCTTCAAGTTACAGAGCCAGGGACTAAAGGGGGCCACAGGCTGGGTGATGGTCTTCTCCCTCCCCCCTTCCCTCACACCTGGGTGGTAGGGAAAGAAACATTTGCCTTAATCTTATCTTCCATATGTGTATGTAATTTCAAGGATGTACTATCCAGCAAATATTGCATGGATTTGGGATTCAGTTATTTTTCCTGAGAATGGAATTATGTTTAGAATAAAGAAGTTTGGGGCTTGGGGGAGGGCTCAGTCATAGTGTGTCTGCACTGCAGGACCGGAGTTTAAGTTTCTGACACCCATGCAGGTGCCTGGCATGATCACATCTGTAATCCTAGTTCTTGGGAGCAGAGGCAGACTGATCCCCAGAGCTCACTAACCAGCCGGTGTAGCCAGCTGTGGGCTTTGGGGTCAGGAAGAGGGCGTGGAGGGCACCTGGAGCTTTGGCCTTCACATGCGCACACATACGGACACACACTTCACACTTTCACATACCATCCACAAGTTGTTTAAATGTCCCCTTGATAGATGAGCTTAGAATTAAGCAGATTTCTCTATGAAAATATGGACACGTATGACTCGTTCAGTTGTATTTGGTTTGAAGCTCAGGTGTCGCTCTGTGAGCCCTGTGTGGTGTGGTACATGGTCACATGGTCAGTGGCCCTGAGCAGCTGGTAGGGATGTGACAGAGTGGGCTGGCAGCCCCCCCATCTCTGCCCCACCCCTTCTCCAATGGCCCTTTGTGCTGCCTCCCCTGGGCCTCTGTGTTCTGCTCTGGTTGTAGGTCTTCTGGATGGGGCTCATTCCCATGAGGACCACAGCGTCTGTATCAGGGACAGTGCCAGCCGCTTCCTGGGCGTTCTTATGAGTGGTCCATCCTTTTGGTTATAGCCACAAACACATAAACACACGTTATCCTCATGTTCCAGGAGGCGGGAGGTTAGGGGAGTCTGGGATAACTGCCCATCAAGAGTCTATCTAGGATATAGCCAATGTCCTTAAGACTCTCAGCTGTTCAGTCCAAGAAGGAACAGATCTGAAGAGCTGAGGTTCTGCAGATGTTCCCAGCTGTGGATGGAGAAGTTAACTCCTGTAAGTCATATCAACCATTCTTGAAATGTCAAGATTCTCTTGCCTTTAAATGTCTGGAAAATGTAGGGAAAGCAGTGAAGTAAACGGATGGAATTTACTAAATGTGTCTGGGCTTAGGGACATTTGTTGTGCACTTGGGCTTCTCACTCTGGTGTGTAAAGCAATTGTTCATCCTCCTCTGGCTGCCCAGGAAGGAAATGGACACACAGGTATCAGATAACTTCCAGGGTCACACAGTTGGGCTACTGAAGCACATTAGACCCAGGCAGCTCTTGCTTCTGGCCTGCTTAGCTGGAGTTCCTACTGGCTGGCTGGTAGGCTCTCAACACAGGCCTTTGTTAAGACAGCATCAATCCATTTATTCCGTGAAAACATATTCTCGTTGTCTGTAAGTCAGATTCCATACACACAGTTCTCTGTATGAAAAACTTAATTGTGGGGGATCAGTAGAAAATGTACCCAGGGACACTTACAGGTTTGGAAGGAGTTGACATACATATATGGTTTCTTATTTCTTCAATGTAGATTTAATGTTGTCTCTTTAACTGTGGGGCATAGGTTGTGTGATGCCTTTTGGTGAGTGTTGTGCACTCCATGTAGAACGGATGACTCTGCTGAGATACCATGGACCCAAAAGAAGGCTGATAATGTATGCAGTCATCTGACTTCTGCTATGCTATTTGTGGAATTCTTCTGTCTGCTCAATTGTTTGCAGGGAGCAGGCGCTTTTAGGAAACTCGCTCCTGCGCTCTGCCAGGATCTGCACGCATTGCTTGTGACGTTCCAGCTGCCAGGACCCAGGGCCTCTTGTCAGGGATGAATGTGATGCATGGGAGTTTTGTTGGTCGCTTATGTCCCCAAAGGCGTCACTAGAAGAGTGAGTGAGTTCTGAGCTTGCTGCTGCTGCTGACTGCCCTCTGCCCATTAGAGGCCACAGCTGAGCGAGGGTGGGCCTGCCCAACAGCTCCAAGGACCTGCTCATGGCCGTCGTGAACACACTTCCTCTGCCTTTGGTGTCGCCTTTGCTGTTGTAAGAACATTTAATACTTATCTTAAAATTTCTAATTCCATTGTTAATATGCTTAAGATTACAAACTTTGAGTTGTTCTGGAAATGTAAGTTAGAATATTGAATTGTGCCAGGCTTGGTGGTGTAGTTCTTTGCTCACATCTTAGGGAGGGAAAGAGAGGGGTAGCTCTGCTCCCGAGGCAGCCTAGTCCGCACTGAGTTACAGGATAGCATGACTAAGTAGAGAGACCTTGTTTCCAAAACCATAACCCAACACAAACAGCAAACATGTTTGTTTGTGCGTATGACGGAATTGTGTCCTGAGGATGTGACTCAGTGCTGGACTGCTTGGATGTTCAGAGTCCCGGGCTCAAGCTCAGAGAAGTGCCCCCTCCCCAATGTAGTTGTATCTTTCCAAGGATCCTGCAGCACTTCTCCAGTCATTTCTAGACCGTCTTTAGAGTCTGTCCAAATGGAGACTTTAGTTATATAAGTAAGATTTCTTAAAAATTATTTTTATTTTGTGTATGAGTGTTTGCCTGCATGTTTGCCCATGCACCATGTGCATGTCTGATTCCCACAGAATCCAAAAGAGGGCATTGGATCCCTTAGGACCAGAGCTATAGCTGGTTATGTGCCACTATGTAGGTACTGAGAATCAAACCCAGACAATTCTTAAAGAGAAACCAGTGCTCTTAAGCAGTGAGACATTTTTTTTCTTTTTTTAGCTTTAGGAACAAATTTTTTTTGTTTGTTTGTTTTGTTGTGGTTTTTTCGAGACAGGGTTTCTCTGTGTAACCCTGGCTGTCCTGGAACTCACTCTGTAGACCAGGCTGGCCTTGAACTCAGAAATCCGCCTGCCTCTGCCTCCCAAGTGCTGGGATTACAGGCATGCACCACCACCGCCCAGCTAGGAACAAAATTTTAATGATATCTTTTAATGCATTAAGATATGTATGTGTGTGGTATTATTCTCTATTATTATTTTATTCATATATTTTTGTGGTGTTGTGCATCAAGCCCAGGGCCTCCAGTTTGCTAAACACTAGATCAATATTACATATAAAATCCTAACATGTATAATCAGAATTCTCATAGCTGTCACGTTCATCTATCATGTAATCACTGCTGAGCAGTTATTGTTGGGATGTGAGAGGGAAATTCTTCCATATGCACTTGGTAGGTCCCTAAGAAGGGACTATAGAAACTCACTAATTCAGAGTTACCGCGGTGCCATGTCCTGAAGTTGCTGTCTTGGGCTGGGGGACTCCCTGCCCCAGAGGTGACCCTTCGGCTGGTCCCTGCTGTGTGTGCTGCAAGGGGTTGTGTGTGGACAGGAACCGGAGTGAGGCAGGCACCAGTGTGACAAATGAGAACAGCTTCTCGCCGTTTCCACCAGGCGTGCTTTGCACATCTTTTCCCTCTTTTTTCCTTCTGTCTTTCTTCCCTCACCCCCACCCCCCACCCCAAATAGAATTGGAGATGTAGAGATGGAAGATGGGCAGAGGACAAACCACAGTCAGTGTGATGGGGGAGGGGAGGTGGTGTCTGTTCTTAAGGATTTCAAGGGGATGAGCATGGAAGTAGGTCTAACCTGTTTGCAGCCTGTGGTGAGAGAACTAGCTCTCTGTTAAGAATGACGTTTGGAAATCACTGCTGTTGGCCAGTGTTGTGGTGGCAGTAGGGGTGTTGATGTGTAATTTAGTTGGATTGTTATATTTCATGCTTTTTGTGTTTCTCTGCTTAGGGATATTATTACAGACTTCACAAGATTAGGTGATTGAAATGGCTCACATGTTATAATTGAAAATATTGAAGTGATATAAGATGGTTCAAAAGTTTAACCAAATGTTTAAGACCTTAAGAATGTTTGCCTCTAATTGTCCCCCCTCCCCCACGCCTTTAATCTGTGTGCTTAGAAAGTAGAGCCAGCTGGACCTCTGAGTTTGAGACCAGCCTGGCCTACATGGTGTGTTTCCAGGCTAGCCAGGGCTTCTAAGTAAGATCCTTACTAAAATAAGCACACATAAATAAGTAGAGAAGAAGAATCCTTTATCATGAGGCCGTGAAGTCTTGCCTAGTGCACACAGGGTACAGCAGCAGTTCGACCCCCAGCAGCATGGAAGCCAAGTCTCCTGGCACCCCTGCAGTCCCAGCTCTCAGAAGCTGGAGCCCTTGGGCCAGAAGTTCAAGGCCATTCTCAGTTGTACAGTGAGTAGAAGGGCAGTCAGGAATACGCGACTGTCTTCCACTCCTTCCTTTCCCAAAGGATAAGGATATATTCTCTATACTTTCCTTTTGAGCCTTGTTTTTCTCAGTTGCTGTCCTATGTTGTGTTAGTGTCTTGGTTCCTTAAGGCGTTTCCATTCAAGGGCGATGGAAAGATTCCTTGAAAATGTTAGCTTTCCTATTCACTACCATTGGAGTCTTGGCAGAATGAACATGTGGTGGAGAGGAGGAGAGCCGGCAAGGCAGTCCCAGGAAGAGCTCACGGCTGTCCTGGGCTTTTCTCTTCAGTAAGGCAGTGTGTAAGCTTAGTCTTCAGGTTTTCACTTCACACATGTAACTATGAATCACAGCACAGTGGAAGACTGAGATATTAGCCGCAATACAAGAAAATAACACAGTCATCACTTTCGACACAAAATTGACAGTTTTAGGCTGTATTGACAGTTACCCCCTCACCCTCCAACCCAGCATTGTGCTTGGACATGAAGTTGACTGGAACACAGAACTAGAGCTTGAAGTCTCAGCTTAACAGGAAGCACCTGGGGCTACTCTACCTGAGCTGGCTGGCCCTGTTCCCTTCAGGGTCCTGGCCATCACTGAGAGAGGCCACTTGCTTCCTGTGAGGGCTGTATGGGTGGGCTAGCGGGGAGGGAAGGAGAGAAGGGCTGACGTTGCTGGCTGGGAGAGTAGGTCAGACCCCTGATGGCCACCAGCACAGCAGCTGGCTGCACCTGGATCTCCCCCAGCAGCCAGCCTGGACTGCTGTCAGGTGTCAGGTGCGCGCACATGGAGAGCACCCGTGTGCAGAGGAGCTGTGCAGAGGGGGACCGTGAGGTAGCTGAGGCGGAGAGTCAAGCAAGAGTGGGGCGTCGTCCTCTTGCATCTTAGAGGATCCCAAAGGATGTTTTAATAGTTCCTGTTATCAAAAGTGCAGGTGACTGACGGTATTGCCAGCGCAGGGAAGAAAGAACTCCAGATACATGATGACATCAGCAAATCAGTGTCATTTAAGACGGTTTGTTCTGTGTCCCGTAAATATAGTCTGCACATCTAAATAACTCAGGAACTTGCACTTGCTTTCCCATCGGTTCAGAATACAAGTGCCGAGCATAAGCATACCCTACACACACATACATGCTATATACACACACTACATGTTTGCACACACATGCTACATGTCATTACATTCTATATGTATACATATATACTGTGCATGTGTGTGTTTATTTTCACCCCAGACAGTGTGTAGAACAGCTGAATGGCACAGACGACTCTGTTTTTCTAAACTTTCTGTTTGACTGACACTTAGATCCCTCTCTGCTGCAAGCCGTTAATAGATAGATCTTCCCACTCACTGTGGAATGCTCCCTTCACACACTTACCTCGGAGCCGTTTGTGCACCCACCCTTCTTCTGTTTCTGTTGTGCGCATGAACCGTCGTCTCTAGGATTGTGTTCCTCCTGTGCGCACGTGTTGCCGCGTGCCCTCTTCTTTTGACTTGCTGAGAGAAAGTAGATGAATTAATCTAAAATTTAGGAAGCATGCCTTTGACATAAGAATTATTTTAGGAATTCCTACTGCTAATTTTAAAACTGAAATAATGAACCAGAACAAAAGGAGGAGTCCAAAAATATTCCAAAGTTGCTTAATGAATCAATTATGGATTAAAATTGCCCTGCAGGAACGGAAGCAAAACTACTGTGCTTGCCTCCGAAACAATAAGCACAGTGTCTTTGTCGCTTTGATATGATCACAGAGTCCTTCAGTGCCAGGATTTATTGGTTTTTCCTCGGCATAGTATTTGACACTTTAGAGAAAATGGATTTTAGTTTATAATGGAGAGGAGAAAAGATGAAGAAAACCGTGGGATAGTTGGTAGTGCTAGAAAGTTAATACTATACCAGACACTTGAGAGATGGTGTGACCACTTGAATACTTGCATTGAAGAAGCAATAAGGAGAACGGACGTGTCAATTGAAGGGCTAAAATCTCAAGAGATGATGAAGTTCAACAACACATGTTAATATAGACTGTATTAACACTTGTGGAAATATGCTGATTCCCCACATTTCACTTAAATGAAAGTGTATTTTATTATTTGTAATTGTGTGCATTTGTACCGTAAGTCAGGTGTCCATGGAGGCCAGAGGTGTTCGCTCCCCGCAGCTGGAGTCCAGGTGGTTGTGAGGCGTCTGACATGTGCTGAGCATGGCGCTCTAGCTCTCTGCAAGAGGAGGACTGTGCTCTTGACTGTGAACCAGCTCTTCATCACTCCCCTCTAATTTTCGTTTTTGTTTTCAGACGGTCTCACTCTAACCTTGAGCAGCATGAACTTTCTATGTAGACCAGGCTGGGCTGCTCACCCTTCACTTCTCTCTCCTCTTTTATCTCCATCTCTGTGTCTTTTCATTGTGAAAAATTGCAAACATTCAGAAAAATTATAGTGAGTACCTGTGTGCATTTTCATCCATCCATCCATCCATCCATCCATCCATCCATCCTCCATACATTTATACATTCCTCCCTCCCTCTGTGTCTGTGTCTGTCTGTCTGTCTGTCTCTGTTTCTCTCTCTGTCTCTGTCTCTGTCTCTGTCTCTGTCTCGTGTGTGTGTGTGTGTGTGTGTGTGTGTGTGTGTGCGCGTGTGTATGTGTGTAGGTAGGTAGGATAAATCATTCCAAGTTAAGCAGCAGATAGGATTCTTCATCTGTAAAGAACAATGTCTTAAGAGCACTGCCCTGAGTCACCACCACCTCAGAACTGCTCTCTTCTTGCTGAGCTTTGATTTTCAAAGCAGAATCAAATCCAGCTCATAATGTAACCTAGTCCACTCCCCGCATCTCCTTTCCAGGCTTTACTCCTCTGAATGTCTGTAAGAGTCCAGGGCAGTTGTCTTGAGTGTGCTTATCCTGCTAACTTTGGGGTATCTTCTGTTGCATATTGATGACCATGGAGTGGTCCACTTGGGAGGTTCTCACTGAGTCTTCCTGCAGTCTGTTTAGATTGGTCTACACAAACCATACTGCAGATCACAAGGAAAGACAAACAGAAAAGTCAGAACTGACTTGAAGGACATTCAGCATCCATTAATCTGAGGTATACTTTTACCTTTAAGAAGAGGTAGATTTTGTTCAGGCACAGATCAGAGGAAGGCAAGGCCTGAAGCACTAATTGTATAGTCATCTGGACAAACAGGAAGTCTATAACGGGGCTTTCTCTGACCTGCCAGTGATATAAATAATGACACCGAAGCTTCTAGTGGAGTTTAAAGCTTAGGCCTTCTGCTTGGGCCGTCTCAGGCTCCTCCGACTTAATCGTCTGATAGCCCCCTGTGTAGCTAGCTCTGTCTGTCCCTTTCTCTGCTTGCTCCCGTCCGTCCGTGTTTGTTCCTGTCTGCTCTCTGAATCCCTCTGCTCCTTCTTCCAGCTCCCCCCTACACAACCCCCCACCCTGAAAGTTCCACCCTGTACTTCCTGTTCAGCTATTGGCTGTCAGCTCTTTATTACCTCCAATCAGAACCTCATAGACAATTCTAGATTCCCTTAGGCAAGTGAGGAAGGGTGAATATTTACAGAATACCAGACTGGCGATGGGCCATCGAAATGACAATACCAGTATCCTGCCAGCAGGGACACATCGTCACAGTCTGTGAAGAAAAGACTACCTCAGCAGAAGCCCTTGTTTGAAATTCTTCAAGTTTCTTGTTCTTTGTTGGAGAATGGTAATTTACATTTCTTGCACACTTGACTAATTTTGTTTTGAATGTTTCTGTTTTTCTTTTTTCTTTATAGTCTTCATCTGTTCTCTCCTCCAACTTTTCCAACCCTGAAATTCTTGCTAGTGTCTTCAGTTTCTCCTGCTCCTTCAGAACTGTCTGGAAGGGCTGGTGGACTCTTCCTCCCGCCACTGTCTGAGGGGGTGGGAGCTTCATTCTCACCCTGACAAAAGGGCCTTCCCAGGGCCTGCCTGTGCTCTCTGCTTTCCCACCTCCTGATATGGTGTAGAAATAGCAGTTATCACTAGGTATCTGTTGACTTTTAGTAGATGTGTTTAATGCTCAGGTGAGGACAGGAGTCACCACTTTTAACAACTCTATTTTATGTAACTATAACCACAAACAAATTACATTTGATTGTTAATGCAATTTTACCTGATTTCATATCCAGCAAATGAATTATTCTCATTTCTGAAGACAAGGGAAACAGCAATTCTGTTTTTAATGTGAATTTACATTCACATTATACCTCAGTATAAGAATTGAGAGGCAGAAAGACACCAGCACCTAAAATGGAGAGGCCACCGAAGGTATCAGGTACTCCAGAATAAATCTTACTTAGTTACCCACGACTCACTTCCTGGAACCGTTGTCTTTTGGCGCGGCCTGGCACTGCTGGAGGTGGAGTACTGGCGGCCTGGCATCGCGCCTGCACTGCTGTCAGGGGCACTCCCACCCCACAAGAAATGCTGTCTAGGAATCAGGAGGAGTAGTTTATTATGTTAATAGTTAACTTATATTTAAATTGGGAAAGAACATATTTAGGAGACCAGAGGCATTAAGAAAGGAGAGAAAAGTGAGACTGGTGACCAGATTTATAGTTAACAAATCAGGGTAATTTTATTAAGCTGACAAGTAACAAAGATATTTAATAATAATAGTAATAAGATGTTTTTAATATAGTTTGTGGAACTTTCCAGAAGTGTATATTATTGCTATATTACATAACCTTGTTATTTTATCATTGCATGTTATATATGCATATATACTTAAATTTATAACCCTCCTCTTGATAATAGCAGGGATTAAGCCTTAGACACTCACCTGACTATGTCCCCAGCCAGAGTGACACCCCTGTAAAATATTTTGTGTATGTGGGTTTTAAATAACAGTTACCTTTTCCTAATTTTGTGCATCTTATCTGCTGTGGATTTGGATACCACAGATAACAAGGTTTGTTTTGTTTATTTAGCAAAAAATTTCAATGAATGACTTCTAAATGCCAGACTGTAATACAGAGTAAAAAGAAATGCCCTGTCATGGAAGCTTTTTCAGTCTAGGAAAGGAAAGAGGCTTAATTACTGTGCAGATGCGTGTGTTAGAACAGAGTAACGTTTGGGGGTTTACAGGGCCTAGTGAACAACCAGCTTGTTAGGCCACGAGGCTGCAGGGCTAGGATGCCTCGGTGTCCACTTGCGCTTCAGACAGCGCCTGCTGTGGCGGTGTCTAGGTGGCCTGGCACATTGAAGAGTCATCCCAGAGCAGCGCGGGTGATGTGTCCCGGCCTCTCATTGGCTGAGCTTCCACCGAGGCCTCCCAGGGGGAGCCGCTGCAGAGCCTTGCTGCTTTGATTTGACATGGCTGCCTGTGTCACGCTCACAGACGCTGGGGTAGCTGGGGTAAGGGCATGCTTCTGGGCTCCACGGCAGGGCAGCTCAGTTAGGAAGCGGCAGAGCCGGGCCTGAGGCAGGTCTGTGACAAGACCTGATCGGGAACTAGGCTGGAATCCCAGAGCGCATCTCCTCCCCACAGCCTCGGCAAGCTGGGACTGAAACCCAGTTGTCTTACACAGGCCGGATTTCACTTTGTGAAGCCTCGGAAGTTGTGTAGACACTTTGAGCACGTTGTGAGCCTCTTGTGGTGGAGTCTCAGCAGAGGGAGTGTGGTGAGCAGGTGGAGCGGGAGGTAGAGTTATCATTTATTACAGGCTAAGGCAGACAGTTGAGGTGTTAATAGAGAGGAAGTCTGACATACAAGTGGTCCACTCAGTATGAGATTTAAGCAGACCTTTGGTTAACAAAAGCCTGACTGTATCCAGGGGGGTAGTAAGACACTTAGATGACATTTTCTGATAAACATTCATTGACTTCCCCCACCCCCTTTTTCTGGAGGGAATTTGTTTTAAACAATATAAATTATTTAAACGAATGAGTAAGTATAGTGCTTACTAATCATTTAGTAATGGTTAAGAATACTTTTACTTCCTAGACTTGTTCCTTTGGGCAAGTGTTTTAATGTTTTCTGAGTCCTAATTTTCTTGCTCTTTTGAGACAAGGTTTTGCTCTGCTTTGGATGGCCTGGTACTTTGCCTAGGTTGGCCTTTAGCTCTTGGGCATGCTCCTGGAAGTCCCGGTTCCTGATTTGGGGGATTGCAGGCATTTGCAACCCCACTTGCTTCCAATTTCCTTTTTTTTGTGGAATGGGGATAATATTTAAGATTAATTTCATTATTGATGAATTATAATAATTAGAAATCATACTTTTTTTTCCGAGACAGGGTCTCTCTATGTAGCCCTGGCTGTCCTGGGACTCACTCTGTAGACCAGGCTGGCCTCCAACTCAGAAATCTACCTGCCTTTGCCTCCCAAGTGCTGGGATTAAAGGCCTGTGCCACCACCCAACTAGGAATAGACTTTTAAAAAGGAGATTCTTGGAGTGGCTTGTGGTAGATGTGTGGGCTCTGATCTGTGATGAACCCTTGCCAGCAGGCATCAAGATGTGTAGGCAAAGCCTTGCCCACCCGCAGCAGTGTTTTTAGTATGTAAGGTCCTGGGTGTGGTCCTCAGCACAGAGGCTGGGCTGGATCCCATAGCCTGGAAGGTATGAGTGGTACAGACCTTGTGGAGCTAGTACAATGCTTGAGCTCACACTTTTAAAGAAATCTCTCATGCAGGGTAATGCACAGGCCTGTAATCCTAGCTCCTTGGAATGAGCCTGAGGTAGGAGAATTTCAGCTTCAAGGGCAGATTGCCAATTTAGTGAAACCCTGTCTCAAACTAAATAATAAAGAAAGTGGCATAGTTAGTATATGACTAGTAAGGTCGTAGGTTCAATCCCCGCACTGTGGGGACACATGCAGAAGCAGAGACATGCGACTACTGTGCTGTGCAGAACTGATGAAGTCTGTATACCGTCTTTTCAAGTTTGCCTCTGGATCAAATGAGAGCTTGCTTGAGGTTTGCTCTCAGATACTCTTATGAGATGATGTTACTAACATGCAGAGTGAAAACTATTGCTTAGAGAATCAAAAAAGTTGTGGGTATTTTTTTCAGAAGATATTAATTCCAAGTTCCAGCAAAATTTGGAGACCCTGGAATGCTTTGGTTTGCTTGCTTTTCACGTCTGTGAAAGCAGTTTGGCCGATGCCAGGCGCTGCTGTTTAGGAATGCGTTTGTATATGGGTGGCCTTGAGTCCCATTTCTGCAAATGCTTCCTGTTGTATCATCCTTTAATTGCCGCGATGATCAGCATTGACTCATGCCTGTGTTCTCGCAGTCCTAGCTAGGTTTCAGGAATTTTAATTTAAAGTAAACTATTTTAATTTTTCAAATGAGGATGTTCCACAGGGCTGGCTATTGAAGAAGTTCGTCCTGGGGAAAAGAGCTGCCGTATGTGGGATCCCCCTGGCCCAGGTTTGATTCCGCCTTCCCGCCCTGCCAGCGAATGCACTGTCTGCGAGCACGTGCACAGGACACTGGCACCCTGCAGCCTGCGATGCTCTTTGTCACTGTGCAGAGCAAACATGCCCCCGTTTGTTAGACTAGAGGATGTTGTTGATAGTCTTCTTAGCACCCGTAGATTTAATTCTGTGACTCTCCACAGGCAGGTGATTTGATGTACAGTCTCATTGCGGAAAGTCTGTCCCTCTGTCTGTGTGGCTGCACACGATCATGGTGACGCTGGGAGTCGCGTTTGTGCAGAAGACTGAGAACGGGGCAGTTTAAATCAGTCAAGTGTCTGACTTGTAAGGAAGGAAAAGTGGTTGTGTTAACTTGGCGGTGGTAGAACATGGACATTATATTGAAAATAGCTGAAGAATAAAGTACAGAGAATTCACATTTCCTTAACCTGGAAGATTGTCTGCTGGCCTGACATATCTAAGTGTTGATCTTAGAAGCAGACACTGCTGTTCCCCACAGAGAGATTATACTTAGATCTGTCAGAGCACTATCTAATGGGAACTCACTGTTAAAGCCATCTGGGTGGTTTGATTATAATTTAAAACAAAACCCCTTTCTTCTGGAGGCTAGTGCATAAGATTAGACGCTGCTCTGACTAGTTCAATCTGTGGCTTATTCTTCAATAATTTTCTCAGGAAAAAAAAATGCAGCTCTTGCTATGAATTGATGGACTAATTTACCAAAATCAGGTATCTGCTTTGGGGTGGGAAGATAGTCTAGTAAAATGGGCTTCCCCAGATAGCTTAAGCAAATCATTAGCCACTCTCGGGGAGGCAGGAATAAACTGACTCTGAGACTTGTACTCTCTCTCAGTTGCAGATGAAAGTCTGTTTCACTGAGGAGAGAGGCTGGCTATGGTCAGGTATACTAGCCTGTGTTTACCTGGGGAATAGAATGTACTTGTTAGCTCAGAAGTGATGGAAAAGTTTATATAGAAAATTCTTTGGTGGCAACTTGGCAGATCTGCAGGGACAGATGAGATATTTAAATATAATTACCAGATAATAATGCTTAGGAGCTGTTTATGAAGTTTACAGGAACTTCTGAGGTTAGCATAGTACTAGGAGAACATTTATAAATATTACTGAAAGAAATGTCTAAGGTGATTTTGGTATGTACCTCATAAAACATAAACCTTTAGAAACTTTTAGGTTTCCAACAGTTATATTTAAATATGACCGATAACTCGGGCGCACTGGGTGTGTCAGACTGTCACTTGTTCTTCAGTGGCCACACTGTGACAGTGTGATTTGTGGACAGCGTCCTGCCTGGTCCTGCCACGCGTGCCTGTTGGCCCTGCCACGCAGCATTTCAGGAGCTAGGGTGCTGCAGGTGCTGCATTGGTGTTTTAGCATCTACCTATCTAGCTGCACGTGCAATTCACTATCTTTTTGTTGTTTTCATTCCCTTAATATTTCATATTTGCTTTTAAGCCTTGAAATAGGAATGCATATTAGTAAGTGAGATGAGCTTTTCTGTCACAGTCCTGGGAACTGTAGAGGGCCATCTGTGTCATTCATGATGTGTCATATCAACTCAGATTTGAGTGTTTAGCAGGAAAGACAGTTGTGAAGTATTCCTAAGACAGCCGATCCCACCATGGGTGAGGGTGAGGGGCCCTGAGTCACAGACAGCATGGCCAGCACGGTTGATCAAGTCAGAAGCACGTGATAGCAGTTCATTGAAAGGGATTAGTATGTTAACTAAGAAGTGTCCCGCTCTGACTTGGATAGATTAAATCAAAACTGTTGTGTCTGCTGGGAATAGGCACAGTGCCCTTCCGTTCCTGGTTCACTGTCTAGAATTCCTGAACACGGTGCTTGACAGACAGCTTCAGGTTGTTTCCTGGACCTGAAATGGACCTACAGCAACATGAGGATCTCAGCCTTTCCCAACAGAGAACAAGTCTTTCTGAGCTCTGGGGAAATAAGTCCTAGTTCCCTTCATTTCTGTAGGCATAAAATGTTTTAGATACAAACTTCTATGTGCTTTTATGATTCTTTGTTTTTGCCAGTTGGTTTATTGTTAGGAACATGAAGATTTCATGGTTATAAAGTTCCCTGGAGACTAAGGGCTACCTCTGTGTTCCCATCAGGTGGGCGGGTCCTTGCCTGGGTGGCATCAGTTCCAAATACCTTGCTTATTGGTGGTCTTCTCCCTCTATGATTGTCACAGGCACTCACCTTCCAGTGCATGCATACCCTGGCGACTAGTGACCTTATAAAGCATTTCTTTTTCTTCTTCCTCCTCCTCCTGTTCCTCCTCCTTCTCCTCTTCGTCCTCTCCCTCTCCTCCTCCTCTTCTCTTCTTCCTCCTTATATGTAGTTGGGATTTTGTATCTTTAATGAACAAACAAACCCCTTCAGCAGTAGAAGGAAGACACATTGGAGTTAGAGGATGCCTTAAGTTGGCAATGGGCAGAGTTTTAGCTTTTTTTTTTTGGTTTTTTTTTTTTTTGGTTTTTTTTTTTTTTTTTTTTTGGTTTTTTGAGACAGGGTTTCTCCGTGTAGTCCTGGCTGTCCTGGAACTCACTCTGTAGACCAGGCTGGCCTCGAACTCAGAAATCCGCCTGCCTCTGCCTCCCAAGTGCTGGGATTATAGGCGTGCGCCACCACCGCCCGGCCTGAGTTTTAGCTTTTAAAGGATTCTTTTATGATTTACTACTCACATGATCTTGTGTAGAAAACAAGATTGCATAGTTTTGTTGTTTTTATTTTTGTTTTTTAGCCTACAAGAAGCCATGTGCTGGGACTGGTGGCATGACTCCATATTCCAAGCACTCAGAGACACAGTATCTGTGTGTTCTAGGCCAGCTTGGTCCACATGGTGAGCCCCAGGACAGCCAGGGTTATATAGAGAACCTGTCTCAGAACACCAGGTGTGTGTCGGGAAGACATGCATGCTTATACTTCATAGCCCTTGACCAGGACTTGAATGAGAACTTCTGAGATTCCTGCGAAGCTGTAGATAAACTCTGTTCTATTCTGGGCCGTTAGCTTTCATCTCCTTATCATCACCTTCATTATGTCACGTTTGTCTTTGCGTTTGTTATCACCTCTGTAAGCTTGAATAATAGAATCAAATTGTTTTACATTTGTTAATTATGATATTATAGCTCAATGAGTGTTAGTATCTACAGTGTTAGCATTACACTCTTGGAGGATTCCTCTTCTTCTCTGATGTCCTTAGACATTTCTCTTGTCAGTTTGTAGCAGTTCTACAGGATTCATTCTCATTCTTCTCTCTCTCTCTCTCTCTCTCTCTCTCTCTCTCTCTCTCTCTCCCCCCCTCTCTCCTTCCCTCCCATCCCCTGCTCTCCCCTCCCTCCCTCCTTCTCTTTCTCCCTCCCTTTCTTCCCCCCTCCTCCCTTATCTAGGCGGCAGGAGCATGCCTCTAATCCCAGGATCTGGGGTGGAGGTAAGAAGGTAGGAGGATCAGCACTTGGCTCAGCCTCAACTGCACACCAGCGCACTGCCCATTTGAACTAGGGGGAAGGGGAGCAATTCCAGACAGACAGCCGAAACCAAACGAGCAAGAGTTTAACGTGAATTCCAAGTATCATTTCATTCTGCAGTAAGAAAGAGGCCTGGTGTGGTGGCACTCACCTTTAATCCCAGCACTCAGGAGGCAAAGGCGGGTAATCTCTGCGTTCCAGGTCAGCCTGGCGTGCATAGTCATTCTGATGGCTCTGAAATCACAAATCAAAGAGAAGAAACAGAGTCATGGTTTATAGCCCTTCACGGCCCTTCACAGTGCTGTGCTCAGTAGCAGAACACTATTGTTGGGACTGGTATCATTTAGGACTTGAAGCATGGGAAGTGAATCAAGGGCGGAGAAGCAGCCGAGCAGCTGAGGGCGAGCACTGGCTGCTCTTGCAGCAGACCTGGGTTCCATGCTCATCAGCCCAGTGGTGGCGCTCACCCATCTGTGCCTCCAGGATGGGCAGGGGGATCTGATGCCTTCCGCTCTCCTCCACGGTCACTAGCCACACACACAGTGTACTTAGGAACATGCAGGCGTGACACTCCTACACATAAAATAAAATCCCTCATAGACACAGAATTATTAGTTAGTTAAAAAACAAAGAGAAGATGAATTAAGAATTTGCTCACACACAGTTCCTGAAACCTACTAAGACCCTGGTGATAATGTCTGAAGTGTGTGGTGTGGCCAGTGGTGGCACTCCTTTGTTAAATCTGACGAGAGAACTTTGAGGCTTGCAGGCCGGCAGTTACTCCATGGTGCACAGCAGCACTGATTCTTAGTTTCTTTATATTTTTTTTATCAAGAACCTGCTTGACATTGTTTCTATCTTATATATATATGGAAGACCGGCTGCACCTTAAGTAGCCATGTTTGCATATTCAAAACACTTAAAATACTCTACGTTCTCTTGAACCGGAGTGAGCTATTTATAAACTTTGTAATCATTGACACACCTTTATATCCTTCACTGGGAAAACTAAATGTGGGAAGACAGTATTTCAGTCATGACCAGTTGGCCATCTTTGTAGCCATTTCAGTTGCTCTGTAAGACAAGAATAAAACTATCGTCAGAGACAGTTGGTAGAATGAGAAATTTAGTTGCCCAATGTTTTATGTAGGAAAAATGTAAATTACTTGGTGACTTTACTGTATACACAATTAAGGTTAGAATGAGCACAAGTGTCTTCCCCAGTCCTTCATGGCGGGTCCCGGTGCATGGAGGTGTTTTATTTGAGTTCGGTCTCTGTCGGTGTCTAATTTGACTTTGAACACTATGTGGTAGAGGCTGTCTTTGAAGTACTGATCCTGCCTCCACCTACCAAGTTCTGAGATTACTGCCATGGGTTATCTACTTCGCCTGAGTTCTTTTCTCTGCTACTGTCTCCAGTAAACTGAAATTACAGCAGATACTGTTGTCATTGACAACAAAAGCTAGCAGGCAGACAGTGACACCACTGTCAAGCAGTGATGCGTGTGTCTAGACCATTCTTGGAAAGGGAGACTGCCTGGGACTTGGAAAGCTTGTGTACAACCACATGATAATTATTTTTCAGTGATCTTGGGAAGCTTGGATCTTTCTGCTCCTGTCATGTGCTAAATGCATTTAATTAATATTTCTAAGACACTGGATTGCTTCCGTACGTCTCAAAATATGATTAGAGTGGAAGATGGTGGCTGTCTAGACAGTAGGTGGGTAGAAAGCTTTCAAGTTTACCCAGATCTTTTAGAAAGCAGGTAATTGTTCTATTTTGAGAATCTAGTCTTGCATGGTGTTACATTTTAGCTGAAATATGGAAGAATAGCGCGGGCAAGACGGCCCAGGAGCTCAAGGTGAGTGTGCCCATCCTGACAGCCGAGTTCCCTCCTCGGGACCTACAGGGTGGAAGGAGACAGTGACGAATGCAGTGTCCCCTGGCCTCCACATGTGCATTGTTGCACATGCACGCTTACACACATACTCACACACATATTGCACTCACATACACACAGAGTAGAATTTCCATTTAGTATGTATTTTCTAAAATGCATCTTAAAACATTAGGAGACTTATAAAGACTTCCCACATTACCTGTTAACTGTTTGGCCTACTGTTTAAAGGCATATAGACTGGAAATATATTTCCTGCCCTGAATACCAGCTCATCCCCTGGGGAGTTCTACAGACCACTGAGAACCAGCCAGCATCGACAGACTCCTTCTAGCCAAGCTTACGTAAATAGCACCTTGTTAACTTGCTGTTGTCTTCTCGTATTGTCGCAGTAAGGACTGGGCCTACGGATATTGTTTTGTTAGTACTTTGTTGATCCTAGGAAAACATTCTAAATTTATAAGGCCTTTAGTTTTGAATAGTACATCATAGACTTATGGTATGAAATCCGTGAGATTATTATTTTTTAGTTATAAGAGTTCTTTGAAAAGCCACAAACCCTTGTCCCAGCTCTGATTTTGCATAGTTAGGCCTTGTGGACAGACGTGTGGGCTGCCTCACTCTGACTCAACAGCTCAAGTTGAAGGCAAGGTTCTAGAATGTTTTAGCTTTTAGAAATAATTGTACATAGCACTAAGATGCTCAGAATGGCATTTAAACTGTACTGCACTGACAGGTCTCACTAGATAATCAAATGTCTAATTGTCACATGGACTAGTTGGCTTGTATTCTGACCCAGTTGTGGCTTTTATATTCAAGGCTCAAGATGTGACGTGGACAGTGTCTGATAGGCTGCCTCCCTGAAATAGATCAGTGGAAGGGATCAGTCTGGGTTAGTTGGTTGCCTGTGGTTCCAACTTCAGGCGAACCTTTCTGCTTCTTTTCAAAGAGCCAGATGATGGCTCGGGCCCCGGGGTCTAGGCCAGCATTAGCCTGGGAAGAGAGAGGATCGGTAAACTTAGCAGGTGAGCCGTGAGACTGACGCAGTCAGAGCCCCACGCTCTCTTCCTGTTTAGTTTGTGGTTGTGGGCTCCAGTGATAGCAGCTGCCTCAACTTTAGCCTTTGTGGAAGAACTGTCAGATTTTGTTTTTTTAATGTGTTTTTTGAAAACTTTTTCTCTAATGACTCTGCCTATGAACTAATTTACATATTTCTCTCTGCACTGCTATGGAAATAGGAGCCGTCCTTTAACTCAGTGCCTGGAGTGCTGGACTGCAAATTCCATTTCATCAGGGAGAAGCATGAAAGGGGTGTGTGTGTGTGTGTGTGTGTGTGTGTGTGTGTGTAAAAATGTGCTAGAGCTTTTGTTTGTTTGTTTAAGCAGTCAGCTTCATCTTATGGGACGATGGGTGGCTCAAAATTGCCAGATTAATTGAAGATATGAGAAGCGTTCAAAGATTTAATTTTGTAGTGACCAGTAATACTGGTCAGTGGAACATAGTAAATACTAAATTTTGATGTGCTTATTTTGTTAGACTCACTATCCCCTCTCTATTATCTCACAGGAGTAGAAATATGCCAGATTTACAGTTCATTTCCAATAGGTCAGAAATAAGATTTTCTTTGAAAGATAGAGTTTCCATGAGTCAGAATGTTAAGAATACATATCTACAAAATAAGAACTATTAGAGGACTTTCATTAGTGCTTTTGTTTGCTGTTTTGGTTTTTCATTCATTGAAAGAGTTTTAATTTCTAAGTCCTAAAATCTAAGATCATGGTGCACGGAGCACAAGACTGTGTGAGCCCGTTTGCTGCAGAGAACCACCCCATCACGGTCAGGGGAGAGTCAGTTGTGTAGTTTTTTGCGGCTGGTGTCGGCTGGAGCTGGGGGCTGCTGGGGTGGAGTGGGCCAGCCCAGCCTCTGCACCTTGGAGGACTGAGTCAGCAGCACTTCCCACAAGGAGTCCCGGGCTCCCTGCGGAAGCTTTGGACAGAAAATTGCATTAAATAAGTGTTGGGCTGATCTGTCCCTACCACAGTCACCTTGGGCAAAAGTGAGTAGACTTTGCCTGTCGACTAACATCGAAGCTCATTGTTCTATTTTTTTTATATGGAAGCTTAGTGTAAAGTAAACCACCCAACCACAAACCTTTAAGATAATGCTGCGTTCGTGTGTGTTTTATAACCTCCCAGGATTCAGAGATGGTCCATCCATTCACCTCTGCTCTCATTTATTTAGCAGGGTTGTTTTTTTCAAACTGAATTTTTTAAACCATTAGTAAGTCCTGAAATAATTTTAGTTAGCTGTACCCAGTATAAAACCAAAACAAAGCTAATGAATATGAAAGAAAAATTCAGAGTGTGATGCAGAGTTCAGGTAACGGCAAAGCTAGACACACAGTTGTGCACACCCTCCACTTCCCTCACAGGCCTGACAGGGTAGAGCGTTTAAGGCTGCTCTGCCTTTCTAGGAGTGTTTTCTCTCTCTGACTGTACTCTCCATCTCTGCTTTTCAGATGGAGAGCCTTCTGGTATAGACGGCTAACTGTATCATTATTTCATGGCTCCCTGAGAGCAGAGTTCTTAAAAGAAATATCGTGACTCCCAGGTAGTGTGCTCCCTAAGCGTGTCTGAGGACGCTCCTCGGCGTGTAACATAGAAGGCGCATCTGGAGTTCTTTACCGGCTCTCAGGTCTCAGCAGTGTCACAGTGTGTCTGAGTACCAGTCCGTTCAGATGGTCTGTCTCACAGCACCATTACATCGGATTAACATGCAACCTTCATCTTCTAAATCTCATTTTAGTTGTTTACGTTGCAAAGGCTTTGCTGAAATAGCATATTCTACATCCTTCTGATTTTCAAGTATGGGCATACTCTATTACCCATAATAAGTACACGTATGTGTGCACACATGCATGCACACATTCATAGACCCAGAGGTGAGTGTCATCTCCTTCAGATGCTCTGGACCTGGAGCTTACTGCCAGGACTGTACGCTGCTTGGTCCATGAGCTCTGGGGCTCTTCCTGTCAGTGTCTGCCTTGCTAGTGCTGGGGTTGCAGATGGGGTGACAGTTTTTATGCAGGTCTGAACTTGGGTCCCTGCGCTTTTACAGAGCCGTCTCCTTAGCCTATGAATCCTTTCTGGGTTCCTAAAGGAGCTGTTCCACCCAGTGATATAAGAAAATTTCTAGCCAAGCAAACACCTTTTCTTTAGTTCAAAATTCAAATAACAGACAGTTGGTATGTTTGAAATAATGGAGTTGGATACTTATATTACTCCATTTTCCTTGCTGAGTGCTTTATAAAGAAAAGAGAGTAGCTGATGAGATGGCCCAGTAGTTAAGAGCACTGGCTGCTCTTCCTGGAGACCCAGGTTTAATTCCTGTCACTACATGGTGACACCGTATCTGGCTTTCACAAGGACACAAGTGGTATACATGAAGGCAAAACACCCATACGAAAATAATATTACTTTAAAGAAGATAGTTACCTAGGTCAGCGGCCCTTGGCCATTGTTGAGGACCCGCAGCTAATGTCCTCACAGAAGTGGGAATGTGTCCTGAGGTGTCCTGTGGTGAGCCAGGAGGCCAGAGAGGTCCCGGGCCGGCCAGCCTTGCTCTTCGCTAACATCCTGCTTTTATGAGAACTCACTCATTTCAAGACTGTGGCCTTAAACTCAGAGATCCAGCTGCCCCTTCTCCCGGATGCTGGGATTAAAGGTGTGTGTGTCAGCATACTTAGGCACATACAAATTTTATATTTTTATTTTTTTAGACAGGGTTTCTCTGTGTAGCTTGTTGTCATGAACTCATTCTGTAGACCACGCTAGTCTCAAATTCAGAGTTCTGGAATCAAAGGTGTGTGCTACCACCACCTGGAGATTTGATTTTGTTGAAATCTACAAAGGCAGAATAGTTAGAAATACGCACCTAGTATAGAGAAGAGAGGCCACCAGATGCCACCACAGTTTGCCGGCTCCTTAGAGAGTGTCGGCAGCGCAGACACTTGGCACACCCACTGCCCAGCGTTCTCCCAGGAGGTAAGCGTGTGTCCACAGCACTGTGTGTGAACGTTTATAGTGCTCTATCCATACAGCCAGGGACAGGAGAAGCTCAAGTGTCGGTCGACGGAGAAAGTGACCCAGCGGGATGGGTTCTGGTAAGCTGTGACAGGAAGCAGATGAGTGAGGAAGGTGACAGTCACATGGATGGGGCAGACATGCGGTGTAAGAGACAGCACACTGCTGTCTTTTTCTCTGGAACTTGGGAGTGAGAACAAGAGAGATGGAGCCCTGGAAGTCAGACAGGCGCTGCTTGAGGCTGGTTGGAGAGAGAGCCATCTGCAGCGTCAGTGTAGCCTGTGTATTGTGGTGCACCGCCTGTCTGCTGTGCACTTGTTGTCTGATAAGGGACCTACCTTGTGTACAAGCGTGCTGTCCACCCGTGTTGGTGGCTTTATGTAAGGCGGAAAGTAGCCTCTGTTGGTGGACCCTGTCCATCCCCTGCTTAGACACGTGGCCTCAATTAAATCATAAAGTTACCTAAATTAGTATTTGTGGCACTTGGTTTGGGGGCATTTTTTGGAACCTGAAGGGTATACTACTCTGCATAATCTCCAAGTGCTCTCAACAGGTTTGGACACTACGTGGCCTCTGTGTTACTCATTCCTTACCCTTTTCTGATAACAGAGCTTCGGTAATAACAGAGCTTTCTATGGGCAGATGATCTTTGAGCTTCTGAGAATTTTAGAATAGATTCTGCTGTCCAGAAATACTGTTTGAAATTGTTTGGAATTTTTTCTTTGTCTGTAGGGTTTCAAAATGAATGTACTCATATGTCTGGGTTGTATTTTTTGTTGTTTTGCTGTTTCTTACCTATTAATTCAATATCTGATTCACTGGTTTTTTTTTTTTTTTTTTACCTTTTTGATTAGATTGACTTATAGTTAATGTGATTTAGCCTGACATTTTTCATAATACTTTAATATTAAAGACTTACAGCCGGGCGGTGGTGGTACAAGCCTGTAATCCCAGCACTTGGGAGGCAGAGGCAGGCAGATTTCTGAGTTCGAGGCCAGCCTGGTCTACAGAGTGAGTTCCAGGACAGCCAGGGTTATACAGAGAAACCCTGTCTCGAAAAACCAAATATATATATATATGTATATATATATATGTGTGTGTGTGTGTGTGTGTATATATATATATATATACACACACACACACATATATATATATATATATTTTAAAGACTTACACAAATATGCAGTATATTTGTGAATATCTATATTTTATTAACCACTGGATTTCACTTGTTTACTATTAATAGACTCTAGTGTTTAACACCAACTCCTTAGAAAGTTCCGGGGTTAGACTAGATTTCTCAGAGGTCCCTGTGATGATGGCCAAAAAGGGCAGGGAGTTTCCTTCTCAGGTCAGGTCAGGTGGGAGCCTGCAGTGGGGCTCTCCTGCTGTCCGACTGAAGTGTTCTCACAGTACGTATGATTAGTGGGTCATAAGATAAAGCCATGCTTTGTCTGCACACTAGAAATTTTTATAAGCCTTAATATTGCTCCTGTACATTTGATATTGCTGTCTTATGTATATTGTGAAGAATTCTAGATTGTTCTGTGCTTTTTTAAATTGTATAAATATAGAATACATTTCAAAATGTATCATCCTTAGCACATGGTTACTCTTATCTTTATTTTTTGTTGCAACAACATAAATAACATATTATTACTTACTATGACAAAGGTTCCATGTATTTATTTAGCTTTTTTTTTTTTTTTTTTTTGGTTTTTTGAGACAGGGTTTCTCTGTGTAGTCCTGGCTGTCCTGGAGCTCACTCTGAAGACCAGGCTGGCCTCGAACTCAGAAATCCACCTGCCTCTGCCTCCCAAGTGCTGGGATTAAAGGCGTGCGCCACCAACGCCCGGCTGTTATTTAGCTTTTTTAACCTTTTTGTTTGTTTGTTTGTTTTTGTTTTTGAGCTCGTCTCTCTGTAACCCTAGCTTGGCCTGGAACTCAGAGAGCTCCTTCTGGTGCCTCCCAGCAGGGAGGCTCCTCCTCCCGAGGGCGAGGGGGGCCGTGGAGATGAGCAGTGTTGACACATGCCATCAGACCGGTGCCTCTTAGATTTTCAGTCTCTGCTTGGTGTCTTCAGTGCTGCTGGTCAGCTCTCCCGTGTCGCTTGGCTCCTCCCTGCCTTTTCTTGCTGTCACATCTTCTTGTGGCTTGGGGTGGGCTTCCGTCTGTCCCTCCCCTTCTCCTGTTAGCGCAGACTCTGTTAGGGTTTCATGTACCCAGTCCGCTTCCATTCCTGGTGTGGCTGTGGTTGGCCTTGAACACCAATGCCCTTGCTTCTACCTCCCAAGTGTTGGGTTCGCAAGAGCGGTCCATCTTGTTTGCGTAATAGTGAGACTCTTGAAATATATACTTAGCTGTACAATAAAGGTGCTTATTTCACAGTTGTTGTTATTTGAAATGTAACTTCCTCACACAGGGAGGAGTAAGTTTGGGGTGTTTCAGGAGAGGAAGCCTGGGATTCTCTGACAGTTTTGCTCTATTGCTGTGGTGCTCTGCACTGTGAACCAGTCATGTGGAGAGCCCTGCAAGAATACTGAGCTGTTTCTATCTGTATTCTGTAGTTTCTTATTCTACTCCTTAGGCAAGGCAAACACAGTAATGTAGGGCCTGCCATGCAGACAGCCCGTGTACCCGGAACAGATTCCCAATCTTGCATATGCCTCCAGCTGCTCCCTCTGCCTCTACAGCGGTGCTTCCTGCCTTACCATCGCTGTGACCCTCTAATACACTTCCTCTCGCTGTGTGACCCCCACTGTGAGGTGATCTTCATTGCTACTTCATAGCTGGGATGCTGCTACTGCTATGCACCATGATATAAGTATCAGTGTTTCTGATGGTGTTAGGCAGCGGCCCACTGCTCTAGCCACGCCCTTCCATGTGGGGTGGATGGGACCTCAGCCTGACCACTCCGTCCATGGTAAAGGTGTTATATCCTCAAGAGCCAGCCAGAGTGCGGGAGTCAGTGGGTTGGTTGTGTGTGTGTGCCGCCTTAACAAACCAGACTCCACTAAATCACTTTTTTTTTTTTTTTTTTTTGCTCCTGACTTATAGGAGCTGTTTTGGTGTCATGTTTCTTTTCTTTTCTTTCTTTCTTTTTTTTTTTTTTCTTTTTGGTTTTTTTGAGACAGGGTTTCTCTGTGTAGCCCTGGCTGTCCTGGAACTCACTCTGTAGACCAGGCTGGCCTCAAACTCAGAAATCCACCTGCCTCTGCCTCCCAAGTGCTGGGATAAAGGCGTGCGCCACCACCGCCCGGCTTGGTGTCATGTTTCTAAGAAGCCTTTTTGTTTGTCTGTTCGCTTTGGCTTTGAAGTAGGGTCTGCCCTGTACTCTGGGTATGCCCTGCCACTGCCACCCTCTTGCCTCTGCCCCTGGGCTGCTGCGACTCCAGCTCCAGGGCACCTCACCTGGCCTGGACAAGGTTTTTAGGGAGCTGTCAGAGATGAACAAACTTTAAAGAAGTCCAGATTTAGAAAACCAGATTAATCAGGACTGGTTTATTCATTTTTTTGTTGGTGTATGTTCAATTTTATACTCAATTACACATTTAATTTTATCAAAGAGCCAGTTATACTAAAGATTTCTAAACTATGTTTAAACTATTTGAGTTACAAAAATTGAATCTGCATATAATCTTTCAGTGTGTCAAGTGAGCTGTGAGTTTCCAGGAAATCTAGCCATTTGTTGGTGATAGGCATGTTACCACATGTTCAGACTGTTACTTAACTTTATTATTTTAGCAGTACTGGTACGTATGAAGAGGTATAAGGGAAGTCACAAATGTATAATGAGGAATAGTTAATGTGACAGGACCCAAACGTGTAAATAACGACCTTGTCCCTGGAGGGCTGTCATGGAAGTTTCTGGAAGACACCTAGTGAGTCGCTGTGTATTTAGTTCGGTGGCCATCGCAGCAGTGGGCTGGTTTTGTCTCTATGGTAGATTTACAGGACACATGGGAATAGGATTGGCAGTCTAGGCATGTAGCTCGGTTGGCGGAGTGAGAGGCCGTTCAGCCCTGCAGCTGAAGGTGGGGTGGTGGCTGTGTCTGTAATCCCAGCTCAGGAGCGGGCCAGGACCGCAGTTTGGGGAGGGTCACTGCTCAGGAAGGGACTGACTTAGGAAAATGCACTCCAGCAGTTCCCTTTTGAGGGCTTCGACCAGTGACTACTGTCCTAATTACCATATCAGTACAGTTGTCTATGTGATACTCAGTGAAAGATTATAGTAAGCAATTAGAACCTTACTCCCACCAGACTTTGCCAACATTGTAAGAAACCGCAGTTGATGACTTTCAGGACGTCGTGATGGATGGCTTTAGCAGCTTCAGTAGTTTTTTTTAAAAGGAATGAAGCGGTAAAGCCATTATTTTGTGTGTGCATGTGTAAGCATCGCAGGTGTGTCCGTGCCGTTCATTGTCTGTGGTGTTACACTGCTTCACCATCACACTGAGATCAGAGTTTAGCCTGAGATACCCAGGGATGGCATTCAGACCCACTGCCTTTAACCCTTCACCCGCCGAGCGATCCAGCAGGCCCAGCTCTTCCTTGTTGTAACCGATAGGTAATAGCTGCGTTCCCCTCCCATCCGTGCACTTCTTTTGGTCTCCTGCTTACCTTCTCTTCCCTCAGAGATGAAGTTCTGTAAACCTCCCGTTTGTCTGGGAGCTGATTCGTGTGCTCTGAGTTGCCTGTTGGGGAAGTCCTGGCCTAGAGGATTCCGTGGCCTCCCCTCTGAGTGCGCCACCACAGCCCCTTGTCAGACGTGTGCTTGCAGGGCAGGCTCTGGACAATGATGTCCTGCCGAAGCCTGGCTCATGGCCTCTGCTGAGAAGAATGGCCCCGTGGAGCAGCCATCAGCCCCACACCTGCCCTATGCTGCTCCCTTTACTCCCGCCTGTGTGGGCCGTCACTGTGAGAGCCTTGCCAGTCCCTACTTCCTAGTCCTCGTCTGGGAATGGAGCAAGAGCAGAGGCTTGAGGGTCTTCCTCGTGAGTCCTTGAGGGTCTTCCTCGTGAGTCCTTGAGGGTCCTCCTCGTGAGTCCTTGAGGGTCTTCCTCGTGAGTCCTTGAGGGTCTTCCTCGTGAGTCCTTGAGGGTCTTCCTCGTGAGTCCTTGAGGGTCTTCCTCGTGAGTCCTTGAGGGTCTTCCTCGTGAGTCCTTGAGGGTCCTCCTCGTGAGTCCTTGAGGGTCCTCCTCGTGAGTCCTTGAGGGTCTTCCTTGTGAGTCCTTGAGGGTCTTCCTTGTGAGTCCTTGAGGGTCTTCCTCGTGAGTCCGAAGTTTCTCCTCTAATGCACTCAGAGCGGGACAGTGCTGGGGAACACTGACTCACACAGACCTCAAGAGTGGGGTCTGGGCTCGAATGTCCTTAGACCCAAGACCACCTTTGTGTGCATGCGTGTGCGCATGTGTGTGCATGCGTGTGCATGTGTGTGTGTGTGTGTTTGTGTGTGTGTGTGTGTGTGTGTGTGTGTGTGTGTTCGTTTGGCTCACCTGACCCTCACGTCTCTTCCTGAAGGCCCAGCTTAGACAAACTCACTGTTCTACAGCGCTCTGATTTCAGCTGGTCTCTCAGAAATAGGTTTTTCTTTCTTTTTTTTTTTTTTAAACTTTTAGAAAGTAGGTCTTAAAACATCTTTAGCATTTAGATTTATAATTATTATACTGAAATTTTTCTAACATTTTGAATGGTACCATTCAATACATGGGAAGGGATAATCAAACATTTAAATTGGATCTGTTTTTGTGGCGGGAGCTAGTTTTTCCTAAAAGCTGGAGTGCCGTGATTATCTGTCCCTGTGTACAGCAACTCCACAGTTCAGGTTCCACTCTCAGCAGTCGTATTTATATGTGTTACTGGGGTAACTATTACTCTGTCGGTAGTCTGTCACTGTACGCAGAGATGTAGTCGACCTCCTGAGGATGAGAGGGGAATTACTGCTTTATTCCCATAGTGCTTCAGAAATCGGCATGCATGCTCTCATGCTAGTCTTGTCTTACAAATGCCGTTATTTTGAATTTGTTTCATTTCAAAACAGTGTTCAGTGTCTCCTAACGAGACCCAGCCCCTGGAACAAGGTCATCGTGAAAGGGGAAGGAGCTGGTCTGTCAATAATGTGTGGATTTCCAAAGACCTTGTCCAAGCCTGGGCGGAGCTTCCGAGGGCTAGGAGTGCAGTGTGATGTGATGTGGAGGGGCTCCCTCTCCTGCAGTGCTCCCTAGGGATGGTCCCTGCATGTGCATGGTACAGCCATCCCTGGCAGTCCACAGGTACCCTGCCTTCACTCAGTATTTCTCGGGCTCAGAGGCCTCTTCTGTGACAGACTCTATGTGACTTGCCTCTGCAAAATTGGGGTCTCAATTAGGGTTACTTGGGTTTTCCTGTCCCTGACTACAACTCTGAACTCTGTGCTTCCACATAACACTGGAGATTGGACGCAGGCTCTGGTGCCTGCTTTTTTGTTTGTGTTTGTTTTGTTTCTCTGAAATGGGTTTCTCTGCACAGCCTTGGCTGTCCTGGGACTCACTGTTTAGACCAGGCTGCCCCCCCTGCCCCCGCCCTCTTTTCTCCTTGTTTGGTCAGGTCTAAGTGGCTCACCCTGTCCCAGGCAGCCTTTGAACCCGAGCCCTGCCTGCCTCAGCTCCACATCCATGCAGCTTGGCTCCACGTCCACGTTACAGAAGAAAAAAGGCTATATAACTTTGTAGACTTTTGTTTGTTTGTTTTTGTTTGTTTTTGTTTTTTTTGTTTTTTTTTTTGTTTTTGTTTTTGTTTTTTTTGTTTTTGTTTTTTTCGAGACAGGGTTTCTCTGTGTAACCCTGGCTGTCCTGGAACTCACTCTGTAGACCAGGCTGGCCTCGAACTCAGAAATCCGCCTGCCTCTGCCTCCCAAGTGCTGGGATTACAGGCGTGTGCCACCACCGCCCGGCTGTTTGTTTGTTTTAACAAATGCAGGCATTAGATACACAATTCTGGACAGAGTGCTGAAGAAGGTTTTTTAGATTCATAATTTGTTCAGTGCCATGATGTATATGCAGAGCTTTATGAAATATTTTCCTTCTTTATTTTTATAAACTCCTTTGGCTAACCTGTGCTCTGCCTCAACCCTCAAACTTCTCTCCTTGTGTAGACCCCGGCCCCCCACTGTTGTCCTAGGAGGACTGTGGCAAGAGGCCCGTGCAGGATCTTGGAGCTCTGTTTCAGTTTGGAAGCCAGGAAACTTGGAGCACTTGAGGCCAGGAAGGGCGGTGTGGGCGTGGGAGTGGGCGTGGCACTTTAGTTGGACTCTTTGGCCCTTGCGCTCCCTCTGGCCCGTCTCCCATTGCTCCATCACGCACGGGAAGGCACCTGTGGCCCTGGGACAGCCCAGGGCCTACCAGTCCTTTTACCTCATGGCTTTGCTAAATGCTTTTTTTTTTTTTTAAGGTTTATTTGTTTATTTGTTTATTATATCTAAGTACACTGTAGCTGTCTTCAGACACCGGAAGAGGGCATCAGATCCTTTTATGGATGGTTGTGAGCCATCATGTGGGTGCTGGGATTTGAACTCAGGACCTTTCGGTGAGCAGTCAGTGTTGTTATCCACTGAGCCGTCTCTCCAGCCCCGCTAAATGCTTTTTAAAACTCCTTTTTTTATTGCGTCGTTGGCATCTCTCGCCCCTCCTTGCCTCTCCTCTCCATTCTGAAGGAAAACCTAAAGGAATGTCCATGTCTTGGCCCTCTGTCGCCTCTGTCCCCGTGTGGAACTCAACTCATTTGGAAGACATTTGCTTGGACTTCCAGAGGGCACTGTGGGAAACTGAACTTTGATGATGAATGTTCTGGAAATACAGGAACTGGGGTACTCTCTTCTGGAAGGACACCCGTGTCTTGTCGAAGGTAAAGCTGAGAGGATTGACGTGAGGTCGGCTCTGGCCTAAGGTAGAGAGAGTGGTTGCTGTCCTTGGTTTCTTAACCTGTTCATACATATTTATTAGGTTGGAATGAATGTATTTTTCTTCCAGTTGTTTGGTAAGCAACTATTATATATCTCTACCAAATACCAGTGTCTCGAGTGTATGTTAAATTGGGAAAGCAAAGCTAGAAAGGCTTAGGGCAGCATAAGGTGTCGCAGAATATATGTACCGCGCGTCTTCTTGTCATGAAGCCCTTCTAGACTTGCACCAGATGGAACTGGTAATGCCCACCAGAGTTCCCACGCTGTCGGCACGAACAGACTGGAACACAACTGTCGGTTTTTAAAGGACTTGCCCGCCTGGCTGTTTCAGAGTAGTCGGTCACCTCGGCAGCACACTGAGTGGCGCTCATTTTGGAGTGTTACTGGGAACTAGAACGGCAGAGGGCTGGGAGACTGATGTCCCACGTATGTGGTTTTAAGTGTACCTCCTCTATTATGGTCCCGTGTCTGTGATCATCGCTAAAAGATATTCCTGTTAGTTTTTAACATAGAGAGGGTGTAATGAAACTAGTCACAATTTTACACTTAAGGACCTCAATATGCATCATTTGATTTAGTTCTTCCAAGATTTAGCCCCTCATGATGGCGCACGCCCGTAATCCCAGCACTTGGGAGGCAGAAGCAGGTTGATATCTGTGAATTTGATACAAATCAAGTTCAGGGACAGCCAGAGCTACATAAAACAGAGACACTATCTCATTTAAAAAAATTACAAAGGATCCCTTGGTGCCCAGTGTTTGACTTAACATGGTTTCTCTGTGAGAGTTCATTTCTCTTAGGAAGTCAGCATGACTGTTAACGAGTTATCATCTGCTGACTCTTTCCCCTGCGTGTCTCAGCTTTTTCCTTGCACTGCTTTTTCTGTCATCTCTGTTTTATACCCCCTGCCCCTGCAGACTCTTTCCAGCTCCCTCCCAAGTGCAGGCTGTTTGGAGCGTGCAGTTTGTCCTCAGAGCCAGCCCTCCTCTCTGTAGCCCTAACAGTAAGCTTGGAATGCTGCAGTCGAGTGCGCCTTTCTGTGTGCTCTTGGGCTAACACCTAGCACAGTGTCCATCTTTTTCCAGGTCTTGAAGAAGATCGGGGCCCTTGTGCCTTCTGTGCTGTGACTCTGGGTTGATAGCCATGTGTCACCTAGCACTGTCTCTTCTCTTCATGTCATTCTTTGAGTCTCCTCCACTTTCTCTATTTCATTGTTATCCCCACCAGCACTGTACAGTGTATCCCTTGTGGGAGAAACATTTTATATTTGCTTGCTTTCTGAAACAAAGTCTGGATATGTTGCCTTGTCTGCCCTGTATGTAATTCATTGTGAGACCAGGAGGCTTCACAGGCACAGAGAGGCCTCTGCCCCTCACCCCTCCCCCCCCCCAGTGCTGGAATTAGGGATGTGGACTACTATGCCTTGCTCAAAAACATTATCTTATAGTAAGATAAAGAACATTTTGTCTCTAGAGTATTCTAGATCATAACCAGTATTTTTTTGAGTATTAAAAGATGCAATTATATTTTTACCAAATATAATACAACATATAAAAATATAATCCAATAAATAATACAATTATATATGTGTGTGTGTATATATATATATATATATACACACACAATACATCAACTTTGTAAGTATAAAATTGCAAACTTTGACAAATGTTTATAATAAGCTATTTAGAGACAAGTGTATATAATTATAAAATTTACTGTATTTTTAAGTCACCCCTGCTTTCAACTGACCTACGTCCTCTCTGAAGTGTGAGTGGAGTTTTACCCCTTTGCACCTGGCTGTTGAGAGTTAAGCTTTCTTTCTGTAGACAGTACTCCAAAGTACAGTCACCCCGTCTACACCCGCACACCAGGTGAAGAAGCCTGCCTTTCTTGCCACAAAGCCGCCATGAGTGCTTGCCTGCTGGGGGCCCTGCTGGGCTCAGGTGCTTGAGGAGCGCTTACTTGGTCACCAGTTGGGAAGGCTTAGCTGGTGCGGCCTTGCTGGACGAGGTACTGCACCTGAGGAGCCCTCTCTCCGCCTCCGCTTCCGTTTTCCACGGAAGCATGTGAGCGCCCAGCTGCTTCCGGTCTCCACTCTGGCTTGTCTAAGTTGTGTTAGTGGCATAGCAGGAAAGGATTCTATCTACTAAATGTCTGACATAAATTTTCATTTCATATCAGGTTAATACCTACGAGTGGGCTTGTGGTAAATATTAACTTGTTTACTGTTCTTGTTCAATAAACTACAGAAGTTTGGAAAGAGACTTTTCAAGGGTGCCTTTCCAGAGAAAGCGCCTGGTTGCTGAGCTGGTGCCGAGCTGCAGTTTTGATTGACAGCTAACGTGGTTTCTCACTACTCGCTCACACAGTCGCCCTCTGGCCCGCACGGCTGTGCTGTTTGTTTTAAGTTAGGTCTTTGTGTAATGCAGTAAGATGTGCTGAGGACTCAGCCCTTTGTGTCAGCGCTGACGGCCTCTGAGACGGCGAGCCCTCTGAGACGGTGAGCGGTGCTGTTCGCCAGGTGCTGGGTGAAGGCGGGAGCACGAAGCAGCCCACCGCTTGTATTCTGGGGTTTGGTTTAAAATACTTGGGATTTTCCAAAACTTACTGTTTCCTTTGGCTATTCTTTAGGGTGTGTTTCTGATTCCCATTAACTCCTACTTGACCATCATGCAGTCTCTGAATGAGACCCTGCCCCTTTAGATGGAGGGACGCACTTCACAGAGAATTGGCATTCTGTGTGGAGACTAGACACTTAGAAATGTGTTTCCTCATGATTAAACTGCTTGAGATTTTGTAATAATGGAGGGTTTGGTTTTAAGATTTTTCTACAATAAATTTTTAAAAAAAATAATTTCCTTTTTAAAAAAGATTTACTTATTTTATGTATCTGAGTACACTGTAGCTGTCTTCAGACACACTGGAAGAGGAAATCAGATACCATTAGAGATGGTTGTGAGTCACCATGTGGTTTCTGGGATTTGAACCCAGAACCTCTGGAAGAGCAGTCAGTGCTCTTAACTACTGAGACATCTCTCCAGCCATTCTCTAAAAAATAAGATAAAGCTAGAAACAAAATGTTTTGAATATATATATGTATATATATATATGTGTGTGTGTGTCTTCATTTTTTTCTTAAGGAGTTAAAAATTATAGTATACATAATGAAAAGTAAATTAAACAGCCCTTGCTACCTCCTGAAGATCAAATCGAGGGCCTCACGCTTCCTCTTCTTCCACTGAGCTAAATCACTAACCCCAAATTAGGTTTTTATTACCACAATTTTATTTAGATTTTTGTATTTAATGATTTTGATGAAGCTCCAATTTTCCTGTAACATTTCCTCTAGACAAAGTGTTAGTGATGGGTTAGTGTTAGAAGCTCTTAAGAACTTAAGAACTCTGTGCTTCAAAATCACCCAGACTTGTTTTAGATACAATTTTGAATTATCTTTTTAACTTAATTCATAAAAAAGTTTATCTTTAGTGTTTGCTTTGCCAATGCATATACTAAAATTGGAACAGTACAGAGGTGATTAGCATGCCCCCTCCCTGCACAAGGATGACATACAAATTCGTGTCATAAAAAGCATTCCATAGTTTTAAGAAGGCTAATCTTTATTATTTCAGTGACATGTTTGGCCTGGGTGCACATTGGGATAGTGTTCCATAACTCATGTCTTAATTGGCAGAGATATTTCAGTTCTCTGTTCACGTGTGAACCTGGCTTTACTGGCAGATGGCTAGTGCCATGGCTATTTTGGGTCGTCACTTGACTATATCTGGAATGAACTATAATCCAGAAATATTGGGCACACCTGTGATTGAGACCGTGCGGCAGGAAGACAGCATGCTTTTGATCCGAATCTTGAGCCTGGAAGACATAGGTTTTTGATCCAGATCTTGGGGTGGGTTGACACATGCCTTTAATCCCGATCTTTCTGCACACCTTTACTCTGGGCCACACCCTCTGCTGGAGGCCTGTGTGGGTTTGCTCATTACTTGTCTGCTCGCACTCACTTTGCCAGCACATCTGTTGGAACCCAGTTCTTCAGTGGGATTCCACCTTATAGAGAGGACCACGGACACACCCAGCCTCTTGCGGCTCAGCAGCTGCTAGGTTCTTGGCTTTGTATTCAAAGCCGCCCATTGTTGGATTAGTTGGATTGCAGCCTGTAAGTCATTCAATAAATTACACACACACACACACACACACACACACACACACGAAATATATGTATATATTTCATCCCATAAGTTCTGTAACTCTGGAGAACCCTAACTAATCCAGTTAGGGATGGCTGGGGTGACGAGGGCATCAGGCTTCTAGTGGCCTCTTAACAATGTGGAATTCAATTAATAGCACAAAACAGTTCTGTTTTGTGCTATTAATTAAATTCACAGTGAATACTGGTGTAGGACAGCTTGCAATTTATGTGTTTTGTCTTGAGAATTTAGTAACTTGCAAGGTGTGATGAAGGGACGAGTAGTGAATTTTCTGTAAATGGTACCAGGGAACACGCTCACTTCTTGGACTATAACCAGCTGGTCGGAAGACAAGGCTGTGCAGCACGCATCAGTCTCATCGCTTCTCTCACTCTTTCCCACGGTTTTAACTTCGGTACTGTGGTTTCCTCATTGGCCCTGGCTGACTTCGGAGGTGCTGGAAATGCACTAAGGTTTGCTTGATGATTCTAGATGGGTCACTTGCTTGTTAGTGTGGGCTGCTGCTCCTGTGTTGAGGTTTTTCCTACAGTCCTGCCTCAAGATGGATCATTTGTGTGTCCTAGACACTCAGGGTGTCTGGGATCGTATGTCATCTTCTCAGTACTGCCTTTTGATAAACAAGCACTTGTGATTTTGATAAAGTTAAGTTTGTGGCTTTTAGAGCCATGCTGAGGCTGCAGACTTCGCCCTGGGTGGGGTCTCTATGTGTGAAGGCGCTAGGTAGGGCTCACCTCTATTCTTTTCCATGCGACTGTTCAGGCGTGGTTGAAAGTCATTTGGCCACAGGCATCCAGTCTGTCTTTTGTTCTTGAGTCCAGTGCCATGATTGGTTGTGCTGTCTTGGTGCAGTTTTAAGATTGAGTGGTGAAGGTCTTTCCACAGTGCGCCGCTATACTATTGCTCGATTACTTTGGGTTCTGGCATCTCTGAATTTGAGGATCCTTTTCCATTTCTATACAGAAGACCACTGTAGTTTTGGCAGGAACTATGCTGGCTCGCTAGCTGGCTTTGGGTATTTGTCTTTTTAACACTATCCTGGTGTTTCACCATGCTCAGTCTCTGCTTCTGTCAGCAGTGCGTGTGGTTTTCAGTGCACAGTCCTCACCTCTTTGCTGTTGGTCCTGAGGGTTGTGGTCTTTTGGATTGTTCAGTGCTGTAATATTGATAGCATGACAAGTGTGCTTCAAGCAGAGGGAACGCACTGAGCAAGGCTTCCTACCTTCAGCAGAGGAGACAGGTCACAGCACACTCATCAAGCACAGAAGGACTGTCTTAGGAGAATGAGTGCACATAACCCTAAGGAAAACAGGTTGATGTGGAGAGTGTGGGAGTAGGTGACTGTGGGCTGGGCTGGACAGCCGACGCTCCTGGTCCAGCGAGCATAGGTAGCCTTGCAGTGACTCCAGTGAGCTGTCGCACAGTGCAGTGATGGGTTGTGGATCCTAATGCCCCAGGAGGGGTCCAAGGAGGGAAAAGCCTTCCTGTCCCCTTTGTAGGTGGAGCAGGCAACCGAGAGCGAACCCTTGCCTCCTGGTCTTAAGTGTTTCTCCTGGTTTTAAAATGTTACGCAACCAGAATTGATGAGTGCCTTACTTTTCGGGAAGAAAGGTATTTACTGGCCACAGTTAAGGCACGTTTCATAGTGAAGCACTGCTGTCTGATGCTCTCTAGGCGTCTTTCTGTGCCCTAGTTTACGTCTGGACAGTGGTCTCTATGCACACAGTCTTTAGTAGGCAAGTGCTGCTCTCTTGGGAGTCCTCCGATCTCGGGCGCTGGGCTGCTATGAGTGGCATCGTTGGTGGGCAACTGCATTGCGCTTCAGGAGCGTTTGGAAGGAAAGGCCCTCGCACAAGGGGGACGGCTGCCAGGCCTCTCCTGGGGTCGTCGCAGACATCCCGGCACGTAGATGGTCTACCCAGTTAGGTTGCATGTGAGCAGGAATCATTCCTCAGACTCAGCACGGCAGACTATTTCTTTTATTGTTGAATATGTCTTGGACACTGCTGTCAGTGGCAGGTTTCCTGTTGAACTTTGGGCATGGCTTGGGGACATTTCTTAGCTGAGGGTTTGGACAGTATTTTTGGAGTTAGAGTATGACAGGAAACGATTCAGTCTCTAGTAGAATAAAGATTCTATGGAAATAATTGTTGTTTTTTCTTTCTCCTGTTATTTTTACTCATTGTTTGGCCTCTAGGACCCAGAATAGTGTTTGGTGTAGTAGAGCTTCAGTAAATAAATAGGGACTGAATGTGTGTCTTCAAAAGTGTCCTTGAAAAGGCCATATTGGTTTATGTTTAAAGTCGCCCCCCCTTTAGAGGAGTGGTTCTGTGGCTTTACTAGTGAGGGGCAACACATGTCTTGCTAATCTTCTTCATATTGATCATGGCTGATTTGGCCACGTGCCATACATACAGCTGACATAGTAACAGAGATCTAAGCACATCACATACCTCAATCAGCACTTACTTCCCAATACAGAATAGCTTAATTTTGTGGAATTTGCATTTACCATATTACAGACAGCATGTTAATTGACACTGTGTCAGTATGGATTAGACGGCATTTGAGGACCAACATCTGTGCTGATCACCTTTAATCACAGCAGGCTTTGAGTGCCTTCATTTGTCCCATAAATAAATTCATTATATTGGAACTGCTCAAATTTCTGATAATAATCACCTGCTTTTCCAGAATATGCTACGTGTGATATACATCTTCTACTCTTAAGCAAACTGCTGTCACTTTCTTTTAAAGATGTACATTTATTTATGTAATTTTGTGTGTGCTTGCATGTGTGCACTGGTGTAGACATGCCACTGTACATGTGTGGTGGTCACAGGACAACTCACAGGAGTCAGGCCCCTCATTCTGACATCATGGTCCCATGGTTAAAGGCAGGCTGCCAGGAGCAGTCAGATTCCGCACCTCCGCACCAGGAAGAAGCCACATTACTTGAACTTGCTGTTCTGCAGGCGTTCTTTGTAGGGCATGTCAGCTGGTCAAGCTTGTTGTCAGTCTCCACAGCATTGAACTCTTCATGAGTACTCGAGGATGCACATACTTCCCTGACATTGCCTACATTTGTACTTGAATAGGAACACTTAAATTTCCTTCCTTTCCAGTGTTTTTGTTTGTTTGTTTGTTTGTTTGTTTGTTTTTTTGTTTTGTTTGGTTGGTTGGTTTTGTATTTATGAGACAGGGTCTGCGTAGCTCAGGCTGGCCTCTAGCTTGCTTTGTAAGTGAAGATGACCCCGAAGTTCTGCTCCCTCTACGCCTGTCTAAGTGCTGTGTCCTGTGGTGCTGGGGCTGGTCACAGGGCTTTCGCTTTGCCTGCTGAGCTACAGTCCCAGGCTCTTCTTATTTTTTCTTTCGTTTAATGATGTCATTTATTGGGGGTGGAAATTGTGTGTGTGTGTGTGTGTGTGTGTGTGTGTGTGTGCGCGCGCACATATGCGTTCTGTCTGTCTTGGAAAGACTGCTTTCTGAGGGACTCCTGCTCCTGAGATCACCTAAAAGGAAGGATGCTTAACTCAGGTCACTCTGCTTAAGTCATTATAAAATCCAATCTAAGAAAAGTGTGTGTTTCTCTATTTTTCATGCTTTGGAATAGGTTTGGAATTATAGCAGAAACCTCTGTTCTACCCTTAGGAGAAGGGAGATTGGCCCAAGTCAAATAATTTCTTCTGGAGGAGGGAGAGATGGGGAGAGAATGGTTTTCACTTGATGTAAGAGCATGTGTGATGGAATCCAGAGCCAGGGTTTGGCAGGCAGTGTGTGAAATGAAGATTAAAAAGGAAACTAATGTTCACGTCGTTGTATGCACACACCTGTACTCAGCAGTAGTCTGTAAGCATCCCTGAAGGTCACTGGAGAGCTGGAGTGTGCCCCAGGAGTGACTAGACTGTGGCACGCAGGCTTACACACTGTCCTTAGGTTGTAAGAGCTCACACCACAGTGACCTTGGTGTTGGGGCAAGGGAGAGGTTGGCTGGCCCTGTTGGCACTGGTACTGGCACTCAGCTGTGGGCGGTGGGAAGAGCAGGCCGGCAGGCTCGTACCCGGCTCTCCCATAGGAGACATACCCGTCTGGACAGTTGGCTTTCACCCTACACCTTCAGAGAGCCTCCGGTAGAGGAGACAAGCCTTCTACCACTGACCCACTGACCTGCATTTCCCATCCTGTAGACCGGTTAGCTCTTTGTTTAATTTTTAAGGTCTGTAACACCAATTCTGCCAAAACAGGTTTTCCATTTTATATGCAACTTGCTTTTTAAAATCTCCTGTTAATCATAATATTAAAGGTTTTTCTCTTCAAACAGCAAGGTGGTTGGCTTATCTAACTTGGTGATAAATACTCTGATCTCGACTGTAAATCAGATTGCTGCAGTTGTCAGAATAGTTTGCCTTAATAATTTGGGTCCAACAACTTAATGTGTTCTAATGGGAAGAAGTAGAAACTCTTAAAGGTAAACACATCATTAAACAGGAGGGTGTTGTCAGTCTAGGGCGGTTTGGATGGTCTGTAATATTGACAGTGCAGAAGGAAGCCTGCCTCTGCCTAACCTGCTGTGAAGGCTTCATCTACAGAGGGTGGCCGAGTTGTTAGAAACAGTCCAGGTCATCTGGCTGGCCTGTAAGACCAGGGAGAATGAACTGTATGTAGGTAAATTGTCATTTTACAAAGATGTAGAAGAGAACAGGAAATAGAGTATATTTCATAGAGCAACAATAATTATTCTACAGAGGAAGCTTGGCTTTCAGTGGTGTGCTTTGGCCCACTGTGAAGAGGTATTTCTTTCCTCACTGTCCCATCTTTATTGGGACACCTTGGGCACTTCACACAATGCTCTCACAGTAATGGGCAGTAAATAAATGTTTAACCATACAGAAAGCTACTAAGGTTACATGGGGAAGCCCACACAGTTTTGGATGAATGGGATACTATGGAAAATTAAAAGAATTGACTTGTTATAATTGGTTTTGTTACGTACCTGCAATCTTTGTGGCACGGGGAAGGTGCTTTTCGTAGTTTATATCAGTTTGCCTGGTGAGAGAGCCTTGGTTTTAGAGCTAGAAATACTGGTTCCAATCTCATGACCCACATAAACTTGGGGAGCAGTGGTGATTTTCTTTTCCACTAGGTTCAATTTCCTCATTTAAAAAGGAAAGCAGTCAGGCTGGAGAGACGCCCCAGCGGTTAGGTGCACTTGCTGCTCTTCCAGAGGGCCTGAGTTAATTCCAAACAGCCACATTGGTGGCTCGCAGCAGACCCGATGCCCTTTTCTGGTGTGTCTGAAGGCGGCTACAGTGTACTCACATACATAAAATAAATAAATAAAAAAATTTATATAAAAGAAAGGAAAGTAATCGTATTAACCTTATGGCAAAGAGAAATCATACTGCAGGCACCTGAAGTACTTTGTAATAGAGTAGATATTTAAAAGTATTTAAAAGTATTAAAAGGCTGTTAAATCATAGCAAACTAGTAGTGATTATTTTAAAGCATTATTTTAAGTATTCTGTTAAAAAATAAATTAGAAGGTTAATTGGATCCCATGCATGGAGAGATTCCTTGTGATGCTCTGAACTTAAAACGTGCTGCATTAGAGAACCACATTCCTCTTGTGTTCCAGAGACATCTGTGTACATAGGCAGACTGTATGGAGGCCAGAGGCGGCTCGCTCACCAGCTTAGAGCTGCTTGATGAGGCAAGGCTGACTGGCAAGAATCCTTTCTGTTCATTGTCCCTCCCTCCCTTCCCTCCCTGCCTCCCTCCCTCCCCTTTGTCCCCTCCCTCCATCCCTCCCTCCTTCCTTCCTTTCCTTCCCTTCCCCTTCCTTCCTTCCTTCCTTCCTTCCTTCCTTCCTTCCTTCCTTCCTTCCTTCCTCATTTTAAGAAATTTTGAACAAATGATTGACTTTGGTTCTGAAGAGCTCAGCAGTCCCAACCCGGTGCTGAAGGTGTGTGTGTGGGGGGGGGGGGGCTGAAGAGCTCACTGCTCTTCAGTTCCTGTTGGAATGCCAAGATGGTGGCAGAGGACAGATAGAAACAGCAACCAAGCGGAGGCCCCCCGGGGAGGCAGTGAGGGCGGAGAGAGCAGTGGCCTTTCCTTGGGACCTTCTCACCCGGAGCCACCCACTGTGTGCCGCTTTTCCTTCTTCTGTAAGCGAACCCTTAGGAAATGCCCTTGCCCACCTAAACCCAGTCCTGGTGATAACCGAGGTTAGCCGTCATCGCCGGGGTTAGCTCTCCTTCTGACTCTCCTTCACCCCCCGCCCCCGGTCATTTTTAAATGGCGTTTCCTCTGGACTCTGCAGTGTGCTCTTTTTCGAGTGATCTTGTTTATCTTCTTCCTCATGCCGCCGCTGCCCTGGAGTGGCTTCTCAGTCTGCAGATGTCAGGTGAGCTTGCGAGAAGCCCTGCTTCCTTGGATCTTGCTGACACTCTGTGTCACACAACTGAGTGAAACCAAGGACTTCCCCCACCCAGACCAGTTGGGGCCAGGCCTCCTGGTTTCTGTTCGCTGGGGAGCAATCAGCTTGCTTCTTTGCGCACGCCCGCCTCTTTCTGTGCTCCCTGCCCTCTTCGTGGGACCACTTCCCAGGCCCTCCCAGAAGGGGACGATGGCCCATCGCATGCCCTCAGCCGCCTGCATGTCCAGACCCTCCCGTGAGATGTAGTGCTCTGACCACAGTTGGAGCAGACACTGGCCAGGCCCACCTGCGGGTTTGCTGGCCTTCTCTGACCCCACTGGTCCAGCGGTCCAGCATAAGCATTTGCCCCCCCCCCCCGCCTTCCCCCCAGGCTCAGCTAATAGGGAAGCCCCTGCCTCCGTCTCCACCGTGGGGAGGAGTGAAGGACCTCTCCTAAAGCACAGAGTCGATGTCCGGAGGTCTTGCCGTTCACCTCAGTTCTGTGCTGTGCAGGTGGCGGGCAGCTTGGAGCAGGTCTCTCTGCTGGTGACACTCAGCACCGCGGTGTTGAGCCTCCTACTGGGAGGAGCCCCTCTTACTCCTCCTTTTTCTGTTGTCTAAGCGGCCGGAAATATTGATTGAGCATAGTTAAACTGATTGCAGTTGGGTGTAGTTTCCTTTAATGAGGCTGCTAACCTTCTTCCTCAGAAGCTTGACTGCCCTGCCGTCTCACAGGGCAGCACTTACCCGGGCCCTCTGTGCCGCCCTGCTCCTGGCTGGCCGGCACCCATGGGCTGGTTAGTTTTCATGGCATAATGAGGCTTTGGCCTGACGTGGACATTCATTGATTATGCTCTAGCAGGACTAACTTTTATATATTTCCTCCTTTAAAATCATTCGTTTTGGTACAGTCTCTCAACAACTGATGATAGTATTTTAAAATTTAAGGTAAGAGCTATTGTGTGTGAGTAGATTGGTAAACATCAGAAGCAAATCTCCTCGCCCTGGCTTGTTTCTTCATCTGTAGAACCACGGATTCAAAGAGACAGCAGCACCTTAGTCACAGTCAGGAAAGCCTTTCTGGCCGCTTGGCCATGAGTTCGCCGTGGCATCTTATGCTGATGGCATCTACAGTTATTAAAGTGGTGGCACTGAAGGGGGGGGTCACGATTAGCCCGTCAGCAAGTTGAGCAGGAACCCCACCCTGCTGAAAGACTTGGGACTAACTGGGAATGGAGAGTCAGGCAGTCACAGTGAGCGGGGATGAGCCCCGGGCCTCCTGCTTGTCTCCCCACAGCCGCGGCTCTGCTTCCGGGTACCTGCAGGGTAGGCCTGGCTGGCAAAGCTTCCACTCTCTCTCAAGGGCCTTTTGTGGTAACACAAAATAACACTAATTTTGTGAAAGGAAACAATCTCCTTGTTGGCATTTTTAGACAAGAGGCAGCCAGTCTAAGTTCAGATTGATAAGTCATTTCAGGGACAATCTGAAATTCAAGCATTGACAGACAAACCAAGATTGTGCTCTTTGCAGACCCAGGCCTTGGCCTACAACAGGGACGTTGCAAGAAGATGTAATTCTTCAGCAGCTGCTCTGATGCTTCCACCGTGGCTGTGAACAGTTCTTAGAGCTGTGGCCCATCGGCATGGCGGAGCCTGGGCGAGGGCCAGAAAGGCAGGCTTCTATGCAGCTTGGAATCTCCTGCCGAAATGTTGTGTGCTTAAATGTGCTCATATGTTTGTCTGTATCTGTGTGTGATGGTGTACATCTTTATTTTCAGCAGAGGCAGGTGAATCTCTGAAAGTTTGAGGCTAGTCTGGCCTACATAGCAAGTTCCAGGACAGACAAAGCTACATAGTGAAACTCTCTCGAAAACCAAAACCAAACACACAGAAAAAGTCTTTGTTGGTTTCTGCACATTAGAAACCATCTCAGGCATCTTCTGATCACTACTAGGACATACTAGTGCCTAGAGTGCCCTGGAGGGAAGGCCATTTGAGGGGAAGCAGCCTGTACTGCCCCAGGGAGGGGGCGGGGGCAGACTTGCAGTGTGTTGGGAGATGGTTGGAGTGGGGCCCTGGTTGTCAGGCTTGGTTAAGTCTCAGTGCTGCTCCTGCAGCTGTGAACTTGTTGCCCCTTCCCCTGCCCAGCACCGTCTTCTGGCCTCTGGCAAAACACTTTGCATCTTTATTTGCTTACTTAAAAGTGTGTGTGTGTGTGTGTGTGTGTGTGTGTGTGTGTGTGTAGAGCGGCTGGTGGATGTGAAAACTCTTGTGCTTTGGAGAGCATCGACAGAGGGTGTTGGGTGCATAAAGTCAGTGAGAAAGCCTGTGCTGCATTTTAGGCCTTATAGCTAAAACCAACCCCAATTAAGGGCCTGTCTTCGTATGAGTATCATTTCACAGGGGCCTGAAGGACAGCCAAGCGCGAGTCCCTCTTCCTAGAAGTCCGTCTTGGGTGCATCTGGCTGCTGCGGATTGTTTTGTAGCTCCCGCTTGAGTTGCTTGTTTCTTTGTCCCTTGGATTTGTTTAGTACTGTCCTGCACACGGTCACCGTCTGGGGGCTAAAGTTACAGTAAGTCTACTTCCGTCCTTGCTTTGAAATGTTATCTGGCTGACAGCTGACATCTCTGAGTTTGAAGAACACCCTGGCTGAAGAAGGTTAGAGCCACATGGGACACATTTACGAGTTCTTTGATAGAACTGCCATGAAGGCCTGGGAGGTGATGAGCCCCGGCTGCAACCCCCGGGGAGCACCATATTACATTGTTGGGGATCCTTTGGAGCTGTATGAAATGATAATTTAACTTTCAGATGTGGTTAATCGTTAGGCCGCTCTTCTAGCTGCTAACAGCCATGGTGTGACAGGCTTAACTGTTTGCAGGTGTGGCGGGGCGCTGGGCCTCGAAGGGCTTGTAGATCACCTAGCTGCTGTAATTCACGGCTTACCAGCGGTGTGGCATTCAGTGGAGTATGTTAGCATCAACTCCACTTGAGACGGGTTCACATTAGATAAGTGAACTGCCTTCGTGAAACAGTTTAGTGTTTATCTTTCATGATGCAATTTAGAACTGTGCTTTGTCTTCTGAATTCTTAATTTTGTTAATAAACAGACCTTGACATCTATAATCCCGACCCCCACCATCCCCACCCCCTACCCCCCCCACCCCCGTCAGAACATGACTGTCCTGATGTCTTTTTCTGCCTTTCTAACCTCGCCTCGCCTTGCTTTGATCCCTGCCCGGATTCAGGGAGATGCTGCCTGGCTGTCTGGCTGCCCGCCTGCCCAGCTGCCCGCCTGCCAGTCTGTTTCCTTCGCCCCTCTCCAGCATGTCCACCAGGCTCTGTTGCTGGTGTCACTGTTGGGCTTGTGGGCGGAGAGGGCGGAGAGGGCGGAGGGGCAGCTCTTGCCCCCTAGCTAGCAGGAGAGCCAGCCCAGCCGGTGAGTGCTGAGGGAGGGGAAGGATGACCCTGGGTCGGAGGCCGCAGCCGAGGGGCCTAAGGGCTCGCTCGCTTGTAGCCCAGGGCTGTCTTCCCATAGGACCTGCCTTCACACCCCCTAGGCTGCTGGGCTTCTGCCTTTCCCAGACACAGAACTCCTCCGTGCCTGCCATCTTGCCAGTGAGTCCCGTGGACCTCAGCCTCTTGGGCCGGAGGCATCGGCCTGCTTCGGCCTGAGGTCCTGTGTGTGGTTGGACCTTGACAGCCTTAGCCGAGGTTCTGAGTTTTTGTTGAATGTTTTGATTTTGCTCTCTACCTTTTATAGAACTGTATATGAGCGCACCTTTGTGCTGTGTGCATGGAATATATGCCTTAAAAGGGCCTGTTGCCCGTCCGCGTAGCCTAGCAACCGTCCTGTGAGAATGGTGAGCAGTTCCAGGTTCCACGGCCACCTGAGGTAGGTTGGGGAGGCTTGTCGTCTTGAAGAACTTATTGACTGTTTTCCTTTCACTCTTAACCCTGATGTGGGCACTGAAGGAGGTAGAGGAAGGCAGGGCCTCCCCGCTCACCCAGCGCCACCCAGCGGGGGCCTTTCGTGTCAGCCTTGAACCTGTGATGGCTTCAGAGCAGGGTCTCTATCAGCAAGGCTTTAGTGATATTTGGGGAAGGATGTTACATATCACAGAATGAACCTTTAGGGAAAGGCATAAGTAGGTATTTCTCATAAGTAGGTATTTCATTAATAAAAACATAAGTTTTATAGAAATATTTAGCCGGGTGGTGGTGGCACAGGCACCTGGGAAGCAGAGGAAGGCGGATTTCTGAGTTCGAGGCCAGCCTGGTCTACAGAATGGGTTCCAGGACAGCCAGGGCTACACAGAGAAACCCTGTCTCAAAAAAAACCAAAAAAAAAAAAAAAAATTGAGTAAGCTTCGGTTCTTGTGGTTTTGCATCTTACAGGTTATTCCCAGTCCCCAGATTCATAGCGACAGGTACTTGCTGATGTATGTACAATCAGTCATTCTTGGAGTAATCCAAACTGACTTGATTCTAGGGATACTGATTGTTTACTTTTGCTGGGTGCTTGCAGTGAGACAGTATACAAGTAAATAGTTAATGACCGAGGTGCTAGGTCATGTAATTTTCCTCTGATGTCTTTTATATTTTATCTGTGTTAAACATCATCTTTTGAATCCACATTATCCCAAGGAAACAAATTCTGAAAGATGATATAGCTACCTAGGGGGTGTATATATATGTATATATATGAAGCTACAAAGGTTGGAGAGTGTGTTGACTTGTAGCCTATGAAGAATGGTTTTTTAAACCCAAATAGAATACAATGAGAATATATGATTAGCATAGAATGTCTTGTGCTGCCTAGCAGTGTCTGGTGCCTTTAGAAATGTCTAGCGTTGTCAGGAGGTTCCCCGTGAGAGTGTGGGTTGTCAAGGGACGCCCAAGCAAACTCTGCAGAAGCCGGCTTCGTGTGCACCTCCTTCAGCATAGCCAACTGGAAGCGTCCTAGCATTATTGGGCAAATGTTAGGAAGAACTAAATATCTTTTTATGCTTTGAACTGAGGAAAATAATAAGAGTATTTCAGATTTTATAAAAGCTAAAAAATTTATCCCTGAAAGCCAGTTATTAGATCTGATGTGTCTGGGCCTAAAGGGCAGCCTTGGTTTTCCATTGCGTTTTGCTAGTTTCTGTTCAGTTCGTCTTCAAACCAGTCAAGGCCATTATTGGGGCGATCACACACCACTGCAAGAATTTTACTGACTACTCATAGGTAATTAAATTTTGTGTTAAAAGAGTGTATATCAAGGAATCGGACAGTTAAGAGTTGTCTGAGACTGGACTGTAGCTCAGGTTAGAGCCATGTGTCCTACCCAGCTGCAGCTGCAGGCACAGGCACACGACCCCACATTGTCTGAGGCACTGAGAGTCATTGCATTCATTGATATGCTGCTCCTCCTGGAACTTAAGGTCCTCCTTCCTTCCTTCCTTCCTTCCTTCCTTCCTTCCTTCCTTCCTTCCTTCTCCCTTCTTCCCTCCCTCTCTCCCTCCCTCCTCTCTCCCTCCATCCCTCCATCCTGATTTTTCAAAGGTTTTCTCTGTGTAGCCATGGTCATGTAGGACTCAGTGTGGGAGCCAGGCTGGGTGGTTCAAGGAAACATTATGGTCACTTGAGGGTGGGTGTAATGCTTTGGCTGTGCCCCCTCGATTGTCCCAATATCTCAGCTGTGAAGTAAGCACCTTTATACCACATACCACACACACACACACACACACACACACACACACAATAAAACATGTAAGAAAGGTGCCTAGTCAACCCTGTAGAGACAGTAGAATGCTGGCGGCCAGGGTTGGAAGGGACTCGGAGTTGTTCGGTACCCAGTTTCAGTTTTGCAAGATGAAAACCAGCCTCACCATCAGGAGCCACCCAATGTTGTCAGTGAATCAGTATAACATTAGGGGTGTGAACCTGGCATTTTTTTTTTTAAGATTTATTTACTTTATTTATATGAGTACACTGTAGCTGTCTTCAGAAGAGGGCATCGGATTACATTATAGATGGTTGTGAGCCACCATGTGGCTGCTGGGAATTGAACTCAGGATCTCTGGGAGAGCAGTCGGTGCTCTTAACCACTGAGCTGTCTCTCCAGCTGGTGAACCTGGCTTAATGGTTGAACTATTTCTCCAGGCAGGATTGGGCATGATATGGACTATCATACTTGGTGGCTAGCTCTGGATGGTGGGCTCTAGCCTGCGCTGGCTTTTTTACTCTACGACAGGTCAGGCCTTTCCTTTCCAGCTTCCATGAACTGTCATCCGGAGTTGCCCAGCGGTTTCTGGAGGAGGCCGAAGCCTCAGGTCAGTGCAGTGATCTGAGCCGGGCAGCTCCTGTAGTGTAGTGATAGTAATAGCTGTGACTAAGGAAGGGGTTCGAAGGCGAGGCCCACGCCCAGCATGGCTTGGAGCTGCCGTCTGGAGCCTCTGAGTGGAGAGGGCACAGCTGAGGCTGTGACTGAAGCTGCCGCTGTCTGCATGCCCCAGCACCCCACGGTGCACATCAGTAGATGTGTGAGGATTTCAGATGATTCTGGATTAATTCATTCAAGTCTGCAAATATAATGTCCTCTGAGAAGCATTGTCCAGCCATCACATCATGAGATGTTGCTGCTAGACCCAGGTGAGTGGGAGCAGGTGCAGTGGGTTAGGGGCACACAGGCCTGGGTCTCTGCTCTGGGCCAGCAGAGGGTCTTAGACCAGCTAGTGACTAAGGACAGGCTCTGTTCTCTGTTGTAAAATAATGTGTTTTTCACCTCCACTGTGTGAAGCCTCAGGTGTATGAAACAACCCCCTCCACAGTTAAAAAAAACCATGTGGTCTGATGACCTGTGGACTCCGGGAGTTTGAGCTTTCAAGATTAAATAGGCTCTGAGCCATCAATGAAGACAGCAAGGATACAGCCACTTTGAGCTATTTCTAAGGGGAAACTTTAATTTGATGTCCACTTTATATGGTAGATATGCTTAGATAGCGACGTGCCTTGTTCATTTGCAGTGTTCACCCCACCTCACCAGCTCTAGAACTGGTGTCTCAGATAGTCACGGGGAAAGGTTGTCACCGTCCACAGAGGAAGACCCACCTTCATGGAGTTAGGAGTCACTTGGGAAGAAGTTTCCTTAAGAGCGGTATTCTGCATAGGCTTAGGAATACATGCGTCCTGGAATGTAATGTCCTGGCTAGTCAAATGTTGGTTTTCTTTTCATTATTAAGCACAGTTTGAAACCTGCCATTTGAATTCACCGTGGACAGAACTTTGCACAGATGTCCTGAAAACACAGTGTAGTAGTTTGACTGAAAACTTGGGTCCTGAGAACTTCCTAGCCATTGAGCGCTGTGCAGCGGGGAGTGCCCCGCCCTGCTTTTGCTCCAGGCAGTGTGCTGGCTTCTCCCCGCCCCTGTAATTGCAGTTCCGGTGGACGGCTGCTTCTGTCTGGGGAAAGCAGTGCAGTTACAGGACCTCACTGAGTCCCTGCTTTTCCTAAGATGAGCTCTTTGAAACCTTAAAGGTGGTCAGGAGACATTCCTTTTTCATAAAAACGGGGCTAGAGCGACCACTCAGTGGTTAAAGCGCCCTCACTGCTCCCTGAGGTGTTTGGATCGGAGCAACTGGGCGGGGGGGGGGGGGGCACTGCTCACAAGTGCCCTCCTTTGGATGTCGTGGGCACCTGCATTCGTGTGCACATTCCTCCCACCTTCCCCGTAATTCACTATTTAACTAACAAAACAAAACAAAAAGATCAGAACCCTAAAGGAGAGTTCTGCCTTTGAGGGCCCCGGTCTGCCTTGTGTCTGCGAGCCATGGCTGCTGCTTAAATGTGTTTCGACCCTGTTTGTGAGGGTCTCAGCATCCTGGCCAGGACTCCACATCCACCACAAGGCTTTTACTCCGTTTACAGTATTTGGTTGCCACTTTACTGAATAATGAGAGTATTGATTGCATTTACAAGTAAAGCTTGAGTCCCGCACGGGCCTGGAAGCTCGGGGCCCGCAGGGCGGCAGGAGAGAGTTCCTCAGAAAGACGGACCGAAAGCAAAGGCAGACAGCTCAGGTAGTGTCAGTTTGCACTTGAGGGGTGTGTGGCCGGGGCTGAGTCTACTGCGCTCCTTCTGAGAGCGTGCACCCTAGGACCTTTACGGGTAGCTCTGAACGGTTGGCACAAAGTGTCGCCACGGTGTGAGTGGCCATGGCCTAGAGAAGGGAGAGCTCTGCGCCTCAGCTGCTCAGCCGTGAGTTCTGTGGGCCGTGGCGAGTGTGAGCGGGAACTGCGCTGCGTCTCTTATGAGCTAGAGTTGTGCTGACCAGGTTTTCAAATGGCTCTGGCTTCAGTTTTGTAAGACTGAAGGTCTATCAGGACCCAGAATTTTGAATTTGGATGAGTTAAGACATGAAAGTGGGTGTTAGGACAGAGACTACAACGTCCTGTCGTGGTCCTTTGAGTGCTCGCTCTGCTGTCTCAGGCTTCAAACCTTCTAAAGGCTTATTACAGGCCAGTCAAGTTAGAGGGTTTTTTGTTTTGTTTTTGGATTTTGTTTTGTTTTGTTTTTCTGTTAAGAGATCTTAGTAGTTTGAACTATTATCTAAAGATTCATAAGCAGCATTTGTAGAGACCAAGTAGCTGAAACTGTAAACCTAGACTTTGCTTTCTGTAGCTAAAGCTTTACAGTGTGACAGTCCTGTAAACTCCCTGTTGTCAGAACCTTTCAAACAGTCACCACCCAAGAGAATTTCAGATAGACAAAAATTACTGGATTATTTTCTCAGTGTAGCCCAGGCTGGCCTGAAGCTTGTGATCCTCCTGCCTCAGTCTCTGTGGTATTGGCATTCACGGTGTTTGTCGCAGCAGCTGCTAGCCTTTTATCTGTTCTGCACAGCTGTCTTCTGAGTGGCTGGAGATAACCTCCTCTTCTAAGTTAGAGCTGCTTTTAAAAGCACTTCAAAGGTAAGGATTTTTCTAAGTGTGCTGCATTCAAGCCTTTTAAGATTACACAAGGTGAGGTTTTTCCTTGTGATGTGAGGAAACACCCTTGGCTTTTGTTGCTGTGTTGAGCATTTTGCTCTTAGACTGAGACATCAGACTTGTCCGGAGCTTGTGTTTCTGTTCCTGATTTTGCTCATAGTTGTCAGCTGTTGCTTCTTGATTCTGGCATTCACACTGTCCTGTCTCCACGCTCCTCGTGTGGTGCAGTAAGAACCTAGGTAAGAACAAACACACACACTAGTTTACAGTCTCGCTGTCAGCTCTGTTTCCAAAGCACCGTCCTGGTCATGCGGAGGAAGGGTCAGGCGCAGCTACTCCATCGTCCCGCTCAAGTCTGCATGTCAGCAAGGGACAGTGGATGCAGGGGAGTGTTCAAGGACTTATGAGTCTGTCTGGAGAAGTGCACAGCACACACACACACACACACACACACACACACACACACACACGGCATTTCCAGTGCGCACACTCCCTCTTCTCTCCCCCCACAGGCAAGCAGCACCTCCTCAGTCCTCTCTATACATCCGTGTGTGTGTGTGTGTGTGTGTGTGTGTGTGTGTGTGTGTCCATCCCCAAGGATTGAGTATTTATCAGACTTAACTTCATAAAAATAGAATCATGGGGAAAGGACACTGTTTTTGTGTCCAGCTTCTTTTCAGACCATTAAATCTGTGAGATCCACCCATCTCTGGTTTATAGTGCCTTCATTGAAGTGGACTAAATTATTAATATTTGTATGATTCTTTGAGGCACGTCAGTTTTGCCTGTTAGGGATGAAGTTACTGTGAAGACTAATGTATATGTTGTTAGAGGATGTGAATCTTCCTAAATCATTTATTCTTAGAACTACTGCCTATTGATCTATATAGTGAGTGTAATCCAGGTATTAGTCACTCCTCTTGCTGTAATAAAGGCAGTGTGTGTCTTGAGTTCCCTGATAGAGTCTGGAATGGTGGAGAAGACATAGGGCAGGAGTTGGAGGCAGGAGGAGATGCATGCTCAGCCCAGGATTCCAGCCTAAGGAATGGAGCCACCTTCAGTGGCTGCTTTCTCACCTCAGCTAACCTAACCATGAGAACCCCAGAGGCATGGCTCCCAGGATTCAAAAGCTCACCCATCTAGTTGACAGTTGAGATACATCCCAGCTAGCTTTCTATAGCTACAGGTTCTGCCAGATGCTTTGGAAGGATGTGAAACAAACAGTGCAGTATTGCTGAGTATGTGTAGTTTACTATGCAAACACAGCATTTATGCTGTGGTAAGTATTTTGAGTAATCTAGAGATGCTTTTGCATATGCAGGAGTTGGGGGGTGTAAACAGTAGTTGACTTTGTAGAAGAACCTGAACAGCTACAGCATTCTGCATGCACATGGGTCCTCAGGGACAACTGTGTCACCAGTTTAACTGTGGCGACACTTGTCTTATCAGCAGTGCAAGAGGGCCCTGGGAGCTACATGGCTTCCTGACTTACTATTAATGCCTGGGTTACTTTCCTTGTTCCTTACATTTTAATTTGTTAGCAAGAAATTTAGTTTAATAAGCTATATTTCAAAATAAAAATATTTAATGTGCAAAGAATACTTACTCATGCATAGAGATTAATAGTTTTCTATTATATATTGATGATTCTTTTCCTCCCAGTATGTTTTACTTGTTTTGTTTTGGAGTGTATTGTAGTAGATATATGTTCATGTGTGTGTGTGCAATTGTGTATGGGCCAGAGTGTCATCTTCCATCCCCTCTCTCCCTTGTCTCTCAAGTTGGACTCTTAACTGAACTTGGAGCTCATTAATTCAGCTCGTTACCTGGCCAGTAGGTCAGCTCCAGCGATCTGCAGCTATGTTTTTTACAGGGGTTCAAGCTCAGGCCCTTGTGCTTGTATGGTGTGCATTACCTGCTGTCTGTAGCCCCAGCCCTGGTCTCCCAGGCCCTGTCTTTTTATAAGGCAGCCTTGATTTCTTATTTGATCACTGACATTGACACAAGTCTTCCATTAATAGTCTGTGGGAGTAGAAACTGTCTCTCAGTATTTTATAATCTGTTTAGTTTAGATGGTGGGGTGGGGGCTGGGCATAGGAAAACTAGAGCACGCAGGCTAGCCACAAGCTCACCATATAAGTGTGGTTGGCCTCCTCTTCCCACATGCTGAGATTACAGGTATGCTACCAGGAATAGCTATTTTAGAATTTTAGTTAAGAAAATTAAATGGTGACTCTGTGCGCGCGCGCGCACACACACACACACACACACACACACACACACACACTCCTCTGCAGCAGCAGAGCTCATGGAACTTGGAGCCTTGAACACTTAAGGCAAGTTCTTTCTACCACAATAAAGATCTTTATCTGTGGGAACAAATTCAAAAGATCCAAAGACGGGTTGGTATGGTTGTGAGCTAGCTGCCATCTATGTAGGTGCGGGAAATCAAGCCAGGTCTTCTGCAAGAGCAGCTTCTGATTTTAACCAGTGAGACATTTCTCAAGACCCTAAGGAGTTAAATTTAAAAAGTACATACAAAGACATTGGAGGGACTAGAAAAATTGTGTTCAATAATGTCACACATTATAGATGTAAAATTGTCTTATAGCAGAACTTTATAACTAGAAAATGAAACGTGGTCAGGTTTTCTGGTTTTCATGTTTTTGTTTTTGACAGAAGTTTAGCAGTTACAATATTTGGGTCTTTATCATCTTTGTTAAATGGCTTACTCCAGTCAAGCCTGGGCGAATTGATTAGTTCTTATTGTCCCAACCCAAGCTCTGTATGTCCCACTTTTCTGTGTCGTAGGCACGCTGATTAGGCAGGCGGTCTCTTCTGAAACTGGGAAGGTGTAATAGTTCTAGGTTGTCCGACTTGCCATACCAGTGTTACAGTGGTTTTGTTTTGCTCCGACTAGATGAAAGGGTTGCTTAAGTGTGGCCACACTGGTACTGCATTCCTGGTGATCTTGGAGGGTTAATGACAATCTTTGTCATAGAAATCAGGAAATGTGGGTTGAGTCTCTGGGATGCTCCAAGCCAGTTCATTAGCATGCTCCTTCCTGAGGACTGGGGATTGTTGGAGGTATCTGGTGGTAGGTAGGTCATGCATGCGGCTTCAGAGAACTTTCGTGTCTGTCATCGGCTATCATTTCTCATCTGTCTGTTTACCCTTCTATCTTTCCATCTATCCATCCAGCCTGACTGTTCTATATTCATCTTGTTGTTTTTTTTTTTGTTTGTTTGTTTTTTTAAAAAAACAACTCTCTTAACATATTGGTGTTTAGTTAAATTACCCACTGGGTGGTTGCTCTCTCTAGCAAGACCAGACTGGGAGACCGGGTAGGTTTTGTGCCCCAGTCAGGCTTGTTTTTGCTGCATTTGTTGGCTTGGTTGCGAGGACAATCACGGGAGAGATCATCGCTGCTGTTGAGCTGGTTGCCTTTCTGTTGAGTAAACTATCAGTCAATGCTGTGCTTTATGCCTTAGTTGTTTTTTTCCTTCCTTCCTTCCTTCCTTCCTTCCTTCCTTCCTTCCTTCCTTCCTTTTAAAATTAGGATAGATGGAAGAACTGCTTAAAATAGGCATCTGTGAGGCGCTAGCAGGCGAAGCTGTGTGGACAGACACAGCAAGCTTTCAGGTGGCACTGAGCAGTTTGGCACTGGATTCTGGTACCATGATTTCTGTAAAGATGCCTGCGCTTGTGCCTGGCCAGTGTAGGAGAGCATTTAGGGGAGTGGTACACTGCTACTTTCTTTTTTGTTACAAGGTGTACTTAACTTATTTCAGATAGGTTCCTTAATAATACCATGATCCAAATGTCACTAGATGCAAAGCAGAGAGGTTCATTTGAATACTGTGCATGCACAGTGCTGCAGATGCAGGCAGAGTGCATCTAGTCTCCTGCAGCAGATTTCAAGACTGTATGCCACCTTGTAACAGGAATGGAAAACTTTGAAATTCAACAAGGACTTGGGCAAAGGCACTGGAGTGGGTTAGTACGGTGGAGTTACTGACTGTCCCTTCTTAGTGAACCTGCCCAGTAGGTTGTTTATTAGAACCCCTGAGGAGTGCTGAGCTGAAAATGCACTGGGGTCTTTTTTTTTTTTAAGGGTATCTCTGTTGTGAGTCTGCTGACAGTCCCCAGAGTTCAGCCTGTGGAGGTTAATACCCACTGACCCTTTCATCCCCTCTGCACCCGGAGCGTGGTCAGGGTTGGGCTGGAGCCGGAGCGCCAGGCAGGTGTTCAGGACTGACTCTGCACCTCACTTCCAAGTGCTGAGCTAGGCTGGCTTTTTTCCCCGTTGAATTTCAGGCTGTGAGACTGTGATCAGCCATCTTCATGATTCTTTTTTTTTGTTTGTTTGTTTGTTTTTTTGTTTTGTTTTTGTTATTTTTCGAGACAGGGTTTCTCTGTATAGCTCTGGCTGTCCTGGAACTTACTCTGTAGACCAGGCTGGCCTCGAACTCAGAAATCCGCCTGCCTCTGCCTCCCAAGTGCTGGGATTAAAGGCGTGTGCCACCACCGCCCGGCTCATGATTCTTTATACATAAGTAACATAAGAAATTAAAACCTACTAAATATGCTATGATTTGAATAAAGGAATATGTTTATTAAAAAAAACAAACAAACATGTTAGCTAGGCATGATTGTGGGTCCCAGATCATGGGAGGGAGAGGCAGGCGGATATCTCTGTGAGTTCCACACCAGCTGAGGGTACATGAGACCCTGCCTCAAATAAGACTAGATAATTACATTTTAAAAATGTAAAACTTGTCAATTTTCCTCCTGTAGAGTTGCATATTTAATGAATGAAACATCCTACAGTTTAAGTTTTATATAAGTCTAAGAATCAAAACCCCAGGGTTGCCCTTGGCTTCGTTTGTATTTATTTATTTTGTGATCTTGTTTTGAACAGCAGGGAAGCGGCTGTATCATTTCACGTGTGTGTGTGTGTGTGTGTGTGTGTGTGTGTGTGTGTGAAACTCTAAACAGGAATGGGGACATATTCCTGCACCCAGGTGTATGCACACTCAGCTCGTGCTGTCAGTACTAGCTAGCTACCTTGAAAAGAAGATGTGGAGCTGCAGATTGGCAGCAGGAAGAGCTCAAGTGCTGCTCAGAGCCTGGCGTCTCGTCTAGGTGGAAGTCTGTACGGCCCCAGCTGGCTCTTTGGCTTGGCTTGCCAGTTGCTGGGAGGTGGGGAGTAGCCCAGGCTGGCTTCCTGGCTCCATCTGAGCTCACTGTTGCTAGAGTGGTAGGCTTGTCTTAGCCAGAATAGTCAGCTGCTTATAGTGCTGGTCATGGCCTCAGCCTATGAGTCCGTGAGGCGGCAGTGTCTGGGCTGTGGCCAGGAGACCGAAGTGCCAGACCACATTAGTGGGCCACCTGTGCCAGCTGTTGGTGGGCAGAGGCCATTTTAGAGTGTATAAAGAATAGGGTCTTAAATTAGCAGCTACCATACTATTTTCTGTTAAATTATTAAATGATTGATAAAATAAAGGGGTGCCTGCATTAAGGGCATCATTAAAACAACACTTTTAGAAACCACTCCAGTATAAATTGGTTTTGTAATTGAAATATTTACAATTCGCCTCCCTTGGCCCAGCAATGCTTTGTGCAAACTTTTCCCACATACGATGGAGGCCTTTGGTTCTGTGAAATGGAAGCACCATTTAGGTGAGCAGTGCCGTTGACCCCAGCCGCAAGAGCAGAGCTAGGGAAAGCAGTGACTTACGTGTCCAGAGATTCGTGCCCAGCTCCGCCTACTAAAGAACCCACAGAGCATCTAACTAAGCCAGCGAACAAGACATTTTTTAAGATATTGGCAGAGGTTCCTTCATGGTGGGGACAGTGGGCATTTTCCCCTTTTCCACCATCTGTAATGACGGTTTACTTATTTTATAATCCTTAAAGTTGAAAGGGAGCAGGGCGACCTAAGGGAGACCTGGCCAGATCAGGAGGCCACAGGAAATGAGGTGGCACTGTCGCTGAAGCAGGCTCCAGGGATCGCAGGGTAGTTTCAGGATGAGTAAGAAAGTGGGTTAATTTTAACTTTGAGAAGTTGTCAATTTCCAAAGAACATCCTGAGTGGGAGAGGAAACCATTAACATAGCATTTCTATATCACTGGCACCCAGTGCTTGATAAATTCATAGAAAGAGAGGGTGAATGAATGAATTACACAAATCGACAAGATGGAGTTGGCTGTATCCGCTTGGCAGCAATAGTATGTTTGAAGAGCTACAGACAGAAGAAATGTTGGAGGTGGACTGGTGGCCAGCTTGAATATGGCGTCCTGAGAGTCTGTGTCCTTGACATGTGCGCCAGTCTTGCTGCTGACTTGGGGCTTGGAGAGGGGCAGCAGAGGTGGGGTGGGGCCAGTCTGGGTGGCTTGGATGAGGCGAGGCGTGGGGCTCAGAGCTCAGCATTCCCCTCTGGAGAGCCAGCTCATTGTATAGTGTTGAGTGGTTGTATTTACACATGCTTATTATTTGTAATATTGACCTCTTAGGGGCTCATTTTATTTTATTTACTTTTTAAAAATTTTATCTATTTTGCAACCTCCTCCTACCAAGTCAAATTCATGCTGTCCTATTGGGTGGCAAAATTTCAAAAGTAGTCGGGTCACAATATTTGAGTGGGATGCTGTTAGAGCTGTAGCTTTGGCAATGTGGCATACTGTGTTCTGTGGGGACAGTGACACCGCTGCCAGCTCAGGACGAGCAGTGAGGACCTGGTGTGGCCGATACTCACTCAGAGTTCCGGGTACATTCCTCACCAGGCTTTCCTGCTGTTGGTTAGTAGCCTTGTTGAAGTTGACTAACTTTGTTATTTTCCTACCCCTGATAATGTTGCTTTTTAACTGAGAAAATTGTTTCATGTAGCACTGTTGTGAGTTCTTAGAGTGGCTCCACTAGCTATCTAAATGTAGTTCGTATTTATGGCCATCAGTGAGTCACTCGTGATCGGCTCCCCTATTTTTAGTTTTTTTTTTTTTTTTTTTTTTTTCCGTTCGGAGGCTTGTGTGCCTGTGACACACCCAGCCTGTCCTCTGCCAGTGAGCTGCGCCCCCAGCCCACTTAGAGCGATCCTGACTGAACACTGAGTTGAAGCCGGCCGTCTGTGTCCGCAGCCACAATGTTTTCAGCGACCCGAGACACTGAAGGGTAGCGTGTGTTCTTACCATCTCCTTTGTGTGCATGTCCTTGAGAGAGAAAGAACAGGATTAAGGGCAGACACGTTTGTGTCGATGGTTTCCAGTGCACACCTCTGACCTGCAGGCCCCTGCTCAACCACTACCTATGGAAGGCTGCTGCATGCTCCCAGGGTGTTGTCAGTGGCCTCGGGAGTTTCTGTGTGAGTGCCCTCTGAGTCAGGAGTTGGCAGTCTAGCCTCCACATAATAATGGGATCTCTGCGTCAAGGCGGCACCTGCAGAGCCTCCTGCCAGTCTGCCTCATGCATACCAAGAGGCCACTTGGCCTCTGCCAACCCCAGAAATACAACCCTAGTATCTATCATCTTTGTTTTTCTTTGTGTTTTTCTTTTGCTCCTGGGGATTGAACCCAGGGACTCCCTGTATGGTAAGCACATACTCTGTCCCCTAGTCCTATCTCGGCCCCTACAGACATTTTAAAAATTAATTCTGTGGAATATCTCGGGAGGTCCTGTATTTGGGGGGGGGCATTGAAGTAGCAGTAACTGCAGCAATCATTGTAACTGGTATCCTCACTCTCCCACTCTATGACTGGGGCCCTTAACAACCCAGGTTACAGATGAAGTAACTCAGGCCATGGGACAGGATCACACATGGGACAGATAGCAGATGCCACCATTTGGAGCTGTGGTTTGTCAGGTCCCAAAACATGTGCGAATTTTAAGTATGTTTAGGGGTGAGGGTCCTGGAGGAACTGTATTAAGAGCACATGTTGGTGTTACCCATTACCGTGCTGAATACTAGCAAATGCTCACATTGTTTTTTACAGTGCTGCTTATAACCATGCACTAGTTCACCCCCCCTCCCCGAGACAGGGTTTCTCTGTGTAGTCCTGGCTGTCCTGGAACTCACTCTGTAGACCAGGCTGGCCTCGAACTCAGAAATCCGCCTGCCTCTGCCTCCCAAGTGCTGGGATTACAGGCGTGCGCCACCACGCCGGCTATTAGTTCACATTTTACATAGAAACCTAAGGTTTCCTTGCCTAGGCAAACTCTGCTAGCTATTTTTTGTTTGTTTTCAGTTTTTTGAGACAGGGTTTCTCTATGTAGCTAGCCCTGACTGTCCTGGAACTCACTCTGTAGACTAAGGCAGCCTTGAGATCTGCCTGCTTCTGCTTCCTGAGTTTTGGGATTAAGGTTTGCATCACCATAGTCAGACAAAGTCTGCTATCTTTATGTGAGGTCATTCACAAGGCGTGTCTGGGCTGTGTGTATCACACAGTGACTGCTGTTTATCTTTTGACAGGGTTTCTCTGAGTAACAGAATCCAGGGTGGCCTGAAACTCAAAAGGATTCACCAGTGTGTGCCCCACCAGTGCTGGGATTAAAGGCACGTGCCACCATGCCTAGTGACTACTGTTTATCTTTAAACATCAGTAAATCTTTGTAATAGGAACAAATTCCTATTAATAATGTCGACTAATTCCTACAGACAAGTGTAGCAGGTCTCAGTAAGAGCCACATCGGACATATGAGTTGCATGCTAACAGAGTCCCCAGGGTTAATGGTAGCGTTGCTAGATCTGAATTTAGGTGATTGGTGAAGAAGTAGCTTCCCAGCTGTTGTAAATAGTTTTATATGCTAGGTCATTTAGCCAAAATACAAAGTGAACATTAAATCCCCAAATCTCTATTATGTAACTTAAGGAAGTGTTTCTAGAAATCAAATTATTAGGTATATTCTAGCTAAAGAAGATTTCGTTCTTGATTTCTATTTCAAAGTTCACACAAACTGGAAGGTTTCGGAAGGCTGGAGCAGGAGGACTGCAGTCTCCAGACCTGACAGGGCTACAGAGAAAACCTGCCTCGGCCACCAAAGCCAAACAAAGCCAAAACACGTGCATGAGAAAAACTGCAGTTTGGTTCCTGATTGGGCAAGGGTGGCTTTACTACAGCTGCAACCTCCTTGAAGGACAAGGAATGTCCCTTCCTGCCCCCTCAGGCACTCACTTGGGTCACCTTGGCCTGAGGAGTTTCATGCATAAACTATACATGCGATGTATCCCTATGTCATGTCACGTCTGTCTGTCTTACATGTGAACCTTTTACCTTTTATGTAAGATACATATGTTCCTTGTGCTATAGCAGTTCATATAGTGTGTGTGTGTGTGTGTGTGTGTGTGTGTGTGTTGCTGAGAGATGAATCCAAGTTTCATATGTGCCAGACAGGGGCTCTCCACTGAGCTGCACCCCCAGCTCTTTCTCTTCTTATGTTGGCACAATTATATATTTATAATTGTGTCTAAGGGGGACAAAATGACATTATGAGTCATTGAAACAATGTAGAATTGTTAAATTCAAATAATGAAGATATCCATCATTTCCCAATCTTACCTGCTTTATGGTGAGAACACAACATTTACTCTTGACAGTTTTGAAATATATAACACATGTTTAGTAGCTATATCCCTCATATTGTACAAGTCTCCAAACCAACCCACAGGCATTTTCCTCCTAAGGGATTTGTCCTCTGGGCCCGTCATCTTCCTTTCCCTACATCCTTGGTCTGGGACCTCTGTTCACTCTTGAGTATCCTGGGTCCCATTGTTTGTGATTCCGTGTACAGGTGAGATCATACAGCATTCCTGTTTCTATGGTTGGTCTATTTCCCGCAGTTCACCGCAGGTGACAGAAACGCAGTCTGCTTTCTAAGGCCGAGTGTGTGCTATGCCTGCGTCTCTTGTGGCCCTCGCCGCTGTCGTTCAGGCTGAGCACACTGCAGCTTCGTGGCATTGCTGCAGCGAGGGTGCAGAGAGCTCTTAAAACATGCTTAGTTAGTTTATGTGTGTGCATGTTTGCCTGCATGGAAACCTGTGCATGATATGCTTCCCTGGCTCTTTCAGAGGTCAGAAGGGGGAGTTAGAGCCCCTGGGGTTGGAGTTTATGGGAGATTGCAGCTACCCTGTGGGTGGTGGGACTGTACCTGGGTTCTCTAGAATAGCCAGTATTCTTAACCACAAAGCCTCCTCTCTTGACAAGATCATTTCAAATCGTTTGGTAAATAGCTAGTATTGGGGTTGCTGGGTCTGGAGAGTAGTTCTCCGTGATCTGGAAACCAGACCGACGGTTCACTTTTCCTAGATGTTTACAGGTACTGTTTGATATTGGGTTGGAATGTGTCTAGATTCTTGGAGTTGTGCTAAAGGATTTACTGAGGCACACCCAGAGCTTGGTAAAGATGTGTGTATTTAGAACAGCTCATTAAACAGCCTCGAGTCCTTGTAAACCAAGTTCAGTCTCTGACAGTCTAACAAGACTCAACTTTAACCTTGGGTGTTTTGACTTAGACAAAGGACTTTAGGTTCACGTGTAGAGTTCACCAAGAGTAGGCATGTCCTTGAAGCCATGTGTGAAGGCGCTGTCATGCCTGTGCGAGATACTCCTTGGGAAGGGTGTACACTGCTAGCTCTTGGCAGGTGCTTTCCGAGGACCTTTCAACAAACTGCAGTTCTGAGCCTCACTACTTTGGTAGCATAATATTCCACCCTGCAGCGCCGTGTCTCAGCAGCCGGGGTCTGGCCAGAGCAGTCAGGCCCAGGCCTCTCGCTTCTCATGCAGTCTTGTCTCCTCGCTTGAGGCTGAGAGGCTGCCAGCCGTGGGCTTCGGTTGAGGCTTGTGGCAAGACTGTGGGTCTAACCCAGGAGGGTTGCGACACCACTTCTCACAGAGGTGTCACACTTCGGTGGCCTCCTATGGTTGAGGTTTAAACCATTTGTCTTGTGGTTTAGGGTTGTGTGAGCTCATGGGTTCACACAGACATAAAAGCAGGGAGTAAAGCCCACGATGGCTTTGCGCGTGTTTACAATTTCAGTTCTGTAGGCAACTTGTTTTAAAATCTCTCATATATAGATCCAAGCTAATTAGACACATAGACCCATTACATTAACTCATTTTGCCAACAGTTCTCATGTTATTTTGATTTTAAATGTAACTGTTAATGGTGTTAGGAATTTAGTGTGGACACTGAAGAACACACTCACAGTTGGCACCATGCGCACACCCAGTGCTCAGCGTATTTGCTCTCAGTGAGCTAGGACATGTTTAGTTTGGTTTGTGAGTGCTTTCCTTGGGACTGCTGCTCAAAGGTTGGAATTCGGCTTTGCTTTTGTCACCTTTCTTTCCCTGAGAGGTGCTGGATGCCGCGGTGATGCGGTGATGGTGGGCAGCAGGTGAGCTAGGAAGAGCCCGAGCGACTGCTTGCTCGCTGCTCACGGTGGGGTGCAGGCCCGCCGGGGAGGGAGGCCAGCGAGTGCTGGCTGTGGTCTATGGCGGTGTGTCTTCACTCCTAGGGTCTCTTAGAACGGCAGCCCGGGACAGCTCCACCTTTGCCAGAGGTGCACTGCCTTCCTGCTTCCTCACTGCATCTGGGTGCTGTGCTCTCTGCGGTCCTCCACAGCGCACTGAAACTTCTACCAAACACCCTGTGTTTCAGCTGTGCAAATGCTGGGGAAGACCCCGGTTGTCAAGGTGACTGGAGTTAGGGCCGGCACTCCTTCAGCAAGGCTCTGCTCTGCCTTCGACCTGTAGGAGAAGGCGGTGGGAAATGGCTCTGCTCTCCAAAGCTGAAAGGGGCTGGGGGTGGGGGCAGCAGGTGAGCCGGCCCCATGGTTCAGAGCAGGTTACACTGCAGAGAAGAGGGCTGGGTTCCTAGCACCAGGTGGCAGGCTCATGGCCTCAAACTGCTTTATTTTAGGAAATATAAGATATAGCAGACTGTGGTCACACAGGCCGTTCCCAGCACTCAGGGAGCAGAAACAGGTGGATCTAAGTTTGCAGGGAGCCTGGTCTACAGAGTGAGTTCCAGGACATCCAAGGCTACACAGAGAAATCCTGTTTGGAAACAACAAACACAACAATAACAACAATAGCACACAAAACAAAAAAAGATAGCAACTTCTAGAGAAACAATGTATTAATTAAAATGATACATTTTTCTTAGGGCTATAAGTTTTATTTTGTAGCTCTTGTGTATTTGCAAGTGAGTCAGAAGGCTGAGCTCTCTAGACTTTTGTGACTGAGAGATTTCTTTTTCTAGTATTTGAACTGGTACACAGCGTTGTCTTCCCACATGCCTTTGTGCGCTCACCCTGACCCGTCTCCCACCCTTGCTCCCGGGGCTCCATGAATCTTCTACTTTCCGGTCATGTCTGTTCATGTGTGTGTCTGTATGTACTCCAGGGTTGAGTGGTTTTAGTCACATCAGTCCAGTGACATCAGAGCATTTGCAGGGCATAATTAAAAGCTCATGACACTTCACAATTGTAGGCTGCAATGAAACAGTAAGAGGGGGTGTTGTTGTTTAGGGTGTGGTGAGAGAAATGGCTGTATCTTTTAATTAAACAAAGGACAACTATGCCTGAAAACTAGACTGTTGAACAGATGGGACTGTCCAGTCAGCTTGAGGACCACTGTGTTGCTTCCTTTGTCACTGAAGACATTGAGTCACTCAGTGGTGATCTCGGAGCCCAGATCACGCCTTGGCATCTGTCCCCTTGAGAAGAGAGGGTCTTGCTTGACTTTGTTGCATAGTCTCTTCCAGATGACAGTATTAGGGGGAGGGTGGGGTGTTATCATTTTACTAAGTCTTTGTGTGTGTGTGTGTGTGTGTGTGTGTGTCCATGTGCACTGGAGCCATGGCACTTGTGGAACTGCTACAGAGAGTAGTTTCTCTCCCTGTATATGTCCCAGGGATCAGACTCAGGCATGCTTCCTCCATGTTATAAATGACTGAGCTTCTCAGCAGGTCCAGGTGCTAACCCGGTGATACTCTATATACTTGAAGGCTACTCTGTTTTGACTTTCGCAGTATTTTGAACAAAGTATTGATAAGCTAATAGTTAACATTGTGAAATTTTTCTTACTTTAAAAAGGAAGTTCACATAGTTGCAAGTATTGTGCTTTAAGTGAAATTTTATTATAAGAGGCAGGCAAACCAGCTTGGGCGCCTCTTGCTGTGAGTCTCTTGCAGGGGTGGGATGGGGGATTTTGGGGAGGCTTGAGAAAAGAAAGGAAAACAAAGACAAGGAGCACGTGTAGAGCCCCACATCCTGCAGCCCTGGAGACCGTTCATTCTTTCACAACATGGGGTCAGGCAGTTTTCTTAGGTTTAAAACTCTTGTGGAATAGTGACTCTTATTTGTGTTCCCTTTGTTATCCTATGACATTTGAGGAGAGAAAGCTACAAATAGAAGAAGTTTGACTAATTTTAGGACCTAGAGAATAGTATTATGAAAGGTCACATTGTCTGTGCTTTAATAAAAGAAGCAGTTAGAATTATTTTAGCCACTGGCATAGTGTGTTTGTTTAAACTGCTGCACACCTAGACAGAAATAAATCCCGCAAAAGCAGGACTCACTGCTCCCTTGTTTCCCGTCCCATGTCCTGGAGGCAGTCACAGCTTCAGGAGAGCAGGGGAGTCCTTTAGCTGGTCTGTAATGTGTCTTAAAAGGGACTCTCAGCCATACTTGGTGAGGAAAAAGTAAAAGGGATTAGCTACGCATGCCTTGAATTTATAGTCTGAAATGAGAACCCAAACATTTTACCATACAGGACAGCGAAGGCCTGGGTAATTCTGTAGACCTTTTGTGGAATTTTGATGCTGCCTTCACTCCCTTCTCACGGGGGACTTGGACCTGGGTGGCACTAAGACCGCTCCATGTTCTGACTTGGATGAATTTGGTTGATTTCTTAATTATGCTCCTCAGGGCTCACTATTTTTGTGAGAAAAGAAAGATTTAAATATACAGGAAGATATCATGAAGCATTCCTCAAATTTAAGTTTCTTAAAGTCTTTTGGTTGTGAACCTAGCCTTTAACAGTTGGGCTAACTCTCCAGCCCCAAATTTAAATTTCCAAATTTAAATTTCTCAAAGTTAGGTGTTCTGAAATGTGTGTGTGTGTGTATGTGTGTGGAGGGGGGGGGGTGTTGGGTGGACATATGCCTGCAGAGGTCACAGGACTCCGAGGTTGAACTTGTAGGTGGCTGTGAGCTCCCTGCAGAGGTCAGAGGGATACAGGATTCCTCCCTGCTGTCAGAGCTGTGAATTGAACTCAGCTGCTCTTCAAAAACAGTGTGTGTTCTTAACTAGAAAACAGTGTGTGTTCTTAACTAGAAAACAGTGTGTGTTCTTAACTAGAAAACAGTGTGTGTTCTTAACTAGAAAACAGTGTGTGTTCTTAACTAGAAAACAGTGTGTGTTCTTAACTAGAAAACAGTGTGTGTTCTTAACTAGAAAACAGTGTGTGTTCTTAACTAGAAAACAGTGTGTGTTCTTAACTAGAAAACAAACAGTGTGTGTTCTTAAATTGTGGAGCCATTTTTCCAACTGCAGTTCTAAAAATGTTTCAGTCATTGTGTAGGGTCTAAGACTTGAAGTAGTTGTTGTTCTTAAGTTTTGGCTTTCTGACAGTGTAAAAGTGCTGTTAGGCACTGACCAGCGAGCTCACTTGAGACTGTGCTGGGATCCTCTCCAGGCTGCAGCTATGTGCCGGGGTCCTTGTGTGATCTGGTCAGGGCGATGAGTTGTAGCCTCAGACAGCCATTGGCAGAAATAGGAGCAGCAGGCATACACAGTCTCTGTGTTGCTAAGCTATTAGATGTGTGGGAAGCCAGTTGTAGGGTATGTGTGGATATAGTCCCACGTAAGGTGATGAACAGCCACAAATCCCCAGAGCCTGCCACTGTAAAGTGATCCCCAGTCACTGTGGGTCTTTCTTGTGCTTGGTGCCATTCTGGCTGACTCCTCTCTGATCTTGAGAAATGTGGGGTTTTTTGTTTGTTGTTTTGTTTTGTTTTTCACTTTAAATCCCTTACTGGATTGCCATACATACAGCCCTTGCTGGATTGCCATACATACAGCCCTTGCTGGATTGCCATACATATAGCCCTTGCTGGATTACTGTATATACAGCTTGCTGGTTGTTATTCTGTTGTGTCACTCTGTCTCATGAGTCTCGGTTGGGAACTTGGACAGGGCAGAGCACACCAACATCTGGGCCTGGCTCAGCGGTTTTCATAGTTTTGCACATGGCCTCTGTGCCTAACTGCCTTGCACAGCCTCAACAGAGTGCCACTGGGAGCCACAGGACGCTCAGGGCAAAGCTGGCCAGTTTCTTGGGAGGGTAGTTAACCTTGTTTCCAGGGGAGAAGTGGCAAAGGTCATTGCCATGTGTAGTCTCCCATAGTTCCATTCAGGGGTCATGTTCTTCATGTAATATTTGACCTTGCCAATGACATTACCATAATTGCCACCTATTCAGGTGAATACATACTTCCATGTGTATGGCTTAATGATCGTTGCTGCCTTCCCGCTGGGGTTTGTGGCTGCCTGCCTGTAATGCTTGCTGTTCTGGGTGGATTACGGGGTGTCGAGCACCTTGCCAGAGGATGTTTGCTCAACATGAATTTGCCCTGTAGAGCTAGTCTCCCAAGAAGGTGCCTGCATTTGTGAAGTGGGCACCTTTGCCTGGTAGACTAGTGGTACTCAGGTATTGTCATTTCATGTGCCTTTACAAAGGGTCCCCACAGCTCAGGAAACTTAGAAAAACTTTGTGTTTTGACATCGTGTGAAAAGAAAATGGAATATCAGTTAATAACACAAAAGTTTGGGTCATATCTAACAAAAAAGGCAGAGCCTTATTCAATAAAATCTAGCTTTGTAAAAGGCATCATTCCTCCCCTCCCTGTCTGACACTGTTTAAACTGTAGCATCCTTGTTCTATATTATGCTTTAGGGCACAGTATGAGGATATCATTCTGGACTTAATTTGGATTGTCAGTTTGAAAATTTTTGAAAAATCCCCTATATGAATGATGTTTTAAAACTCACATTTTATAGTCATGTCTATTTTTTGAGAATAATGGGGAAATTTAGCTTGTAGTAGCTTCTATGAAAAGCACTGAGCTCCATGTGTTACTCATGTCCTTGGTTGTCAGTGGGACCTATGAGACAAGGCCAGGCCACTGACGTGAGGTCCCCAAAGGGATTGAGGTGGGCCCTCCGCAGATGCTCGGTGGCCTGCATCTGCAGGACTCAAGTTCTGTGGCACTTTTTCAGCGTGCACTTTTTTTTTTTTTTGAGAGTGTCACACATGTGCAATGTATTTACATCATTCCCACCCTCCCCAAGTATTACTCCAGTGCATCTAAGTTTTGTATTTACAGTCTTACTTGTTTTTCTTTACTTAATGTCTTGATGTCAAGCATCAGTAAGGGCAAATGCGAGGCTGAGATTGAAGTAACCGTTGTAGGAGCTGTTGGATCTGAGAGACCACTCATTTGCAAAATTACAGATAAGAAGCAGCAACAAAAAAAAATTATGGTTGGGGTTCTTAAAACTCTCAAAAATAACATGTTTTCTTGTGGTTGTGACCCACAGGTTGAGAACCACCACCATAGGACTTAGCAGTTTTACCTGTGGGTCACTTTGCTTTCTCATCTAAAGTAATGTATGGGACTGAACTAACATCCAGCCTGGGTATTTGGGACATTTATGTGCAGTCTGCATCCCAGCGACTTCTGGTCTGGGGAAGAAGTGGCCAGTGCTAGGTTATTTCCCAGTGCGATGGTTTCACTTTCTGTTTGAATGCTCGTCCTGCGCCTGATAGCTCTTTGTCTTCTTAGACCCTACGTGTTCCTGCACTTCCTGCTGGGTGGAGTTTCTTCTGGTCTCTCTGCTCTGTCGCATAAGCAGTTGGGCCATCTGTTGGGTGCTGAGCTGCAGTTCCTTGTCGGTGGCTGCTGGCAGCTGGGTGCGGCTGCACAGAGTAAAGCATCTTTCTGGTGCTCAGCTGCATTTTCTGACTGGAGAGGGACAGGAAGCGGGAAGGTTTTCATTCCCCTGATTTAACATGAACACCATGTACTGGCACTAACCTGTTTGTGGGAAGTATTTAAAATAATTGATGTAAAAGTTAGAGCAGAGGCACGGGTCTCTGTTCTCAGCAGGCAGGAGCTCTGGTTTCTTTCTGCATGGATAGTACAGCACCCCGTTCTCTGTATCTGCTTGTGCAGGTGGGCACCGGGGTTGGTCCTGTATCTTGGAGTCAGTCTTTGTGTATATTGCTGCGGTGTATACAGGTGTGCATACTTCATTTGAAACACTGACTTATTTTTTTTCGACATGTCACATGGGACTGGTGTAGCGTGGGTGAGCCTAGAAGACATTATGCTATGCAGTCAGATACAGAACAAATAACATATGTTCTCACTATAAGTAGAAGTTAAGAACTTGATCTCATAGACCTGAAGAGTAGGATAGTGGTTCCTGGAAGAGATGTCTAGTGGCCCAGCAGATGGGAATAGTACATTCCTATAGCCCGGTAAGCTTGTAAAGAAGATCCAGACTGTTCCAGATCCATCCACAAGCAGATGGTTCATGTGTGAGGGGTAGGATTCTCCAGTGTCGGTTGTCAGGACATGCCCATTGGGAGCATGTACTGCTCTCCATAGCTTTGCATGCATGGCTCTCCCCATAGCCGTGGGAACGTGTGCCATTACCACACACCAAGGAAAAAGGTAAGTGGAAAGGCGGTTGCCATGAGTGTGTGCTTCAAACGCTAGACCAGTCCTTTCCAGTCGCTCCTATACTTTCTGTTGTTACATAGTTTATCCATGAATTTTTAGATTTCAAGGCTTCATGCTGTTTTGTAAACATAGTACCTACCCAGGATGGAAAAGTTTGATAGCAGTCGGTTAAGATAGGGTGTTCCAAATTCTAAGATTCTAAAGATCTTAGAATTTAGTGTTCCTGGACTCATAAAAAAAAAAACTCATGATGAGTGGAGAAAGTCTGTCACCGGATAGGGCAGCATGAACATCTGGGATCCAAAAGGCGTGGGGAGGGGGAGGAGGAGGGAGAGATGGTTTCCTCCTCACCTACTCTGTGTGTGTGTGTGTGTGTGTGTGTGTGTGTGTGTGTGTGTGTATGAGAGAGAGAGAGAGAGAGAGAGAGAGAGAGAGAGAGAGGAGAGAGAAGCGTCTATTTATCATATTGAAATGATTGTCTTAATGTGGTGACAATGAGATCATTTTTCAGAGGCACCTTTGGTAGACAGAAGTCTGCTGCTTGTTGAGGGTGATTTTTGGATGTTAAAGACTGTTCCTGTCCTGTGTGAACAGGTCATTAAGTTTAAATATTACTTTTGGTCCAATTGCTTTGATTATTGTCTGAAGATTTTTTTTTTAATATATGTCTTGGGCAGTCCCAAAGTGTCTTACAGGTTTGTCTACCTTAAACTCAAGTATATAAAAGAAAGGATAAAGGGCTCATTTATTTTTCAGTGTGATTGATTTCATTAACAGTACTTAGGGATTAAAAAAAACTAACAAACGGTGAATGTCTGAAGGGAGTTTGTAATTCGAGATTGTCCACTGTACGACTGAAGTAAGGACAAGAAAACTTCACTGTATTTGAGGAACTTTAATATAACCTTTAATTTGAGGAACTGGTTGGCGTGAGTGACCACGTGGTATGTCCTCATCATGGCAGGAAGGCAAACCTGAGCCTTACACTTAGATTTCAGAGAGCTTTATATCCTAAGCACCAAGGTGCCCTGCTCTGCTCTACCCAAGGATGGCTGATGCATTACTCCCACGGAGATAGCAGGGCAGCGTACACTTTAGTTTAAGGTAATGATAGGCGTCATTTCCATGTGCTAAGCCCGAGTCCTTATTTCCTGCTCACTTGTCAGCACTTCAGCCCTCTCCAGCCTAGCTTACCTTTCCCTCTCCGTGTGCACCCACTCAGCTCGGAGCCCGATTTCCATCCATGGACGGGATGCTGTGCTTCTCCTGCACCCTGGCCCTGACTGTGCCGGCTTTCCACCTGTTAGCTACTCTGCTCTCATTTCTTCTCCAGTGTTGATGTTTCTCTGGGCTTAGTTCAGGCTTATAACTCTTCTTTATACCTTTTTCTCAGAAGATCATAACCATTTCTAATTAAGGTTTTCAGATTAGACTCCAAATTTAGTATTTTTATTCCTCTTCTAAATGTAAGCATTCAATGGGTCTGCAATGAGTTTTTGCTGTTACTAGGCAAGGCTCCTTTTGAGACAGATAGTAATATGTTATCATGGTCCAGGGACCTCAGGAAGCTGGGGTGGGAGGGTCATAAATCAGAGACCAGCGTGGGCAACTACCTCAGAAGGCAGGCCTACCACCCCCTCACACCCCCGAGACAGGCAGGCGACTGGCGTGGAGCTGCGCTCCTAGTCCTGTATGTGTTATTAAGTCTTATGATGCAATATTGGATTGTTTTATTCACTGACATTTATACAACTGCTGCTATATTTTAGGATATATTTATGTTACTTAAACAGTTCATATATATGCATATATATATTCTATCTTTAAGGTGGACCCTTGTGATTTGAAGCAAGCTGTTAAAATCTGATTTTATGTTTAATTATGTGGTAGGTTCTGTGTTTTTAAGCAAAATAATAATAAAAAAGTGCTGACAATATATCATAGGCTGTTGACATCCATATTTGTGTGTGATTTAAGGAGTTTGAAGAATCCTCTGCAGCTTTCTCTGTCCCTATATGTCTTCAGGGCTTGCCAGGCTGCCTGCCAGGAAGATCTCGGAGGCAGTCTCTGTGGCGCATGCAGGGTGGCACTGGCCTGCCTTCCTCTGTCCGGCCAGTCAGTCATCTCTTCCCAACAGACACTTGGCTTCTCCAGTCTATGTTAGAAATGCAGACAGCTGGTTCAGGCTGACCAGCATGGCTTCACCCAAGCGCCATACTCTGTTGTATAGGAAATGGCTTCTTTTGGTCGGTGACAACTTGGACTGAGAAAATCACAGGGCTCAGGACTTGCTCTCAGCCTGTCTGTGCCAGGGCAGGACGGGGATCATGTACTTTTGCTGTTCTTATTAGTGTGACATCAGAGATCATAAGGCAGTTTTCAGGGGGTCTGATCTCTGCCTTCTTGGTTAGTTATCAAAAAATTATAGCATTATCAAAACTGACCTTCTCTGACTGCCCTGCAGGTATGATGGCCATACACTGTGAATCTGGTCAGCCTTGCCAACCATGTCAGCCATGAGCCCTATAGCTGGTCCTTGCTTCCCAGGCTTGCGTCGGGGACCATCTGGACCTGTGGCAGAACACCTGCCTTAGGTGTGTACAGACTGAGTTGGGAGCACAGGGGCCTTCTACCCTGTGCTTGCCTAGAGAGCTTCTAGTCAATGAGAGCTGCTGTGCTCTTGGTATTTCAGTTTGACACTGTGTGCCGACTGTTTTGTTTTTTTTTTTAAAACTCCTTCAGGCAAATTAAATGTCCTTTTGGTAGGTATTATAGCTATCACTTCCTTCTTTTTCCAACTTTATTTTCTCTGGCTCTGAGTAGAATCACTTATTAGCAGAATTTGAGACAATCCTGTGTGTGGCTGTTCCTTACCTTTGCCCTCACTTGCTTGCTCTCATGTTTCTAGCAGACCATGCATGGAGTAGACTCAGTGCAGGGGTTGACTTGCTACCTGACGATGGACTGGCAAGGAGCATATAGTATTAGAAGTACCTTTCTCTTGCTGGAAACGGGACAAAGAACGTACTTGTAGAAATCATTCGTTCTCCCTGGCCTGGGGTCAGAGGAAGGGTAATTTAAGAACTTCAGTATTTTAAACAGTTGCATGGGAGCTAGAGAGAATTCAGCGTCTGAGAGCATTGCTGCCTATCGATGAGGCAGAGACTGGCTCGTGCTGCCCCAGTGCCAATGGCGTGGTGAAGGGCTGGCTGCCAGCCTCGCTGAGACAGCAGCAGATGGGGCTGCAGATCCTGCCCGCCCTCAGAGGGGCAGGGGAGAGAGTGCTGAGGAAGACACCTGGCATGCTTTGCACATACATGCATGCACACTACACACGCACACACCCGTACACACATGCAGCACACACACACACAGTAGGGGGAGATTTTAAATAGCTGGGTCTTCTTAGACCCAGACCTTAATGGTGAGCAAATGTGTATCTTACTACTTCTAAGAAACTGCATTAGTGGTTAGAGAGAACATTCTGTAGTTAAGAATACCTGCTGCTCACAGAGGCCTGAAGTTCAGGCGCTAGCACCTCTATCACATGTCTCACAGCCTGGAGCCACCTCCAAGGGATCGGGGCCTCTCTAGTCACCTCCACAGACACTGGATGCACACTCACAGGGATCCCTCCATATGCATAGCATACACACACACAGGCTACCTGCACGTATGTGGCATGTGCACGCATCTTTTAAAGGGACCTTCGTAACGATTCTTTTTATTTTGTGCATGTGAATGTTTTATCTGCACTTGTGTGTGTGCACCATGTACGTGTCTGGGAGCTGTGGAGGTAAGGAGAGGCACTGAGACCCCTGTAACTACTTAGGGGCCGCTGTGAGCTGCCTTGTATGTGCTGGCTCTCGACTCCTGGGCCATCAGATCTCCAGCCCCACACTATTTCCAAGGTTGTTTTTAAAATTTAAGTTGTTTTTCTTATTAGTGAGTGGTAGGAGCTCTTGGTGTTTTCTAGACACTGCCCTTTTCCAGTTGGGTGTTCAAGGGCCGTGTCCTGCTTCGTTTCCAGTGGGTTTTTGTACACGATGCACTAGGCTGCTTCTCTCTGCAGCCAGGCTTGAGGACCATTCTGCAAAGACCAGTCTTCCTAGCTGAATGACTTTGACCTCTTTTGTTTAGTGTGAACCTACACAGATGTTAGTTCCTGGACTCGGTTTTGTTCTGTTGCTTGGCTTATACGGATACCCCACTGCTCTGATTACGGTGGCTTTCCAGTGAGTCTGAAATGGGTCAGTGTAATGTTAAAGTAGCTTTGAAAACTCTTTAGCATTCCCTGTCTCCAGCAATCAGAAGAGTTCATGGGGATCTGCTAAGGAGAGTTAGGTGGACTTGGGGTGGATGGGCCTGCCGGAGCTCTGTATCTTCTAATGGTCTCTTTGCTTCTTTCAGGATAAAGAGCATGTTATTTTCATTTCCTGGTGAAGTGTGTGGTGGATGTGCTAGGCTGTGGTTCTAGGCTTATGGTAATCATGAGCGTATGGATGGCAGTAGTCTTTGTGGGGATGAGACCTAGTCTGCATAAGGAACCCAGCCTGGACTCTCACCCATCCCACCATGCCTAAGTGGCACCTGGACATGCAGTGTGCCCACAATGCAGCCCCTCTGCCCTCTGTGCCAGCTCCTGTCTTCTGTAACTCTGCCAAGCCCCGGTCAGTCCCCTTGCTCCCCAACCCAAACCCCCAAGGCGGCGGAGCAGTCAGATGATTACTAACTGCGGACCTTTTATGTCATGTGCTGTTACTTTTTAAGTAGTGTTAAACTTAAAACTTGAGTTTGTAACTTTATATTTTATTAATTTTCTGTTTGGAACTTGCACTAAGGATATCTGGAAACCTATTCCTCACCTATGTATCTGTCTTTAACTGGAGTAAGTTGATACTTGGCCTCTTAACAAAGTTTACTCAATAGGATAGAGCAGGCAGGTAGTGCCCTGCTGAAACTGCAAGCTTCGGCTCATACTTGTTGAGCGCTTGATGCCTTTGAGCAGTGGATCGGATGGGTTAGGAGTGGTGCAGGCAGACTGGTGTGAGGAGGAGTTCAGTCTGTCTGTGTCTCGTCGAGAGGATGGAGAGCACCTTCGTGATGTTTATTGCTCACTGCCACTGCCTGCCTCTTGAGTAGAACCCGCCCATTTACTGCGATGGCTCCCTTGCATGTCCGTTATTTTCATCCACTTGTTTCTGATACCCATGTTGCATTTTATTATATATGATAATTTCAAGACTATGTCCTGGTGTAACCCAAAATTCATCCTTGTCAGTTTCTCTACTATATCGACATTATATATAATTATATATAGGCATTATAAAGTCAAATGTTTCCAGTGTTCTAGAAAAAAATACAGTTTGAATATTAATTCGGTATTAGCTTCTTCATCTTCTGTTTTCTATTCTTAAAAAAAAAAAAAGCTTTAAATGCATCAGCACTGTTTTAAGTTTGGTAATGAATCCAGTGTGATTGGAGGCTGATGTCACATGAAGAAATACAACCCTTGAAGCTCAGTTGCAAAAACATTTCCTTGATGCTAAGTCTTGCAACATTAATGCTTTTCCAAAAGGCAACTTCAGCACTGTTGCCAGCAACAAGCACTCGGGCTTTCTTCTTGTCTCCGTACCATACACAGGTAATGTAGATAAAATAGCGTGCGCGTGCGTTTCAGACCTGTGTTCTTAGTGCGCATCTAGTCTGTCCAGGCAGCAGCGCCAGCTTGCTCTCGGCCTTTGCTCTTAGAGGGAGAGCCTGAGGGACCTGGAGGAGCCTGTCTCTCCAGCAGACTATCGGGGCTGTCCCTCAACAGTGTATCCTTTGCTCCAACAGACTCTTCTCCAGAGAACAAATAGCTCTGTCATCTTTGTTCTTAAACACTTACTACATAGATTTTTTTTGCTTTATTTCAGTAATTTTAAGCCTCTCCATTGTAATTATGAGAACTCAAAATCTCGTATGTGCCCCGTTGTTCACAAGGAAACGTCCCATGTCCCTTTTGTACTGCACTACACAGGCAGGAGCTATGCCGTGGCCATCCTGCCTCTTGCCTTGCTGTGCAGCCCGATGCAGAGCTGTCAGTAGTGAATGCTCCTGTGCATGGGAGCAACGGGCGAGTCTCAGTATCTATGGATCATGCAGTCGTCCTGCTCGGAGGAGTGCAGCAGGGCTCCGCATCGTCACTAATGCCCGTGTCTGTCCCGTTGCAGGTTTTCCGTGCATCTGGCTGCAGTCTATGGGATCTTCTGCACTGTGTACAGGCACAGGTGAGTTAGTGCTTGGCTCTTTCATGTTGCTGTATGGTGACTATTAGTAAGAGTAAATATTTTAAATTGTTTAATACATTAGAAGCAATAAGTAATTAAGAGGAATGTGAATAAGAACAGAATAAAACTTACCTATTTTCCTGCATGTATTTGTTAAGAGAGTTCTTTTATGAACTTGTTAAAATGACAAAGTGAAACACTAAATATCTTTATTGGTGGTCATTGTTTCTGTTTGGAAAGTGTGTGTCTTAAGTGTACCTGCTAGACAAGTTGAGTTAATTCGTTAAATTTTAACCTCAGAGTCTGGAAAAAAAATTTTTTTTGCTTATTTTTATATGTCAAATATTTTTGAGTGGTAGTATTATTTACCTGTTATTGAAGTGGCGAAATGTCGGAGAGCAGGGAACTTGTATAGGTTTGGCCATTAGTTCCAGTCTGCTCGGACAGTGCTGTGAAATACTGTGCTGACCTGTTTTGACAGGGACTTTCAGTACTCATCCTTATTGTATGCTGATGACATTTATGAACATATGGTACACTGTTCTTCATTTGTAACTTACCCTTTGAGAACTTCAGCTTCATTAGCATTGGGACTGCTTCTTATATTCAAAGACGTAGCCTTAGTTCTTAGAACACTGAATGCTTTATAGTTAATACTAAATGAAGCCTGTTGAGTGTGGACCTCTGTAAGTACAACGTAGAGATGAGATTAATCTATAGAGTGTAGACAGCCTTCGAACGTGGTGAGAAGGCAGTATGTTGGACATGTTCCCACGGAGATGGCTGAGCAGGGTAGAGTGGAGGGGGTGTGGCTTCTGACTCCTTACTCTGTCAGGAGTCTGCAGTCTTAGGACGAAGTGCAAACTCCTTAAGTTGGGTACTTTTTACCCTTCTTAGCATCTTGGGTATGTTTTGTGATATCAAATTTTGATATCTCAAGATTGGATGCGTTGAATCTTTTCTCCTGTCTGTCACTGGGTTTATCAGTTTTCATTCAGGTCCCAGCCCGGGAGACTGGTTTGCTCATTTCCTGTGTAGGCACGTGGGCACTGGCTCCCAGGACACCTGGCAGACGCACTTGCTCTTGCTGTGCCAGTCTCCTTCAAGTGCTGAGGCGCTAGCCCTTTCTCGGGCACTCGTGGGTTCTACTTACAGTCGTTACTGCATTTCCTTATTTATTGTGAGTGCTGCGCTGGACGTTTGTGCCGGTCAGAGATAGCCTGCTCGAGCCGGCTCTCCTTCCACCATGCGGGTCCCAGGGCTCAACGCCACTCACCAGGCCCAGCAGCCAGCCCATCGCTGCTCCGCCTCCTCCAGGACCCCCGCTTGCTCTTGCTCTGCCTTCGTCTTTACAAGGACTATTTTCCCACTTACGACCTTTAGTGTTGCTTTTAATTAAATAAAATGTTAGCTGTCGTACGCCTATTTCTGCCTCACGTGTTCCCCAGGGCTCGTTCGCAGAAGCCCCGCTGATGGGTAGCAGCTCTGGAGCCCCGCGGGCCCAGCACACACAGTTGCTCTCTGCTTATGTCTGCATTGGCAGACAAGGAGGCTCTTCTGGTCAAGTGACTCTTGCCAGGACTTGTCACCTGAGTGGCAGGCGGCGTGCCGCTCTGAGGACCGTGACTGTGGAACTCCAGTTCTACCTGCACAGTCCTGCTGCCTCTCGTGTTTGTGGCATTAAGTATAACATATGAAAATTATTTTCATATTTGGAGACTTAAAACTTAATTTGAAAATCAGTCATTATTTACTTTTGTTTTGTTAACTAGGCCTAACTTTTAACCTGTAACCTTCGTTTCTAACTGGTCTACGATGGCGTACTTGAAAACTAATGACTGTGTTAGTGAGACGGGCTCAGCTCGGCAGCCTCGCTCAGATGACTGGGGAGTGGGGCAAGGGTCGCAGCCCCAGCCTTTTTTATTTTTTAAGCATGGTATGCTAGGAATTGGCATTCTTTCCCTCTTAGACATTTCAGATTATAGGTAGCATCTATGCTTCACTGGGTAAATTGCAAAACAGCAGGGTGTGGTGTTACATGCCTCTAAACGCCAGCCGTCTGCGGGCTGGGAGCGGAGGAAGAGGGCCTGGAGTTGAAGCCATCCTCAGCTGGACAGTGAGTTCAAGGCCAGCCTTAGGACTTGATCCTGTTAAAAAATCCCAAGCACATAAAAGGTATATACACAATACACAGGTCTAAACCACACATGCACTCACAGGATAGCTGGATGTGTAGCGCAGTGGTGATTCTATGTCTATGTCGTATCATGTATATGTATTTATATATGAAATATAGTGAATACAAAATTAGAGTTTTTTTCCCTTAAAATATGTAGTGGGAGAGCTGCCTGCCATTTCAAGACTGAGAGAAGTAAAAGCCCAGGAGAGCGTGAGCATGGGCCCGCCCCATTGGGGAGCCGCCATTCCCCTGCACTCCACCCTGCTCGCGCAAGGCCAGAGCGCTGAAGGCCGTCTGCGCATGCGTGTCGGACTCGTCAGGACACTATTGAGCCCGCTCTTTCGGTCCTGACAGCTGTGTGCAGTCAGCATCCGGTGGTGCCGAAGATGCCTCGCTACTCGGCTCGGAGGGCAGGGTAGACTGGAGGCTTCTTGATATCTTTAGTAGCTTTAATAGCTGTTTACACTTAAGGTCTTGCTGTTAAAGACAGTAAGATACCGTGGCTGCCTTTCAACAAAGGGCCCAGCACTTGAAGTTTAACTAAACATACAACATACACAACCTCTGTAGGGCTCTGCACGTACTCCACCCAGGCGTAGGTCGGTGCTGGCTGCTGAGTCCTCTAGACTGGCAGTCCACCTGTTCTGTTTATGTACTCTGAACAGAGCTACCACACTGGAATGACCCGTGTCATAACAAACCTGCTCATAATGTGACACGAAGAACGGGTAAGGGTTTGCTTAGTTTACTTTTTACATCACTGGACCTCCCCTTGAAGGCTGCCAGCATGGTTGTCAGAAAACTAATTTTGAAATTGCGGAGGTCTTCAACACGAGAAGGGACCGGACGCCATCCCAACAGGATGTAAGGGCTCACCTGTGGGGTCAGCTGCTTTCAGGCTCAGAGCGACCTCTTTGGCTGACACTTCACTTACTGAAACAGACATTTATTCCTAGTAACATGTCTTTGAAAAAGAAGTAGATTACTTAAATTGTGCTACAGAAAGCACAATATTGTCTTGCAATGTCTAAATTATAAACGGATGATTTCCCCTTAAGGAACATGTGATGACGTAGCTTGAGGAGGTTTGTATGCTTAGGAACTGACGTGGTGTGCATACGTGCACTCTCTTAGCCCCTTCATACTTAGTTGTCTTCAGGGCTGAATAGATCATTGTATAAAGGTACTTTGGGTCTTAATTGCATAATATTGGTCTAATATACCTTAAAATTTTCATTTGCAAACAAAACTATTTGTATTTTCTTCAGCTTTCTGAAGAGACTGTAAGAGTATACATGGGAATTCCAGGTCTGAATTATGAGATGGAGAATTTTTTAGTTTGAATTTAAAAGGCAAAGGACATTTTTTTAAAACCCGTAGCAAGCTAGTATTTCCAGTCTAGCTTACACTTTTAGCATCAATAAACCTTAAGTTGGCTTTGCCGTTCAAGCAGCAGGCGTCAGGTTAGCCTGGACACGTCACTGGGTCTATATACACAATGGGTTTATTTACACGTTGGTTTTGCTTATGCTGGAAGATTAAGTGTGGGCAGGTTAAGGATTGCTCAGATCGATGTGGGGCAGCCTAATGCTTCACTACTGCTGTGTGTGAGTGCGTGAGTGAGTGTGTGTGTGTGCGTGTGTGTGTGCGCGCGCGCGCTTTCTAATGAATTTTTGGGTTCCTTTTGTTTGAGCCACAGTTTTGACAGGCATATGTGTTGATGAAGCCTCATGTTTTCTGCAGGTTTCCGAGGACTGATGGAGACAGTGACACACCTGGTGTGTTCACATGTCCCTGTGTGGTTTCCTGGGGTACTTGTTAGAGTCAGATAAAAACTACAGAGAAAGACAGAGGGAAGAGAACAAAAGCAAACTTTTTGGCAAAACTCAGCTCTTGGACACATACTGTGTCAACTTAAACTGGATAATTCTGCCTCAGAGTATGAAGTATATTTGGATTCTTCCTGAATCTATTGTATTTTGAAGACTGAGGCTTTGCATCCTAGGCTGTGGCTTAGGTGCTAAAGTAGCAGAATTGTGCCATGAAAGCTGTCATCTTTAGTTTGATCTGTAATAGTCCCAGCGAGAGCTGCTCTGGAGGCTGTGACAGGACCTGGGGAAAGCATGCGGGTCCTCATGTCTGTCTGCAGCTGTATGTCCTCTGTGGGATTATTTATGGAACATTATTAGGGTTATAGCTGCCCACATATGCATGCCTAACTTTAGTTCTTTATCTCCTTCAATAGAAACTTACTTTATCTTAGCGGGACTGTATTATAAAAGACTAATACTGACCTGAGCCCCAGTCATAGCAAGTGAGTACACATTACTATATGTATACTACAGTTAACTCAGTGTGGACTTAGTTATGTGTGATGAAGTTGGTCAGAACTGTCAACACTGTAGTTTCAGTACAGAGACATGAATGGGAGGCACATGGTGGCAGTGCCATGGCGTGCCGGCCTCTCACACTCACAGTGACGGAAGGGAGAGATGCCTGTGCGCCCCGTCCTTCCTGGGCAGTGTCCTACGGCCTTCTCAGATCAGTCAGATGATCACCACAAGAACCCAGGGACTCAGTGTGTGCTCTCAGGGATTTGGTTGCTTGCTCTTTGGATTTTGGCTTGGTTTTTTGTTTGTTTGTTTGTTTGTTTGTTTGTTTGTTATTGGGACAGGGTCCTATGATCCTGGCTAGGCTGGAAATTGACATGGAAACCAGATTAACCTTGAGCTCTGCCTGTCCCTGCCTCCTGAACGCCAGGATTAGTCGGCCCCAAGGTGAACCAATGATCACATTCTAAAGTGAGAAAATGAAGTATCTATCAGGTTAAATGACCACCCAGTGATGTATCGAAGTTCATGAGCTACTTAGAGTCTGAACTGAAGTTGATTTAGGGGTGTTTGGCTCTTCAGAAACAAAACAGTAAATGCAAACAGTTCTTATGAGATGGCTTAGCAGATGCAGTTGCTTGCTGTTCAGGCCCCATGGTCAGGGCAATCTCTGGAATACATGTAAGGTATATAGAGAGAGCTGGCTCCGCATGGACCCCCACTCCCATAAGCGTGGTACTTGGTCTTTCACCACAAAGGACATCTCAAGCTGGCTTTGTGCATATCTGCTTCCCCCTTCAGTGAGTATTTGCAGGCCCATTACTGCCTAATTGAGAAGCGGAAGGCCTGTTTTAAAATTAGAAACTATAGCTGTCAGTCATTAGTAAAGGAAAACACAATTCAAGTGATGTTTCACAGACTATGCTATCAGTGGGATTGGTTCTTAGACCCTTTATTGACTTAGTTGTGTTATTTTCAGAGATTGAAAAAAGGACATCAGCCTAACTTTTTTCCCCATTTTTTTTTTCTGTTTACAAACAACTTTAGGGCAGCAGAATTGTATAAGATGAAGCTTTACACAAGCTATATAGTGTACTTGGTAGACTGCTTGTGTAGCATGCTCGAGCACCAGGTTTGGTTTCCCCAGTTATGAACTGGGTATGGTGGCATAGCCTTTATTTAATCTTATTACTCAGGAAACAGAGGCAGGAGCATCAAGAGTTCAGGCTCACCCTCTGTCTGATAACAAGGTCATGGCCAGTCTAGCTTTGTGCAGCCCTGTCTCAAAAGAAAATGAAACATATTTTTACTTGATAAATATTGTAAAGGAATGTCTTAGGCTGTGCACAGCCCACCAGGAGAGAGTTATCTCCCAGCAGTGCTTTCATTTCTGAGTGCGGAAGTGATAGATCCACTTTCTCTCCACTCTCTCCCTGGAGGGGAACAGCTAGGAGTGCACAAGGCATACGATCAGTGGAGCAGCTGGGACAGGAACCTTCCAGTCCCGTTTGCACCAGGGAGCCCAGTGGCTCTGCAGCCTTCTGTGTACAGTCCTCCAAGAGAGGGGGATCTCCCAGCAGTGCCTCCACTCCTGAGCACGGAGGTGAGATCTCCACTTTCTCTTCAATATCTCTACCTCAGAGTAAAAGGCTGGAAAACAATTTTCCAAGGAGATGGTCCCAGGAAACAAGCTGGAGAAGCTACTCTAATATTGGATAAAATCGACTTTCAACCAAAAGACATCAAAAAAGACACCGAAGGACACTTCATACTCATCAAAGGAAAAATCTACCAAGAAGAACTGTCAATTCTGAACATCTATGCTCCAAATGCAAGGGCACCCACATTCATAAAAAAAACTTTACTGAAGCTCAAAGCACACATTGTACCTCACACAATAATTGTGAGGGACTTTAACACCTAACTCTCCTCAATGGACATATCAGAGAAACACAAACAGAGACACAGTGAAACTAACAGAAGTTATGTACCAAATGAGTTTAATAGATACCTATAGAACATTTCATCCTAAATCAAAAGAATATACCTTCTTCTCAGCACCTCATGGTACCTTCTCCAAAACTGACCATATAATTGGTCACAAAACAGACCTCAACAGATAGGAGAAGATTGAAATAATCCCATGCCTTCTATCAGATCACTATGGATTAAGGATGGTCTTCAAAAGCAACAGAAACAACAGAAAACCCACATACACATGGAAGCTGAACAATGCTGTACTCAATGATACCTTGGTCAAGGAAGAAATAAGGAAAGAAATCAAAGACTTTTTAGAATTTAATGAAAATGAAGAAACAACATACCCAAACTTATGGGACACAATGAAAGCAGTGCTAAGAGGAAAACTCATAGCTCTGAGTGCCTCCAAAAAGAAACTGGAGAGAGCATACACTAGCAGCTTAACAGCACACCTGAAAGCTCTAGAACAGAAAGAAGCAAATACACCCAAGAGGAGTAGAAGGCAGGAAATCATCAAACTCAGGACTGAAACCAACCAAATAGAAACAAAAAGAACTATACAAACAATCAACAAAACCAGGAGCTGATTCTTTGAGAAAGTCAACAAGATAGATAAACCCTTAGCCAGACTAACCAGAGGGCACAGAGACAGTATCCAAATTAACAAAATCAGAAATGAATAGAGATATAACAACAGAAACTGAAGAAATAAAAAACAATCATCAGATCTTACTACAAAAGCCTATATTCAACACAGCTGGAAAATCTGGATGAAATGGACAATTTTTTAGACAGATACCAAATACTAAAGTTAAATCAGGTTCACATAGACCCTCGAAACAGTCTTATAGCCCCTAAAGAAATAGAAGCAGTCATTGAAAGTCTCCCAACCAAAAAAGCACAGGACCAGATGGTTTTAGTGTAGAATTCTATCTGACCTTCAAAGAAGACCTACCACCAATACTCTTCAAACTATTCCACAAAATAGAAACAGAAGGAACACTACCCAACTCATTCTATGAAGCCACAGTTATGCTGATACAAAAACCACACAAAATCCAACAAAGAAAGAGTTGGATTACTTCAGGCTAGTTTCCCTTATGTATATTGATGCAAAAATACTCAATATAATTCTTGCCAACCGAATCCAAGAACACATCAAAACAATCATTCACCAAGATCAAGTAGGCTTCATCCCAAGGATGCAGGGATGGCTCAATATACAGAAATCCATCAATGTAATCCACTACATAAACAAACTCAACGAAACAAAACACATGGTCATTTCATTAGATGCTGAAAAAGCATTTGACAAAATTTAGCATCCTTTCATGTTAAACGTCTTGGAAAGATGAGGCCCATACCTAAACATCGTAAAAGCAATATACAGCAAACCAGTAGCCAGCATCAAACTAAATGTAGAGAAACTTGAAGCAATCCCACTAAAAATCAGGGACTAGATAAGACTGCCCCCTCTCTCTCCATTTCTATTCAATATAGTACTATTTGTAGATGGTATGATAGTATACTTATGTGACCAAAAAACTCCACCAGACAACTCCTACAGCTGATAAACAACTTCAACAAAGTGGCCAGATATAAAATTAACTCAAACAACTTTGTAGCCTTCCTATACTCAAAGGATAAACAAGCTAAGAAAGAAATTATGGAAACGACACCCTTCACAATAGTCACAAACAATATAAAGTATCTTGGTGTGACTCTAATCAAACAAGTGAAAGATCTGTATGGCAAGAACTTCAAGTCTCTGAAGAAAGAAATCGAAGACCTCAGAAGACCGAAAGATCTCCCATGTTCATGGATTGGCAGGATTAATATAGTAAAAATGGCCATCTTGCCAAAAAAAAAAAATCTACAGATTCAATGCAATTCCCATCACAATTCCAAATCAAATCTTCATAGAGTTAGAAAGAGCAATTCTCAAATTCATCTGGAATAACAAAAAACCCAGGATAGCTAAAACGATTCTTAACAATAAAAGAATTTCTGGGGGTATCGGTATCCCCGACCTCAAGCAGTACTACAGAGCAATAGTGATAAAACCTGCATGGTATTGGTACAGTGACCGGCAGGTACATCACGGAATAGAATTGAAGACCCAGAAGTGAACCCACATACCTATGGTCACTTGATCTTTGACAAAGGAGCTTAAACCACCCAGTGGAAAAAAGCCAGCCTTTTCAACAGATGGTGCTGGCTCAACTGGTGATCAACCAGTGGAAGAGTGCAATTTGATACTTTCTTATCTCTGTAAAAGCTCAAGTCCAAGTGGATCAAGGTCCTCTACATAAAACCAGATACACTGAATCTAATAGAGAAAGTGGGGGAAAGTCTCAAACACATGGACACAGGGGAAAAGTTCCTGAACAGAACACCAGTAGCTTATGCTCTAAGATCAAGAAGTGACAAATGGGACCTTATAAAAATGCAAAGCTTCTGTAAGGCAAAGGACACTGTCAGTAGGACAAAATAACAACCAACAGATTGGGAAAAGAACTTTACCAGCCCTACCTCCCTCTCCCTCTCCCTCTCCCTCTCCCTCTCCCTCTCCCTCTCCCTCTCCCTCTCCCTCTCCCTCTCCCTCTCCCTCTCCCTCTCCCTCTCCCTCTCCCTCTCCCTCTCCCTCTCCCTCTCCCTCTCCCTCTCCCTCTCCCTCTCCCTCTCCCTCTCCCTCTCCCTCTCCCTCTCCCTCTCCCTCTCCCTCTCCCTCTCCCTCTCCCTCTCCCTCTCCCTCTCCCTCTCCCTCTCCCTCTCCCTCTCCCTCTCCCTCTCCCTCTCCCTCTCCCTCTCCCTCTCCCTCTCCCTCTCCCTCTCCCTCTCCCTCTCCCTCTCCCTCTCCCTCTCCCTCTCCCTCTCCCTCTGTGTCTCTGTCTCTCCTACAAATATGAATTGGATGAAGAATCCTTTTAATTAGTTTAAAAAGCATGAATTTGTGTTAGGTTTTATATTATATTGTCTTACAGACATTACACTTTACACTGGTTAAATAATGAAGCTGTTTTTCCCTGTGTTGTTTCTCGAGTTGTTGTTCTGGACAGTGCACTGTGGTGAGGAGCACTAAGGTACCCACGGTATTCATCAAGACACAGAAGGCCTCCTCACCTCACTTCCCTTGAAGTTACTGACTTACACCTGGTATTTCTGTTCCTCTTTTCTTTTAAAATCATTTCCAAGCAGATTCATAATAAAGCTGTAATTTTATCAGTGCTGTCAAATGTTTTTCATGGTGTCTCAATAATTCTTGATGTTTCTCAAGTTACTGGTTGGCTTTGAATCTTTATATTGTCTAACTTTTTTATATACATTAGAGTATAAAGCTTATCTGTAAATTGTATGCAACATAACTATTTGGAGATGACTCTAGTTGAGGCACAGACTGACTGGACAAGAGACTGGCAAGATTTTTGGAAATGGAAGCGGTCTGGTGAGGCTCCCGGTACCCTGCACCGGGCATTGGCTGTGCGCCGTGGGAAGAGCAGCAGGCTCACTTCGGTTGAACATCAGCTGTGGCGCTTATCTCCAGGCCTCATTGTCTATGACAGCTGTTAGCCTTGGCTAGGCTGCCTGGCCATCCGTTCCTGTTCATCTAGGTGTCCATTCTTATTTCTTATGCTGTGTCTTTTTAGTATTGATGGGACTCATAGAATGCATACAGCACATAGATTATTAAATTTAGATTTTATATTTCCCTCCTCCACTCCATCCCACCCTCATTCCCTCCCTCCTCTCTCCTCCTTTCCTCCCCTTCCTCCTTTTCTCCCCCTTCTCCTCCCTTCTCACCCCAATTCTTACTCCATGTCTAGGTGGTATATTTTCTTTTCATTCTTCCCTTCCCCTCCCTCCCTCTCTTCCTCCCTCCCTCTGTTTTGGGACAGGATTTCTCTGTGTAGCCCTGGCTGTCCTGAAACTCCCTCTGTAGACCAGGCTAGCCTCGAACTTAACAGAGATCAGCCTGCCTCTGCCTCCTGAGTGCTGAGATTAAAGGTGTGCGCCACCATGCCAGGTTGGTTATATTTATTTCTACAGGCTCAGATGTCTTAATTACTGTTCCCAGCTCAGCTCTACCTATTACACAAGTACTTATACCTAGTCCTCTCCCCTTTCTCCCCTCCCCTTGCCCTTCTTCGCTTGACTGTCAGAACTGAGACAAACTTTTTTCCAGAATAGCAACCCCATGATGCTTAGCAGCAGTCCTCACTGACCAGCACACCCATCCTTGGTGTCTTCACTTCAGAAAGAGCATCCCCATGGTAGCTGCAGATTAACCTGCAGTGATCTTGTCAGAGAGAATGATGGCTGAGAGACCTATGGTCCCTTCCCAACAAATTCTTTTCTTTGCAAACCTCTTGAGAACTGACGCAATGCTCTGAGAGCTGCAGACCTTCGAAGAGCAGGTCTAACCTGAAAAACCAGTCTGGCCTTGCATCCTTGAGGCACTGAGTATTTCTGTGGCATTTCTCTTTAACATGTATTTCTTTGAGATCTCCTTACTTGTCTGCTTGTCCCTGGTCATGTCTCTCTGTGGTGGAAAACAAAAATAAGAAAGCAACACAGGAAAACATTATTTAAAAATTTTTTACCTACCTAACTAGAGTTTATACAGATGGACGAACAGGTATAATAACAGCCATTTACGGTCCCTTGGAGATCCAAAAGCTGGTCATTTTATTATAGAGCCTCTTTCGTAAGCTTTCTGATGATCACCCTGCGCTGTAAGAGGTGGGTTGGTCATTGGTAGTCATCTGGTAGAGGGGTGGGGGTAGCAGAGTGCTCAGTGGCTGTGTTGTAAGAGGTGAGTCACTCATTGGTAGTCATCTGGCAGAGAGGCTGGTGTTAGCAGAGCTCTGTGGCTCCTCTTAAAGGGATGCCTCTGAATATCTTTGTCTATAAATTTGTGATAGTAACCTTCATGAGAAGAATAAAAAAATAAACATACAAGACATGAACATGTGCACTGCCAGATAGATACACATTCCCAGAGTGTCCTAACATGTCCCGGTTGGACAGCGCAGAGTCTCCTGACGCCCCTTTTACCAGCTGCGCTGCCAGCTGGGCTGGTACATGATACCAGCTGGGCTGGTAGATGAACGCAGAGCCCAGGCTTCCATGTCTGTGTCTGTTTCCTCCTAGAAAGGACATGGTGAGCCTCCACAGTTCCACCAGCTCAGTCTCAGCTGGAGGCTGTGAGATTTTAAGCAGGTAGATTTGTCCTTTACCTCAAGTCTCCTCTTGCTTTCATAGATGAACTAAGAGTAAGGAATCAATACTGACTATGAATCACAATATGGTTGGTCACTCAAGAAAATGTTTGTGAGTCCCCAAATCCAGGACCTGTCAGGAAAGCTGGTCCACCTTCCCCAGTTTTATTCTCAGTGCCCAGCCCTTCTTGGAAGCTGTCAGCACTCAGCTTTAGGGGTACTGGCCCTATTGAGTGTGTGCAGCTAGTCAGAATACAGGAGCTAGAGAACGGCTAGAACACTCACCACGACCACAGAGGATCTGAGGTCTTCCCAGCACCTGTCAGGTGACTCGGAACTGCCTGTCATTGTCAGAGTTGCCTCATTGAGTCCCTGGGGTATGGGTACACTCATAAAGAAAAAGAAAGCATTGCAAACACGGAAAGCCTTCTAAAATCCAAGACACTGCCCCCAAGTATCTTGGATATGGGCTGGTTAGGCGCTGTACTGTTCTGTTCCTGGTAAAAGGTTTCTGGGTCTTTGTAACAAGTTTGTGCACATTTTGTGTGCATGAACCCTGTGTTCAGATTACCAACTGAGTGGTCTTACCTATATATTTTCTTTGATTTTTAATGTGTATATCTGCCTTACCAGCACGTGTCTGTGTATCAAGTGTATCGCTGGGTCATGGCGGTCAGAAGAAGGTTTTTCAGGTGGTTTTGAGTGAGCACTCTGTGGGAGTGGTGAATTGAACTCAGGTCCTCTCGCAGAGCAGCAGCTCCCAACAGCTGAGCCGTCTCTCCGGCTACCCTCTTTGTCCTATGAAAGAAAGGGAGAACACATACAGATTTGTACTCGGGCATGTTTGGAGGTTAACCTCCTAAGCCACAAGGCCTTCCACTAGCATGTCTCAGCAGCATATATTCAGAATCAGACCTAAGGCCTGTAAGACTTCAAGTCATAGAGAATGAAATTATCTTTAGAATGTTAAACTTAGCAAGATAGGAGATTGTGGTAATAATTTACCTTAGGATGGCTTCAAATAATATAACAATTTAATAACTTGGTTTAATATGATTTTTTTTGTATCCTGTGCGGGCAGTAGGTGACCACACTGTGAAGCGCAGGCCATGAGGAGGGGACTGCCTTTTGCTTGGTGGCCTCGGGTGTTGGTCAGCCATGTTGCTTGGCAGCTGTCATCTCTCTGTTAGTGCTGTGAGGACCTCCCAGGTCACGTGGAGACCTTCTCAGTCTCCCCTGGCCACTCCTGTGCTGTTACTGCATGTGACACTAGTGTTCAAGACGCTCCCAGGAAGCTTTGTACCCGGGACCTGCCTTCCTGTCTGCCTTTATTTCTTTGTTTGTGGAGACAAGGAGCTAGGTATCCTTGGCTATCCTGGAACTCAGTTTGTAGATCCATCTGCCTCCTGCTGAGTTCTCAGTGCTGAGATCAAAGGTGTGGGCCACAATGCCAGGCTGTACCTGGGATTTCTAATTTACTTTTCCCAAGTTTTAAGGGCTGACACAAGATGACACGAGAAAGCATCTTTGGAAGTTCCTGGGACCAGGATACCTGTACATGGGCCACCTGCTTCTTTCTCATGAAATGTTTTCGCTTTGGGTGGCCGCCTTTCCACAAGCTCATGCTGCCCTGTCTGCCTTTGTGCAAAGATAAGCCACTAAGTGATGCTGGTGCTGATGCTGATGCTGATGCTGATGCTGATGCTGATGCTGATGCTGATGCGGAAGTACTGTTTAGGGTTGGGTTGCTGTCTGTGCAGAACCACCAGCTGGAAGGGCATTCTTAGGGCCTGCAGTGGGGCTGCTGCCCTCATGTCTGAGTTTCTGGTTGGTGTCCATCTCACTGTTCATCCCAGTCATGGCACCAGTCACCATGGCAGAGTCTTCTCAACCTCACTAGTCTTTGGGAAAAGACATTTAGCTCAGACAGATGCCCAATTCTGTAACAACCCACAAGCAATTCATTTAGTAAAACTGACTCTGCCCTGTTTCCTGCTCCTGTAAGGGACGTGGTTGAGCTTGAGCCAGTGTTCGTACAACATGGGGAGAATTCTATATACCAAGCGTGACCCATTAACAAATCTGATTACATTTTTTAGGTAACCCTTATTTTCCTACAGTTTGTAGGAAATCTTTACGTGTCTGAGAGGAAGACAGGCCATGCACTCTCGTTGCTCTCTGGACACTTGTGGTCGCAGTCTTCCCAGCCAGAAATGCTGGTGCCAGGTTTATTATTTCCCCAATATAGGCAAAACCTTTAGGAGCCTCACATTCCCAGACCCACAGTGCTGCGCTAGCGGTGTCTGCCTGTCACTATGTAAACCCACTGAAGGAGGCAGGGGTCTGAACCTGTCAGAGGATAGACATCTGGCGTCTGTGCTGGGGCAGTGGGGACGGTGTCTGAGAGACAGGCATGCTCCCCCGCTGTGATGCTATCTGTGGGTGAACAGGTACACAGACGGCTGCCAGCACTATAAACTCAGACCAAGCACGTGCTGTGGGCCTTAGGACCTAGCAGTTTGCCCATTCATAGAGAGAGTAGCCAAGGCTAATGTTTATGTTTTGTGTCCTTGCCACCAATTATTTTCAACTCAGGTTTACTAATCCCTCATCAGTTCAGGCAGTCCCACAGCGTGGGAAGCATCACGGGAAGCATCCTTGAAGGGAGTGCCCAGTAGGAAGGGAGGGCTGGGTGTCAGGACCCAGTTGTGTACTTTTGTACATTTGCTTTTATTCTAAATCTTGTTATGTTGAATAGGGTATTGTTAAACCCATAACTATCCTCCTGCCGCAGGTTCTTAAATGCTAGGGTTATGGGGTTATAGGGATGGACCACCATGCACAACAGAATGTTGTTTACATCCTACATGTATGCAAGTTTGGACAGGTAAGTAGGACCAAGGGTCATCTTCTCACTAAGATATTTTAATGTAGTCCTGATGAGTAGGGGTCTGCCGGAGGGCTGCAGGATTGTGAGCCTCTGCAGCACCTATTTCAGACTGAGCACCCTACAGAGAGGCCAGAGGAGGGTGTGGTTGGAGGGTGAGGCCAGGTCAGCCTTCTGAAGTGTTCTGGTGCCAGGGCAGGCAAAGAGCGCAGAGATGGGGCAGGGCAGATGTGGTGTGTGCATGGCGTGGTGGGGGCTCGGGTGGGATGCTCATTGATGTCCTTTACCTTGACTGCTCCCTTTCCTGTCATCTAGATCCTCCCACTCTCCACAGCTAATCAGTAGATGTTTCTATCTTGACAAAGATAATGTGGTGGTTTTCACAGTAGCATCATTCATAATAGCTCCGAAGCAAGGGCAGTTCCGACGTCCACTGGCTGAAGATTTAAGGAATGGAACGAGGCTCCAGCGGCACTGAGACGCTGTTCGGGAACGAGAGGAAGTGACGTAATGATGCGTGAAGTGAGGCGGATAAGTCCCAGAAGCATTCAGTGTAAAAGATGCTATTTGGGATTGCACGTTTGATGATAATTCCATTTACTGCAAAATGCCTAGGGAAGCTAAATCTGTGTTAGAGAAAGTAGATTAGTCGCCCAGGGCCGGGGCAGGGCGGGACGTTATGGAACTGATGGGCGCTGAGGCACGGGCTTCCTCTGGCACATGTGTTAGGTATGCTTCAGTAAATTTACTTCTTGTAATAGTAAGAACATGGAAGCAAAGTCACCTACAATTTTTTTAGAAAACAAACTTGCATGGTAGAATCCCCCATATAGAATATGTCAGAGTGTCATGTGAGGAAAAGCAGTGTGAGCAAGAAAAGGTAAATTGTAATATAGTCATTAAAAGGTAATTAACAAAGCCATAGAAAAGATTTATCACTTACACACACAACCTAAAAATAGCGCTTGTAGGCACTCTCGGTATAGATCCAGGATCTCATTCTGTCTTCTAGTCTGAAACACCAAAAGAACGCCATTCGAGGCCGAGAGACCAAGGAGTCTAGAACAAATATTTTATTATATTTTTGCAACATTTAAGCAAAATTCAAGGTCAGTTTTATTTAACTAAACAATTTAGAAAATTGGCTATCTTTAAGCAAAAACAGTGAAGTTTTTAAATTGACTTTTGTTAGGGTTAGATACAAAGGGAGAGCGCGATAAGAGAAGGGGTGCTGTGTTCAGCGGCTCGAGTCCCTCCGCGCTGACCGAACTCTCACTGCCAGCACGCAGGGCGCACCACTCGCTTCCCTTCTCACGTGGTGTTACACCATCGCTGATCCGCTGAGGAAGAGCAGAGGAAATGAGTGAGTTCACCCTTCAATGGCCCTGGGTAGGCGAGGCCAAGCAGGCCGTGGCTCCCAGCTCTTACACAGACAGCTCACAGAGAGGCTTGCTCTGATCCCAGCGTTAGAAGTTGCTCCTGTGGGAGCCACCCAGAGCTCAGCGGAGCAGGAGTGTGTGGCAGGGGCCTCCATGTCACCAAGTCCAAGGACCCAGGGACCAGGTCATATGGCCGCCTGTTCTGCTTCCTCCAGCTAGGCCTTGCCCTCTAAAAGTTCTCCAGGCTTCCAAAATAGTACTACCAGCTGGGAAACGACTGTCAGCACTGTGTGAGTCTGTGGGGTGGGGGAGGGTCTTTCATATTCAAGCCACCTTGTTCTGCCCCTGGTTGCCAAGACCTGGCCATGTCATAATGAAAACTGCATTTAGTCCTCCCTTAAGAATCAGGCTGAGCAGTTTCCAGCTCTGTTCAGAAGTGCAAAGTTTAAACTTTCCTGACACTTTGACATTTGTTGGCCTGTTAAAGTCACTATTCTTCCAATATATAGTGGTAACATTACCATTCTATTCAAATATGGAAAAACAGGAAGATAGCAAGGAAACTTTGGGCCAAACCAAACCCAGCCCTTCAAGATGCACACAGCACCCTGTAGTTCTGAGCTCTGGTGTGGGCTCGGGCCTAGCTCCCAGCCATCTGCAGCACTCATTGCATATCTCTCAAGATGGCTGTACTTCTTGCCTGAAGCCTTCCTTGGCAAACACCCCTGTTCTGGCATCTTCAACACCCTGAATCTCTTGTTAACCCCAAATTTCAAGGCTCCCCCAGGTTTCCCCGGGGGTGTGATCTTGGTGCCCACTGCCTAGCCTCCTTAAACTCTGTACGCCTGTGTGGCCCTAGCTGTGTAACCCTGCTGTCTGCCTTGGAGGGGGCCAGGCCACAGTGGCCACACACAGCACCTGCCGCCACTGAGTGCCTGCATGGCAGAACTCGGAAAAGCACGTTCCTAGACAGCCCTTTCCAACACGGCACCACAATTGCAGGTCTTTCTCGTGGAAGTCTTCTGAAGTTTTCTGTCTTGCCCATTTAGAGGGAGGTCTCTTGCTACCTCCTGAGTATTCACACAGCACCCTTTCTCTTGGCCCAGTGGAGGGTCCTGGCTCCCTCTGTGGTACTAATCTGTTTAGTAATTGCAGGTGCTTGCCTGGACCTCACATTCTTTCCCTGGCCACTTGTGCATCTTTATGTTTTTTTTTTCCTTTTTATTCTGACTGTAAACCTAAGTGCAGTCAACAATAACCATACCAGACCCAGAATCCTAAGCACTCTTTGAAATTTCCTCCACAAGATTAATCTATTACTTTTGAATTAGGCTGCACAAGTTTTCAGGATATGGGCAGAACAGATACGGGGGGTGGGGGGGACAGATCTCCCCCCCCCCAATTGTGAAGCAAGCAGCCTGCTGTTAATGTCACATCTGAGACCCCACGAGCGTAGCTCATGTTGGTGTCCTGCGCCTTGGTATTCCTAGTGATCTCGCATCACACTCTGCCCCTGTCTCCAGAGCACGGCAAACCCCTCTGACAAACGCGCTCTAAAAACCCCATCAGGCTTAACTGTAGCAGCCGGGACCCCGCCCCTGGTACCAGATTTCTGTGCTAGCCTTGTATTAGTATAACAAGACAACTGAAGAGAGAGAAGTTGTCTGTTCATCCCTGGTGGGAAAGACTTGGCAGAATTCACAGTGAAAGAAATATCGGGTGAGGAGCCCTCACGTCGCGCCTGGCCTTCAGAGAGGGACAGGTTCCGACCTTCAGAGGTGTGACCGGTGAGCAGTTCCTCCCTGCCTGGCTTTACCCGCTGAAGGTCCCAGAACCTTCTGGAATAACAGCACAAGCAGCTGGGAAGAGGCATTGCCCATGGGAGCCTGTGGAGGATGCTTCCGAGCCAAGCCATAGCTCCACTAAGCTCTGCTGGTGAGAAATCAGGACCATTAAAAGGCCTTTGTTTGGAAAGGTTTTGGCTTTAGTTTATATTTTATTGTTTGTTTCAATTTTAAGAGTATTCCACTTACAAACAAAAGCAAAGTGTGAGTTAATCAAAATTAACAGAAATTAAACAGAAAACTTCATTTAGTAGATGTAGATGATACTTCTGGGTTTAAAAAAGTTATTATTGTTGTAGGATTGTATGTTTGGTATATATGTGGACAGGGGTTGGGCATGCCAGGCGTGAGGACAACTTTGTGAAGACATTTCTAAACACCAGGCAGGGCCATCTCGTCTGCCTGACCTCTGCTTTTTATTAGAATCCAAGAGGTACCCATGACGAGTGCGCACCTGTCTTGAGACGTGGCGCTCGCCGCAGTGCGGACTCTGTGTTAAACTTTGAGGTCGCTGCTCTTTAGCGCCGCTCCCCCAGCCGGTCCCTCATCTCAGAGGCCCGGAGCCTCAGCTCAGGTTCCTTTCCTGTCTTTTTAATTGCAGTGCTGTTATGGCTCCTGCCCTAACTCCTAACTTAGAAATTCTCATTTACTGTAGCAGGCCCCGCTCACCGCAGCAGAAGGCGCAGGTGCTCATTGTGAAATGCTTCGTTAAAGCGACTGCGTCTCTGACAGTTAGCAAGTTCTCCCCAGTCACCGTTTTGCCCTATATTTTAGGTTAATGGTTCACAAAGTTACATGGTTTTTTGGACAGACTATTTCAGCAACACCAACAGCCACACAACCTTTAATTTTCAAAAGTTTGGCTGCGTAAACACACAGATCATGGCTATCTACAATGTGGTGATTTCACTGTAGAACACATTGCCGCAGCTAGTGCCGCCCATGGTGTCCTCTAGTCTCTGTTGGGGAAGGGGAGATTTTCTTTAAGTCTATAAGAAAACCATTGCTGATTTAGAAACCTCTTTTCAAATGTTTTTTTTTTCCCTCTGCTGAATTGGTCTTGGGCTAGCCTGCTTTTTTCCTTAGCGTAGCCTCGTGCTGGGTAAGCCTAACCGTCATGGCATTGGAGTAGATGTTGATACCCCGCCATCAAAAATATTCTACACATTTCTCCTACGTAATTAAGGTTCCCTCGCACAGTGATCTGTAGCCTGTGTTTAGGGAAACATTTTGTAAGTACAGATCTGACTGGTCTTACTGCTTTGTAAGAACTATTTCTCCTCTGATGCATTCCTATTAGGCCACTGAATTTATGGTGGCAATTTCATTTTACTAGTTATTTTTTGTGAATAATTGTTTGACAATTGCAAATGAAAGAAATGAAATAGAATAGGAGGGTTTCTAAATCAGCACAGTTACCCTTGGGCAGCCTGGGTTACAGTCATCAAGACTACAAATTAACGATGCGATGCTGGGTAAAGATGCCCTTCCTCACCAGCAGCCCTTTATGGAACAGTGGTTAGCCCAGGCTAACCTCAGACTCAAATCGACTAGCCTGTGCCTCATGAGTGCTTAGACTAAGCATGAGCTGCCATGCCTGGCCTTATCCCAGCTTTGAAATTTTATTTTATTTTTGTTTTTTAGAGACAGGGTTTCTCTGTGTAGCCCTGGTGGTCCTGGACCAAAGCCCGGGCTGGTGTTTAACTCAGAGATTCGCCCAATTCTGCCTTTTAAGTGCCAAGATTAAAGGAGTATACCACCATGCCTAGAATCTCGGGCACTATGCTAGCCGGAAGGCCTTGTTCGTGACTGACTCCATCTGAGGATGTCAGACCCTCTGCAGCCCAGACCTGCTTCAGGGTCCCTGGAGCCACAGTGCTGGCCTGGAGCTGTTGGACTAGAGGGAGCCCAGGCAGAGCCAGGCTGACCCAGAGAGCATACACGCTCAGCCTCATTTAGTGGATTGCTGAGTTAGTAGGCACATCTTACGACACTTACTGTATTAAAATAGTGTGGGGTGAGAATGATTTTGAGGGAAATTTTCAAACCTTTTTGCTAACATAGAAAAAAAGAAAAAAATATATTTACACACACACACACACACACACACACACACACAAGCTTCATGGTGATTTTGATCAGGTTACACTCTGCCTACTGGAAGGAAGCTGTTCTTTCAATGAGGTAAAGTTGGACCTGGATTCTTTTTCAGGTGATTTAAGGAAACAAAAGGAAAAGATTTTGTTTTGCAAAATTTTATTGTTGTATTTCAAATTTCGAGCTACAGCTGTTTAGCCTCAGACTTCTGAGATGTGTGCCGAGCCTCAGCCACTCTTCGTCATTTAAAAACCAGAAGTGCCTTTTGTTTATGTGTCTATTAAGAGTCTCTAATTTATAAACACTTTAGGCAAGTCACAGATTGGCTTTAAAAATTTGACTCACCAAGATAAAGGTGTTTTAATAAAAAGCAGAGGTAGTGATATACAGTGTGGAATTTGCTTTATAATGATCAGATTTCACTGTTTTCTCAAAGACAGTGAAGTTGTGACATTTGTTTTTTTTTTCAGTGCAATTAGTAAATTAATAAGTTATTAATTCATCTCTGAGGTTTTAAAAATAAATAGATAAAAATAAACTGCTCTAAAGAAAATGTATCTGGGAAATTAAAATTTTTTTGTAAACATTAACATTTATCTTCGTGTTCTAACATAGCATTTTTTATAAAGTCTTCCAGCGACTTCACCACCCACCTGTCATTTCCGAGGTCCTTTGTCTGGGTGGATGTAATATGACCCTATGCCAGATGCCCCGAGGTGGGAGAAAGGGGAAAAAAAATGTGGTCAGAAAAAAAAAAACCAAAAACAAAAAAAAACACTTTAGCCTTATAAAATTTGCTTTATCAAAGGGGGGAAGTGACGATGTAAACAGGAAACTGTGGAGAACGAAGCAGCAGCAGCAGCAGCAGCAGTGTAGACTAGAAGATGAACCAGACACTGCTGGGGAAGTCCAGAGGAGGAGGAGGAGGGCTGTGTGTGGAAGCATGTGCGCTGCTGTGCCTGGGGAAGGCCAGTGTGGAGGGTAGGACAGCTTCAAGGTGGGAGGGACGGCTGAGGGCCAGGCTGCACAGGGAATCACACTTCAGACCCAGAAAGGGAGTGTCTAGCAGGCCCACACTGTGCAGTCATGTGGCCACAAATAGTTTTTTTTTCCCTGTTGTCTGTCTGTCCATTATGTTTGTGCAAAGTCCCTACAACCTCCTTTCTTACTTCAGTCTACTAAACTGTCTCTCTCCTGTCCCTCTTTCTCACACACTCTCTTCTCCCTCCCTCCCTCTCTCCCCTACCCCTTCTCTTCCTATAGAAAGTATTTTCAGTGTACAGTGAAAGGTTTTAGCTCGAGCTTCCCTAGGTAATGCCGGTCAGGAACAGGAAGAGTCAGCTGGTCTGATGGCCATTGTTTTGGTCTTGGCAAACACTGCTGTGTGGGCGTGGAAGGCCCTGGGCTCCGAGGCACGTGACCCAGCAAGCCTTGCTGCAGTGTGAAGGAGTGTCTGTTTGCAGGGTAGCAGTAGGGACCTTGCCCCTGAGCTGTGCAGGTATCCCTAACCGGAGAGAGGGCCTTCGACTGCTTCTCTCCCTGCGCTGCTGTAGAAAGCGCTAACTTCAGGTTCCGTCTGAGAGGCCTTTATTCACAGTAGTTTCTAGAACACACAGCCAAGTCCTCCAGCAGCAGCACATGGAGTAACTTAACGTTCTGAAAATGATTTCAGAACTCTATATTCAAACTCAATATTCAAACTCTCAAATTCTATATTCAAGTTTATTTTACTTAGTTTTGCTGTGCTATAGGTTGTACCTAGGCCTTCGGCATGCTATCTAAGTACCCCTTTCTACTTGGTCCCAGTCCTTACATATAACTTGATTTTAAAAAGAGGAAAGAACCTCTCCGTCTTCCAGTATCACGAAGGAAAGCGAGCATTAGGGCAGCCTGCTTATGCCCAGCCCTCTCATAAGGGCACATAGGGTAGTACAGGGCACCACTGCCTCTGCCATGCGCTGTGCTGGGCAGCCCCATTTCTTAGATTTTATCATTTTCTCTTAGGCAGAGCACACAGCAGATCTGCCATGCCCTGTGCATGTCTTAGCTGGAGTCGGGTGAGAAGCTGTCTGTGTTTGAAGGAGCTCCTCTATGCTTTCAAAGATTTTAAAGCATTTTCATGTCTTGTTTATTTTTTAATTAGACAAAATATATTCCAACATATAATTTTTTCCTTTAGTGAAGATGACAAACTTAAATTAACAGAGGTAGGTCCTTAGAGTATAGTCATTAGAGTTTCAGTTGATAATTTAATGTGCTTCAAAAACTCACAATTGGCTGGGCGGTGGTGGCGCACGCCTTTAATCCCAGCACTTGGGAGGCAGAGGCAGGCAGATTTCTGAGTTCGAGGCCAGCCTGATCTACAAAGTGAGTTCCAGGACAACCAGGGCTGCACAGAGAAACCCTGTCTCGAAACCCCCCCCCAAAAAAAAAAAACAAAAACAAAAAACAAAAAAAACCAACACCTCACAATTGTCTATTTTCAATAAATATGAGGTAGGCAATTGAACATTGTTGTCTTTATCTTTAAGTAATTGCTGACAGTATATGTTCAAGATAAATGAGTGCAAGCCTAATTTTGTGTGCCTTTTTTATTAACTGTGGGAGTGTGTTTGTCAGAGCAGATACCATTAGTGCTTGTAGATTGGGCAGATGATAAAATAGGATTTGGTATGTATCTTAAAATCAGTATAGGTCTCCTCATGAGTTTTGATTTTTGTTGCTTTAAAAAAGATTCAGGGAGCCGGGTGGTGGTGGCGGCAGCGCACGCCTTTAATCCCAGCACTTGGGAGGCAGAGGCAGGTGGATTTCTGAGTTTGAGGCCAGCCTGGTCTACAGAGTAAGTTCCAGGACAGCCAGGGCTACACAGAGAAGCCCTGTTTCGAAAAACCAAAAAAAAAAAAAAAAAAAAAAAAAAAGATTCAGGGAATTAGTTTGGCCAAAAAGGGAGAATTTCTTAGTTTTAGTGTTTTGTTTTATTTTGTCTTTTTTTAGAATGCTGCTGTCCATTTGTTTAGCGGGTAGGCACAAACGGACAGTTCTGAACATAATCTCAAGTCAGTTAGAATATGACATCCTCCAAAGAGTCCTGTGCCCACGGCCACCAGTGGAGCCACAAGGCCTGAGGTCCTGCTGTCTGCAGGGCCTCTGTGTGTCTGTTTCAGAGCTGGGGGACACTGGGGACCTCTGTACTGAGAACCAGGCCTGGGCTTGGGAATTAGCTTTCTGGTTGTCAGGTGATCGTGGACACTGCTGGGATCCTTGTCCAGGTTCTGACTTTCTGTGGCTCCTTTTAACAAATCTGCTGTTTTCTTAATTGCTTTTCTTTTCTTTTCTTTTTTTTTTTCTTTTTCTTTTTTTTTTTTTTTTTGGTTTTTCTGAGAGGGTTTCTCTGTGTAGCTCTGGCTGTCCTGGAACTCACTCTATAGACCAGGCTGGCCTCGAACTCAGAAATCCACCTGCCTCTGCCTCCCAAGTGCTGGGATTAAATTCATGTGCCACCACAGCCCAGCTCTTAATTGCTTTTCTAAATAAAACATTTTTATGAATTGCTATTAGTTCATAAAAATGAAAGGCATTGAATCTGTCAAAACTAGTGATTGAGTTTCAGTGAATATTTGTGCATATATTTTTTATCTTAGAAACTAGTATCCATTTACATGGGAAATTACAGTTTTCTATAGACACTGAGTGAACCTTACTTGATTTGCCATTAAATTGGAATAGAAATACGTTATTTTATATATTTGTTAACACATACTTCAGCCTGGCCGCCCCTCCCTTGCCCCTCCTCCCAGTTGGTAGGGTTAATACTATGTGCTTCCAAGCCTGGGGTGTGGTTACAAGAGCGCTCCCAAGCGTGGTGGAGATCTTTAGACATTAACATTTATGCTGGCACCGTAACTTTATTCAACACGATGCCATGTTTGTGAGTGCAGTGCCCACCATTGTTCTGTGATGACTGTGGCAGTGTGGTTGCTGTAGAAGACCATCTGCATTCCATTTAAACCAGGCGTGCACACACGGTGAACAAGTAGGCGTGGCGAGGCTGGAGTCACAATGAGAAAGTTCTGCCAGCTTACTTTAAACCGTGACTTCCACGTGGACTGTGCAGCAGTGTTAAGAGCTGTCCAGCAGTCACGAGGCAGCGGCAGCATATGAGTCCGAGACTTGATGGGGCCACATGGCAGTGCTTACTGCTGTCAGTGTGTCTGCTTTCCTGTCTGTCTGCCCGACTGTCTTCTCTCTGTCTGTCTGCCTCTCTCCCTCCTCTCCTCCCACCTCTGCCTTTCTCTCTGTCTCTGTCATAAACACATACACATTTAGATAAAGGGTCAAACACTGAAATAAGGAAATATTTTTATTATAGTGTTATAGGGAAATGGTAGGATTCAATTTTATAAATTGATTTTAAAATTAACCTTTTGTCTTAAAATTTATGGAAGTGAATATATCAACTTAAATACTATTTTCCTACAGTAAAAATATGCCAGCTCTTTTTGTTTCATTTCTATATTTTCCTTGTAATTTTTTTATATGAAAATAATAAGCCTACCCAGGTGCAGTGGCCATTCACTGTGGAGGCTGAAGCAGGAGGATCGTGACTTCTAGATCAGCTTAGACTCCCAAGTGAGACTGTGTCGCAAACTTACAAAGGAGAGACTGGTGATGTGGTTCAAGCCAAGAGCAGATAAGTGCTCTTGTCCCACATGGATAGGCTTGGGGACAAGAGCATTTGTCTGCTGAGCCTCTGCTCTGTTGTGTCGTACATAGATTAGAGACAATTTAGAAGTCGGGTTATTGAATGACATTCAGAGAAGAGGCGGCCCGCACTTGTTGCTCTTGCAGAGGACCTGGGTTTGTTTCTGAGCACCTGCTGTTCACAACCATTTGTAATTCCAGTTTTAGTGGGTTTGATCCCCCTTCTGGCCTCTGTGTGTGTTGCAGTCAACATGGGGCTTATATGTACTTACATGTAGATAAAATACTCAAACATGGGGCTTATATGTACTTACATGTAGATAAAATACTCAAACACAGAAAAGAAACAATTAGTTTATTTTTTGAATAAACAATGTTTTATTTCTGTATTCACTCTGTTTTCGTTCATTAGGCAAAAGTAGCCTTCCTACTACTACTTGGCAGTGAGGGAATGAGTCTCTGTAAGCAGGCCTTGTAGTAAGTGAGAACCTTGGCATCCTTTGAGAACAGTCTTGGAAATGTCTGTTGGGTAATAAACAAGTTCTGGGCAGTCTTCTAGTATAGCAACAAGTGTCTCTTCACTCATTCCTTAAAGCAGCTACAAAATCCTGACAACAGACGGAATGATCGTCGTCCTGCTGGACTGGACTGGACTGTGGTCAGCGATGGTCCATGCTGGAGCCCCAGTCCCACACAGGCCTTCTGACTTCAAGGCCGTTGTTCTTCTGTTCGGTTACATACATATAAAACACAAGAAATGTGTTTACTCAAAAACTCCAAGGATAGACTTTAAACTGTTTATTACCATAAGCCTTTATTATGCACTTAAGCAGAGGACATTTATTGAACCCTGAAGACTTGCAAAATAGTGTTGAAGACATTTAAAATCAACTTTTACAGCAATGAGAAGAGAAAAGGACTACTTACTTCCCGTGTGAGCCTCTGCATTCTGTCTTATGCTAGCATCCAGCGACTGGTCATGAACTCAGCTGGAGATTGACCTGGATTTAGCAAAATGGTGACACTGGAATCTCAGAGGAAGGCACTAAGGGAGAAGGTGACATCTGCAGCTACAAAGAGTGGGACTAAAGAAGGGTGGGGCGAGCAGGCCATTGCCGAGGCTAAAGGGACCATTGTTCCCAGAGTTGACAAGCTGCAGCCCGGAGCCGGACAGTGGGGCCTTTTCATTCGGGATAGAGGAGGTTTTCTACAGCTTGTAGATACCATCAAATATTTAAATCCCCAGAGCTGACAAGTGTCATTACCCAAGGGATATTTTACGAAGATTTCTTTACTCCTGGTATATACAGGATACAGTTGGGAAATGGAAAGGGGAAAGCAGAGGAAGGGAGCCTGGCGGAAGACGGTGTGTGGGTTAGAGCGGTGGAGTGGCCTGCCGGGCAGGCGGAGTCTCGGGGCAGAGGGAAGGCTTGCTGGAACCTCACTGATTAGTTAGCAGAATGGAAATTTAATGTATTGAATTAAATAACTAAGTATAAAAGCAGAGTCATAGTGTATTAATATGTAAAATATATACTTACTTATATGTGCATATATATAAAGAAAGCACAAACAGGAGCCTCCATCATTTGCTGTGTCTGGATCGCTTACTGCTGGCGTGGATAACTCTCCTTGCCTGCATTTGGTTGTCCCCTTTTTCACCTCCTCTGACATCACCACCCCCAACTCCACCTTCAGACACCATCAATGGGTGTCAGGACTTTAATTTGTGCAGGTTGAAACTTACACTAATGTTTTTCACTCTCCTGTTTTGTGGATTACTAGTAAAATTCTCTCTTCTTTTTATCAGAGACAATTGCCATATTGAATTCATTGTTCAGTGTACCAAGATCTTAGAAGTGTCCCACCCAAGGTGTGCCCAGTTACTGACACCATGTGATTTGCTTTAAGGTCCCACTTGCTGGACTGTTTAGTGACTTGCTCCCCTGCTGTATCTACCCCAGTACTTTCCGAGGTAACGGCCGCGTGTAGAGGCAGGCCGGTGCTCTGCAGCCCCAGCGTGTGAGCACGGTCTTCGTTTGCCTTTCCTCCTTGTCAGGGGTGATCTGTGCATTCTGACAGGGGGCCTCATTCTGCTGCTCCTCAGATACCCAGGAGAATTTCCTTGGCCATTACCTAGAGAATAGCACTCCAGGGACAGGCTGCAGGAATTTTCCACTGCAACCTGAAGTGCAGGTTTGCATCTGGTATTTAAGACATTTTTATAGGGAGGTGTCCTGGGAGAGTGGGAAACAGTATCTCTTGGTGCTTTAAAGTGGACTTGGGTACTGCTGAGACTACATAGGGACTATTTTTGTTTCCTTTTTGAAACTGTTAACACCATTTACATACTTTTTAGTGTGGCTTTTCTGGATGTTGATACATGTTAGATGTGTGTCAGGCTGGAGTTTTTAAACTTTGGTTAACTCTGTACCTATTCTTCTGATTTTTCCTCACTCTTTCAGCAGGAATCTATAGAACTGCAAGAAAAATGACCCTTATCAACTGCATCCTGACGAGAATCTAAAGGGAGTGTAAACATGCAGGAGAGTCCCAGAGTCGGTCTCCTCAGCAGGACCTTGACACACTGCCATCACCAAAACCTTGTTAGAGGCCATAGACAGCGATGGGTCAAGAGTGTAGCTGGGCACTTCTGGCACCCACCCACCTAGACTTGCCTGCCTCTGATGGCATGGCTGCTTGAATAGAAATGAGGCTTAGCAAAATGCCAAATGCCATCTGCAGTAGCTGTGAGCCTGCTGTTGAATTATACCTACAGAGACACCTTGCAGCCATGTCGCCACCTACAATTGTCTTAGAAATAGTTGTGAAATTGCATCTAAGGCCTGGGAGATCAAGTAGTCAATGAAGGACTGGGGAGGAAGAGGCAGGTTGTTCCCAGAGGTTGTCTGCCCCAGTACAGATGTATTGTTGGTCTCTGGGTTCATTGACAGACCATGCCTCTAAAAAAATAATATCAGAAGCAATTAAGGAATGCACCCAGGACCCAAAGTCAGCAGCAGGTGTGCAGACACGTAGGTATTAGCTTTTGTGCTGTGGGTGTCACCCAGTGATAGAGCCTTCTCCTCCTGTGTAAGGCCTGAGCTTCTTAGAGTAAATTTATAATAAACAGTTTCTATATCCTGATAAACAAGCCCAGTCCTCAAAAGCACTGTTGAGGGAAGAGGAGAGTCTCTTAATTTGTAATTTATACCTGTTATGAGTTAAATTGCCAAAGTGCAGAGGTCTAACCAGTGAGCCCTCTGACCTCCCGGCCACTCTGTATTTCTGCTTGCTTTGTCTCAGGCTGTGCACTGGGGCCAGTGCCGCATGCTCGGCTGCTGGAAGAGGGCTGTCGCGTATATAGTTCTCTCTCAGCGTTTCAGCCCGGCTCATCGATGTCTTTCTCCCTTTTCATACTTCTCTTTGATACGTGATTTGACATGAATATGGTATTTTATATGTGAATCAATTTAGGAGCATATACTTATTCAGTGATATATAAGGGCATACTATTCACTATATCATACACTAATGTAAATAATTTTTATCTTGTTGTGAAGTTAATCCCCCCCCATTTAAAATCCATTATGACGCACATTCGGTGGTGTTAATATATTAATGTTGCCGTATAGCTTCTCTCTCCAGCCATCTCTAGAGCTCATCTTTCTGAGCCGGAACTTTCAAATAAGTGACTTCTCATTGCTTTTCTGGCCACTGTTTGCTCATGCCGAGGTACTTGTCTTTTAGCCCTCCTAGACCAGTGGAAAGCATGGCCCCATGGCAGGAGTTCAAGGACTCACTGAGGCTGTCCCTGCTGCCCTATGTCAGAAGCTGTCACCACCCTTGCTGTGTTCTCTCTCCGTGTGACAGTACTGTCTGGCCCATACGGATGTGCTTGACGGTAAAGTCACGTGAATACTAGTTGAGCATATATGTCATAGTGTACACTTTCTACTACTGAAGATTAATTTAAATATCTGCTTTGTAGATTGTTACTAATGAGATATATGTCAAGTATTTCACACCAGGCTTAGCACATACCGAGCACTCAGTAAATACTGGCTCTCTTTATACTAATGTCAAGCCTTGGTACATAGTTATTGAAAATAGAGTACTCTTAGTTTGTGTTACTATGGCTATTTTCCTGTCGTCTGCTGGGTTTGGGGGAGTTTACTGGATGAAGCTTCTCCCTGCATTGTTCTGTCTTCTGCATTAGTTGCTGTACTCCGTCTAGAGTGGGTACCTGGTTTTGTCACTGTTCTGTCAAAGCGTATTGTCATGTAAGCAAGGGATGGGGGGTGTGTGCACCACCCCGTTGGTGTGCCATTCCCCGTAAGACATCTGCTTAGCTTACCTCCCATTCTTACCCCAGTAGTTAGAGCAGCACTGTTCTTCTAGTTTGCGTTTGTAACCATTTGTGGGGATTTAAATGCTGTGCCCATAGGGAGTGGGAGGAGGTGTGACCTTGTTGGAGGAAGTGTGTCACTGTGGAGTGGGCAATGAGACCTTCCTAGCCCTGTGGGAGCCAGTGTTCTTGCAGCCTTCAGATGAAGATGTAGAACTCTCAGCTCCTCCTGCATCATTCCTGCCTGGACCCTGCCATATTCTTGCCTTGATGATACTGGACTAAACCTCTGAACCTGTAAGCCAGCCCCAGTTAAATATTGTCCTTATAAGAGTTGTCTTGGTCATGGTGTCTGTTCAAACTAAGATGCCATTTTTAGATAGAAATTTCATTTATACCTCCCACACGCAAACACTTGCATTCTTCCCTTCCTCCCTTCCTTCCAGTCCTCCTCCCCCTCCCGCCCCCCTCCCCCTTCCCTTCCTCTGTGTATGAGTGTGAGTATGTCTGTGTGTCAGCTCTGAGACTTCATACCCAGGTCTTTATGATAGACAAGTGCTGCACTGGCTGCAGACCTACTTCTTAAAGAATGGATTCTGTCTCAAAATAGATGCAAGTATTGGTTACATTCCTAAAGAAAACAGACAGCCTTTAGTATCTACAAAAGATAAAGATTCTGTCATGCTGTTTTACAAATTCTTAGTTAATTGTGTGATTGTGCTTGCCATGTTTATTGACACTGGAATTTATGCTATTGATTTATTTATTACAACATTGAACGTATGGGTAGAGATGGCCCTGGCTTTTCATTCAACTCTGTCCTACTGAGTCCCAGTTAACGCTGGCTTGAGAGTCCCTGTCCCAATGAGAGAGATGTGTGGAGTGCTTGCATAATACCAGCATTTGCTGAGTATTGGTGCTGCTGGTGGTGGGGAGGGCTGAGGCAGGAGGATTATGAGATTCCAACATTAACTACACAGGAAACTGTCTCAAAAAACTCAAACCATGTTGCCTACTGTGAGCATTTCCCATGTCTCTGCAGTTTCTAAGCTACTGCATACTAGCCTATATTTGGTTTTCTTAGAGATTACTGTAGTGAGTCCGGTTCTAGCCCCCCTTGGCAACTGAGGCATCGAGTTTAAGGGGAGGAGTCAAAGGAGGAGTTTTCTGTCTGCTTGTCATTAACCTGTCTCTGATAGTGTGTAACAGCAGATCAAGCCCCTGTTGTCTTCTTCTTAGTTTGTATTTTTCCATGTGCTGGGAACTCTCAGACTTTGAAGCATGTTGGTAACCGAGTGAGCAGGGCAAGGGTCCAGCTTTTTTTTTTAAGCCCATATTGAGCTTTTTTTTAATTTATTTAAGATTTATTGTTATATGTAAGTACACTGTAGCTGTCTTCAGACACCAGAAGAGGGTGTCAGATCTCTTTTTGGATGGTTGTGAGCCACCATGAGGTTGCTGAGATTTTGGAAGAGCAGTCAGTGCTCTTACCATCTTTCCAGCCCCAGGGTCCAGCTTTTTAACGGCCTCTTAGTCATTGCTTTACTGTGTATCTCAGAATCTGAAGTTTGTTGTCAGTAGCTAAGAAATTCTATTCTTAGTTTTGTATATTTAAATTATAGCAGAATTTATGCACAAAATTTCTGTATAATTATTTTTCATCCAAAAGTTTACAGATCGTCCCTTTCTCTCATTTCTTTCACAATAGGCTCTTTCCTTAAGAAACTTGAAGATTCTCTGTAATACAATGCTGTGACTGCTGTCGGGCTTGAGTCATCTCTTATGTTGCTGTCAGAATACAAAGATGAGTAAACACAGAGACTCTGACGTCATCCTCACCCTCACTGTGCTGGTCCACATCTGCAGTCTAGCGAGGTCAGATACATGCTAGATAGTAGCAGGCTAGTACAGATAAAACCAGAGTCTTGGCTGCTGAGGCCTGAGGGAAGGGGTGTGATTTAGAGAGGACTCCTCAGATAGTGGACTGCGTGGAGACAGTAAGTCTTAGGAAGATGGGAGGAGCTCTTAATCCCACCAGGAAAGAGTAGGAGTACTACCACAATCTCAAACCAAATTTGAAGCAAGCTTTAATTAAATACTGACCAGGGTGATGGCCCCTGGCCAGGTCTATTCCTGGGCTCCCCAAAATGTTGATGAGTCACATTTTGCAGAGGCTTAAAAACCCATAAAGCCATGTATCCCCACCAGGCCCGACTGGGAGCAAGCATGTACCCTGACACACTTCCTACTTGTGTGTCTCCTGCCTCCATCCAGTCAGGGGCAAGCAGTATCCTGCCTACATGTGATCAAGCATATGATTGCGATTGGCTCAGACAACCTTGTTTAGGGAAATGAAAACAACAATGTAAACAATAGTCTCCAGCACTTCTGGAAGTGTCTGTCCTTGAGCAAGGGGCTTCCAGGTCAGAGGCATGTTGTTTTGTGGAGTTCTTAGGCCTCTCACAGAGGCCGGTATAGTGGAAGCAGATAGAAAGCATGGACAGTGAGGGAGCCAGACCTTGTTGATCTCAGACGTTACTGCACAGGAACAGTTTGGTGGGTGGAGCTGGAAGGTGAAGATCGCACAGCTTTCTCAGTCTTAGATCCCTAGGTGCTTCCACGGTGAGAAGCAGCATCTGAGTTCCTGCAGTGTGTGGTGACCTGCAGTGAAGTTAGTATAGTATCCTCTGCGGCCACTTCCGTCCTGTTACACATGAAGGATCTGAAGCGCTCAGAATCTGAGATGCAAGTTAAACCAAAGTCAAAGCAGTGGACGTGCTGGTCCACACAGAGGCCAAGGCGGGGAAAGACTGAAGGTAGCAAGGAGTTCAACCAGAAGACCCTGCTGCTGTGGGAGTGCCTTTGTGAGAGGCACTGAAGAGAAGGAAATTGGGCTGTGTAAACAGATGCAAAGCTCTGGAGGTGGACGGCTTCAGGACTGAGGGGAAGGCTTTGTACAGGGTTGTCAGTTGATGCGCAAGGAGCAGCAGGCACCAGGTTCTGGAGAAACGTGAGCAGATCTATTTTGGACACTTGCAGTGAGAGAAAACTGTGGATGAGAGGCACTGGAAATTAAGGTGGTACCTTAAATACCTGGAAGTGTAAAGTGTAAAGTGGGTCTCATTTGCCTAGATAATATCACTGGAACTCCATCCGTGTGTAGATTTCAAGGTGTGGCTTTAGGGTAGGAAGAAAAATACGGGCTGCATTCAGGAAAGGAGAAGTGTGTCAGGCAGAAGTCTGGAGGAGAGCGCCTGAAGACGCGGCTACAGTTCTGACCAAGCTGAGGTGAACGGGACCTGGAGCCATGTTCACTCTGTGGTCCTCCAGGAAACACATTGGGAGGGTGGGGTTAGTGTGCTGTGACTCTGCAGTGACTAGAACCATGCTGCTGGTCTGGAAGGTTGATGCTCGCACGTGTGCATACACACACACACACACACACACACACACACACCACACACATACCAGCTGCCTTTTCTACTAGTGTTGCAACTTGCACTCAAGCATCTTATTGTCTCAATTGTCAGGTCGGAGGGCAGACTTAGGTCTTCACTGTATGCAAGTCCTCTGCAGTACACATACACACACACACACACACACACACACACACACACACAGCAAGTGTTGATTGATCAATACATGGAAATGATGATATTGATATATCTGTCCTTTGTCACTCAGTGCCCTCCAAACATAGTCTGCAGAGTCCAGTCACATATGTAAGCTGATGTGTAAACTTACAGCGCTGTCAGAGAGAGGCCCTAGGCGGGTTCGGTTGAATTTCTGTTCTTGCTAACCTGATCCTAACTGAACCTCCGACCCCTTCAAAGCCTCGTTTTCCCCAGCTGCAGCACAGGAGAGAACAGGCACGTTGTCTCGGCCGTTGAGACGGTCGAAGAGGGACAGCAGTGGGCTCTGTGCTTACTACAGTCTCCCTTGCTGTCAAGCTCTGAATAGGTCTCAACTCACTGAGGTTTAGTTTTGCCATTAAAAAAGGCATGCCTGAGCTCATTTTGGTTTCAGAGAAAGCGCCAGCCACCATTTGCAAAGGGCCTGGCTGCCCTCCTCTTCCATGCCAGGCAGGAGTGCAGTGTCTAAGAGCAGTTCTCCTGGATTTGAACCCTCACAGGGAGGCTTGGTCATGACTTCACTGCTCTGTACACTGGGAGAAGTGTGGCTCCCACCCCACCCCACCCCACCCCGCCTCGTAGGTAGTTGTAACCTAATTTAACAGTTATGGGGAACAAGTTATCTGTAAAGGAGGAAGCTCTTGCTAATGAGATCCTCCATGTTTAAAGGGGGAAAATGTAATTCAACCACAATAATGCTCTTTGGTGGCTTTTCCTGACGGGTGTTGCGGTGGCTGAGTCTTCCGGGTACAGCAGAGGAAAAGGCTCCATCTGGTCACCATGCTGGCCACTGGCCACGCCTCAGCAGTGGCAGGCTGCAGTCGAACTGCACACCCAGGCTCTGCATCCCGCCAGCTGCTCTCTGGGAAGTGTCGGGAATGTAGAGCCTGAGGAGAGCAGAGCATAGTAGTCCTGAGTGGACAGGTCCCTGTGACCGACCGCCAGAGCTGGGGAAGGCTGGCTTTACTAGCAAACCATTTTTTCAAACAAAACTCTGTCGTTATGCCCTCATGCCTTTAATCCTACCAAAGGCAAGAGCACTGATGGCCTGTGGGAGGGGCGGCTTAGGCGGTAAGAGAAGGCTGCTGCTGCTGTCCACACGGTCACCCTGCATCCCGCCGCAACCTGCAGCCCTGCGGCAAGCTACCCATACCCCCACGCCAGCTCCACGCGATCACAGGCACCGCCTGCAATGCTAGCAGCATGGAGGGAGGTGAGAGGCCGCAGACAGGCTCCAGGAATGGCTGAGAGCAGCAGAGCCCTGGAAGGGAGGAGTGGGTGGGACTCAGGACTCGCGTGCACCCGAAGGACTCCCTGGGGCACAGCCCTGAGATGCAAAGCCTCATTTTGTGTCTTTGGTTCCATTTCCCCATGTTACTCTATGCAGCTGGCTCATATAGAACCTATGTGCATTTGCTTATGTGACTCACTTAAGAAAACTCTGACTCTTGAGGTAAATTTGTTCTCTGGGCTTCTCATGGTTTTCTTCTGCTGAGTTGGCACAGGGTTCTGATCTCTTTCTAGAAAGGTCAGCAGGAAATACAAATTTTGAGCAATTTCACTTATTTTTTTATTTTTTGGTGTGAGTATGTGTGTGTGTGTGTGTGTGTGTGTGTGTGTGTGTGTGCCTTCATGTATATATATGCATCACATGTGTGCCATGCCCTTGAAGGCCACCAGAGAGCGTTATATATCCTGATCTGGCGTAGTAATCGCTGCTGCTGAGCCACTCTGGATGCTGGGAACCCAGATCGTCCGGAAGAGATCACCACCTTTTACCTGGTAAACCATCCCTCCTGACCTGTTATCTCCGTAGTGGCCAGTAAGTTAGCATGAGTCCCTAGAAACTCAGGTGCTGGCTGTCATAGACTTGTGTACAATGTTTTGCCTTTTGGCCTCTCAGATTGGGTATTTCTAATCACTCTGACTACTAAGTCCCTGGGGACTTCTATTTTGTTTTGTTCTGTTTTTAGGATTCCCTGTTTTTGTAACTGGAAAGAAACATTTCTACTAAGGAAATAGTGTTGAAAACTATTTGAAGGTTTAAATAAGAGAACATTGACAAGATTATTAAACACAAGGCAGCCGAGCTTCCGGTTCTCACGACTGTTGACGCACAGCTCTGAGGCATTCCCTATATGTGCACTGCTGTGCAGCCATGTCAGGTCTCTGGAGCTTGTGTCCTCCCCAGCTGTGAGTGCACCGTGGCCCTCCCCAGTCTTCTCTCCTGGCCGCTGCCAGCCAACGCTCGAGTCTCATCTCTCATGTCCGAGAAATTACACGGGACTTAGGGATTTTTTTCCATTGGCTTATTTCACTTAGCATGGCGTCTTTAAAGACAAGTTTCCCTCTGTAGCTGACTTAAATCTGCTCACACGCTGCCCTGATCTTTACTGTGTTCAGCCCCCACCCCCACCAACCCCCACCCCCCAGCACTGGCCTAGTTCCATCTGCATAGCAGCAGTGCAGAAGGGATCCGGCCTCGAGACCCTCATGGTCCATGTTGGCCTCTAGTCTTTAGCTAGCCATTCCCAGGGGCATGCGGTAATGCCTCACTCTGCGACTGGCTTGCATTTCTGTGATGATTAGCGATGGCCAAGGACAAACATTTGATCAAGACCCCTTCTCATTAATCAGTACAGCACCTTTGTCATGATCATTTGATAGATAACATATGTGTGTGTGAACGTAATTCTGTGCCCTACTTCTCCCATGTGACTGCCGAGGTCTCCTGGCTCACCATAACTGGAGTATCATTTTGCAGATGTTTCCTGCAATGGCATGTGTGGAGTTTTGTGGCTCTTGTCTTCTGTGTGTCCTAGAGAACTGTTTGTGCAGTGTTATCACGGTGTGCTAGGCTCCTGAGCGTGGAGGAAGGCTTTCTCTACTGTATCTCCGGTGTCGCTGAGGTTGGAAGGGTTTCGCTGCTTGTTGCGGGTATGGCTGAGGATGCAGCTGACCCAACCTTCTCCCTAACAAAGATAAACAGTGAATATTCCAGATGTATTCTAGAAGAAGAGGAGAAAGCGAGGAGGGGGAGGGCAAGAAGCCCACATTCTCGAGAAGTATTCTCAAAAGCAGACAGAACCGGCTCAGCCTGCTACTAACAGTGCTCTGTGCGCAGCGAGATGTGGCTGTGGGGACGGTACAAGCCGCGTGCTTCTGAGCACCTCTGGCCTCAGGGTTTGCTAGTTCTTACACGAGTTAGGAAAAGATGAATACATTTAGTTCTCACATAAAGTTCCTTTCGGTCTTTTATTCTGTTCATGTGGCCAACTAGTGAACAAAGGAAAAGTGACCTTTGGTTAAACAGGTTGTCAGTGAGAGCTAAGGAGGACAAGGACGCATCCCTGCGGGGGAGAGCGCCTGCCTCCTGTGCTCAGAGCAGCCCTGTGTGAAGAAGTGAATACCCAGAACCCGAGTGTGAAGAGCAGACCCTGAGCCCTGCATTTGTCATGTATACATACACATGTATGTATGTATGTGTATATGTATATATGTTTAATCAGAATGGCTTACAGGCCGTGGTCCAGCTAAGCCAGCAATGTCTGGTTGTGAATGGAAAGTCCAGGAATCCAGTAGCTGCTCAGTCCACAAGGCTGGATAGCTCAGCTGGTCTTCAGTGTACGCTGGAGTCCCAAAGCAGTCCGCTCCAGTGCCAGGGAAGTGACGGACTTGTTAGCAAGCAGGCAGAGAACAAAAGCTTCTTTCTTCCATATCCTTATAGAGCAGTGATCTCAGCCTTCCTAATGCTGTGATCCATTAATACAGTTCCTCATGTTATAGATCCAACCGTAGAAATATTTGATTGCTACTTCATATATATAATTTTGCTATTGTTATAAACCATAATGTAAATATTTGATATGCAGGATATCTGATGTGCAACCTTCAAAAGGAGTCACAACCCACGGGTTGAGAATCACCTTTATATGGGCTTCCAGCAGAAGGTGTGTTTTACATTAGATCTGGATTAGTGGTGTATCTTCTGCCTCAGATTAAGCAGCGATCCCTCTCAGGAGTGTCCTCTATTTTGGGGTTTTAGTTAATTTTAGATTAGTCAAGTTGACAACCAAGAAGAGCCATTGCATGCCCTGAATGACTACGGATGCGGGGAGCACAGGTCAGAGGGTTGTGGCAACCTTGTCTCTGCCACCTCGATTCTGTATAGGCATAGACTAGCCTCACCCTTGCTTGCTCTGTGAGTTCTAAGTAACATTTTTGGGATATTGTTTTTCTTTAGCTAATATAGTTTTAAAAGTAAATACTAGGACTGTCTTGGCTGGACCAGACTCTCCGGGCCTGGGGATTTGAAATGAATGACGGAGGCTGTGGTACTTGTCTTCGCTTTAGCCTGACAACTCGCAGTTCTGTCCAGTCATAGGGACTAGCAGGCATCTCAGGGAACAGTGACAGTCGGGGTGGGCTCCGTGAGTCAGTGAATCACACTCCTGTGGCACAGAATCATTTCTGAACCTCAGCCATTTTTGAAAGCCTATGGTATAGGTTTATTTTTTCCTACACCACTGACATTTGTGTTAACTTTGGCCACCAGGCCACTAAATTTCAATTTTAGTCCTGTAATTTAGAAGAATAAATTCACCTAAAGGGAACTTTAGATTGTTTACAGCTGTCCTGATGGGGCGAGCCTGGTGCCGTGGTTTGGGGCCTCTGAAATCTTAGGTGAGGTACGAAGTGGGAATGGAAGTGCAGGGTGCACCCTGTGCCCGACTTCATTTTCTAAAGGCTGACTCGGCAGCAGCATGTTTAGAAAAGTAGCAGTGTGCAGCCCTTCCCCTCAGGCCCCTCTGTGCAGTGGAGTGAGGCTCTTGCAGTGGGACCCAAGACATTCATGCACTGCTTTTTACAGGAGCCATTTCTGAAAATACCCAACAAACTGGCAGTCTGTACTCAGAAAACTGCTGGGCCTTCCTTCTGTAAGGCTCCGTTTGCTCTAGTAGAAAGAATGCAATCCCTGGTCAGTGCTCAGAGGGTGATACCCAGCAGCAGAAGCAGGGTCAGAGGTGGCCTCTCCCTCGCTCTCTGAAGGAGATGCTGGAGGCCCAGGGAGCATAGCTCTGTGCACTTCCACATCTCTATGAGCAGGGCTTCAAAAGACAGTCTTACTGCATTCCTTACAACTATTTGTGAAGCTCTTTATTGCATTTTAGAATAGATTTAACAAGTAGTTATACCATGACGATTTAACAGTATAAACTACTGAGGGTCATAAGATTATGAGTACACACTATAGAACGTTGTCTATCCACATTCTGCAATTTGTTGATCATGTCACCTTCAGAGCTTACCTCATTCCTAGTCACACAAACATGTGGTCACAGTTGCTATGGAATATTTCTAGGGCAGAACTGTTTAACTTTGGGATAGAGTAAAATCAGGGGTCTGTTCTTGTTCTGCGTTGGTGTTTAGTTTCTGAGACAAGGTCTCTCTTTCCATTCCTGAATGTCCTGAATGCTTTATATACCAGGCTGACCTTGAACGCACAGAGCTCTGCCTGCCTCTGTCTTTGTGCTGTTCCCAACACTTGGGATTAAAGGTGTGCACACTATACCCGGTGTGGGTTTTTTGGGTTTTTTTGGACATATGTATCACAGAAGTTAAGAAGAGTATGATTCCATGTTTCTACTGTCCATTAAGAAGTCATTGACTGCCGGGCAGCGGTTGTGGCGCACGCCTTTAATCCCAGCACTTGGGAGGCAGAGGCAGGCAGATTTCTGAGTTCAAGGCCAACCTGGTCTACAGAGTGAGTTCCAGGGCAGCCAGGGCTACACAGAGAAACCCTGTCTCGAAAAACCAAAAAAAAAAAGAAGTCATTGACTTTGATTTGTGTTTAAGAGATTAAGATATTACTAGATATATAGAGCTTAGGATGTAAAGGCCGCACGTCAGCCTAAGAAGTAGCAGTAGCTATCATTGAGATGTTTCTCATCAGACCTGAGCTACTTTTTCTACATGTAACCCGTACATAGATTTATAACAGTCACAGTTGCTAGCCTTGCATATAGGACACATGAGACTCAGAGAATTAGCATGTCGCTTGGGCATCTCTATTCAGCATATGAACTCAATGCTCTTCCTGCCTATAAATGGGTTTCTTCAAATGTATTTTCCCTGTCAGGTGTGGTGGTACACACCTTTAATCCCAGCACTTGGAAGGCAGAGGCAGGAGGATCTCTGTGAGTTCAAAGACAGCCTAGTCTAGAATTGGAGAGCAAGATAGCCAAGGCTACCCAGAGAAGCCCTGTGTGATAAAATCCAAAACCAAACAAATAAGCAAACCACCAACAAAACTAAACCAAACCAAAAGTGTTTTTCCCTCTTGCTATATAACCTCCTCCTTAGGCAAAGGAAAATGTTGTGAGTGACGCATAGGCCTGGCCCCGGTGGACTGCAGCTCTTGTGCAGGTAGAGGAGTGATTGATCAGTGCTCCTCGGTGTCCGTTCTCTGCTCTGAGGAGCCTGGGTCTCAGATCGCTAGCAGAGAAGCCTGCTGGTTAGCTTAGATCCACCCCGTAACCCCACCCTAAAGTTTGGTGTCACGTGACATACACTAGTGAATGTAGTGAAAGTCAATCCTAAGTTCAGTCCTGAGGTATCTCCCAGGATATGCACCCAAGAGGGGGGGGGTGTGCCATGGACCTTTAGAGTTCTTTGTATACAAGATTTCCCTTGAAAATGGCTTGTGGTAGGGTGTCCCTCTGCAGGAGTCTGGGCAAGCAGGCTATAATATACTCACATTTATAGGAGACAGTGAACAGGAACGCAATGTATGCTGGACCTTGAATGAGTTGTAAAAACTCAAGAATAATTACTGTGCAGTTCTGTTTGAAGTTCCACAAAAAAGCAAAACTGGTCCATAGTAAAAGAAAATCGGATGTTCTGCCTGCAGCTGAGGGGAGAGGAGCTTCTTGCAGCATGCTCCTGAGAGAACTGTCCAGGGAGAAAGAGTCTAGCTGCATACAGCCCGAGTCAGCCACCTTTGTTGGTCTCCTCCTGAACTCTTTGTAATGAGCTCTGAATCCTATATGTTGCACCAAATAGAAATTGTATCTGTTTACGAACTCCAGCAGCATTTTGCTGACTCCTTGTTTTTCCTCATCAAGCTCTTGAGTTAGGACCTGAACTCAGTGCTGTATTGCCGCCCGCTATACACCACCACCTTATAGATGATACCAGAAACAGCTTCACAGATTTTCTCATTTGATTCTTTTATAAATACTGCTGCCTTGATGAAGAAAAAGAGTTAAAATTGCTAATGATGGGGCTGGAGAGATGGCTCAGTGGTTGAGAGCACTGACTGCTCTTCCGAAGGTCCTGAGTTCAAATCCCAGCACCCACATGGTGGCTCACAACCATCCATAACAAGATCTGATGCCCTCTTCTGGGGTGTCTGAAGACAGCTACAGTGTACTTACATATAATTAATAAATAAATCTTTTAAAAATGCTAATGATGAAATCTGTTGTAGCCACTGTCTGCATCCAAGAGTGAACTTGGATGGTTTTACCAGTTTGTCATGCCAGCAGAACGCATGGCAGAGAGACAGACTTGCTGGCAGTGACCTATCCTGCAGTGTAAGCACAGACTCTGATGAAGACATTTTACTGAGATGTGTTCCATAGGAGGCATTTTGTTAAGTAGTTTCTGTCAAGTTTCTGGATCTTCTTTACTGAAGTATGTAACTTTTTTATTTAGTTTTGAATGACACAGATTATGTAAAGTGATTTGTGACCTAGTATTCATTCTGTAAAATGTGTGCACATGAAGGCACAGATATAGTATGAGCTCACTTACGGAGCTCTGGGGGCCTCAAGTCTTAGCTCTGTAAGATGAAGTATTCTACACATTAATTGTGCAACAGTCTGAAAACGCTTGGTCGTACTGAGCCTCAGATAGTTAACATACAGGGTCTGAAGGCTCATAGCTTAATCCATACTAAGTACTCAACAAATACTAAACTAAACTGTTATTATACCCCATAAATACATACAAGTGTATGTCAAATAATTAAAAGGCAGAGAAATGGCTCAGCAATTAAGAACACTGCATGGTCTTTCCAAAGACCTGAGTTCAGTTCCCAGAACCCCGTCTGAGGCCACTCAGAGCCACCTACTTCAGCACCAAGAGATCTGATACATACACATGTACACTCTCATGAACACACACCCCCACACACACACACACACACACACACACACACACACACGCTTAAAAATACACTTAAGGCCGGGCGTGGTGGCACACGCCTGTAATCCCAGCACTCTGGGAGGCAGAGGCAGGCGGTTTTCTGAGTTCGAGGCCAGCCTGGTCTACAGAGTGAGTTCCAGGACAGCCAGGGCTACACAGAGAAACCCTGTCTCGAAAAAAACAAAAAAATCCAAAACAAACAAACAAACAAACAAACAAAAAGACCCAAAAAATACACTTAAAAACTTTTTAAAGAGATAAAGTAAAGTATAAAAATAAAGACCCACTCTGCAGACCTTGCAGCCAGTTCCTGTCACCCACCTGTGCTCCTTGGCATTGGCAAGTCTCGTTCAAGCTGTTTGTAGACAGAGCCTTAAAGATAACAAACTGATACGCTCTGAGCGGCGAAGAGAACGGCTTTGCGTCTAAGGGTTCTTGTGGCCCAGGCTCAGCCTAGGACTCTGCCAGGCAATGGCATCAGGCTCTGGGCCCAGCAGCAGGTCCGCCTGAGAGAATTTTGAGGATGAAGACTTCATCCCGAAGCAGGGCCTGGGATCTTATCCTTGGCAAATGCTGAACTCAACATGTTCTAGGCTTTCCGTTGGCACAGCCAGACCTGAGTAGCTGATGGCTGGCGTGGACATGGCCGAAGCCATGGAACTTTCTGTGTTCCTGAACAGCGACCAGCTCACCATGGCCACCACCAGGCCAGTCCGTGAGAGTCCCATCCACCCACTGTCCTCGGTCCCCTGTGGAAGGCACAAATACTGGCTCCTCCATGTACTTCCTGTTCCCTCAGTCCCTCCAGGTCCAGCTGGATTGCAGTTAGGTTTATCACTCCACATAAAAACTAAAGGAAGAAAAGAAACGCTCCCTTTACAGACGACCACCAGTTAGCCCCTGCGCTGCCCTTTCCAGAAGAGTCCTGCGGCTGCCCACTCCTGCTGCCCTGCCTCTGCCCTGTTATTGTTCTCCCCTCCCCCTTCTCCTCTTCCTCCTCCTCCCCCTCCCTTCCTCTTCCTCCCTTCCCCTCCTCCTTCCTTCTTGGTCAAAAATATATCAAATTGACTAATGAAGGGAACTTTCTGTAGTTTTAATATTGTGTTTTAATATTGTGGAAGTACTTTTTTTTGGAGCAACTTATAAATTACTGAGGATAAATTTCTCTTAAGTGTACATTTTGGTATTAGAAAGTGTGCTTATGAGTATTTTGCTAAAACAAAGAATTTGTTTCCAGCATGTGAGTAGCTATTAAATCTCCAAAGTGCTCATCATGCAAGATTCAATAGATTTATGTCACTGGGGGCAAAGCTCTAGAGAGGCGCAGGGAGGGGTGTGTATGATTGTTTCAAACTGTCCTGCCTTCTCTGCTGAATATTGTGGTTCCTAGGAAGCCTTCAGAACGCCACATGTAGAGAAGAGAAAACCTGAATCAAAATGCTTGCTATGAGCAGTTGTTCTTAGTAGCAAATCTAGAAACGATACTTTTTCAAAGAAGCTCTGTGAGTGCAGCCGCATATCATGCCTGCACATGTGTGTCTGTGAGAGTGAGGGCCTGAGTTACAGACTGTATGTATGGGGGGTGGAGTAGGGCTGCGGGGTTGGCGCAGCTGTCTCCTAATAGCAGGAGGGGCAGTGGCTTGCTCAGTCTGTTAGCATAAAGCTCTGCTAATGTAGCTTTTCATCATGTGCCTGCAGGAAAAGCTATTATTTCAATGAGAAGAAAGCCAGTTTTAGAGCAAGCGACAAAATAGAAGCAGGGAGAATTTTCGAGTGTTCCACCATGCTGGATTGTGAAAGGGGTGTCTGTGTGGTCAGCAGCTGAAAGGGGATCCCAGTCCTGGATTGTCAGCTCTTCCTGAGAAGGGTGCTCAGCCTGGGCTTCAGGTCACATCTGACGAGCTGTGGGTTGGGGCTGATGGAGGCAGGATTGATCTGCCACACCCAGAGAGAGCGTGTTAGAAAGATGGTATGTGTGTGCCTCCCTGAGACGCGGGTCTGAGCTGCAGAGGCTGTGGCAGGGTTCCTGGAGTTCTGATGCTCTGGGCTGGGCTGTACTTGTGGAGGGGAGGACTGAGCGTGGATGGCAGCTGGTGACAGCCCCAAGGGCAGGTGGGCTCGAGGCTCCTTATTTACTCTGCTGTGTTTGTTTAGTGGTTAAAGAGTATTTTCAGAGTTTCATTCTGCTATGTATGGCCTCTTGCTTGTTTGAAAGAAGCATTTTGTTTAGTAAGCATTTTTTGAAATTCAGACATCTTAAATCTTTAAGTAAGTGCAAATTCAAATTATTAAGAGATGAGTGTCATTACACTGTGTCTCTTTTTTTCATTATCCTTTTGTAATTTTAAGCACAGAAAAGATCTTTGCAGTGAATTTGAAATCATTCCATGACTTCAGGATAACAAATAGAGCTTTCTAATGTTGGCTGACGCTCCCATTGTGTGACTTTGTTATATAGTCCTTAACTTTCTCTGCTTGGTCCTTAAGCTGTTACATGCAAAAACCAAATAGCACCCACCCAGTCAAGTTTCAGACAGTACGTGACCATTTTTAATGCTGCTGATTCTCTCAGTACCATGTCTCTTCCTCTTAACCTGGGAAGAAGGCATAGAACTCAAAAGTCCACAGACTGTGCAAGGTAACGGCGGGCCATGTGAGGAGTCGTCTGCCACGTGGCACTCACTCAGCTCGGGAGTGTCAGGCAGGGGTGTGTGTGTGTGTGTGTGTGTGTGTGTGTGTGTGTGTATGTCTTTGTTTGTATGTGTCCAAATCACAAATAATTCTGAAACTAATTGGTGTTTTATACCATTCCCTTTAAAAATTGACATCAAAGGAGGTGAGCAATCAAACAAGATATCCATGCTATGTATAGGCAGTTTAATAAATAATTCTTTAGTTGCTTTTTTAATGAAAGCAACTCAGATATCAGATATCATTTTTAATTATACTGAGTCAAGGATCCTTCTTGCTTAACCGATCTACAGACCAGATATTGTATTACAGTTGGATAAATCTGTCATCTTATCACACAAGCTTTGCTCTTGGGAGCAGTGGCAGAGGCACCTTGGCTTAGTCTTTTCTACATGGAATAGTTTGGCTCAGATAAATGACAGTGGATTTTTAAGAAAAAACTACAAAGGGCTGGAGAGATGGCTCAGTGGTTAAGAGCACTGACTGCTCTTCCAGAGGTCCTGAGTTCAAATCCCAGCAGCCACATGGTGGCTCACAACCATCTGTAATGGGATCTGATGCCCTCTTCTGGTGCGTCTGAAGAGAGCAATGGTATACTCATATATAAAATTTGAAGCTAAATTGTTTGGGCAGTTAATTTTTTTCCATTTTTTCCTATGTAATTTATAATTTATTGTGTTTTCTCATATAAAGACTTAAGATGATCTGAGCAGTTTGTAATAGTAAAAGATGTTTTCATTGAGTACTGATATCATCATCACCACTATTGTTATTGTTATTAGTATTAGACAGAAAGTGAAGCCAATGGCAACTGAAATAGTTAATTCAGGGAGATAACTTAGTACCTGTCATTGAGTTCATGCCTTATGAATATGAATATCTTCTTCATTGACTTTTATGTGGTTGAAGGGATTCCATGCAAAGCATTTCTCTCTGATGACAGAATGCCTTCCTGGTGGCGTTCTGCATGGCTGCCCATGGGGGCAGCTGTACATGAGTGTAGAGTAGTCTGTGCCTGGGCCTGTATTCTCTTTGTATCACAACACAAGTATTCTTCATCGGGCTAGGGATAGATTAGTACCCTGGAAGCTAAGCTGAGCTGGAAGTCACTTTAAACCCTAAAACAGAAGTTTGTTGGATTGTTTTAGTTTTGCTTGATTTGTGTGTTTTATTTCTGTGGCATGTATGATTAAATGTAAGGCTTCAAAAGGTGTTTTATATCCAACCAGCAAGAGTGCTTTTAGATAATACAATATAGCAATTTTTTTAATGAAAGTACTGCAGATTGGAGGTAGAGTGCCCTTCAAAGACTAAGGTTCAGTCACTCCATGCCACACAAGTAGAGCAAGGACGCCAAGGCTTGACAGCAGGGTGGTGTCCAACAGGCCGAGCGGCCAGCCTGCCAGTCCTACTGGGCTCACACATAGCCGCAGTCTCTAACCACACATATTATAACTAGGCCTGACTGTGTCAGCCGAGGCCTTCATTCTTTGGAGTCCTGGTTAGTTTGTGGAGAAGATGGTCAAAGAAGTCGGAGGTGGAGCTGTAAGATGCAGTGGTGGCCACAGGACCTCAGGCCTCAAAAGTCACAGTTCAGGGATGATTGAGTCAGAATTCATGTACCACATGTGTTTTAAACACAGTTTTACTCATATGAAGCCAGGGAAACGTACAATTCATGAAGAGTTGCAGCCAGTGTGTTTTCTGAAGCACAGTTTCCAGGGCCGGAACAGGCTGGGGAGCAAGGGCATACATACCTGTTGCCCGATGACACAAGCGGCAGCCTGGGCATTTCTGATGTGTTCCTTTCATTTGCAGCAGAGACTCTTGGCCAAGTTCACAAAGTTCCAGCTCATAGTTCTTAATCACTAACACCATAGCAGAAGCTGTGCCATATTTTAACTGATAGAAACGTTAGTTTTTATGTTTTGTGTTTTTCAGAGATTTTATGTAAAACAACTAAATTCTGTACTTGACTTTGCATGAGTTATTTCTTACTGGAACACTTGTTCAGTTGAGTGGTTCCCTAAGGCTAGAAGCTAGATGTTTGGTTTCATCATCTTAGATGTCTGCTCAGAGTGGTAAATCAGATGACTAGCATACGGCTGTGGAAGTGTGCCTCAAGACTTCTATTCAGATAGGTAAGTTGTTCGAATCTAGCTAAAATAAATGATAAATCCTCCACTGAGACTTCAGGTTCCAAGAACCTTTGGAATAATGTTTATTAACTGGCCTTTAACATTTTTACTTTCATTATATTAAAAAGAGACATCATGCCATTTTCACACATGCTTTTTAAAAACTGCTTTGTGGGCTTTCGTTGTCCCGTGTATGATGCACCTTGTATGAGCTAGGAGCACTTTGGCCAGCACAATCAATCACTGAGCTCTGCTGTCTGCTGTCATGCCTTAGGCCATGGCGTCTGTCCATTCACCTCCTCCTGACACTGTCCCAAGCCTCGCTCCCAGCTAAGCAAACACTCTCAAAGAAGTCAGGCAGGCAGTGCAAACACCGGCAGCAGGCCGTCCACCTCCTGCTTGGTGTCCAGGGTCTGCTCTAACGCTGCCGTATGCTGGAGTTCAGGTGTGCTGGCTTGTTCCAGAATGAGAGCAGGTGGACGCAGGCCCAAGGAGAGGCCTGTGAAAGCTGAGTCTCTGCTCTAGTTTTTGTGCATTTAATGATCTTTACTGCCTTACCTTACATATTACAAAAGTAAAGGAGTCCATAAAGGATGCGTAGTCTGCACTGAAGAGAACTGTTTGCAGAGCTCATACTGAAGTGTTGCAGAGGAAGGGGGTCTGAAGGAGTCCTGTGGGGTGCCAGAGATTGCTAGAGAGATGGAGTGGCTTGCCATGAGACTGGTGGGTAGGCAGAGCCCTGAAGCTCTGGGGTCTAAAGGACGCGCTCCTCTGTTTGGCGAGTGGGTGCTGCTCACGTCCTGGGTCCCTCGCTCATCCCGGCCCTGCTGCTCAGGTAGAAACCCTGAGGAGCCATGGGAACTGCTGGCTTCCAGACAGTGAAAACACTCTGGAATGCAGACCACTAAGGGCTGTGGTAAGTCCTTTTACGTGCTTGAGGATACCCTGGAGATGAGTCCTGTCTGGGTAGACTTTCAGGTGAGGATCTTTTGTACTTCTTCACACTTTTAATGGTCTGTAGTTTTATTAGTCGCTTTCTCATGACCATGGCAGAATGCCTAAGACAAGTTAGCTTTATAAAGAAAAGAGCTTTATTTTGGCTCATAATTTAGAAGATTCAAATAGAGTCTTGTGGTGGGACAGAGCATGTGTTATGTCTGGGTCTTTGTGTGCCTGGTCTCTCTCCTTTCCATAAAGCCACAAGGATTCCATCAAGGGTTTCTATCCCAAAGCCTTTATCTATACCGAGCCATTTCCAGAGAGCACACCTGCATACACAATTCTCGGGTCATTCTGCCTGTTATCACTGTTGGCATGTGACATGTGCAGTGGCGACCATTCTGACACCAACAGCTGTGCACTCACTTGCTGGTCATGTCACTGTTGCTCGTAGCCATTTTATTGCCTCTGGGTTCTGGGGATGACGAGGGGACAAATTAGATGTAACCTTAACATTCGTCCTTTCTCAGGGCCTCCAGTATGTTGGCTTGTTTGCAGCATGCAGAAATAACCACTGCTGGTTTCATTCTCAAATTCTCTAACTGACCTAGCTACTATTTGTTGTAAGCGCTGTTACTTGCTCCTCCTGCTCCAGGAGGACACAGCCGTAACTGCCTCTTCTGGGCGTGAGAGAAGGACTGATCGGGAAGCTGGGATGGGAAGGAGTGAACTGCAGAACTCGCCCTCTCAGGAATCTGCAAAGTGTGCAGGCTTGACCATCGGCAGGTACCAGCTACAGGTGACATCTGCAATATGGCAGCTCGCAGGCTGAGTGCTAAGCACAGCCAGGATATGGAGCACTGGTCACACACTCACTGTCAGAGTGAAGTGAGCACGTTTCATGTTTCTTAACCTGGCCCCTGGGCAGCTTGTGGTCCCCGGTGTTTTCATTGTGCAGTGTTGCTCACTGCTGAAAGAACGGGAGTTGAACAGTAGATCTTATTGTAGCGACACACACCAGCCATTTTATAATGGACAGAAAAGTGACTGTGTGCCCTTTGAGTTTATGGTCCCATTCCTTGATGTGCCCCGAAGGACTCAAGATCTGGCCTTCCACCTTCCACCTTCCACCTTCATGCCCACACCTTCTCCCTGACTGCCTATACCTTTACTGTACTATTGTCTATTGTTATTGACAAGAGTTGTGTTCTGGTACATCCTAACATAAACTGACTGGGAGCCATTGAACATGTAATATGGTGAGGCTGTGTCCTGTGTACATCTCTGGACAGCAGTGAGCTTTTGTCTACTGGATTGGAACGCCCACCTGAACGAAGCTAATAACATGTCTCCCCCTTCAGGCACATCACAGCCCTCTCAGGAATGCTGCACAATTCAGTCCCAACACAGGGTGGGTCATTTAAAACATCAAACTAGGCAGTGCACAAGAAAGAAGAGGCCTGTGGGACATGTGTGAGAGATGTCTCCCTACTGTGACACAGCAGCCCGAGGTTCAGACGGTCACAGCGGTGAAGAGGCTCACCTGTAGACAGCAGCGTCTGCATGCCAGGCCTCACGCCCTTCCCCTTGATCTCACTTAACTTTCATACACACTGCAGGGAATAGTATCCCAGTCTTACGAAGAAATTGAGGCTGCAGGCTTCCATTCCTTCCCATAGCCGCAGGTTCCTGACCGACGTAAGCCAGTCACTCCTTCAAAGCCCTTGGCTCTCTGGAGGGTGTCAGCTCTCTAGCAAGTTGTAAGCCTCCTGAAGTGGGAACAGGGAACCAAACTGAGACCCTCTGCCAGAGAAGCAAACACTCTTAACCACCGAGCCATCTCTCCAGCCCCAGACTTTAACATTGTCATAGTTTTAAATGTGGACTGGCATTCTGCCTGCACGTTTGTCTGTAACATGTGAATGCCTCATGCCTGCAGAGGCCAGATGAGGGTGTCAGTTCCTGGGACTGGAGTTGCCAACGGCTGTGGGCTGCAAGCTGCCATTTGAGTGTTGGGAATCAAACCCTTGTCCTCTGGAAGAGCAGCCAATGATTTCTAACTGCTGAGCCATCTCTCTACCACCTCTCGGCCCCAGATTATAACTTTAACATGCATGACAGGAAGTTGCGAAAGGAAGTGTTTACCTGAGATGTCCAGGAAGACTACAGAGAGCAGTTGCGGTGTGCTGGCGTGAGTGGCCGTGCCTCAGACAGGGCTGTGCAGGAAGATCCCCCCTGCCTCCTGTCCTAGAGGACTTCACATGTGTGGCATTCTTCTGTGTTTCAGGGATGATGTTAATAATTATCTCATAGGGTTAATTGTGAGGTCAAGTTTAAAAATATAGATATACTCTTGGGAGGCAGAGGCAGGCGGATTCGAGGCCAGCCTGGTCTACAGAGTGAGTTCCAGGACAGCCAGAGCTACACAGAGAAACCCTGTCTCGAAAAACCAAAAAAAAAATATATATAGATAGATAGATAGATAGATAGATAGAGATATATAGATATACTACTAAAAGTAGAAATATTCCAATCTGGAATAAAACTGGAAATATTAACCTATTTGGGGCTAAATAGTCTTGAGCTGATAAGGGCCTAAGATAGAAAAAAAAAGAACGATCTGTAGTTTTATGCCTTGAGGGCATTTAAAATGCAGTATGACAGAGACGCAGGAGAAAGTAATGCTGTTGTTAAGGCTGTTAGCCGGCAGATGTGTGGGGTGTGTAGACAGATGGGGGGTCTGCAGTGGTTCTTAAAGGGCAAGTACTGTGGGAAACATTAAAAAAACGAGCTGACGTGTTCCCACACTTGTGCCTCTTTCTCTGCCCCGCGGCCTTGCCAGCCGTGAGGTGGTGGGCAGTGTCCGGCCTGTTTTTATCTCATGGAGACTCTGACTCAGAACTCCACAATCTCTTTACCCAGCTTGCCAGGTTCCCAGTGGTGGGTCACTACTACACCAGCCCCATGCTTCAAATCTCCCATGGCCTTTGTGGTGCACAACTGGCAAGCCCACACTTCACCACCATACTTTTCTCTCTTGAGAGGAGCTGCTGCGTGAAGGAAAAATGCAACACAAAGTTCATAAACAATGGTAATTCAATCTCTGGGTGCAACAACTAAAACCTAATCTTGTAAGCCTTATTAAAACCTGTTCCCTCCCATGGCAAATCATTGTAGATCCACCATGATACAGGGAAACTCTAGCAACTACATCCTACCCTTATGCTGTCCATGTTCCAAAAGGGCCTAACTCTCTCCTGCTCCCTTTCTCTTTCTGTCCAACCTAGAAGTCCCGCCTACTCGCCCAGTGATTGGCTCCTTTGTTCATCAGGAGATTGGTTCACAAGAACATCACCAGGTCCATCCACAACAGAGTGAAATGATTTTGAAGTGGCTTCATACAAGATAAGCAAATGGACTGAGACAAACACAAGAGAACAGATGAGCCCAATGTGTTGGATAGTTCAGGCTAGCTTGACACAGCTAGTCGTCAGAGAGGAAGGAGGCTCAATAAAGAAAATACCTCCATAAAATCCGGATGTAGGCAAGCTGTGGGTCATTTTCTTAATCAGTGATTGATGTGGAGAACCCTGTCCCTTGTGGGTGGTGCCATTCCTAGGCTGGTAGTCTGGGTCTTAGAAGAAAGCAGGCTGAACAAGCTGTGGCAAGCAAGCCTAGGTAGCGCCCCTCTGGGCCCCTGCATCAGCGCGGGCCTCCAGCATCGCATCCTGCCTGCAGTGCTTTTGATGATGCCCAGGGAGGAGTGGGAGGACACCGGACACTCTCCACACATTGCTTCTCGTCATGGTGTTTCATCACAGCAGGAGAAACCCTGAGACACAAGACAGAGACAAGGGCTAGGCCATGATGTCCTCTACAGTGCATTCCAGTGGCAGGAACCCGGCGAGCAGTGTAAGGTGGAAGCTCAGCTTGTTCGGTAGGAAGGGGAAGGGCAAGCTCAGAGATTCGATGGTGAAAGGTCTGCAGGGTAAGCCTGAAGGAAGATTTAGAGGAAACCATAGCAAGAGGTTGCCAGCAAAGAAGCTGCCCGCACTGTCTGGGAAGCTTGGAGAGCAGAAGCGACAGCTAAGCTATACTGCCAGCCTGCCTGCTTGGATGGACCTAGAAGGGCCTTGTTACACAGTCATCCCCTGTCCTCTCCCGAGCCCTGATGCCTTCTCTTCTGTCTGTTTGCATCTTCAGCTGTCCTCGGCATCTTGACCAGGTGGAACTGTATAACAGGCCTCCACACCTGTTTTCATTTGCTGTAGTTTCAGTGGACACTTCACACTAGTGTCTAATGGTGTGTAGGTGTTGGTTCCTCTGTAAAGTTGCACAACTGCTCTGTGTATATGTGCATTTTCTGTGTCCATTCATTTGTCAGTGGATGTGCACGTTGCTACCACCTCTTTGCTACTTCCAATCATGCTACTTGGATTGCAGTGTGTATATATTAGTCTTTTGAAATCCTCCTGTTGTTCTTTGGGGCATTGTTGGATCATGTCTTACAAATATATGAAGCCATAGTTGGGAAAAACTGTGCTGGAAGACAAGAGTGTGTAAATCTGCAAGGCTAGAAACAGTGCACAGCGCGCAAGGCTAGAAACAGTGCACAGAGGCTGGGACTTTTTAGGAGATTTTTGTCTTATTTTGCATGCTTTTATGCTTTTACAGCTTTGATTGAGTAGTTTCTCAAAAGTGTTTCTCAACACAAAAGCAACATGGGGTCACTAGGGAATCTTTTTAAAATTAATTAATTAATTTGGTATTGGTGGTCGAAGTCAGGACCTCATGTGCTATGTCTGTAAATCATAGAAGACTTTTAACATGAGCTTATAAGTCCAAAGGATACATCACAAGAGCCTATGTCAATAGCCAGATGATTAGAAGACATCGTTAAGTGGCTCAGGAAGTTTCAGTCAAAGATACACCATGGTGTACTTCCAGCCCAGTCCTCGGCCGTAATAGCAAAAGAAGCAGAAGATGCTAACTGTTGGCAAAGGGGTTGACAAGGGAATGCTCCCACCTTGCTAGCTGGATATCAGTCAGTTTCCTCCATCTTCGGGAAGTCGAGCACAGGCTCACCGTGACTGAGCTTCTTTCTGAACTTGGAAGGAATAGCCAAAAGGTAGAAACAAGACAGTGGCCATCCCTTAGAGTGCTACTGAGCTCGAGGATTACACCAAAGAAAATAAATGGAACTACTACCTGCAAGTAGTTTGCATATTTTTAAAGATGTCTAGATGTTCATTGGAGACAGAAGGCCAGTCATTGGCCACCAGTAGCTGGGTGGCAGAAGGGACAAGAAGTAATTGCATATCAAATATGAGTTTTCTTTCTGAAGATGGAAATATGGACTTAGGTAGGAAGATAGTTGTTTAATCAAGTAGACTGAAAACACATTTTAAATATATTAAGGGTGAGAGGAGAAAAATCCAGGAGGGTTCATGGAAACCAAGGGGACATGTTTATGAGTATTTTATGTCCGTGAAAAAGTTGACGCTGTATACCAGATGCCTGTGAGCGGTGTTTTTTAAGCTTGTTTAGAGGTCCCAGCTCAGCTGCTCATGTACCCTTGACCGAGGACTAGCCCTCTATTTGTGGGCAGTCAGCCTCTTTGGCCCAGTTCACTTAAGGAAGGTGTACCTGGAATCATGGTGAGAGAGGAAGATGGCGCCTGCCTAACCAGCCAGATTAACCAGCAGGTGACAGAGGCTGTGGTCAGTATAGCCTCACATCCAAGTTGTACATTTGTTCGAGAAGACTAAAAAGAAACAATTGACAGAATGAAGGTGAGCTTTGGACCCTGTTCCTGTTGGAGGGGAAACACCAGCCTGTAGACCTGCATTCCCTTGTTTGGATCTCAGAGTACCACAAACTCTGAAAATGGAAAGAGGTTCCAATTCATTTGCAGTGAACTCTGACCTAACGAGTGTGAGATGACATAAATTCGTCTGTCCTGCCTGCAGATGGTCATGTATTTCACTGAGGAGATAACACTGAATCTGATTGCAGAACACTTCTGTAGATCCCTCCTGGAGGTGCTACAAAATAAGCTGTCTTCCAAGTATTCTATTGAGAGGCTGACAAGGGAGAGGAATTGATCCTAAAGCACAAGTCATTGGGCTCCGTTTCCTTGATGTCGGGGGGTAAACTCTGTGATTTGGACAGGTACGACAGTGAAGGAAAAGCGGGAACCTGAGTTTGTGGTGCCTAGAGAGGGATTCAGACTAATGGAACTTTCCCCGAGAATAGGAGAATAGTCGAATGTGCCTGGCATACAGTTTAAAGAGGAAGAGGTCCAACACAACCCTCCCCTCACCAACAACTTTATAGTAGAATCTTGGAGAGCCTGAGGGTAGGAGGGAGAAATGGCTGGGCAGTGGTCTGTGGGAACAAGTCAAGCATCCTCCGAGATAGCAGAAGGAAAGTGATGAATATCTTCCGGATTGACTCCACGAAATCTAGAAACCTATGCTGAGGAAACTAGGTTGGGCTGACCTGAGAATGACGTCATTTCTGACAGAACTAGGAGCAGTGTCACAAACCATGAGGTGTCTGTGGGACTTTCTTTCCCTAGAACATGTGGTTTGCTCCATCAGTCCCCATCTGTCCCCTTCTAGGAAAAACAGAAAGCACTGTAGGTTAGGAGAGCTAGGGATGACAACGTCCATGAGAAAAGGGGTATTGGATCCCAGTTCTTCACACCAACCATGGTCACATGAGGAGACTAAGAGTACTGGTCTCTTCGGGACTGGGGAAGTGGTGACATTCAAGTTGGGTACACCTGAGAGGAGATGAGAGATAATCACTGCTGAAGTAAAATGGAAGTCTGATCAGACCTTTGGGGACAGTAATGACTAGCTCTTCACAGCCTTTGAAGTCACTCAGGGTAATGACCAGATTATGGCTAGAAAGGAAGAACTAATCAGAAGCCCAAATCTTCACTAATAAAAAGGACTGTGTAGAGACTAAGGAATGCTGGCCAAACTCACCAAAGAAAGGAGATGGACAGGAATACTTTAGTTTATGGTCCTTGTCTGTCACGAAAGGAATTGAGGGCCAGGAATCTGGAAGCAGGACCTAAAGCAGAGACCATGGAGAATGTTACTTACTTAGTCTCTCCTCACGGCTTGTGCAACCTGCTTTCTTAAACACACCAGGTACGCCCTCCTAGATGGGTAGCACTGGCCGCAGTGGTCTGGACCCTTCCCCGGCAGTCATCAGCCATGATAATGTCCCATAGGCTTGCCTGAGGGCCAATTTGCTGAGGGTGGCTTCTTCCGTGGTGGTTCCCTCTTCTCAGACAACTCTTAAGTTGACAAAAACCAAATCAAACAAAATACCCTAACTATCATTGTGGGTGGCGAGCATGCTTCACAGGAGCAGGGTTTTAAGCACCGCACCTCTAGTGGGATGGTGGCTTCCAGCTCTTCTGCCATACTCTCTGTATGGTGAGAATCCAGCAACTTCTAGAGGACTGGACTGCAGGGAAGAGGTAGCCTGTCAGAGAGCCAAAAAGAACCAGTGGTTGATAGACACTGCATATTATTTCACTGGCTTCGCCCCCATCATCGTCTTGCCCAGTAGTTCTAGTCATTGTTAAGTCTTTGTGAGCCCTGGGTTACCGCCACAGTCTGAAGCGGAGCCAGGAAAGGCTGTGCTGTCTGCAGATTCCCCTGCTGATTCTTTTGCTGTCCAAGTTTGAGAGCCTCTAGGAATCCACCTGTTTGTATTTTTTATGTGTTCTCTGCATGCATATATGCAGAGCATACACATGCCTGGTGTTCGGGGTCAGAAGCGGGCTTCAGATCTTCTGTAGTTGGATTGAGGATGTCGGTGGCCCGCCGTGTGGGTGTTGTTCCTGGCTCCTCTGCAGGAACAAGTGCTGCTCACTGGGACCGTCTCTCCAGCTCCAGACGGCCATTTTGCTCTCATCTCTACAAGAGCCTGTGGATGTCTAGTGTACTTCTGCCTCCTGTGTCTACAGTATTCCTTTAGGGTGGTCAAAAATCTTCTCGGGAATGCAGAGACACCTGGTTACTGGTGACCAATCCAAACTGTAAAGCAGAACTGTGCTGTAATTTTCAAATGAGCAAAACATTTCTAAAACGCAGTGTCATTCCCCGTGTTGGCTGTGAGGTATGCGCTCCTGCGGGAGTGCCTGTTAGTGGGTACAGCCAGCTTGGAAAACAGTCTGGCAGGGCTACAGTCTCTGTGGTCTCATCCTCATAGATTTGAAGATCAGCAGAATTGGGTTGAGTTACATAGAAGGAATTCACTATAGTGTTAACTCGAAACAAAGAAACTGGCTTACTTGTATGAGAAATTATAGAACCACTAAAAGTTATTCTTTATTTAGCACATGCCTTTAATTGAAGGTTTCAGGAGGGAGAGGCAGGCAGATCTCTGCGTTTGAGGCCACCCTGGTCTATAGAGTGAGATACAGAATACCCAGCGCTACACAAAGAAACTGTCTCAAAACCACAGAAACAGATTTCAGCTTTTTAAAAATGCTCATACAGACAAAAATTAATGGCTTAATATTCTTTTTTTTAAAGATTGATTGATTGATTGATTGATTGATTGATTTGAGTGCACTGTAGCTGTCTTCCAATACCCCAGAAGAGAGCATCAGATCTCATTACAGGTAATTGTGATCCACCATGTGGTTGCTGGGAATAGAACTCATGACCTCTAAAAGAGCAGTCAGTAATCTTAATCACTGAGCCATCTCTCCAGCCTGTGGCTTAATATTAATTTTATTAATTTTATTAATATTAAGAAAAAAGAGCAAATGTAAAATTAGGCATTGCACGTGCACATCCATTTTAATTGCTAAGCATGAAAGTTTTCAAAGTTAATGGTGAGCATGCACGCTTTTATTCGTGTGTGTGTGTGTGTGTGTGTGTGTGTGTGTATGTACTCATACACATATTTGCTAAATTCTACTAGGAATTTTACTGGGGCCGTTTTAGGGAAAGAATACAGAGGTGCATTTGTCTAAGGGTTTTTGACTATCTCGCACTCAGAATAATCCCAGCATGCTCCCTTCTCTCCGCCAAGGCCTCACCAGGTTACTGCAGTCAAACTTGATAGTTTGTGGGGTTTGTTGTTGTTTTCTGGAGGGGCTATGTGTTTGCTTGTTTGTTTTGAATAAACAAAAAAAGTTAGACTCAGAGAATTCAGCCTCCTAGAATAGAGTTTGGCGGTATTCGTCTTCATCCAGACTGTGCAGCTGCCACCCTTGTTCGGTTCTGGGGCATCTGGGCCATGCCGAGGAAGCCTCCCACTTCCCCTCCCAGCTTTCATTAGCCCGTCTCCCTTTCCCTGCTCAAGCTGTGGGCTTGGTCCTGTTAGCTTCACATGCCCACAGCAACACTGCCACCACAGCGCTCCGCGCAGATGCCCTCGGTACCCGGCCTGTCCCTCATACCTCACCATGCCTTACCAACAAGATCACCTCTGGGAACACTGCCAGTGTAGTCGGGCCCTGCCATGAACTGAGGGAATATAAAGGTCCTTCCTTCTCTCCCTCGGCTTCCTCTCTCCAGCCAACTCCCTCTCCGACATCCGCAGTCCACTCCCAGAACCAAGTAAAGCGAAACTCTTGAATCTTAAAATTAACCAATCAAATAAATGTATCAATAAATTCCCAGTTTACAAGATGCCAATACGATAATTTCTGAGCCAATTGATAATGATAAAAGCTTTATCCCAGCCGGGCGGTGGTGGCGCACACCTGGGCGGCAGAGGCAGGCGGATTTCTGAGTTTGAGTCCAGCCTGGTCTACAGAGTGAGTTCCAGGACAGCCAGGGCTACACAGAGAAACCTGTCTTGAGGGAGGGAAAAAAAAAGGAAAATCCTACAGCAGAGGAAGGCTCTGTATTAGTTGGCTCTGGGGTCACTCGACAGGCTGGACAGGGCAGGACACACTGTGAGACTTAGGTTCTCGGTGAGCTGCGCCTCTCCGGGTGCCCGTGGGAAGTCTGACCTGGGAAGCTCACGGTCCCCAGGGCTGCTCAGCCCCCAGCATGGCCACTTCACACAGCCTTCCTTTTCCTTTTAGCCCAGCAGCAATTAGTGTCCCCTGGAGAATGCCATCTGCTCTCCAAACCACAGCCCAGCCAGGTCTTCTGCCTCAGCCTCATGTGGCTCTCCAGGCCGACCGGCTCCAGCTCTGGCGGGGTGGTCCTCAAGGTGGCCGGCGAGTACTGCTCAGCAGCCAGTACCTTAGAAGGCAGTCACTGGAAACAGACTTCAGGTCAGAAGCCTACACAGGCCCAGGGAGCAATTCCAAAATGGAACTTGTTTGGCTTGAATGATAAATTGAGTCTTCTGAGACTTAGTTGTCCAAATGTAAACGTTATTGGCTCAAAAATACCAGAAAAAATACCAAATTAAAATGTTTGTTTGTGGTATGTCACGGTACCAGAAAGAAGAAATATAGTTAGCTGTTTCTGTGGTGTCAAACAACCAATTCCTCTCAAAGTTCTTGACGTGCTTGGTCTTTGCCAGTTGTGACTAAATAATAATAAATAATAATAAATAATAAATAAGCAGCAGCCTTCCTTCCACATCATTATGTATGGGTGCAGCGCTTCCTACAGAGCAGAGCAGCCGTGAGCAGGACATCAACAACGTGGGTCCATTACACACTCCTCCCTCCATCCGAGCGACTCCTCCAGGGGGTAGTCAGAGGCCGCTGGTCCGGAGTCCAGGGGACTCTGGCTCTGTAGAGCGCAGCAGCCCCGCCTGGATCCCTGAGCTGTGCAGTTCACTCCGCTCCCACCGCTAGAGGCCGTTACACACGGTCCCAGTCAGATCAGAGGCCGTGAATCTGCTGGCGGCTGTTTGTGTCCCAGATTTGAAACTGGAACTGAAAATTGCTCAGATAAACTTAAAATGTGGCTAGTTTGGGGTGGTGTGAAGTGGGGTGTGCTAGGAAATAGAACCAAACGCCTCGGGAATCCACCTGTGCTACCTACCCAGTGTGTTTAGTTTGGGCAATATCAAAACACACTATTTATCTCCAATGTTGTCTCCCTTTGCAATTTCTTAGTTGTTTCTACTTCTGTTTTTAGAACCTGGATGGATATGCTCAGATCTTTCGCTTGCTTGTTTGCGAAATATAATTCTTTAAGAGATTTTTGTGTTTCCTCTTTTATAACTTCTACTTGTTGACCCACGTTCTTCTGTATTTCTTTAAGTGATTTTTGTATTTCCTCCTTATTGGCTTCTGTTTTTTCATCCATATTCTCCTGAATTTCTTTAAGTGATTTTTGTTTTTGCCTTGTAAGGGTTTCTAACTTTTGATCCATTTTCTCCTGTATTTCTTTAAGAGATTTATCTATGTGTTCCACTACCAGCATCCTGACCAGTGATTTTAGATCCAAATCTTGTTTTTCTGGTGTGTTGGGGTAGCCAGGGCTTCCTGTTGTCGGCGAACTGGGTTCAGATGCTGTCGTGCTGCCTTGATTTCTGTTCCTAAGTTTTCCTTTTGCCATCTGGTTATCTCTGGCGTTAGTTGGTCTTGTTGTCACTGGCTGGTGTTTGAACCTCCCGTGAGGCTGGGCCCTCCTGTTGGTTCTCTACTGATGACCAGGCTGCAAGATAGAGACTGCCTCTGAGAGTGCTGAGGGAACCTCAGGGAGGGCAGTTCCCAACCGAGTTGGTACAAGGCCGAAGGGCGGAGGGCGTGGAGATGTCCCGCCAGCTGCCGCCCTTGCCCTGGTTAGTGGGGAGAGCCTGGTGGATCCTCCCGAGCAATGGTAGCCCAGGATTGAGTCTGTATACCTGGGCCTCTCTAGCAGTGGCCTGGTGGCAATATGGAGACCGACCGCGACTGCGGCTGTAAGGAACCACGGGGCAGGCTGCTCCCAGCCGCCTTGGTGCAAGGCCAGAGGGCATGGAGCCAAAATACACTATTTAAAGGACACAAAAATGATTAAATTCAGCATTTTAACTTATCTTTTGTTATTGAGGTAATTTGAAAATTCTTTCAAGTTTTGTATTATTTTATGGATAATTTTTAAATTTTATTCTCAGCTGTTCTCTAAGTTTGTGTTATTTGAGCCGGCAGTGATGGCACACGCCTTTCATCCCAGCCCTTGGGAGGCAGAGGCAGGTGGATTTATGAGTTCCAGGCTAGCTTGGTCTACAGAGTGAGTTCCAGGACAGCCAGGGCTACACAGAGAAACCCTGTCTCGAAAAAAACAAATAAAAAAAATTTTTTTCCTCTCAGACCAGATTGGATGTTTGAGGGGATGGGAGGAAAGTGACCCTGGTTCCGAGTGGCCTTGGTTTCCTATTGCTGATTTAGTTTCCACATTGTCCAGATTGAGCCCAAATTCACGACTCTCCTGCCTCAGCCTCTTGAATATAAATGGTAGCACCAGACCTTGTGCTTTGTCCATTTGCAGTGAACAGGGAGAGAGGCAGTCAGTCTGTTTGGGAAGAACTCCTTTGCATGTCTTACCCAGGAAAGCAAGTGTGGGTGGCATGCTCTCCCTGGCTCCCCTGCTCTCCCTGCATGCCCGGCCCCCTTTCTGGTTGAGTGAGAGGGAACACTTGGAGAGGAGCGCAGGAAGTAGGGCGGGAGGCAGCACCAGCACCGTGGGCCTGCTTGTGGCCGCCGGCAGGGGAGCAAAGGAGCCAGGCAGGGAGGTGCAAGCCCGATGCAGAGGAGGATGCTTGTTCAGTCAGTGTTCCATTGCTTGAGAGACGCCACAACTCTCCTTCCTGTGCAGAGGACGGAAGTCAGCTATCGCCTTAGCTCTCTCCTTCCACCCTCTGCTGGGCTCTGGGAATCACAGAGTTTGACAGGCTGTTGCGCCAAGCCTCTCGCCCTCTGTGGCATGTCTCTGTTTCTTCCTTTTTAAAAAAAATTATGAACCTATAGTAATAAGAATCAACTTTAATATAAAAATTAAATTATATCTATAGTTCCCATCAAAATAATTTGATTGGTAATATTATGCTAACTTTTCTTATTTTTTCCTATAAATTAATTTTCTTCTCTATATTTACTAACAGTTTAGATAACTTCATAATATTTGCATATGCTATTAAATTCACATTTTTTATATATTAAGAAAATGGGAAGACTAAAATATGGAATGTAAAAAAAATAAATTAAAAACAAACAAACAAACAAACCCTTACAGGGTGCTAGACATCTTTCTGTTTCCTAGCATGACCAAGCACAGAATGTCAGTGTCATTATAAGTGAAGAGACTTACACTCAAAGGCAGTAACTGAGAATTCCCAGTCATGAAGACATGGTATTTAGGGATTTCGGAGCAGGACACACACCTGGGGTATGCTCTGCCCCACAGCAGCATGCAAGCTTTGCTGGTTTACTGGTGTGCTGCATGCTGTCCATCAGTACAGGCCGAGCACCCCACCACTCACACCATCAGCACAGGGTGAGCACCCCACCACTCACACCATCAGCACAGGGTGAGCACCCCACCATTCACACCATCAGCACAGGCTGAGCACCCCACCACTCACACCATCAGCACAGGGTGAGCACCCCGTCCATTCACACCATCAGCACAGGCTGAGCACCCCACCACTCACACCATCAGCACAGGGTGAGCACCCCACCACTCACACCATCAGCACAGGCTGAGCACCCCGTCCATTCACACCATCAGCACAGGCTGAGCACCCCGTCCATTCACACCATCAGCACAGGGTGAGCACCCCACCACTCACACACACCATCAGCACAGGCTGAGCACCCCACCACTCACACCATCAGCACAGGGTGAGCACCCCACCACTCACACCATCAGCACAGGCTGAGCACCCCACCACTCACACCATCAGCACAGGGTGAGCACCCCACCACTCACACCATCAGCACAGGCTGAGCACCCCGTCCATTCACACCATCAGCACAGGCTGAGCACCCCACCACTCACACCATCAGCACAGGCTGAGCACCCCACCACTCACACCATCAGCACAGGGTGAGCACCCCACCACTCACACCATCAGCACAGGCTGAGCACCCCGTCCATTCACACCATCAGCACAGGCTGAGCACCCCACCACTCACACCATCAGCACAGGCTGAGCACCCCACCACTCACACCATCAGCACAGGGTGAGCACCCCACCACTCACACCATCAGCACAGGCTGAGCACCCCGTCCATTCACACCATCAGCACAGGCTGAGCACCCCACCACTCACACCATCAGCACAGGCTGAGCACCCCACCATTCACACCATCAGCACAGGCCGACCACCCCACCACTCACACCATCAGCACAGGCTGAGCACCCCGTCCATTCACACCATCAGCACAGGCTGAGCACCCCACCACTCACACCATCAGCACAGGCTGAGCACCCCACCACTCACACCATCAGCACAGGCTGAGCACCCCACCACTCACACCATCAGCACAGGCTGAGCACCCCACCACTCACACCATCAGCACAGGCTGAGCACCCCACCACTCACACCATCAGCACAGGCTGAGCACCCCACCACTCACACCATCAGCACAGGCTGAGCACCCCACCACTCACACCATCAGCACAGGCTGAGCACCCCACCACTCACACCATCAGCACAGGCTGAGCACCCCACCACTCACACCATCAGCACAGGGTGACCACCCCACCACTCACACCATCAGCACAGGCTGAGCACCCCACCACTCACACCATCAGCACAGGCTGACCACCCCACCACTCACACCATCAGCACAGGCTGAGCACCCCACCACTCACACCATCAGCACAGGGTGAGCACCCCACCACTCACACCATCAGCACAGGCTGAGCACCCCACCACTCACACACACCATCAGCACAGGCTGAGCACCCCACCACTCACACCATCAGCACAGGCTGAGCACCCCACCACTCACACCATCAGCACAGGCTGAGCACCCCGTCCATTCACACCATCAGCACAGGCTGAGCACCCCGTCCATTCACACCATCAGCACAGGCTGAGCACCCCACCACTCACACCATCAGCACAGGGTGAGCACCCCACCACTCACACCATCAGCACAGGGTGAGCACCCCACCACTCACACCATCAGCACAGGCTGAGCACCCTGTCCACTCACACCATCAGCACAGGCTGAGCACCCCACCACTCACACCATCAGCACAGGCTGAGCACCCCACCACTCACACCATCAGCACAGGCTGAGCACCCTGTCCACTCACACCATCAGCACAGGCTGAGCACCCCACCACTCACACACACCATCAGCACAGGCTGAGCACCCCACCACTCACACCATCAGCACAGGGTGAGCACCCCACCACTCACACCATCAGCACAGGCTGAGCACCCCACCACTCACACCATCAGCACAGGCTGAGCACCCTGTCCACTCACACCATCAGCACAGGCCGAGCACCCCACCACTCACACCATCAGCACAGGCTGAGCACCCCACCACTCACACCATCAGCACAGGCTGAGCACCCCACCATTCACACCATCAGCACAGGCTGAGCGCCCCACCACTCACACCATCAGCACAGGCTGAGCACCCCACCACTCACACACACCATCAGCACAGGCTGAGCACCCCACCACTCACACCATCAGCACAGGGTGAGCACCCCACCACTCACACCATCAGCACAGGCTGAGCACCCCACCACTCACACCATCAGCACAGGCTGAGCACCCTGTCCACTCACACCATCAGCACAGGCCGAGCACCCCACCACTCACACCATCAGTACAGGCTGAGCACCCCACCACTCACACCATCAGCACAGGCTGAGCACCCCACCACTCACACGCCATCTCTGCTTTCCGGTCCCTCCGCACGCCTCACCTTGGTCTCTTGTCCTGTCTCTGGTACCTGAAATGCAGTCACTCCAGTGACGTTAGAGAGAACCCTGTGTAAACTCTGACTGTATTAGCCTGTATTGTACTAACAGAGCAGATACCCCTGCCACCCTCTGAGTTGGTGGCTACTTCAGGACACCTCATTCTTCTGAACCCATCAATGGGGTCTTGGGACCACCAAAAAGCCAGGTTCTTGTTTTCCAACCATTCTATGCCAGTTGTACTTATAACTATAATCGCATATTGACTTTTGAATTTGAATTTGAAAACATGTATTAGAAGTAAGAAGATAAGGCATGTGGACAAAAGTTCCTGCTAAAGGGGGGGGGGCAGTGGGACATAGTTTCTTTTAGGAAAGCAGTGAGGAAGCACTCTCAAGGGCTTATAGGGGTGTGTAAACATGCGTCCTGCCTGCGCCTGCGGCAGTGCTGTGGAGGCTGGAGCAGAGGGACCTGAGTTGAAGGCCAGGGGCCAGGTCTCTCACAGCTCTGCTATCAGTCAGTATTCAGAAAGTGGCACCCCTCCCCCAAAAAAGAAAAAAAAAACTTAAGTCTTTTTAAATAAATGAAAATTGGAGATCCTAGCCTCCTCGCTGCAGGTTCGCGTTACCCTGGGAAGCACTGAGAGCACAGTAAAGATAGATATGGACTTAGGATGAAATGGTACCGTCTCAGGCGCCACTTTCTGTAATTAGCCTTCAGAACTCTAGTGTTCTTAATCAGCCAGCTACTATTTCTGTTTTTGCAGGGGAAGTTTTTGTTTAGAATGAACCTGGGACATCTTGGTGTGCCCGAAAGAATGCCCAGCAACTTTCTTTCTTTGACCTCTGCTGTCTACAACAGTAATGGAGTCTTATGTATTGACCCACGGGATAGTTCTAAAGTTTGTGTGGTTTTTACACAATGAAAAAAAGAGATCCTATCAAATGAAGAAGTAAGTCTTTATTAAGTTAGATTAAGACAGTAATTTCTATAACACATTCAAGTTTATAAATTTGTCTTTTCAGTGATCAGATCACTTTAGTGTCCATATTACAGTTAAAATTGAGGGACAATTGGGTCCCTCCTACCTCTGCCTTCTGAGTGCTGGGTTTGAAGGTGAGTAGAACTGTCCACTCCTGGCTGGATTAACTTTTGAGTTCTAAAATGTCTCCCGTGCCTTGCTCGTGTGATAGAGCTGTTCTCTCGGTGCCTTGTTCTCTTCCTGTGCGCAGTGGTGAGCTTACACAGGACAGTGGAGGAGGGCACGGGTTTCACTGCAGGAGGCGCTCAGCTAGTGTCAGGTTCTGAATCCCACCTGAGTTTGAGTCCAGCCTGTCCTTTGGTATCTGTGTGATAGAAGTTGCTTTGCACGAGGGTCAGAGAAGTTAGATAACCAACAATGTATAAGCGTCCATCTCAAGACATGAGTCAGAGTGAGGCGTGCCAAGTGTCTGTGTGCCCTCTGCCCCTCTGCCCCCCTGAGTGAGTGCCAGCCAGTAGTCCCATCAGATGAGGGAGAGCTTCATCAGCTCAGGAGCAAAGCTGACTGCCTCAGGCTGCAGGCCTTGTCGTTCTAGTCATTTTCTCACATAATCTGGGAAGCCTGTTAAGTCTCATAAAGAACTATAAATGATAAAGAGTAAAGAAAGATCATTGGATTTACCTTTGACAAGTTATGAAAGTCTAACATAAGTCCTATTCCTCTGTTCTTGGTTTGCTGATTTCTTTATGGAGTTTATACTTAAGGCTTTGGAGCAAATTGTATTTTAAAATGTTAGCTGGAAGCAGGCACCTACAGTGGGGAGAGAATGACTTCCTGTGTTTCCTCACCCAAGGCCTTATTAAAAATTGTCTTGCTATTTCTGGCTAGATTCAAAGAGCCCAGTGACTACCTGCCCTGAGGAATTCCGCCTGTGAGGACACAGGACAGAAACCGGCTCTAGCTCGTGTGGTCACACTGGACCTCCCCAGCCCCACCCACCCCACACCACCTACATATCTTGCCATGAATTTTGCCAATGAGGCATTGAGGGAGGGGGAATTTCTTTCTCCCTCTAAGAAAGCTGTAGACATGAAAATGTCACAATGTAATATTTGCATCACCAGTGAACATGAGTTCATTTGACTATAGCAGTGCATGTTAAAGAGCCACTGCCCGCTTCTGCCTGATGTGTATATTACTGTCTTCCCAATGGCATCTTGAAGTATCTTTCACTAAAAAATTCATGAGTATTATTGGCTTTCAGACAGAAAGCACAATATGTCTTCTAGTTATTGTCTAATAGACCACTTTAAGGCCATTTTACAAAAGTAAATCTAAGAGCAAAGCATTTTGGAGATGAAGAATTTTTAGCTTAAACATTTGTTTCTACAGTATTCTTACTCTTGTGAAGAAGAGTATCTAGCATGCAGAAGGTAGTTGCTGACCACCTCCTTGGAGAGTAGTTGTAGGGTGTGCTGTTTTTTCTAGTCCTTGCAACTGCTGCTATTGTAGTACTGAAGTCATTTTCTAATGAGGTTGTTGTGTGCCTGACTTCCTGTTTCTTTATAAAGTCAAATGTACACTATGTTACGGTAATGGAGTCAGGTTAAACTGAGACTCTGCTTCCAAATGAGATATCTTTCTTCGTGCATTCATGAGAAGTGACTCTTGCAAATGTTTGCGCTAACCGCTCTCAGTGTAACGGTACAGTTCGTGTACTAGTGTGCAGTTTGTGAGTCTGACAGCCATCGTGTTGTCTAAGATGAGGTTAAAGGGATTCCTAAGTTCTAATAAAAACTTGTAATACTCCTTGCAGGAAAGTAATCCACCATTTTACCACCTGAATTATTTTGAAATTATATATGGTGTCCTCTCTCCATTTGCCAGATGGAGGGAAAGCGCGTTCCTCCTGCGTGCTTTTACCCACAGCCAGTGCTCGTGTAGGCCTGCCTCAGGCTGATGTATGTATGCCATGCTGCTTGCTTTGTGAGACCATAAACTTTTATATAATCTGTATATTTACTACATTAAGGGAATGTTTATTTAACTGTTGGGGCAAAAGTTGGAATCTCATCAGAGTAATGCTTGCCTGGGAGAGTTTTGACCAATGAACACTATTTGGAGCCAGGTTATTTCCAAAATGTTTGTCCTCTCTCTTCTCTTCCCAGTACTCCCAGACTAAAAAGGTCTGCTTTGTCTATTCAAATATTAGTTACTGTGTTTCCTTAGATGTATCAGAGAAGGCCCAAGAATTCTGAGTTTGTATAATAAAGAGATCCTCCTCCCTGGAGAGTGTAGGGGGGCTCTCGAGGGAGGAGCAGGTGGGAACTGACTGATAGGGGAGGCAGCACAGTGAGTTTCTAAGCGGTGGACCTCCCTTGAGGACGGGGAGCAGGGATGGAGGACGGCCTTTTACATGTGTTAGTGCTCAAGCGTCTGTCCATGTTCTGAAAGGCCGTCCCAGCACTCAGACAGACCAGGACTGGGGGTTCAAGTCTACTGTGGGCTACAGAGGACCACCAAGGGCTGGAAGGCTTCCTGCCTAGCACTCTCAAGGTCCTGGACTTGATCCCATCACCAAAAAACATGCAGAATCCTACTACTATTATGCACCAGTTTCATGATCTTCTTAAGTGAGACCAGAAAGATTGGAAAGACCTGGGCTGTGGTGGCTGGGGCACAGCTTTACTCCCAGCACTGTAGAGGTAGAGGCACAGCTTTACTCCCAGCACTGTAGAGGTAGAGGCAGACAGATCTCCGTGAGTTTGAGCCCAACCTCTACAGATAGAATTCCAGAGCAGCCAGGACAACACAGAGATATTGTATTTAAAAAAAAAAAAAAAAAAAAAAAAAAAAAAAGGCTGGCCCTCATGGAGAAGCCATGATTAAAGGGACTGTCTCACCTCTCCCTGTGTATGTATATCATCTCTGTCCCAAGAAAACTGCCTTGTGAATTCCATCTCAAAGTCAGGGACTCACGAGGAGCCCAACTCTCAAATTCTTTGTAGAGCTGGGAAGAGGCCTAGTGCTTGGTATGGATTTAAACAAGGTTGTTATCCTTTAACTGAATTTGTTCAGCATATAGTGAATCTGACAGTTTTACAGGCCTTGTTTGGAAGATGGCCTGTGCTGATAAGAGATAAAGTGCACATTATCACTCGTAAGAATTCTGGATGATTAACTAGCTCTAATGGTGAGGCTGCTTTGCAAACAAGGGCTCTAATGGTGAGGCTGGTTTGCAAACAACGACTCTGCTGCCTCCTAAGTTTGATGGATGCACTCCGTGAACAAAGGCAGTGTTATTTAATTGAATTGAGATTTGACATTTTATATTGCTTTTTGTCATTTGCTGAGAACTTGACTATGGGTATTGTTTATCCCTCCCAGATATTGCTACTTTTAAAAGCTGAAGCTTGCTGAATTTTGTGGCTGTATCTCTTCCTTCTTCTCCCAAGTACATTTGGGCTGATATGGAGGATGGGAGGACAAGCCTTCTGTCGCAGTGAAAGCACTGCCATTGTGTGACTTTTGATAACAAAAATGGCAAATAGAAACATCTCCAGGCTTGGCCTTCACGACTCCCACCATCTGGTAAAAACTGGTTTGCCCCCAGTCACTCTAATTATGTCAGCCACCTCAAATGTTATTTGTATCCCAGTCAGTTTCTGTGATTTACATTGAAGTCTTATATCTGAGGGTGACATTTTTGAGAGCTTTAATTTCATGGAAGTGTTGAAAACATGCAGAGATGCAACATCTATTTGTTTACCCACTTGTGGAATGTGACTTTAAATATACTCTTTCCCATTTCATACTTTTACATTGGAAATTAATTTACAAAAATATATTAAGACATCTCTACGTAGTTCTATTTTGCTACATATTCTTCTGTAAGTCTGAGGTTGATCTTATCCATCTCACCCGCCTATGTCTTCTCAGCCCTGCCTCCTGCTACAGGGGAAATGCTTGGACATGGCAGCCGTGCCTCGCATGGGGTGGAAATGCCAGCGCACCTCCTGTCTCACACATCCACCCTCACTAGTGAGGCTTACTCTGTTCTCTGACACGCTGACCCGTGCCCCTCTCTTCCTGCTCCACGAGCCCTCCCAGGGGTAGGGTCCCTAGCCCTGCTTCTCTTTATCTACCCTGGATGATTGGCAGTGATGTGGGTGGGCCACTGTGGCGTATTCCCAGCTAGCTGGAGCATGGTCAGGTAGCCCTCCTTGGTTTGCTACCCTTTGTGATGGCATTGACTGCTTAAGAGCTGTAACCCAGGAAACTTACCTGGAAAAAAACGATGTATGTATGGGCCAGACTCAAACAGGGAAGCCCCTGTGTTCAGTAAGTGGAACCTTTGATATATTGTGAAAACACAGTAAGTAAATTCAGGAGGAAACAAATGATGTTTTAATGGCACAAATGGAGTGTTTTCTAAATGGATCTGGAGAAGGGACAAGTACGATCCAGCAGTGTGTTCCGGGGTCTTAAACTGTTGTCGGGCTAGAGCACACACAGCCTTGATTGGCTTGGCGGGGTCTTGGCAATGTACTTGTTGGCTGCTTGTGTGCATTCAGTTGTTATTGTGTGAATTTCAAGTCAGTGCTCAATCCCAAATTAACTCTCTGTGACTAGCAAGCACTTATTTTAATTGTTGAGAGATTCCTGGCCTTTCTGCTAGTATGATTTTAATATACATGGTGATAGTTATATAATGCTTATCTTCAATAAAGTATCATCCACACTTACTGTTTAGGGGGATTTGGTTTTGTTTGGTTTTGTTTGCTTTTGTTTGTGCTATCTAGTGAAGGCTGAACTTTATAATTTTATATTTTTACAACTTGTTGATAGCTGATTCTAGGGAAAAATTACCTGGACCGTTTCTTGGAAGATGACTAGGTATGAAGTATTCTCTCCGTGGTCATGAATGAATTAGGAAGAACGGTGGTTTGTGGTGTGTTGTCACTGCCCCTTCTTTAGTGTCCTGACTCCCCGTCCCTCCGTAGCGCATCCATCCCGCCTCACCCCAGTGTGGGAACGTATCGCAGCACTGTCCCTGAATTCATCTCCATTTGCTGTGTGTCTGTCTTGAACAGCAGTATTCTCTCTGTGTCCCCCTACCATGTCCATCTACAGAGACAGGAAGGCAAACTTTGTATGCTGAAGTAGTGATCATTTTGTACACAGAAGCCCTGGTGTTTAGGTCTTGTGACTTCTTCCATGGGCCTCTGCCTGTAGTGAATGAAGAACAGCTCTCCCAAGACAGGCGGGGCAGGAAGAAGTATGGGACCGCTACCTCAGCAGCAGCTTGGTGGGGAAGAGCAACAGTCCTCACCCAGAGAGGCCCAGACCTTGCTTCCTCCTCCTCCTTTGGGCAACCTGTGCTGTGGATGCCAGTGGTGTGACTCCATCTTACAGAAACTCACTAACGGCAAGGTCACATGGCTAACCACGTAGCGAAGCTTGGGCCCGATGTTAGCCGAGGCTACTTAGCGACACAGATGTCATAGTCAGGTTTGAAGCTGTAAATTGACTGTGGTACATAGCATAAACTACGTGAATTTAGTACTTATTACCAGGCAGAAAGTAAGCATAGAGCAGGACCTTGGGACTTGGTTACATTGCTTCCACCCACAGGAAGCTCGGGCATCAGTTCTCAGATAGTACTTTCCATGTGACCTCCTAAACTGAATGTGCCATTGGTGCCACCTCCCTCTTGCTGATGCAGCATTTTTTTCATTTTGACTCCCTAAAAACAATTGGTTCTGTAAAACACATGACTCAAAAAAAAGGGGGGTAGGGGGGAGAACAATTGGCCCTACTGCGCACTGGCTCAGACGGTGGCCGGAGGAGTGTGGAGCGCTGGGACTGAGGGCCGGCTCTGCACCAAGGCACCGCAGCTGGACTGGTAGGTGGCCACGCGGCCCAGACGCCTCCACGGCTTTCCTTAGCCCACCTCGCTCTTGCGGGTCCCCCTGGTCTGTGCTGTCTTTCTGGGGCTCCGGGGCTGCTGCTGACCTCACCTTCTCACTGGCTTTCCCTAATCTCTCCAGAGTGAAGGAGCTGGTGGTCCTTCAGGATGAAGAGCCGGCGTAGGGCTGGCTTTCTGGGGGAGAAGCGCGGCTGACTAGGGAGTCTGTGGGGCCCAGCTGGTTTCCCTTGCTGAGCATATCCTAAGCCCCTTAAAGAATTTATAAGTGCATTTTTCTCAGAACCTGTGATAGGGCCTTTGTCTTTTCTAGAACTGTCGCTTTGTCCTTACATGTAAGTCACATGGTGCCCACAGTGGTGGCCAGGATGAGGATACTGGGTCTCGTTCTGTGTGTCCTTTCCAGTTTCTCACGGAGAGCAATTCAGCAAGCGGGAGCTTTATCAGTGAGGATCTTCCTCTCAAGACCATTCTAAAGACCTTTGGTGGTTAGACCTGGACGCCAGAAAAGGGACTCCAGCAGATGTGAGAAAGGAGGCCGCCTTGCTAGCTGAAGAGCAAGGCGGAGGCCCTGAGAGGAGGAGGGCGGGGCTGTGAGGATGAAGGAGGAGTCTTGAGCCTTGAGGGAGGCAGGAAAGACCTCCATTTTGGAGGCCTTGCCACTGCAAGGGAGTCAGATCTACCTGCCAGATTTGGAACCCTTTATAAAAGTGCTCCTGCCCAGTTCCCCGGCTGTCTGTCACTGGGCTATTGCAGCACACGCAGCACATCGGCCAACCCAAAGCAGAGACTGGGAGACTGTCCTTCCCATGGTGCAGGAGCACCGCACAACCAGAGACTAGCCAGGCCCAGGCTGGCAGAGTAGCTCATGGTTTTGTCGAGTCTCTACCTGAGAGCCTGGGCTCAGCGAGGTGGGAGGGATTTTCTTAATACTAACCTCTGTACTTGCTAGCCTTTAAGCAAGATCAGAAAAAGAAGAGGGGACTCCTTTCTGATTTTACGTTATCCGTGTACATTTATCCAAAGCCTGTGTGCAGAACTGAGGTCGGGTGTCTGGTCGCAGCGGCAGAACGGTGTGACAGTGTACTAGCACTCTCTTCATGCTCTTTCCACCTGCTTTCTGTTTTAGTTGCTGATATGTGTTCAAGATGAGTGGGATGGGAGAAAACACCTCTGACCCATCCAGGGCCGAAACCAGAAAACGCAAGGAATGTCCCGACCAGCTCGGACCCAGGTGAGCCTATCATCGACCAAAAGAACACCTTGTCTACTAGTTCTCTGTGTGCTTCTTTATTGTTTCTGCGTTAATTTTACTCTCAGTATAAATATTGTATTCGACTTTTCTCTTTAATGATGAATTTTTATGTATGTAATAGCTTAAATTTTGAATACATGGATTTTTTGCAGAATCTATTCTCTTTTAAAAAGAAATTTCCCCATATACATTTTTTTTTACTGTCCTTGTGTATTTTACTTTTATAATCAGTTCATTGCCATAATCTTTGAGTTTTCCACATTTTTGTTTGTTTGGTTGGTTGGTTGGTTGGTTGGTTTTTTTGAGACAGGGTTTCTCTGTGTAGCCTTGGCTGTCCTGGAACTCACTCTGTAGACATCCACATTTTTTTATTAGGAACAGGACAAGTAAATTTTGTAGTGAAAGATTTGTTATTTGTTTGATACTGGGTTCTTATTTGTCTTTTTTTTTTTTTCTAATGACATGAAGTGTCCAGTTTTTTAGTTAAAAGTAAATTGTGGTTCTTCGGTGGATAAAACAAACACTTTTAAATTAAATTAAATTTAAATTAAAACAAGTTGGCAATAGCATAATGGCAGTTCTGATTGTAGGAATTCGTCATGCACGTAGTGTCTGCATGTGTGGACGCCAGAAGTACGAAGGCACTCATTTGCACCCTTGGTTAGTCATAAAAGAGCAGGGAACATTTTAAGATGACATGTGGAACTGTGATAAACAACGAGGTTAATACTTTTAAAGGCATCCTAGAATACTGGGGCACAGAGCCAGTTGTGGTAGTGTACCCTAAAGTCTGAGGCACGGGGAATTTAAGACCAAGCTGGGCTGCATAGGAGTTGGAGGCCAACCTAGGCTACATATATATCCCAAATACTACAGCTACTATCCCAGAAGATGCTGTGAGAGAAAAAGGCAAAGTTCAAAAGATGCTGATGGAGTTTACTGCCCTTTATATTGAAACAATCATTTGGGAGGAGGAGGCATATACAGTTGTGCTGTAGGGTGACCAGGAAACAAATCGTTCCTAAAGATTTCCTTCGAATACTTGTGATCCAGTCAGGTAAGGTAATTTGCTCCCTGCTTTGGTGGATCGGAACTGGTGCAGAAGGGAAACAAAGATGGAAGAGTTTGCTTGTCTGCTGCTGTGATGAAGCACCACGACCAGAGCCACTTTGGGAAGTCAGTTCATTCTGGGAGGCAGGGCAGGGCAGGGCAGGGCAGGGCAGGGCAGGGCAGGGCAGGGCAGGGCAGGGCAGGGCAGGGCAGCAGATGTAGAGCGCAGGTTTTGCTCTCAAAGCCTGCCCATGGTGTGCTTCCTCCAGCAAGGCCACCCCTCCTCAGGGGATCAGGCATTCGGTGTCTGAACCTATGGGATTAACCTCAGTTAAACCACCACAAAGATCGATTTTTTTCTAGACTTTCAATATTTTCAGCCCTGTAAATTTTGTTGTTGTTGTTGTTGTTGTGTTTTGTTTTGTTTTTGTCTTCCCAGATAGGGTTTCTCTGTGTAGCCCTGGATGTCCTGGAACTCTTTTTAGACCAGGCTGACCTCAAACTTGAATAGATCCACCTGCCTCTGCCTCCTGATTGCTGAGATTAAAGGTGTATACCACCACGCCCAGGACCTATAAATGATTTTTAAAGTTAAATAAAAACAATGCTCTACATTGTATGATTAAAAACAGCAGGAATGTGGGTTAGAAAAAGCTACCTAGAGAAGTGGAGAGAGGTTGGAAAACCCATGGTTTAGGCTGTCCCTACACTCCGATCACGCCCTCCCCACGCCCAGCCCTGCGACCTTTTGCCCTCGGGTTCCCAAGGACTTCTTGGCTCACTCCACCTGCTGCTGGCTCCAGATTCCCTCAAGCTGTAGTGCCCTCTGAGGAGAGAGGCTCTAGAGTCCGCACAGTCCCTTCCCTGGGGCCCAGCTGTGGCGGCAAGGAGGGAAGCCTTTCCTGGGAGTCTCTCAAGGGTCCTGTAACTCAGTTCCCTGTCCCTCTGACTTGTCAACTACCCTATTTTCCCAGTCTAGGAGAAAGGAAGCTAGGGAAGGAGCCATGGGAACTGGGCTCCTCCCAGGCCTTCTCTCGGCCACCTCCTTCCTGTGACTTCAGTGAAGTAGAACACCCCAGAACCGAGGCCTAGGAGACACGGGCCCTCTTCCCTGCATTGCTGAGTTCACTGGACGATCTTGGCAAACCGTGGAGCCACTAAAAAGGGGAAAACATGTTAAAATCTTAGGTTTGTTAATTTAGGAAAATAAAACTGATAGATTCCAACATGAGAATCCTGAATTTGCAAGTAATATTTTGTGTTAATTTTAAATTGGTATTATATATAAATACATATAAAATATAGAAAATTAAATACAGAAAACTAAACAGCTCAGCTTCTCCTTTTGGGGTCATTTAATGGACTTCTGCATGTAAACCACAAATTATATTATTTTCAAGAGGAAATTTGGAGTTTTGTCATTTTGTCAAATTCATGAGAAGATTTTGCCAGTTTTGCTATTTTCTCTACTCACTGAAGTCCAGTTAGACTTTGCCCATGTGTGACTTCCTGTCATTGGTGTGGACAACTAACATGGGGCCCTGGAACACTTGCACTTTGCTCTTAATTGGCTTGGGACTTTTTACCTTTCCTGACTGGATCACAGATTCTAAGGAAGTCTTTAGGAACGATAGACTAAAATAAAAATCTAAAGGCCTTATAAAGATTTGTTTTTATTACCCTTTATGATTACCAAAATAAAACAAAAAAGTGATTGAAACATGTTTTCAATTATAATTACATTAATTAACTGTAACTTGGTCCTTTTAAGCAGAAGGAGGTAACTAGCTTCCTTTTCTGTCCAGCAGCAAGGTCAGTGCTCAGCCCTGCGAAGCACTGTTGTAGGCACAGGTCGTCCTGCCCTTGCTGTGGGGAGACTGGAGATAAGCACATCTATGAAGTAACCCCTCAAAGAACAAAAGAGCCAGAGACCTGCGAAGATTTGAATGTTTAAAAACATGCAACTAGCCGGGCGGTGGTGGCGCACGCCTTTAATCCCAGCACTTGGGAGGCAGAGGCAGGCGGATTTCTGAGTTCGAGGCCAGCCTGGTCTACAGAGTGAGTTCCAGGACAGCCAGGGCTACATAGAGAAACCCTGTCGCGAAAAACAAAAAAAAAAAAAAAAAAAAAACAAACAAAAAAAAAACATGCAACTAATTACTCCCTTGGTCTTAACTGCTTTACTGCGTAGACAACTTGTCGTCTGTGTTCCCAGTTAAAGGAGTTTAGCAGTTTCTTTCAAATAAATAATAATGCCACGTTCCTTCTTAGCCCCAAAAGGAGCACCGAGAAACGTAACCGCGAGCAGGAGAATAAGTACATAGAGGAACTTGCAGAGCTGATCTTTGCAAATTTTAATGATATCGACAACTTCAACTTCAAACCTGACAAATGTGCCATCTTAAAAGAAACTGTGAAGCAGATCCGCCAGATCAAAGAGCAAGGTAAGAAAGAGGGCTGGAGTGGTTCCTGCACTTCCTCGTGTGTGAAGCCCCTCCGTCTGTTTCTTATGCTTAAATTATTGATGAAATGATGTCACATTACCAGATGAATGCAAGTATCACTTGCAGGGGTTATAAACAGGCTTTATATAAAATCCAGCTGTTCCCTCAAGATGGAGGGAGGTGGAGGCGAACCGTGATAGGGTTTTTCATCTGGTGAACTCCCCACCCCCAGAGTTTTGGCTGGTGTAATTACAAGTGAGAGGCTACTCTTCCATGTAATCCCGAAGGAGGAGGCAGGGAGTGTCTCCTGTTCCCCGCAGCTAGCCAACTGACCATGCTTCTGGATTAGAATTTCACACCCTGATGATGGAGGCTTCAAAGACTCTAAGCGACAGTGAAGATCCCTTTATGAAGTCAAAGACATTCCGTGACAGCTTTCTTTCTGTGGTTTTCTCCCCCCAATCCCCGCCATGCCCCCAAAATCATTTTATACTCCCCTCTTCCTATTTTTGCCTACAGGAAAAAAATTAAGAATATAATAGTTTTAAAAACATATTTGACTTTGTAGTGCCCAAAATAAACCTAAGGCATGTATGAGCAAGGCTCTGTCGCTCGGGGCTGGTGTGCTCTAAAGTGTCTGCACACAGGCGTCCTTCAGGCCACAGATGATTCTCTCTCAAAATGCCTTTGATGAATTCTGTAATTTATATTTTTTAAACTGCCTTTTATATAATAGTTGAAAAAACAATTTCAGAAAAATTATATCTTTGTCTTTTTAGATCTTTGAACCTCAAACTGTTTTCTCCAATAAATCATAAAAATTTACCTCCTTAGCATCTAAGAACCAAATATACACAGAACATACACATTTCTAATATCAACCCACTCTCAAGAATGTCTTTAGTTTCTCCATCAAAATTGTCCTGCTGTAGATTTAACAAAGAGTTTCTATCCTGATGCCTGTTGACACCTCCCATCCCCGACCCGCGCACTTTGGGGTTTAGCAGGTACCGTTAATCTCTTCTTGGTAGCTTCTTTCTTTTTGACATTAGCAAATGGATCAAATAATATCCCTAGAACTCCTAGGAGAGTTGCTGCGTGGTGCAATGGAGCCTACTTTTATCATGGTGAAAATGTGAGCCTGCTGTTTCAGGCCTCTGAAAATCTTGAATGGTTCCATTTTGTGAGCATTTCACGTTACAAGTTTGATATTTTAAACAGAAATACATATATTTTCAATTACAGTGAAGGTCTTGCACAACCTTGGTAAGTCTCCCTTGCAGCCCGAGAACATGTTAAGCTGTGTCACGCTGGGCCTCGGCCATGGTCTCCCTGCAGGGCTCATCATCAAGTACACACCACAGCCACCCAGACACGGCGACATAAACACCCTGATGTAGCATGTTCTTAAAACAGGACTTGGCAATTTGAAAGGCAGTGGGTTTTGAAACGAGAAGAAAAGGTTAAATGCCAAATGCACAGAAGTTAAATACCAAGATCAGAAATATGCTTTTAAGTTCTCAAATAATCCAATGCTTTAAGACTATTCCTACTTTAATAGCTTTTAGTAATCACATCAGACAGAAGCTAGGCATGTATCAGTGCCATGGAAGAGTCCTTTGAACCTGAGCAATAGGCTTTTCTGTCTCTCTGCAAGTCTTCTCAGATATAATTGAGCAGTACTGCACCTGGCGCTCATAGCTGCTGAAGAGTCAGCCAGTCGTGTGTCGTCGTCATCGTTGTCATGTCCCATGTCCCGTGTCCCCCTCCTCCCCCCCCCCCCCCCCCGCACAGCAGACAGGCGTAGTAGGGGTAGCTCATGTCCCTCACAGCTCAGGTAGAAAACAAAGCAGAGGTGGCTGCCAGGGAATACTAATGCTTGCTTCCCAGAGAGGTTTCGAGATTTAAAAATTCGAAAATGTTTAGGGACAGAGAACTCTGGGATGAAGCTGTTGGAGCCACTTTGATTTCTGTCTGCAGCTGACAGCCAGGCAAGGTTCAAAAGTTCCACATAAGTTTGGGTTGAGTCAGCGAGCATCAGTCAGCATAAATAAAGCCCAGCCACTGCCTGTGCACCTGTGCCAGGCTTACCTTGTACCTCAGTGGTCACACTGTCATGACCATGGTACTCACTGTGCCTGCGTGTCTGGCTGTGTGCGTGCATCGTGAGCTTGTCCCTCGGCTCTCCAGCACCTTGTGAGGGAAATGGAAAGAAATGTTAAAAATGGCGTGTACTTGAGCAGTTTGGAGGGGAATTACATGTGTTTAACCATCGTTTGAGACACGAAACTTTATGCAGCCCACCTGCATTAGATGCTTTACTCTGGCCAAAGGTGGTAATACTTGGGAGGCAGAGGCAGGAGGATTACCACAGTTCAAGGTCAAGCCTGATTTACATGTATCCTAGGCCGGCCAGAGCTACATAATAAATAACCCCACCCCACCCCCATCCCCCTGTCTCACAGAAACCACTGTCTAGGAGCAGGCTCTGGAGGTAGGCATCCTCAGGAAGAGCAGGCTCTGAGGGCAGGACTCCAGGCAGGTAATACGGTTGCTGGTCCCTTGGGAATCCTGTTTGCCTTGATGGCTTTCATAGAGCCTTAGCTGGTTTTTGTTTGTTTGTTTTCTTTAACAAAGGTAGTAACTGGTTGATTAAGGCCTCATGTTATGACTGAATTCTCATAGCAGCTAATACTTTCTGTGTGCTGGGTGCCTTGTTATATACTTAGGTTTCCTTGTCTACTGAACACTATAAACATGGAAAATGGTAGTTTTACTGTTTCCCCCTCTTCCAGATGGAAAACCTGAGATATGGGACAGTTAAGTAGCAAAATGGCATGCTCTAGGGGAAATATGAGGTGGAATCCCATAGCCTGGCCTCAGATCCCCACCCCAGACATAGCACAGCTTGTTAGTACTAAATGAGACATTTCTGTGTATTCTAGTGTGGTGCTGTTTAAAGTAGCGTCTGCCTTCCTCCGTAACTTAGTTGTTTTACGTAGCAAATACCCACTTGCCTTACTGGGGAACTGCTGTTGCTAGATTCCACAGAATGCTGAGTAAAAGGAGAAATACAGAGCTTTTACTTCGGATTACTGTTTCCAATTTCATTCCATTTAGCAGAAAACAGAACTATTCTGTACAAAACATATGGTGTACAAATCTTTTAGAGTGTAAAAAGGCTGGCAAATAAGCCGGGCGTGGTGGCGCACGCCTGTAATCCCAGCACTTGGGAGGCAGAGGCAGGCGGATTTCTGAGTTCGAGGCCAGCCTGGTCTACAGAGTGAGTTCCAGGACAGCCAGGACCACACAGAGAAACCCTGTCTCAAAAAACCAAAAAAAAAAAAAAAAAAAAAAAAAAAAAAAAAAAAAGGCTGGCAAATAGAGGGCGTCTTAACATGAAGAAGGTCTCTGCTGTCCTGCTCATGTCTTCTGCTACTCCAGGAGTCACATACTGTTTTTCAAAAATAACTAAAGTAGGACTGGAGAGATGCCTCAGCGGTTAAGAGCACTGACTGCTCTTCCGAAGGTCCTGAGTTCAAATCCCAGCAACTACATGGTGGCTCACAACCATCCGTAATGAGATCTGATACCCTTTTCTGGAGTATCTGAAGGCAGCTGCAGGTACTGACATATAATAATAAATAAATATTTTTTAGAAAAGCTAAAGTGAATTTATCAACTAAAAGTGAATTTGAAAATGATATTAAGTGGGAAATCCCAGCACGTGCCAGAGGACCAGGTGTTCAAGAATTCATAAGGAATTTGATGCTATCCAGGGCTATACGAGATGCTATCTTTTAAAAAACAAATCATTGAAATACATTTTATTGCATTTCATTTGGATTTATCAGTTAGTAGAGAATCAGTTTCAAACTTTTGTCTCACAAAGTTGAACAAAGAGGAAGAGGCATATATCAAGTGTTCAAGAATATGTTTCAAAAGAATAGGTGATATACATGTCATCTCAGTTTTTCATTACAATTATTCTAGTGATAACATATGTTGTTGACTTGAGACTGTGGGATTCTAGATTGCTTCAGACATGAATTTTATCTGATAGGATAGCATCACAAAGTAAAGAAGGGTCTGGGGCGGGGAGGGGAGGGCAGTGGCTTGGTGGACTCAGCAAAATTACACCAGGTGTAGTGGTGCAGGCCTTTAATCCCAGCACTCTGGGGCCAGAGCCAGGCAGATCTCTAAGTTTGAGACCAGCCTGGTCTTAATAGTAATTTCTAGGACAAGTAAGGCTCTATATCAAAAAATTTTTAGTTGTGTAAGTCAGTTGTTAAACATAGCAGTCATCAATAACGTAGCAGCCTCCTCATGGCTGTGGAGGCTGGCACAGCGAGCAAAGGTAACGGAATGGCAGTGTTCCTTATCACTCTGCTGCCCTGCTCTGTGGTGCAGGAGAGCCTGTGCCTCTGCCTGTCGCTGGCATCTGGTCTGTGGTGCCTGCTGCTGTACCCCTCCCACACCTGAGGTCAGTAATGTGGCATAGTTACATTGAAGTCCACCACGAGGAAAATATCCCTGCCACAGGACTGGGGCACTCAGTTTGTGATTTTTTTGGTGGCTATTGCTCTAGACTTACCAGTCAGGGAGAGGATTGAGATTTTGCTTCCACCATGTTAGCTCTGGCAGCCGGCACGTGAATACACACAACCTGTTAGCAGAACGTCACTCCTGGATGGACAGTTACATTTATGGATACGATATAACCACAGGTGCTGCAGAACAAGAGTTCAGTGGAAGCGTTCTCTGAGGGTCAGGTGTCTGCGTGTTTACACCGAGAGTGTATATGCTATTCTCATTTGTAAATTATGTATGCACTACCTACATTTACACTGGTGAAGTACATTATAAACATTGTGTTGCACCCCACACACTCAAAGAGCTGGCTTTAAGCATTTAACAGTCTGTCATTGAGAGGGAAATGCAGGTGGATCAAAGTGGAAACTCTGAACTAACAGTTTCTGAACCCTTGGGGGAGCAGTCGAGTAAATGACCTGACTGTAGGCAGGTGGCCCCGTGCATGGCTCGCACCTCCTTCTGGTCCTCTCTCGTGATGCTCCTGTTCCGTACACAGGCTTAAGGTACAAGTTAGTTATGCAAAGTCAGTGTGGTCACTGCCACAGCTGCCACCACACAGCATGAGCATCCTAGTGACTCACAGTGGGATTGTCTGCAAGTAAGGCTGGAGGGGAAGGCCTCGAATCATGGCTTACATTCTCCATGTGATGAAACCTTAGAGTGGAGGGTAAGGATCTGCTGGAAGGGCTGGGTCAGCCGACTGGACACGTTGTCGGCAAGCGCCTACCCATACTCGGGGCAGGGCTCAGGGTTTAAGGTCACCTGTCACATATGACACCTCAGTATTTAGAGAATGATGGGAGACTTCAATGACATATATTCTTAGCTTTCTTTTTCAGCAGAAATCACTTTCATTATCACAGTTTACGTCTCAGTTGTTAGCTTTTTATTTATTTATTTTTTATCCTGCTGACTCTCTTAGAGACCTCGCGCAGCTTTGGTACCATCAGAATCCATTGGGGGTAATGACGCCCGCCTCATGACGCCCTTGTGAAGTACGTCATAGATGTCTGTACTGGAGGTGTCTCAAGAAACCTGTATTTTCTCTCAAAGGCCTCCATATAGATAAGAAAACAAACAATCCTGGGAGCCCGGGTTACACAGAGAAACCCTGTCTCGAAAAAAACCAAATCCAAAAACAAACAAACAAACAAACAATCCTTGTGTCTTCTGTATGTTATCATGTGTTGCTAACGAGGCAGATCCTCAGAAACACTAGGCCAGCTGGCGGCCTCAGAACTGCCGAGGGACAACATAACTGAGGGCAGCGCATCACAGTCCATAGAGTAACTCCAAAGTCAGCCATGCACAAGACTCCCGGCACGAGCTCTGCGGGATACAGGTAGCTGTACTTGTATTATTAAGAACAGCTTTGGGCGATGCTTCCAAGTTCTCTGATTTCACCCAGGTCTGTGTCTTGCCTCAGTGTGTGCATGGGTCATGAGGCCGCAGAGGCTGAGTAGGCAGGCCTGCCGGGCGCACCTCAGAACAGGAGAGAACCTGGAGCTGGTTCCTGCCAGTTCCTCCCATCTGCATTTCTTTTTCTTTTCTTTTCCTTCTCTTTTTTATTTTTATAAGATAGGGTTTCTCTATGTAGACCTGGCTAACCTTAAAAATCTCAGAGATCAGCCAGGCGGTGGTGGCGCACGCCTTTAATCCCAACACTCTGGGAGGCAGAGGCAGGTGGATTTCTGAGTTCGAGGCCAGCCTGGTCTACAGAGTGAGCTCCAGGACAGCCAGGGCTACACAGTGAAACGCTGCTGCCGAGTGTTGCGATTAAAGGCATGTGTCACTGCCCCCTGGCCCCATCTGTGTTTCTGATAGGTGCCTTTCATGTCTGATGAGCGTCTAATAACTCAGACGAGGTTCTCACCTGGCCCTGCAGACGCCACAGTGCTGATTGGTGGGAAGGGTCTCTCACCCCCTCACCTTCTGAGTGCTGTTGCTTAGCCTTCATAGCATTCTGACTTCTCTATGGTGTCAGGAGGAGCCTAAAAACGGGGCAACAGTGGTGTTCATGTCTCAGGTGCTCATAGTATGTTGAGTGGTCCTGGCACGTCTGGGTGGGAGAAGAATGTGATAAAGAGCTCTGGGAGAGGAGGCACAGCGTGTAGCAGGGGAGGTGGGAAGCGGGGTGCAGTTCTGCAGGTGACAGTACTTCACGTGACCATTTATATGGGGGACATAAGTACCTGGAAATTTGGTACACTTGATCACAAAGATAAGATGCAGGACATAAAATAAGAGCCTTCCAAGCAAGAGAGACTTGCATGACATTATAAGAAAGAACTTACTACCTCTGTGCCAGTTAATGAAGCCAAAGTGTGAGTGGCCTCCTAAGCCTTTCGGATCGCTCCGCAGACTCCACAGGACACGCGCCTGCTGTCTAAGCTCTAGGGAGGCCTCTCTTTTTTGGTCCTGTCCAAATACCAACCTTTGTACTTGTGCTAATGACGGCCCCTCCCTCTGTTAGCCAGCTGTGTGCCCCCTGAAATGTAGGTTCATCTCTACACTGTAAGGGAAGTCTGTGACTACCTGTCTCTAATTCACCTTCATCTAAAGGCAAGGGTCAGCTCCACCACGGAGGTGAGAGGCCGTCCTGACAGACTGAGTCCTCTCTCCTAAGCGTCCCTCTGCTGTCTGTGCCCTTTGAGCCGTCTGATGCCCCTGCAGAGCAAGTGTGCGGAGTCTGTTCTACAGAGGGTCCGGGTTAGAGACAGGCTCGTCTAACGCCGCACAGCTTGGAGCTGGGACTCAGATCTAGATCTGCCTAGTCCCCAGTCTGCCCTGGCGCTCTCATCTGCCGTTTGCAGGAAGTTGTTCTGAGCAAATTGGGAAAGTGTGGGCTCAGCTGTTATTTAGGGTGCTTCAGGCACTGAGGAGTATTTCTTACAGATCTCTGCTTAAAGGATAATATACAAGTAAAGGTAGGTTTTTCAGTAGCACAGACAGACAGACAGACAGACAGACAGACAGACACACACACACACACACACACACACACACACACACACATTATGTATGGGAGGGAAAAGAAAAGAATAAACAACAACTTGGTATTTAGCCAAAAATAGTGCCATTCCAAGCTTGTTTTAGAGTTTTGCTCACTGTTAATTGTAAGAAGAGTCTGTCAGTCAGTCAGAGTGGTGCTCTGTTGTCTCATCACAGTGTCCTTTCCATCTTACTTAATAAGAAACTATGTGCTCTGACTTCAGAAGCCGATAGTCACTGACCACCCCAGTGCTCATCGCCGCATGTGAGGGCGGGCCCAGGCTGGACCACTGTGCAGCAGAGCCAGGGCATGGCTCTGTGAGCCTATAGTCCCTGCGCTTGCACTGGCCACCCAGGGGGAAGAGTGGCTCAAAGTCTCCTCAGGACCATCCTTTGAGTCAATCCTGTGTAGGAAAGAAAAGTGAAACAAATAGTGGACAGTGCCACCAGCCGCTCCAGGCCTTCCCTGTGGCCAGGAGTGGGTGTGCACAGTTCCTGGGCTGTCTCTGGGTGTGTTCCTCTACCTCCCTGTACCGCCCAGAGCCTCTCAGGACAGTAAGGATTTATTATTTATGCCTGTCTACACAGACAGATGTGTGCATGCCACTACACTTTGTAATATTCCAGATGTTATAATTAGCTTGTTACATAGGAGAAGGGAAGTGGTGGTGGTGAGGTCTAGACATGGGTGTGACCAATCTGGACGGTGAGGCACTATGGGACAGTAGCAGCTCAGCCAATGATGGGTCTTCGTTATCTGAGTCTGCACCTCCCCTTCTGCTACCTTCTAATTATTCTCTCAGTTCTAGGAACTTTCTTATTCTTTGCTCTACCACAACCACCAAATTCAGGTTTTGGTGGGTCCTTGTACCCAACCAAATGCTCAACTCTTTTGTAATTGTCCAAGAATTACTGCCCCTAGTGTAAAGAAAAGGCAAATCCAGCAAATAATCCGAAGAGAAGCCAGGCTTGGAGGAGTCTGAGCTGTGAGCTCCTCCCCAGGGGTTCTCTGAATGTGAGTGAAGCTGGTTCTGATCTCTGTCTAGTGCTGTCCAGTTGTTGTTGTTGTTGTTGTCGTCGTCGTAGTTGCTGTTGTCCTCCCCCACCCCTGGGTTGAGACAGGTTTTGTTATGTGACCTTGGCTGTCCTGGAACTCCGTGGGTAGCCAGAGGCTGTCCTTGGGCCCTGCAGTCCTGCTGCTTGAGCTTCCCGAGTGGCTGGGGTGCCGGGTGGGCTCCACAGGCCTAGTCTTTCCCTTGGTTCTGCTGAGGGAGAATCCCAGCAAGCCTTGGATTATATAAAGAACTAGAAGAAGGAGCTGCTTTCAAGGTCACGTTAGGCTGGTTTCTTGAGAGTTTCATTGCCAAAAGATGTCCCAGCGGAGGGGGGGTGGGGGGGGAGAAGACGGGAAGTGTCTGCCGTCTGTGTGTGGAGGAGTCTCCAGTCTTTCCAACTGGTGTTTTGTCTTGTAGTTCTGAAGAATATACACATTACCTGACACTGAAGTTTGGACTCTTTAGCTTAGTGTTTTTAATGCCTGGCAATTTTATCAATATAATAGGCAATAATTCAATATAATTCAATAATGTGTTTACTGTCTATTCTCAGCCTATAGGACATGACAGCACCATTCCATATATTTAAGTATACCCATTATGAACAATTTAGGTATATATATAATGTTTTGGAAGGAGGGGTAGAAATTGTACAGTTTAGTGTACAGCTCTGCAGCACAAGATCCGTGCGCGGGCCCGCCATGACCGCCTCTGTTCACTTCCTTTCTAGTGAGTGTTTAGCCGCTTTACCAAGTGTCTGCTCCCTAGGAGGTGTCTAGAGAGCCCACTGCATCTTCCTCCGCTTATGATGGAAGCAAGCTGTGGCCTTCTCCCAGCAGGCCCTCGGCTTTCCTTCCCAGCAGGCGGCCATGCTGACAGTCCCTCTTGGTGCACTCTGGGCCAGCTCTTTGGATATTGTCCATGGAACCTAAAACATCTCTTTTGAAGATCAAGATCTCAAATGTGTTCCCAGCTTCCGTATTAGGATACACAAGGCAAAGGAGCAAGGTACCCGTGGGTTCCCGTCTAACTGTTGATTTAGTAACTGAGCTTCTCTGAGAAAGGAGAGATCCTTGTTACTCATAGACATCTTAATCGCTGAGTGAGGCTGCACTCTTCTGTAAGTCCATCACTTAACTGAATTTAACTGTGGGAATTTGACAAATTATTCTTATCCCTATAAAATGTGTGCCTAATCTGAATTTTTGAGACATGTCTAACTTCCTCGGCAGTTGGATTTATCTAGAGACGGGAACAGAAGAGATCTTTACTAGCCTACACATTTTCTTTTCCAAAACTTTTTTGAGCAGCTACATGTGAAGAACTGATTGGATCCCATTTGCATCCTGAGGTGTCTCCACTGTTCTGGCACGCTGATGGGAGTTTATTTTGAGCTGAGTGATGAGTCTTGCAGTGCAGAGAGGAAGGCATTCTTGTCTCAGACAATCAGCAGCTCTTCCCTGAGCCTCCTAGTAAGTGCTGCTTCCCCCACTCAGCGTCCGACAGCTGCTCTCCAGCTACACAGAGAGTTACAGCTGACTCAAGTGGGGTCTTCTATGTTTATACGTTTATGACATGCTAAAAGAGCTCGCTTGCTCTATTTCTGTGCTCCCCTTAACTGTGGTGGTGTGCTCAGACTCAGGAGAGCAAAGCCGTTCATTTGGGTTTTTGCTCTCCTATCAGTCAATACCATGACTCCTCCAAAAATAGAAAAATAGTACTTTTTGGAATGAAAATTACAAAATCAGATTCCTCAGCTGCTTTGTGTGCTTGGGTTTAAAACAGATCCTCTGAAAAACTGTCCTGTTGTCTCTTCAGAGGGGCAGCATCCCTCGCTTTTCCCGAGTGTCACCTGTGCAGTGTGGGCATGGGGGCCAAAGATGAGAAGCCAGCGTTCACTTCCGGGCCGTGGCAGTCCTTTGGGAGCACTGATAGTCTCCAGAGACTGCTCGGTAGCAAACGCCCTCAGCAGTGTCAGGGAGTGCGGAAAACCAACTTGGAGTTTTTACATTTCCTGAAGGAAAAGGCAGCGACTAAGTCACAGTTACCTGGCAAGGCCTGGCATGCCTGAATAGAAGGGCTGTTTGCCCCCTACCCTCTCTGCCTCTGTCTCCGTTCTGTCCTCTGCCCCCACCCATGTGCTCGTGGCTGGCCTCACCTCCCCTCTCTCATCTCCTCTCCTCCCCCCCTCCCCTCTCCTCCTCCCCTCTCCTCCCCTCTCCCCTCTCTCCTCTCCTCTCCTCTCCCCTCTCCCCTCGTTCCTCTCCTCTCCTCTCCCCTCCCCCCTCTCCCCTCTCCCCTCTCCTCCCTTCTCTCCCCTCTCCTCTCTCTTCTCCCCTCCCCCCTCTCTCCTCTCCTCCCTCCTCCCTTCTCTCCCCTCCCCTCTCTCTTCTCCTCTCCTCTCCCCTCCCCTCTCTCCTGTCCTCTCTTCCTCTCTCTGCCCTTCTCTCTCTCTACTACTCTCTCAGCTCCCTTCCCCATGCCCCGTACCATTGTATGGCTGGCCCCTCAGCGTGTGCCCACCAAGGCACTACACACACACACACACACACACACACACACACACACCCTGCACCTCACCTCACCACCCATCCACAAAACATATTTCTCTTCCTTTATCTGTTTATGAACACATCAGGCTTCCCATCTTGAAAGCAACGGTTATGTTAATATCTTAAAAGAAATTAGTGGGCTGGTGATCCAGTGTAGCAGGTAAGCACTCCTTTTGTACAACCTGTGTTCGCAGGACGCACATGGTGAGGGAGAACCCACTCCACAAGTTATCCCGTGATGTCTACATGTCCCATGCATACAATACTGCAAGTTTTTTCTTTTAAAAGAATTCCCTTCAGTAAAGTATTCCTGTATTGTCACAGTATTCGCTGGAACCAATATATATGTTCTTGTCTATAAAGAACAGCTGCTGTTGTGCTGACGTTGGCTTTCATTTGCTAGAAGAGGCATAGCGGTGTACAGTAGTGAGCGCATCACAACTCTGGGTGATCCTCTCCCTCTAGAAGAAACCTGACTGTGTCCTCGGAGGCTTAGGATTATAACCTTAGCCATTCCATTTCTAATCCTGAGTAGTTTTAGATTTTATCATAAAATATCTTCACGTTTTCAAGGTCTCCTTTTACTTGTAATTTGTGAACAGCTCCTTTAGAGACTTGCTTTTCTAAAGCTGTTTGTAGTCACACATGCCTGGCAGAACTCAGAGTGTCCACGTGCATGTTTTCCTGAAGCCTAATAATACCCTTGTGAAGCAGGGCATTTTGCAAGCGATTAGGGATTGCTTTGCTGAGTCAGCACAGCCTTCAGCATTATGATAAGCTCAGAAAAGATTGAGGTCATGTACTAACTGCTCCTGGGGAAACCCAGTATGCAAATATGTTTCTTGGCAACCCAAAGCTGACAACTGCCACGATTCTCTCCTCTCTGAAGCACACTGCTCATTGATGCCACTTTAAGACAACAAGCTGCACACGTGTATCTGAGACAGGCTGTGGCGTTGGTCACATGAACTGGGATGACGTGAGGCTGGTATCTCCTGTAGTCAAGACTGGGAATCCAGACAGAAGGGCTAGTTACTCCCCTGCAGAGTCTCCCTCTGACTGGTTCCTCCACCCTGTCATATCTTCAGCCACATTGTCTGCCTCACCTGCAAGCCATCACCTGGTCGGTGACATTTCCAGACAGGTTTCTTACTTGCAAACCATCCACCTTTGCTGAGATCACACTGGATTCAAAATGCTATTAATGTACTGGGGACAGCTTCATTGCTGTGGAGTGTCTTCCTGTTCAAGGCTCCGGCGCTGTGGTGTGTTCTCAAGGCCCCTCCCTCACCTTCTGAGAGATTCTCTTGAGGTAATAGCCATCAGAGAGCCAGGAGACTCATGACCTATACCCCTGCCACAGGTGTAAACATCCCTGGAGAGTTACTGAGGATGAAATTGTCAGCTTTAAGTCAGTGGCTCTGACTTTCTGCAGGTGGGCCTGTCTGCTTGCACAGTCTTAGTTTAGAGCATAGGAATATTGGGAATCATCAAAGCACAGTATTCTTCCCTCAAACTTTCAAAATTTGCTCGAGAATGGCATAGATATGAAAGGAAAAGATTTAGTCATAGAAGAGTGGTCATGCCTCCAAATTTGGAAAATTTGTAAAGGGGCCTTAGATCATTTCATTTTGACCTCAGCATGCAAATTGGCCACTTCTTTGCCTATAGTCTCGCTGGGCTCTGAAATATGCAGGTGCCAGCCAGGTCCTCTCTGCCTCTGCACCTGGCTGTGCATGACGCGTCCAAGTCCAGCAGGCCGCAGGCTGGCTTTGAAGTCAGCCATGGGCGTTTGCTTGATGGCTGGTCGGAGAGGACGTGTCTCATGAGGAGCTGTCAGAAGGGTCACTTTAGAGAAGCCCACATGGTGGGAGGAAAGAGGCAGGACACCTTTTCACTAGTCAGTTCCCAAGATTTCCAGCATTGCATCTCTCCATTTAGAAAAATAAATGGGAGATTTTTCTTTTTCCAAGCTATGCCTTAGTCCTAGCACTCAGGAGGCAAAGACAAGGAGATCTCTGTGAGTTGAGATTCCAGGCCAGCCATAGCAACCCCCTCCACCACTGTCAAAACAAAATGTAAAATCCTCTTTTTTGAACCACAGTAAGCCTGCAGAGGAGGAGGACACATGTGCACAGAGGTGGCAGAGACGGCAGGAGGCGCCGGCTGAGCTCCTCCTCCGGTGACTGTCCACACATTCTTGGCGTCTAGACTCGTGTTCTTTTGTCTTGGTCATCACTTGCTGAGCTGATAGAACTGGATTCCTCGCTCCTACAGCTGCTGGACTGCGTAGACCTGGTGTAAGACTTTCTGAAGAGCTGATGTGTTGACTTGAGCCTGTAATGCCTACATCCAGGAGACTAAGGCTTCTCTTCTCCACTGCCACCAGATTCCTCCCCAGCCAGAGCCACCAAACCAGTTCAGAGTTAGCTTGAGCTACAATGTGTAAGATTGTTCTGGAAAACCCCTCATCCACTACGTGACCCGTAACCCTAGGAGTAGGTTCTATCAACCCTGGTCCTCTGGGCCCTTTCAAACATGGAGGCTCTGACCTTGCCCCCTCCTGCCACTGCCTTTGTTCTGGTGGGCAGGACTGTTTAGCTCAAGCTACCCCTGAGTGGCCAAACCACGATCTCTCTCCGCCTGTGTGTTGCTGTCTCGGGTCACGTGATATGACTTGGCATACTTTGATATTTGAGTCTATAAATTGGATGATTTGGTACCTAATTATCAGCTTTTTTCATTAGGGGTTTTAAATTGGGAACACCTGCTTTTCACCCACTGCATCGTGAGGCCCTCCTATGGGTGCACAAAGGCAGAGCAAGAGAACTGGGGATAGGGACAGTAGTAGACGGAAAGGATTGCCAGGGCCCAGGACGGAAGCCGAAAATGCACACTGCTGCTTGTGGCAGTCTAGGACGGAATCCACTCTGCTGTGGAGAGATGAAAATAGAGATGTCCAGACAGAAGAGACTGAGAAGTAGGCTGATCTTAGGAAAGTTCAACAAAACTCTGCCTCAGGATGAGAGCAGAGGCTGTGAGAGGCCCGCCAGCCCCGTGCGGGAGGGTCAGGGGCCAGGGTGGGTCTCAGGCCTCTCTGCACGTCCTCGAGCAATGCTGGCAGTGCCCTGCCTAACAGGGAGAGGCGCGCGCTCTCCCCCCTCCTCCTTCCCTGCACCCCTGCATTAGCCTCTGCTCCTTTGCTGAACCCAGCGTTGGGGCTACAGAGTGAGTTGAACAGCCTCTTGCAGGAGCTGCAGCCTTTCTTCTACCCCACTAGGGCCGGGTTCTCAGCCTCCCTGAGGCCAGGGCTCTGCACCGCCGTTCAGCTCCGCCTCCCACAGCGACCCCCAGCCATACAGTTATACTTTTGCTAACATTGTGAATGTAAAGGTCCTTCGCCGCCTCCCCCCCACACACACACGTTGAGAACAGCTCTTGCATATCGTTCTTGACCATGACTTCAGCTTTTCTAGGCAAAGCTTCGTAGCTTTGGAAAGGACACAGCTCATGACCCTGTCTTTCACACAGATTCCCTCCTCTCCCACACAGATTGTGTTCTGGGGATTAAAGCTGGGGTTTCATGTGTTTCAAGCACTATCTAGGCTGGCCTTAAACTCAGATCCACCTGCCTCTGCCTCCCAAGTGCTGGGATTAAAGGTGTGTGCAACCACTGTCCAGCTAGGATTTATTTTCTTACAAGCTCTGAATGACTAGGGAAGGTTCTGGTCTGTAAAAGCTCATGATGCCCAAATTACTTTGTTATATATTGTGGCTCCCTAGATGAGGGTTGATAAAATGGGCTTCTGGGACCTTGCCCTCTGAAGCTTAGGCATAGGGTGACCTCTGGAGCCTTTTCTTCCTCAGGAATGCTTTCCACAGTGGCTCCATAGCCTTAAGAGCTATCCTTGGGTCCTGGCTGTGAATGGTCTGCCTTCACTCTCTGCTCTAAAGATCTGTCTTCACATACACCTCCACCCAGCCGTGTTAGAACAGAAAAGTACACAGGGTCTGTCTTAGGGTTTTATTGCTGTGAACAGACACCATGACCAAGGCAACTCTTATAAGAACAACATTTAATTGGGGCTAGCTTACAGGTTCAGAAGTTCAGTCCACTATCATCAAGATGGGAACATGGCAGCATCCAGGCAGGCATGGTACAGGTGGAGCTCAGGGTTTTACATCTTCATCTGAAGGCTGCTAGCAGAATACTGGCTTCTAGGCAGCTAGAATGAGTGTCTTATAGCCCACACCCACGGTGGCACACCTACTCCAACAAGGCCACACCTGGAAATAGTACCAGTCCTTGGGCTGAGCATATACAAACCCTCATAGTGTCCAAGGATCCTGGCTAAACTGAGCTCAATTTCTGCTTCTGTGTGAAGCGCTTAGTATCAACACGGGTGATATAGAGCACGGGTGTTAGTGGGGCAGGGTGTGGGAACAGTAGGACACTCTTGGGATAGTTTTCCATGGTGATGAGGACAACAGCTGGAGCAAAATGCTTACACAACTTTGCCCTGACTCTCACTTTAGAAATAATCTTTGTCTAATGTATTTCCAAACTGAGCCTATCATGACTATATTCGTTTCCATAGTTTATGAGAAACTTGAGTGTTTCTATAGTATAATTTTGTGGACCTTACTTTTTTGAGCTAGCATGTATAATTTAATTTTTTTTCTTTATGTATGTGTGTTTTGCCTGTGTACATCTGTACAGTGTTTTGCAGTGCCCCCTAGAGGCCAGGAGAGGGCGTCTCATCTCCTGAAACTGAGGTTATAGCTATTAGAGAGGCCATGTGGGTTCTGGGAATTGAACCTAGGTCTTCTAGAATAGCAGCCAGCAACGTGCACGTTTTAAAGAAACGAACTGTTCCTGATGAGGGAAGGGTGCAGTGGGGTCCTTTGAGAGGCTGTGTTAGTTTCATCCTGCCATTCTGTCCTCTAAACAAGCGATGAGTCTTCTGTCCCTTGCTCTGAGAGCTCCTAAAGCCCCCACTAGTCACAGTTTTCATTACTGTGGTGCACCCATGAGCTTAGATGTGTGTGCAAGCATGTGCCAGGCACACATGTGAAAGTTAGGGCATACTGTGTGTGAGTGTTCTTCCATCCTTGGGCCCCAGGGTTCAGACCCACGTGGCGAGCCTCCTCACTAATCCCAGACAGACTTGAAACAAGCAGTTTTCATTGGCATTAGCCTTTACCTCTCAGACTCTGACTGTAGAGGATGAAGGTGCAGATGCACTCAGGCTGAGCAGATGGTTGGTGGAGAGGAGCTGGAGGTGCACACTACAGGTCCAATAGGTGATGCCATGACCAACTTGTGCCTCTGTTGCCTCTGGGTTTCTTCCTTTGTAGACTGCTGGGCAGTGTCCGGTTCTTGCTGTCAGTGTGGTGTAGCCCACCTCCTTTGGTTTTGGTTCGCCCCGCCCCCCTTACTTTTTGCCTCTGTAATATGTCTTTAAGCTCTTTCAGGCCCGGACCAGTGCAAACACGGGAATGTAAATCATCGGAAAGAGATGCTTTGGTTAATTGTTACGACTTCCAGTGTCCAACAGGTAGTGTAGGTGCTAAACAAAAGGAAAATGTGGACGTACGACAGCGGGTGGATCCCTGGGGGACTGGCAGGTTCTAGCTGGCTTTACCTAGTGACCTAGGATCTTCTCTCTTGGCCAGTGTTGTCTTCAGAGGAGTTTGTGCAGGCTGAGTTAACAAGGTGACACAAAGTTTGATCATCAGAGAGGACGGGGCATATTATGGCGCATGGAGAAAATGCCTCCATAATATTGGTTTGTGCGCAAGGCTACAGGGGATTTTCTGAATTAGTGGTTGATGGGGAGGGCCCAGCCCCTTGTGGGTGGTGCTATCCCTGAGCTGGCGCTCCTGGGTTCTACAAGCTGAACGAGACATGGGAACCAAGCCAGTAAGCAGCATACTCCATGGCCTCTGCTTGAGCTCCTGCCTCCGGGTTCCTGGCCTGTTTGAGCTCCTGTCCTGGCTTTCTTCAGTGATAGACTACAGTGTGAAAACTGAGACACATAAACCCTTTCTGCCCTCGCTTCTCATGGTGTCTCATCGAAGTAATAGTAGCCTTCCCGAAGACAGAGAGAGCAAGGCTTCTTCCTCTGGTGATGGGTGTCAGGGATCTGGTAGGTGGAATGGCCTTGAGGCTGGCTGGGTCTGCTGATTTGTATGGAAGGGTCTCCCAGCCCTGCAGCCTTCCGTGCACGGCGGGGAGTCTCAGCAGCACCACGGTGTCGGGCATTATTGCTGACAAGATCAGAACTCTCGGAGTGCAGGAAGGCCTTGTGTTTTCACGTGAACAGAACGCGCGCTAATGAGCAGGAGTGTGCGCTGCCTTCCCGGGGCTTTCTGGTGCCCGATTCTCTCCTTTCATCTTCTAGACCCTCTGAGATGCTGCCCAGCTTCTCTTGTAACGTTTAATCTGTGCTGCGTGGCCAGACACTGGGTGTCACTGTTTCCATGGCTTCTTTGTCCCTCGTGGGTCTGCACAGGTTGTACTGCTACCAAGTTTCACAGAAATCATTATCTGACACTAGCCAGGTACCGCAAGCAAGGCAGGGCAGGGCAGGGCAGTGCTTGTGTTCCCAGGAGAATCTTGGCGCTTGCTATGCAAGTGAATAGACTTTGTGTTTGACATCAGCCCATTGAAAAATTGATAGGTTTCTGAGTGAATGCTTTTACTCATTTTAAAGCAGTGGAATTAATTATAAAACCTGTATAGTGTATCTGGTTCATTTTAGCAAAAGATTCTGATGTTCTACTCTGGAAAAAATAAAAAGGCAGTTCTCTTCATGCTTGGCCTAATGTGAAAGTCACTGAAACTTCATTGGCTTCTGGTTGGGGGCGATCTGCACCCGAGCACACAGGGATGTTTTCATATGTGTAAATATCTGGAGTATCATTGTCAGACATGTCACAGAGTGGGCCCCATTGGATGAATTCTGTCTTTTTAAAACTAATGTCCATAAACTCCTACAGCCTTTAGAGAGAGAGAGACAGAGAGAGCGTGCAAAAGCAGCACTGTCCCCTCCTGTGATGACGCCTTACCCTGTACCTGTAACAGGCAGGCCAGAAGTGGACCTGGCCTTCTATCTGCCCGGTGGCCGCCACTGCTCGGCTGGAGTAGAGCAGTCATGTGGCTGCCCCTCAGAGCCACTGCTGCCGTCCCTGTGAAGGGAAGGACCCTGTATTCTGGCAGTGTTTGGTGGAAAGACTATGCTTATCTATGCTTATCCGTTCTCAGTGAACTTGGCTAATAACATATATACAATACTAATGTAAAAACATTAGTACACTACCACAGACCAATAAATACCTCAGAGGGACCTTTAAAAAATTAAACCACTTCATAATTCCAAAATATCTCATATGTTTTCTTTTAAAATAAATTATTTTTTGCAAGGCTGTATTTTTGATTTATTGCTGTTCTCACCAGAAAACTGGAATTTTAGTTTCCAATGTATCCCTGTACATGGCGGCAATGAAGAGCAGTTTAACCCACCCACTTCAAAGTGATGTTTCCTGTATCAAGTCAGTTTTACTGCTCAGGATCAAATGCCCTACCTTTTCTTTTGTTCTCAGAGAAAGCACGAATAATAATTACTTATGAAAAATAAGGAGTTTAATATTAATGATTTCCCCCAGTTTGCAGTATGACTCATCTTAGCACAGTCCCTGAAGAGACAGGATTTGTTCTTTGCTTTGAAACTGGAAATCTAATTAATTGGTATTGGATTTCTGGAGTGGGCAAGTGGAGGAGGGAGAGGACGGCTCCTCTGAACAGCCACCCAGGAGGACAAGGGAAGGAAGGGCTGGTGGGGCGGGGCTGGCCTGCCAGGGGTTGGTGTTTGTAAAACAGAGCTGTTAAATAGCTGTTTTATGGTTTTCAAAAGTCTTCTGGAGGATGAAACAGGAAAAGAACATTCTGCCTTTCCCCGTTACTCTCTCATGTCTAGGGCACAGCAGGGACACAGGGGAAGTCAAAGCACAGAGGGACTCTGGAGTTTAAATGTAAGCATCTCTTTCTCTGATGCTATGATGAGACTTCATAAGGTTGTGATCATGGGAAATCTGGAGCCAGCCTTCCGCTGGTTCCTCTACAAAAGGATATTTTTATAACAATGTATTTTTATAGCTAATGGATGCAAAATATAGAAAACTAAATATAGTTTACAACCACTGAGAAAATTGCCTAATGTAAAGTATTAAACGGTATGTTTTAGCATAGTGATGCTGTACTTACAGACATATAAGTGTCTAAGGACGGAGGCTTATTTCATGTGCGGCATACGGGCGGCTTGCTCGCTGCTGCTGTCTGAGATACAGCATATATCCAGTCAGCATACAGTCGATCTCAGAGGAGAACTCGTCCTCTGAGCCTCCTTCCCTCCGTCTGCTTCCCCGTGCCTCTCCAGCGTATTAACATCAAGGCTGAACTAAATACTGGACCGAAGTGGCAGGTTCCTCATGAGAAAAACCCAAATAATGTGATTCAGAGCCAGGGTTTGCTGTTTGTTTCTGGTTTCAATTGCTTTAGTAAGGCTGTGGTTCTGGGTATTTTGTGTCCCTTCATATTATTGGCTAGTTTTTATTTTACTGTTGAGAAGTGGCCCAAGCATAGATTCAATGCAGAACTGAAGAACACGTAACAAGTTGTCTAGAAAATGCATTCCAAACAGTGGGGCGTATGGGACTGAAGAGCTGGCTTCTCTCTAACGCAAGCCATGGAGCGTGCCGTGCTCCACACAGCCGGCCCTGCGTGGCCCTGTACGCCTGTGTCTTTGGTCATCACTTACTAGCGCTCTAGTACAGGTCATTTGGGGATACCAGGATATTGGTTTTTCACCGCGGGGCGGTGGCAGTGAAGTGCCACCTTTGACCCCAGCGCTTGGGAGGCAGGCCAGGGGGACAAGCCTGGTCTACAGAGTAAGTTCCAGGACAGCCAAGGTCACAGGGAAACTGTTTCTCAGAAACCAAGAACAAAACAAAAGAGAAAAGAGGGCTATTGTTTGAAGGCCTGCCTGAGAGTGTGGCAGTCTCCTGCCACCATCCACACACCTATCCCGACTCTAACCTAAGCAATCGTAACACGCACGGCACACAGCCACCCGTGCCCAGCCGTCCCGTCCTTCTCCGAACTAAAGTTGGCTCCTTAAGGAGCACGCTTCATTTTCCCCTGTTGAACAGCATGTGTCCCATCCTGGAGCCGTGTGAGCTCCTGACCAATAGGGATGGGCCTGACACCCCCACCCACCCACCCACTCGAGGCCCCAGGCTGCCGTCCACTGCTGTGCGTGGATTTACCAGCTGAGTATAAAAAGGAAGAAACAGCCTAGTTTGTTATTATAAACAGCTTTCCAGGGTGGTTCCTACTTTTATCCAGGTGTTCCAAAAGTCCACACACACACAAATATTACAGAGCCGTCAGCTAACCCTTGTTCCATGCTGTATCTGATTGATAAGTTTCTAATAACAAACTCTTGTGCTGATTTGCCCTTGGTTCTTTGTATCTGTCTTTTCCTAAAGGTGTACAATCATCTGTTTGAACTTATTGCTCTAACATTACACCCCCGGGCGTGAAGTTTGTCAGTGTTAGGGGTACTTGCCTGATTGAGTTGTTATAAGGAAAGTTGTGTACATTACACAAAACTAATAGATGGATTTACTTCCTCAGAAAGATATCATGCCCTTTAGATACGTGTCTCAGAGTCCAGTAATTGTTCAACAGCTGTAACAAACATCACTGAGATATATCCATTTGACCCGTAAAGCAACAGCAGCCCTCCCCCACCCCCCACCCCTCCCCCCACCCCACCCCCCTACCCCCCCCCACAACAGAGAAGGAACTCACTCCTGTTCTGTGATCAGAATCTCCTCTGACAACAGCCTGAGGTTTTCTCGCAGGTAATTTTAGACTGTAGGGAAGGAGTCTGAGCGCCAGCCCTCACCCTTTGCCCCGACTATAGGGCGTGGCCAGCTGCCTCAGGCTCTGCCCTCAGACTACAGCGGTCCTCAGCACCACCTTCCCGTGTGGGTGGCCCTCAAGTCATGAGCTAGAGTAAACTTTGCGTCCTTCTCAGGTTATTTTTGTTCAGTGATGAGAAAAATATCTAACACATGCTAACATATTTCAGGGCTATTTCCTTTGACACTAGTATTTATACTCTTAAGTTCAAGTATAGTATTTTATTCCATTTAGGGAGAAAATGTTGTTGCTTGTTTGTTTTAGATTAAAACTTTTTAAGGGCTAAAAAGAAGGATCACAGGTGAGAGCCTGGGCTGCTCTTGTAGCTGTCAGTGACAGGGCACCTGCACCTTCATCTCTCCCTGGACCCCCAACATTTCGATCAGTCAAGCATCTCCCCACCTCCTTCTCTAACCCAGAGCCTCACATTTACCACTAAGCGTCATGCCTGACCCACATCCATTTTTTAAAAGGAATAAGATAGAGATTGAACAGTTGGGAATGAGCCAGGGGCATGGGACCTGACCACGTGCACACAAACATTTTTCTGCAGAACGAGTCTCTAGAGACCCTGAGCCAGGGTCCTTCACCCCGCCCCGCCCCGCCCTGCCCCGCCCTGCCCCACACTGCGCCTTCCAGGCTTGGAGCTGCACCCTGAGTGGAGCGCAGGGAAGAAGAGCTGTCCCTTCTACCAACCTTCTAATCCACTTACTCTCACTGTGCCCAGGCCAGGGACAGCCCTGTTTGTCGGCCAGACATCTATACTTAGTGACATTCCTGCCCTACAGTGCTGCCCATTAAAAATCCAGATGTGGTTAGTCCTGCTGTGACTTACTAATCTGCCTTCCAATGGGGCAGCCTTCAGTGCGGCAGCTTTCTGTGTAATGGCACGCAGACTCCCTCTAGAACGGCGGTTCTCGCCCTGTGAGTTGTGAATGACCCTTACACTGGGGCCACCTAAGAACAGTGGAAAACACAAATTTACATTACAATTCCTTACAGTTGCAAAATTACAGTTCTGAAGTAACAATGAGAATGATTTTAGAGTGGGGAGTCCCGCAGCCTGAGGAGCTGTCTTAAAGGCTCGCCGTGTCAGGAAGGCGGAGAAGCACTGCTCTGCAGACATATCAGACTGGTGGAGTCTGCCATGTCCCCTGCAGTCTGAGACCTTCTTGGGAGGACATCTCTCTCTCTTTTTTAATCCTTCTGGTGGAGAATCCTGCTGCTAGGAGGACACACCCCACAGACAGTGAGGGGACAAGAAAGGGCAGTGAGCTCAGCCTGAGCTGTGGGGGCCAGCACCTGAGCTATGGGGGCCAGCACCTGAGCTATGGGGGCCAGCACCTGAGCTATGGGGGCCAGCGCCTTGCTCCTTCCTCCACACGAGGGTAAAGCCAAGGAAGGAGGCACCGCGAGGGCCTGGAGACCACACAGAACTTAGCGCCGCCTTTGGAGCCTAAGGCCGCATGCAGGTGTCCTGGGAAGGCAGTGTCGGCTCCAGCATCCCCAGAGAGGCAGGTGAGGGCTGTGAGGGCACGGGTCGTGGCCCTGTGCTTGTGGATGGAGGAGTGAGGGACTGACTAGAAACCAGTGTCCTTTCTTTAGGACTTACCAGGGAGAAGGGAAGTGACAGCCAGTGCTCCGTCCTGTGACTGGGAAAGAGGGATGTTTCCTGTCCTCTGAGGACCACTAGGGTGAGACAGAGCCTGTGGAGAGACAACTTTTAGGGACCATTAGGGAAGAGAGACCAAAAGATGCCACAGGTAAGAGGAACCCAGAGAAGTGGGCATGGTCTGTGGTTGGTCAGCTCTGAAGAAAACACAGTGAGACACTGAGTGAGAACGGAGTTCCACACTGCGTGCTGTTAGCAGTTATCGCCCCAGGAAGGGTGGAGATCAGGAGGCAGCCTGGGGAGTAGGTTCTTTCCTACCTTGTGAGTCCCAGTGTCAAACTCTCATCGGTCAGGCCTGAGAGCAAGAGCACTGAGCCAGCTCGCCCTCCAGCTTGTAGTCTGTCTCTAAAGTGTGTTTTGCATTTGTCATGACACAGCCATGCTACACAGGTGGCAGACACTAAAGCTGAGGCCTTTATCTGCCTTGTTCTGAGCTGCACTGCCGGTCTCTTCTCTACTGACAAATATGCACCATGAAGACTTTCCGTTGGGAGTAGAAAGATTTGGAGGATCTACATAACTCCCTAATTATTTTTAGGTTCCATAAAGTGGGCTTTAACAGATTTTTTAAATACTGCATAAAATTGTTTTCACAAAAAAACAGTTACTATGGTCCGAGAAAAGCAAGTTGATTGTGAATACCAAATTGAGTTGCAGTTTTGTTTGAATTTTAATTTTTTGCATTTAATTATAATGGAAACATGCAGTGTAAACAAGGATGTAATTTATTCAGTTTACACGTAATTGGCACGTTGCTGTTGTGTGGTTTTCTAACAGGTTGTGGCTGTGTGTGTTGGGCTGTAAACTTACTTGCCATCCTTGAAGGGCTCATTCGCACATGTATTGACAGCTATGCATCTTTTCTCCTGGGGGTGGGGTGGGGTGGGGGGCGGTGCTGCTGCTCTCTGTCCTGCGCTGAGGGCGCAGCTCCGGCCCTAGGAGTTAGCGCTCTGGAGCTCTGTCCAGCTCTCTACAAAGTCAGGGCTCCGCAGTCGGCCTCTGAGGGCCTGGAGCGGCTGATCCCCCTGGGTTGTCACTGAGTTCTGTGAGCAGGTCAGGTCAAGGCTCCTGTTACTTCACCCAGGAGTGTTCAGACATGTCTGGAGCGATGCTGCTGATCTCTGAACACTAGGACCTCTCCCACCCCCTTATTCTAGTTTGGAGAATCTCTTAGGTGAAAACTAATTGTGCCATAGGATACTCGGCTTCATAATGTACGTTTTTAAATGTCTGCCAGGGATAGCATGAAACCTCTAAACTCATTTTCTCCAAAGCCTGAAAGGAGATCTGACACACGTATTCTGGAGGCGAAAGGTACCATCTGGCTCCTCCTTCTGGCCAGCCCTGTCCTCCAGGGGCAGTTGGGTGCACTCTGATTCATTATAGGCACATCCGACCCCACCGGAGGTGTTGGTGTTGATGTGCCCTTGGTGGGCACCACTATTTAATTTGCTCTTATGTTTGTTACAGAGAAAGCAGCAGCTGCCAACCTAGATGAAGTGCAGAAGTCAGATGTGTCGTCCACGGGGCAGGGTGTCATCGACAAGGACGCACTGGGGCCGATGATGCTTGAGGTACCACACCCCCATGGCTTTATACATAGATGTTTCAGCATCAGTGTGTGCGTTCACAGAGGAGAATCCACAGTCTTGTGCTTTACTAATGCAAGGGGTATGTCTGTCTGAGCTCTTGCCTCTAGCAACATCCCCTGTATGTGGAACACAGAGTTCACTTAGCTGAGAATGTGAAGTGCAGGTTTGTGTTTGGTTTGTTTGTTTTTGGTTTTTCGAGACAGGGTTTCTCTGTGTAGCCCTGGCTGTCCTGGAACTCGCTCTGTAGACCAGGCTGGCCTCGAACTCAGAAATCCACCTGCCTCTGCCTCCCAAGTGCTGGGATTACAGGCGTGCGCCACCACGCCCGGCTGAGCACTTATTTTCTAAAGCTGAACTTGGCCATCCTATTAGACTGTGCGGTCCCGTTCCTTGGGCTCAGGGCCTGTGTGCCGTGTGCCTTGGCCTGTGCAGACAGTTTCAAATGTGAGAGCTTTTTAGGGCTGTTAACTCCAACTAGTATATTTTTGTCATAGAAATGAAGGATAGGAAGAAGGAACTTTTTAAAAGCATAACCGAGTGACTGGTCTTAGGACAGCTACTGTCTCAGGCTTATAAAGTCCTCCGTGTTTTTATTAACAAACACTGAACACAAAGTGCTTTGCTGTGCCTCTTTCAAAATTAAAATTTAAGGTGTAGGCTATGGTAAAATGAGAGAAGAAACAGCAATGAATAGAGCTGTCTGAGATGTAAATTATCCCATTTCCCAGGTACTCTGCTCTGCCGAAGACTTTCTGCTGTAAAGGACCACGTGATCAGAACTGTGCCTTTGCGCCTGCTCTGTAGTGCTGCAGTGGAAATTCAGGACTAGGATTTTTAAAACAAAGCTAGCTAGCACTCTCTTGATTTTATTGTCCCCTCTCTCAGAAGATGGTTTTTGTTTCTAGAAAACCTAATTCTGCGGGATCTACTGTAACTGGAAGCTGAAAGGTAGAGCCGCCTCACCTAGTCTTTGAGTTTAAAAATCACAAATTCATTCCCGGAGGTTGGAGCTGGAGAGGCTACCCGGGTTGGCCCCTGGGTTCAAGGGCACAAACTTAATCAGCTTTTCCGTACCTGTCACAGCCACAGAGGGGCACTTCCCACATGCTATAGGAGCAGTAAAGAAGGCTGTGACCAGGTGACCATTTGGAATTACATAAAAGGAAGGGGACAGCTTTCTTTAGAAAAACTTGTGAATTGTAAGCAGAGATTTAATTGGAATTTTTCCATGTAACTATTTATTCATTATTCCTAGGGAGTGGGAAATAACACTGAAACCCCAAGGAAGACATTGAGGCTTCTAAAAAGAAATGCTTAGGACAAGGCAGGCTGTGGCTTAGCCCTTGCAACAAGTTCATTAATTGTAGAAAGTGGATTGCTGGACGGCAGTGGCCCTGATTTCATAAAATCAAACCAAAGTTTTTGCTGTTTGAGAATAACCTTGAGAGAATGGAGTGCCTTGGGGAGGTGCCTGTGTAGAATCCGAGCACAAAATAAATGTACTAGAGAGGACGCGCCCGCGTCGAGCGGCGTCTGACTTAAATGGAAACCTTTCCTCGGGGAAAGTGTGCTTGCAGAGCTGTCCCAGGCACAGATGCATGCTCGTGCTTGCATCATAGCATAGCAGTTGCTAAGCAACAGAAGCAAATGTCAGCTCTTTCCGTCACGCATGTCATGGTGAGCTTTAACAAACACCAACAGTTTTATCAGACGAGCCACTTTCATTTTTCACTTTTATTAGGCCACAAATGAGCCTTCTTACCAGGGTGCCGTCCTGTAAGAAGTCACATGCTCTTTCAAAGCCACTAGTACTGCAGGATTGAAAGCCCAGGGACTCTGCTGAATGCCCAGAAGTGGCAGTCGTGAGAAGGGAAAAGAGAGCTCTCGGTGTCACGTGCTATGCTGCCCCCCCCCCGCCCCCCAACCGCTCAGTGCAGCCTGTGTTGGTGGCCACTTAGGTCTTGTTTTACCCTGAATGTGGATCATGTTATAGAGAAAACCTGACAGACTAGTTAAGAAAAGCCTAAAGCCAGTGGTTTTTTGTTTGCTTTGGTTTGGGTTTCATTGTTGTTCACTTTTTGTTGTTGTTGTTGTTGTTGTTGTTGTTGTTGTTATAAGATATGGGTCCTTGACCTTTAGCCCAACCTGGCCTTGAATTCCCAGTAGTCCTTCTAACCACAGCCCAAGTATTAAGACAGCTGATGCCACCAAATCCAATTTACTTTGTCTTTAAACAACTTCTCATTTATATCCTAGAATCAATTTTATTTATTATATGTATGTACACTGTAGCTATCTTCAGACACTCCAGAAGAGGGCAGGAGATCTCATTATGGATGGTTGCTGGGATTTGAACTCAGTACCTTTGGAAGAGCAGTCAGTGCTCTTAACGGCTGAGCCATCTCTCCAGCCTCTAGAATCAGTTTTAGACTGATGGAAATCTAATCTGACAAAACAGAAGCCTCTTATACAAACAGTCTTGGGTGGACCAAGCATTCAGGCCATCCATACCCACTGTGTGGGGCTGGGCATGCCGCATTCGTGTTTCCAATGCGGTAGACGTGGATCTGAAGAGCCTAAGTGGCGTCAGCTGGCCGTGACTGTAGCTCTGACAGGTGTCTGTGGAGCAGAGCTCTGCTCCACTCTGCTCTGAGCAAGCAGCCGGCGATGGCGAGCCACGGGGCTGCCGTGGCCAGGGCACACTGCTCCCCTCTGCGACCTGGAAAGGAAGGCACTGGGAGGACACAGCGTGCCCACAGCTGCCATTTCCCTTCCCTCTGAGGCATGGTCGGCGGTCTCTGTAGTCTAGACATGGGTGGGAAACGGCTGGCATGCAGGCGGCCAGCACCGAGCCATCCTAGCCTCCCCGCTCTTAGTCTGGGAGAGGGCAGCACTCACTCTCAGCCATAGCATCGTCCCCATTCACCCACAGAGAGCCTGCCCAGACCCTCCCCATTCACCCACGGTGACAGGGCCTGCCCAGACCCTCCCCATTCACCCACCATGACAGGGCCTGCCCAGACCCTCCCCATTCACCCACCATGACAGGGCCTGCCCAGACCCTTCCCTGCACACTAGACAGAGTGAAGGCCAGATGTCGCTTTGAAGGTCTGTGACCATCTGTGATTTCACTTAAATCCTGGCCACCTAAAAGTTGTAAAAATGAGGGCATTTCCCCTGACACTTATTTTTAACCTGTGGGAAGAAGCACCAGCCCCTTCCTCTCAGCATCTGCCATCCGGGTCAGTGGCAATGCGCGGCTGCTGCCCTGACTCCTGCGCTTACCCATGGCTCTCCCCATCCTGCGCTGGGTATTTGGCCACAGTTACCTCCTGGCAGACTAACAGACTTCATGTTTCGTTTTTTGGTTTTAACAGCAGACCCTAGTATAGCCTCTCTTCCCCTGACTAGAATGGAGTCACTTGTATTTCCCAAGAGAATGTGTGTTGATTGTTTCTGAAGGGCTTGGAGATCCCTTTCCCTTGAAGAGCCGGTTCCCCCATGACGGTTTTTATGTTGCACACACTTTCTAATCGGTCGCTCTTTGTCCTTAGGCCCTCGATGGGTTCTTCTTCGTTGTGAACCTGGAAGGCAATGTGGTATTCGTGTCAGAGAATGTGACACAGTATCTACGGTATAACCAGGAAGAGCTGATGAACAAGAGTGTCTACAGCATCCTGCATGTCGGGGATCACACTGAATTCGTCAAGAACCTGCTGCCGAAGTCCATGGGTAAATGTCAGTGGCCACTCCCTCCCCACTGCTCTGACAGGCTCGCGGTGAGGGGTCAGTAGAGCCTGTTGTGTCATAGGCATGTCAGCAGCTAAGCATCACATCGTGGTGGGAGCCTGCCAGTGCTGCTCCTGAATGCACTGCTGGTCTTCTTTGTGAGCCGTGGAATGATGCAATGGAAGGCCCCCAGCAACCAGCAGGAGGATTTGTTAGATTTTAAAGCAAGTTGCAACCTCCCCCCTCTGCCCACCAACTCGGTCATCCATTTTGCTTATTGCCGGCCACCCAAAGAGTGGGCCATGACATGTTTGAGATTGGACTCCCTTGAGTTCTGTGTATAAGAAGAACATGTGTGTATGGGGCATTCTGAAAACAGACCCAGGCACGGAGGCTCACCGACTCCAGCACACTGGTTCATGTTGGTCTCCTGAGCGGCTCTGCAGATGGCATTGCAGGGTACAGCCCTCAGCCCCTCATGCCCATCCGCCCGTCCGTCCGTCCGTCCGTCCATCCCTTGTTCCCCTTCCCCCGAGTTCCCTGGCCTCTATCCTGACTGCCACTGCTTTTGAGGTTCTGTTTGGAGTTTGCCCGTGCTGCGGGCTGGCGTTGGCAGCGCCTCACAGAGTGGGCCTGCTTTAGAGGGCCGCCCTTCACGCTCAGCGGTCTCTGTGTCCTCACTGTTAGGAATGGCTCCACAGATAAAGCCCAGCACATATTTTAGTGCTTATTAAGGTCATTCCGGAATTGACAAGTATTCTTTTTCTTGAAACTGTTTGTGCTAGGCTTTAGTTAGCCAGTCAATGAGGAAAGAGCCTCATTGGTTTTGCTTCATGAGGATAAAATACTTTGTTCTTTGAATGCAGCAGTTCTCCAAGATGTGTGAGTACTTCTGTGGAAGAGTGGATTTCATAGTTGAAGTAACAGTTGTGTGATCTCTTCAGGGATTTGCTGTCCCTCAAAGGACTTGCGCTTGTTCCTTCCTGTCTAATGCGCCTCCACCTGCCTCACACGCACCTTTTCTTTAGTTTCCACTTCTTAGCCTGGACTGACAAGAACTTTTCCCTTTCTTCTTGGATAGTTCTGTAGAGTCTCATTATGTAAACAGACCTCATGTAAATTTTTAATTTTGACACTAGAATGAGAAGAGAAGTTGTTTTCACTTGACCTCGTATCAGCACTTTGTCTTCACGAGTTTTCAGTCCCACTAAGGAGGTGCACACGAACACTGGAGATAGGCCCCAGCCTGGGATCGGGCGGCTCGAGGTGGCTGTTAGGAACAGCACTCTAGAGTTGCCTTGAGAAGTTTGACAGCAGTCTGTCAGAGGAGGCCCGAGAACTGCGGTGTCTCCCATGGAGCGAGCACCCTGCCGTGCCGCGCTGTAGCCTGGAAGGGAGCCGCTCAGGATGTCAGCAGGAGCAGACTTCGTGTGGAACTGAGGGTGGAGCACGGGCCCGCTGGGTGGTGGCTGCGCAGGGAGGCTTGGATTCCATGTTGAGGCTCGCGTCCTGCTTACTCCTGCTGTCCAAGGCCTCTTGCTCGCTAACTTCTGAGCAGTGTTTGCACCTTGAAAGCCAGAATGCAAGGAGACTGAACTATATTTCCAAGAAATCAAAGATAGAAACCCAAAAATAGTGTGCAGTATTTTAGTACTATGTAGTCAGGGCGTGACCTTGAATAGAAGCGATCAGGGTGGAGCTCTAGAGTCTAGAAGATGTTTGAAAAGCCTGGGTCCTGAGGTATGAAGGCCTCGTGCTTCCCTGCACCGGCTCAGTGCAGCAGCCCTGGGACCTCTGGTGTCCTTGTAACCTCCGTCTCTGCCTCACAGTGAATGGGGGATCTTGGTCCGGAGAACCTCCCAGGAGGAACAGCCACACCTTCAACTGCAGGATGCTGGTGAAGCCTTTGCCAGATGCAGAAGAGGAAGGCCACGAGGACCAGGATGCACACCAGAAATACGAGACGATGCAGTGCTTCGCCGTGTCTCAGCCAAAGTCTATCAAAGAGGAAGGCGAAGGTAGGATGGCCCTGGGGACAGGGACGGGGGTGGGGGGGTGTCACGTGTCTGCGCCTTCCCCCTGGGCATGGCTCTGGCTTAGTGATCACACACTGGCAGGCACTCACAGTGAAGAGCGGGAAGCCACTTCCTGATTCCTTCCCATCTTGAGATTCCGGGTTTTTTCTCTCTCTCTCTACAACACCGGGCATTGAACTCTCACATGCTAAGCAGTGTTGTCCTCTGAGCTGTTTTCAGTTTGAAAATGCTCTGTAGTGCTGTAAGTGGCCCAGTGCAGGTCCAGCACAGCAGCCGTGACTCATATCTGAAGCCAGCATGTGCAGCTGCAGCAGGCTTGATTTCAGTTAGAACATGTGTTGCTGGTGACAGTGGCAGTTTAGGAGATCCTGGGTTGCTTTGAATACTTAATGTAAATCCTATGCCACAGCCAGAAAAACACTCGCATGGGTGTACGCAGCATTTGTGTGTCGACTTTGCAGGGAATAAGGCAGTGCATGCAGTTACCTGTGCACACCAGGCCTTCAGTGTGACACAGCCACAGACAGGACAATGGAAGAGCAGGGAGTGCTGGGCTTGCAAAGATAGGAGATGCTGACGTCATAGTATCCCCTGCCTGCCGGTCACTAAGTGTCCCTCTGTAGTGTAGGATGTCGGTGGGAAACACCTGGGAGTTACAGAAGAAAAGAGCTTTTGACCAGCAGTGCAGTGAAAGGTTCTATCAGATATCCGAGCAGACCAGCCCCACCACCACCACCACCACCACCGTTCAGCCAGTGGCTCTGGCTCGGGACAGATTCCTTCACTCCTCTGTGTGTGTGTCTGTGTATTAATCAGATCACCAGTGTAAGCATCCAAGTCTGGGACAGAGTGGGTGCTCACACTTACGTGATATCTGAGACCCTGTTTTATTCTCAGCATATGTGCACACATACACACCAGGCTTATGACGATGGCTGAACTAGAGTAGCCACTGAATACTAGCATTGTACTGCTTAATTAAAATGTGTAAATGTCCTTAAATTTCATCAGAAAGGAATTCCAAAGAGCTATTCTAGAGATATGGTATTTTCAAATGAGCCTTTGCTTAGGTGTGGCTGTCAGACAGTTTAGTTCTTCTGTCCACTCAACAAGAGAGGGCGCACCCGCAGAGTCCCCCATGATATTCCACAGGCGAATACAGCACGGCCATGCCGACTTACTGTTCTGCACTGGAGAGGAAAATGTGGATTCTGGTTCAAATGGAGCCCGGTTGGTAAAGTGCTTGCCTAGAATGCACAAACCCCAGGGTTCAACCCCCCAGACCAGATAAAGTCAGTCATTGTGATATACCCCTATAATCGCAGACTCAGGAGACACAGCCAGTGAGTCAGAAAGGCCAAGGCTGTGCTTGCACAGTCAGCAAGTGTGGTGTCAGCCGAGAGGTAGCAGACTGTCTATAAACCAGTTCATTCATTACTGAAATGAGATTGCAAGGCAGTGTGGTGGTGCTTGCCTCTAATCCTGGCGCTGAGATGGGATCGGTTGCATTTAAGGTGGTAGGTACCTACCACTTTAGTGATCCCAGCACAGGATAGGGGTTGAGGATCACTGTGAGCTTGAGGCCAGCCTGCTGGACAAATGAGGCAGTGAGGCAGAGGGGCAGAGCAAGACCCTTGCCTTAAACAAATTCTGTATGTTTATTAAAAGGGGGGGCTTCTTTTATTTTATTTTTCTTCTTTCTTTTATTATAGCTAAAATACTCATGACCTTACACATGGTAGAAGCCACATACCCCACTTCCCATGGTGATTACATTTTAAAGTCACTAGCTGTTACTTGAGATCTTCTTCTTCCCCCTCCCAAAAGAAGAAAGAAAGCTTCCTAAGTTTACAGGTGAATTAGGGCCTGTGGCATGAGGTGGTGTGAGGAACCCACTGGTGTGAGGACCCTGCGGTGTGAGACGGTATGAGGTGGTATGAGGACCCTGTGGTGTGAGGTGGTGTGAGACAGCTGTGGGGTGGTATAAGGACCCTGTGGTGTGAGATGGTGTGAGACAGTGTGAGGTGGTGTGAGACGGTGTGAGGTGGTGTGAGACGGCTGTGGGGTGGTATAAGGACCCTGTGGTGTGAGATGGTGTGAGACAGTGTGAGGGCCCTGCGGTGTGAGGTGGTGTGAGACAGTGTGAGGTGGTGTGAGACGGTGTGAGGTGGTGTGAGACGGCTGTGAGGTGGTATAAGGACCCTGTGGTGTGAGATGGTGAGACAGTGTGAGGGCCCTGCGGTGTGAGGTGGTATGAGATGGTGTGAGGACCCTGAGGTGTGAGGTGGTGTAAGATGGTGTGAGGTAGTGTGAGGGCCATGAGGTGTGAGATGGTGTGAGGACCCTGAGGTGTGAGGTGGTGTAAAATGGTGTGAGGGCCCTGAGGTGTGAGATGGTGTGAGGACTCTGAGGTGTGAGGTGGTGTAAGATGGTGTGAGGTAGTGTGAGGGCCATGAGGTGTGAGATGGTGTGAGGACCCTGAGGTGTGAGGTGGTGTGAGGAGCCTGCTTCATTTCTGTGGCAGCCCTTTCATTGGCCTTTCTCTTAAGGACCATACGATGTGCTGTGCATGCTGTACAATTGTATAAGAATGTCCCTGTTCTCTAGAAGTGAGCCCCATGCAGAAGACAATGGAAGTGGGGGCTGGAGAGACGGCTCGGCACTTAAGAGCACAGCTGCCCTTCCACAGGGCCCAGCACCCACATGGTAGTTCACAGCCATCTGTAAGTCCAGTTCAGGGGATTTGTCACCCTCTTCTGGACTCCAGGCACCAGGCATGTACACAGATGCATGTACAGACAAAATATCTATACAAATAAATACAATTTAAAAATGTTGAAGTGGGGACAAGGTTAAACCTTAACACTGGCCATGGAGGAGCTCACTGTGGTGAGACGCTGACCAAGCACAGTGACGGGTACGTTTACAGTGCGCGTGTGTCCTTGCTCGCTCCGACTTGCCGTCTCGAGCGCCTACATAGTGTAAGTGTGACCCTGAAGCTGAGAGGCAAAGCCTTCCCACTGTGTCTGATTCCAGTTCTGTCTTTTTGTTTTGTTTACTTTATTATGAGTTAATTTTGCTTTTATACTCAATGACCCCATACTTTTCATCACTGGGGAGCTTGGGGGATAGACTTACCACGAGTGCTATGTAGCCCGGGCATCTGCCCCTCCGCTGCAGCCCATCCTAGCAGCCGCCTCCCGCTGCAGTCCAGCTGGGAGGTAAGCCAGTTAGAAGCTGAGAGCCATGGCAACTCTCACCGGATTTACCAGGCTGTGCTGTCAGAGTTGATTTGATGTTTGAGTTGATTTGATCACTCCAAGTATGATGAACAGCCATGTCTCATTTATTGAAGACTTGCAGTCCTGCTTGATCTGTGTGGCACGAAGAGCCCCCCTGAAGGAGAGACCAGCCCTTCCCTCATCTGAAAGCTTTACCACCCGCCAGGACCTCCAAGGTAAATTCCTGTCAGAAGATCGAAGTGGCCATTTGAAAATGCATGGGTACCTGGGTCCAGGGTCCAGGGCGCAGGGCGTGGCTGTAACTGCCCGCCGAGGCGAGGTGCCGAGGAGCAGCAGGCCCACAGAGGGCACTTTCTCCCTGGAGCTCCAAGCAGCAGCTTTCCATTTCTGTAGTCCTGGCTCTGTGTGGCCCACCAAGCCCAGGACAGATGATTCCATCTTTAAGGATCACTGTTCTGTGTAGAGTGTGATATTAATTAGAGCTGAGTTACAGTTCTGAAGGTGGGGAAGCGAGGCATGCTAGCTCAGGTCTGCAGCCAGTCTACACTCAGGAGGCAAGGCAGTGCTCCGGGCTACCCTGGGCTCCACAGGATCTGTCCAAACATCGAGGTAATTAAGATGGAGACACTAGGACACACGAAGAGTCATCTATAGAAACCGTGCCACTTGGCATGGGACCAGTCCCCACAGACACAGCCCCCAACTGTAAGTAAGTCTGTGTGTTCCAGAATGTTGTTTCTTTGGAAAATCTGTGTTGTAATTGTAATGTCTGCTGTTCTCAGGCAAGATCACTTCTCTGGACACTAGCACCATGAGAGCTGCCATGAAGCCAGGCTGGGAGGATCTGGTGAGAAGGTGTATTCAGAAGTTCCACACCCAGCATGAAGGGGAGTCTCTGTCATACGCCAAGAGGCATCACCATGAAGGTACTGTATGCAGCTCCACACAGCTGCTTCCTGTGGGGACCTCTGTCAAGAGAAGAGGCCCAAAGCTCGCCTCACAGAGCTGCTGCGCCCTCTGCTGGTGCTTCGCGGCCCATGCAGTAAGCTACTGGGGGAAATAGCAAGAGGTGTTGTATCACAAAGATAAAGAGGTCACTTTCTGTAATCCTCAGACTTCTGGATGCATGACAAGATAACCAAGGTCTGTGTAATATTCATAAAAGCAGTCTGGAAGGGAAAATAGATGAGATTTGCAAGAGCCAGTAAGTCCCGAGCTCTTCTTCATGATTCGAACAGCAGTTTTCAGAATTCCTGGACAGGCAACAGGCTCTGCTCTGAGCCACAGATGGAAAGAACAGCTAGAAGCAAGCTCATCCACAGGCGCTGAGCAGGACAGGGCCCTGGCTGGCGTGCTCGCAGCACGCGGGGACTCACGGCAGACCAAGGTTCTCCGTGTCAGTGCGGGCCACTGCCTGCTGTGCAGAGCCTTCAGTGATCTGTGGCAAAGGGGGCTACATCCTGGCATCCACGTAATGTGCACCTGTGACCTTGGCTTGTTAACCAGTCGGCTTCGTACACTGAAGCTTTATGCTTTTGAGACCACTTAGTGAGAAGTCACAGACATAGTAAATATACTCTGACTAATCCATTTATTTGCTCCTCATACCTGCATCTTTTTCACCCTAATTTCTTAAAAATTAGGCAAATGATCAAACATTTTGTACCTTCTAATGTTGTTCTTACTGCTAGAATAACAGCAAATATATAGGGTATATTTGACAGAAATCAGTATTTAACCTGGCATTTCACTAGAATAACGGCTTGGAATAGAAGCAAAATGAAAGAGATGTCCTTAGCAGACATATTCAGTGCCCCTGGGTTCCGAGTGCCCTGCATTTAATTACCTAGATAAGGGTTCTATTTCGTTGAAAGACAGGATCCACTGAAAGGAAGCTGCACATAGATGTACAAAGCAGGGAATGCAGAGCCCAGGGTGATAGCTCGGTGCATAAGAGCACTTCCTGACCAGTCCTGAGATCCCCAAGAACTCACTTCAAAAGACAGGTGTGGCTGCCCGTTCACTCTACCACCCGCACTGTGGAGGATGGGGGTTACTAGAGCTCGCTAGGCACATACAGGTGCACACACACCACGTGTACACACTCATGCATACCCTCTAGGCACACACAGCTACACACGCCATATGTACACACTCATACACATCCCCACAAAAGTGACTATGAATAGTAACCTTTAAAAGAAGCATGTAATACTAGAAGTTTCCACCTTCGTCTAGTAGAAATGTGTTAGAAGGTGTTCTTTGAGTTGGGGAACATCCTAAACAATCAGGTGTGTTCACTCATTATTGCTACATAGTATACAGACTAAATGGAAAGTCTTTAGAAATCACAGCCGAGGTCAGAAGATCTAGAATCATAAGCCACTGAAAATGCGAGTCCTTTACACAACTGTGTTCCCGTTACCTTTAGACAAATGGTTACTGTGCAAATCACAGCGTGCCTACACTAGAGAGAGATTGCCAGTGCAGCCCCTTCAGAATTCCTGCGGGCAGCTGTACCCAGTGTCCTGTCTACCTGAGGTTGTAGAGGACGGGGCTCACAAACAGTGAGGTGTCACAGAGACTCAGATCCCCTCTCCCTGTAGTTCTCTGGCCTGGTGAATGTGCATGGTCACCCTGGAACAAGTCGTTCAATCCACCAGATTTGTACAACAATGATACTTTTTTAAAAAATTATTTAAGAAGCAACTGAGTTTTATCATTTTTTCCTGAATCAAAGTCATCTTTTTATGTGAAATGTTTGTTATGAATACAGTTCTGTAAATCTCAAGATTATTTTAAGAGAAAATACATTAAGCCAGCTGATTTACTTTGTACTTCTTGTCTTAACTATGGAAGCACTGGCCTTTATGGAAACGCTAGAGCACTTACCCTGGCTTGGCCTGTGCGTGGGCTCCAGTTGTGTTTAGCGCTGTCTTCTGACAGACAGTGCTTTTCACTTTACCCCCTACTGTCTGAAAGACCCCCTCACTGCCCCTGAGAAGCAGAGCAGTGAGGCGGTGGGCTGGAGCGGACCCTGAGAGTGAGCATGCAGACAGTGCAGGGGCTTACGTTATCCTCGCGCTGAGGGTTACCCTGGGACAGAAAGCAAAGGCAGATTGTACTTAGACATACCATGCTTGGGATTAAGAAATTATGGAAAAGCTTATTTTGACCTGATAAACTATTTGCACTCCCTTTGCCCCATAATAATAATTTGATTTAAGGACAAGTTTATTTAGGGTGCTAGAGAGAGGTTAAGAGCACTTCTTGATGACCCAGGTTCAGTTTCCAGCTCCTACATTACATGATGGTTCACATCATTCTGTAACTCCAGTTCCACCTACATAGATTTGGGCAAAATATGCATATACATAAAATAAAAATAAGTCTAAAAACAAGTTTTAAAAATAAAGGACAATTTGAGTTTTCAAGCTATTATTCTTTGTCATACCCAAAAAAAAAAAAAGCTGATTCACTGTTTGGTGTTTTGGAAAGTAACCGCTTTTTAAGGGGAAGCTCTCTGCCCTGTCTCTTCTCACACGCTGTAGGACACCCAGTGAGCTCAGTCCCTGTTGGGCCGTGTTACACCTTCCTTGGCACTTGACTCCGCTTTTCTGATTTTTTTCTTTTTTTAGCTTTTTGTTCTAATCATGCCTTGTTTCCCTTTTTGCCTGCAGTTCTGAGGCAGGGGCTGGCGTTCAGTCAGATCTACCGTTTCTCCTTGTCTGATGGCACACTCGTTGCCGCACAAACGAAGAGCAAGCTCATCCGCTCTCAGACGACTAACGAGCCTCAGCTTGTGATCTCCCTGCACATGCTGCACAGGTAACCATGAGCTCAGCCTCCGTTTCCACCCTTGCTGAGAGACGTGCTACAAAAGCGGTGTGCGGCCCGAGCGCCTCTCGGGCCCCTTTGTCGACTACGGCATTAGGAACTGTGGGATGAGATGGCTGGCAGCTGCCTTGACCAGCAAAGCCACCGCCCTTCCATCGGCCTGTGACAATAAGAGCACAGCATCAGACTGGATGTGCTGGCTGGCGCACACCTCAGTCCCAATACTTGGAGGCAGAGGCAGGTGGATCTCTGCGAGTTCTAGGCCAGCCTGATCCACTCAGCAAACTCTAAGACAGCCAAGGCTACATAGAGAGATCCTGTCTCAGATAAGAACAGAAGAACGCACGGGGCTTGGGTGCACCTTCCTGTCACAGGCAAGAAGGGCAGTCCCCAGAGAGCAGCACAGTGAGGGCGGGAGCACTGAAGACAGCGCTAAGATTTCGGATCCTGGATGCTTAATCTTTCAAAGGAATATTCTTAGACTAGTTTTGATTTTTGTTCTTCGGTTTAATTTCTTCACATTAGACTTTAAATTGAGTGGCTTTCTATAGTAAAAGAAAGAAACATGAATGCTGATTTTAAAATAAATGTCATAGAGCATATTGTTTAAGATACTCATTTGGGAAAATGATTGAATTTCAAATTTTATAAATGTTTATGTATATGTTGAGGGAAACTTTACGAGGTGCTGCCAAAAGATATCTACAGTTCTTCTGCTTAAAGAATCCCAGTCTATTGGATTTCTCCATTATTTTGCTTTCTAGTACAGGAATAAAAAAATCAGGTAGGCCATTTGACCTCAAACTGCAACAGTTTGGAAATGATTTCCCCCAGCCCAGCGGAAGCCGGTGTCTGGCCTCTTCCTCTGGCCTCTGAGCATGTCCGCTAACTCATAGGCAGCTGCAGGGCCAGAGCTGAAGCCCGGGGAGGGAAGCAGAGTCAGAGTTCCTGGAATGACAGCCAATTAAAATCAGGAACCGTCACCCCAGAACCCCACCAGGGCCACATTCCAGCCTTTGGCCTGCAGGGGTTTGAGGAGATGGACGGACTCTGTGAGACAAGTTGACGACGTAACTAATACCAGGCATCTGGAACTGGTAACCCAACACTTAGGGCAAGGTGCCCCACTAAGGCCTCTGGCTACCGTGAACCAAGTGACACCTATCAGAACCTCTAGGCCCACAGATGTGCCCACTGCTGGGTGCTGACACCGTGGCAAATGGTGGAATCAGACAGTACTTCTGTGGTGGCTTCTTTACAGAAGCTGTGGTGGAAGCTCTCAGTGCTCATCAGGTAGATGCATACTTGAGATCTTCCCAGTGTCCTCAGTACTTACTGAAATTTCAATATGGGAATAGTCTGATTTAACCTCCAAACCACAGACATCTTGATACGTTGCTTGAAAAGCACCCCTCTTAGTCCAGAGCTGTACATGTTCAGTCTAAGTGCAGGTGTTCTCATCCAAGCCTCGACTTCTTTCAAATGTAGTCTGCTTTTGTAAAGAAAAGAGACCCTGCCATCTTTTTAAATTCATAACAGTTTCCTTTGTATTTCTCCTTTTATCTTATATATGTTTCTTTCCTCATTGTACAGAGAGCAGAACGTATGTGTAATGAATCCGGATCTGACTGGACAAGCGGTGGGGAAGCCATTGAATCCAATTAGCTCTAGCAGCCCTGCCCACCAGGCCCTGTGCAGTGGGAACCCAGGTCAGGACGTGACCCTCAGTAGCAATATAAATTTTCCCATGAATGGCCCAAAGGAACAAATGGGCCTGCCTCTGGGCAGGTTCGGTGGTTCTGGGGGCATGAACCATGTAACAGGCATGCAAGCAGCCGCTCCTCAGGGTAGTAACTATGCACTCAAAATGAACAGTCCCTCACAAGGCAGCCCTGGCATGAACCCCGGGCAGCCCAGCTCTGTGCTCTCCCCAAGGCATCGCATGAGCCCTGGCGTGGCCGGCAGTCCTCGCATCCCACCCAGTCAGTTTTCCCCTGCAGGAAGCTTGCATTCCCCGGTGGGAGTTTGCAGCAGCACAGGAAATAGCCATAGTTATACCAACAGTTCCCTCAATGCACTGCAAGCCCTCAGCGAGGGCCACGGGGTCTCATTAGGGTCATCGTTGGCTTCACCGGACCTAAAAATGGGCAATTTGCAAAACTCCCCAGTTAACATGAACCCTCCCCCACTCAGCAAGATGGGAAGCTTGGACTCCAAAGACTGTTTTGGACTTTATGGGGAGCCATCGGAAGGTACGACTGGACAGGCGGAGGCTAGCTGCCATCCTGAAGAACAAAAGGGGCCCAGTGACTCCAGCATGCCCCAGGCACCCAGCGGGGACAGGGCTGAGGGACACAGCCGGCTGCACGACAGCAAAGGGCAGACCAAACTCCTACAGCTGCTGACCACCAAGTCCGACCAGATGGAACCTTCGCCCTTGCCCAGCTCTTTGTCGGACACAAACAAGGACTCCACAGGGAGCTTGCCTGGGCCTGGGTCCACGCATGGCACCTCACTCAAGGAGAAGCATAAGATTTTGCACAGACTCTTACAGGACAGCAGTTCCCCTGTGGACTTGGCCAAGCTGACGGCGGAAGCCACAGGCAAAGACCTGAGCCAGGAGTCCAGCAGCACAGCTCCTGGGTCAGACGTGACTGTCAAACAGGAGCCATCGAGCCCCAAGAAGAAAGAGAATGCACTACTGCGCTATTTGCTTGACAAAGATGATACTAAAGATATTGGTTTACCGGAAATAACCCCCAAACTCGAGCGACTGGACAGTAAGACCGAGCCTGGTGGTAACACAAAGCTAATCGCTGTGAAAACTGTGAAGGAGGAGGTGAGCTTTGAGCCCAGTGACCAGGTGAGTTTTCTAATGTCTTCTCCCAGGTGTGCTCGTCTGTGTCATCGAGAACATGGATGTTCTCTAAGAGGACACTCTGTGACTCCCTGAAAGTAGTATTTGTGCTAGTGGGCCTTGCCGTGTAACAGTTACTTCACATGAAACTGTTTACACTGCAGAGTTTACGCGGCACAGACATGGACTCACAGGCAGACATTGAGCCGCTGCAGTCAGAGCCGTCGCGGGCACTGAGCACGTGGGTCTGCTGTGCTCTGGGGCAGTTTTACAGACACCCAGACTCTGGAGCAGACCGCTGTGATGGGCACACAGGACTGGATTGTTTTGGGGGGAGCGGGGATCTAGGGGGTCATTTTTCTTGCTACAAGCAAGGTAAATTCATTCTTGGGTCATAGGTCGTACGTAAGCAAGGGTGAGCAGGACGGACTGCAGTGTGGCTGTATTAGCCGGACCCAGATCGGTAGCAGTGCCTTCCTTAGACCACGCCTTCTCAGAGCAGGCGTGTATCTGCCTGTTGCTCTTTCTGTAGGATCAGAGTTCAGCCTGTAAAGATCCTTCTGCTTCTTCCCTCTCTGTGAAAACTTCTGAGTAATGTACAGGAATCTCATTGACCATTGGTTAAAACACATCAGAGGAGATGTATAGAGACATATCAAAGCCATTACGTAGTGTTCAAAACCAGAATGAGGGCTTACATTTTCTCTGCGCATCTCTCCAAAGTTGACACCTTGAAAACAGTCCAGAGGACCTACAGAATGATTAAAATCATTCTTTAATTTATTTATTTTTAACAAAAAACAATCCTTATACAATATGATCCTCTGTAGAATAGCACTATCACACTAGCTAATGTATCACTGCATATGCTGGCCATTTTTGTGGTACAAATACCTTTTAAAAACTCTTCTGAGTGGTCTTTTAATATACATGCGTTATGGTTTCCACTACATTGTGCAGCTGACCTCTGGAATGTTGTCATCCAAACTGACATTTTGATCCTTCTCCAGCATTCAACCCTGGCCCCTCTCCATCCCGGCAGTCCTCTGGGAAAGGCACCCAGTGAGGTGCCTTTGATACTGGCTGACTTACACAAGCAGGCGATGCAGTTGTCCCACTGCAGTGCTGGGGCCGTGACTGATGGGAGCTGAGGACCCAGCCTCGCCTTGTCAGGATAGGCTGAGCAGTGAGGAAGTCAGAGGGGCCTCTCTCCTTAAAATAGCCTATAGTTTGCCCTTGAAAGCCTATAATTTCCCTTCAAGTAGGAAGGGAGTGTCACCAGCTTCAAGAGAGCTGCACCTCCATCCCACACTGTGCCTGTGAGCCCCTGACCCCATTCCACAGAGGCTGCGTTTGGGGACAGTTCCTGCCAGCCCAGCTGGTTCTAAGGACTTGACCTCTAGTTTCTTTCACTGTGATGTCATGGCTGCTGAGAACAGATGCAATTGTTGAGGCAGCGTGCTGCTCACAGGGGAAGCAGACTGAGATGACGTTCACATTATTGGTGATCAATCCTAAAGCCCAGTAGCAGGCTCTGTGCAGCAGCTGTCTTATAATGCTGTGAACTCATGAGCTGGGGCACGGAGGCCAACAGAGTTAACAGCAGTGCCTGGTGTGATATGACGTGAAAACCATGTTGACAGCTGGGCTTTCATCTGCGGGGGGACTGGAGCAAACCTTCAGAGGTGCTGGCCGCTCCAAACAGCAGGCACACATCGCCAGCATCACTTAGGTCTCTCATCATGCTAGAGGGCACACTAGTGACTCAAGAGACTACCACGGATGCCCAGTGTAGAGCACGGTTAGCCCCTCTCTCCGTAGACAGAATGTGCTTCTCTATCTCTGACCTCAGACCCTAGGGACTTTGGGGGACACTGAAAGGGATCACTGAGCTGGGCAGCGGTGGCGCACGCTTGTAATCCCAGCAGTTGGGAGGCAGAGGCAGGCTGATCTCTGTTGAGTTCGAGGCCAGCCTGGTCTACAGAGTGAGTTCCAGGACAGCCAGGGCTGCACAGAAAAACCCTGTCTTGAAAAAAAAAGAGAGAGAAAGGAAGGAAGGAAGGAAGGAAGGAAGGAAGGAAGGAAGGAAGGAAGGAAGGAAGGAAGAAAGAAAGAAAGAAAGAAAAGAAAGGGATCACTGATATTTCTCATTACTTTGTATATATGATTTCACTAATGCCAAACACATTAGGTTTTAGGGATTAGGTTTTATTTCCTTTTTAAGTCTTTTAATCACTTGGAATTTTCTTATTTTTCTAATTTTCTAATCAAAATTATGTGAAAAACAAAGACTAGTATGAAACAGTATAAATCTGTTGTTTGAAGATGGGAAAAAAAGCAGGAAGTGTATTTTCCTTAATGAAACCTCGCCTCTTCCTCATTTCCCCTCCACCCTCTCCCAAACTCCAGTCTACAGTACAGTTTCAATTTCAAAAACATAGCCAGGAGAAGTTACCACAGGAAGGATGCTTTACCTAAATTTAGATTCATTAGTGTGAGAAGAAAATTCTTTCACCTCCTGTTTGCCTTCAGTTCCCTAAGGATGGACGGTCTCCTCGCCTTTCATTTCAGAGGAACACAGTAATTATTTACTAAACATACACAGATAATAAGCCTGGATTGCAATGGACTGTCTAGTTATTTTGACTCAAAAAAAAAAAAAAAACAATGATCTGTATGTGTTTAATGTATTGCTAACGTTTCAAGGTCAGGAGTGCTTCAGTGGTGCACTGTTATACCGGAAATGGCATATTTTTACTGGGCAGAGCATTCAAACAAGATGTTTCTATGCCATTTCCTAGCCAACAGGAAACAAACTGACAAGTATTCCCAGTATGTTGACTGCTCTGAGTCACGTGATTATTTACACACTGGAGCATTGCGGGTTCTCTGCCAAGCAGTGCCCGCTCCTGCTCTCTTGGAAGGCGTGGGACAGTCTCCCTGCTTACCTCCATTAGAAAAGCTATAGAAAAGCCACGCTGAGCTGAGTGCCCAGACGCTCCCTCCAGATGCTGTAGAGTCCCTCACACGGCTGTGCTGAGCAGTGGTACGATGCTATATTGTTTATTTCACTTGTTTTCAAAAGGTACTTTTTAATTAGAATACTCAGGTGTTTTCTTTATTCAGAAAACAAGTTGACTTTTTTTTTTTTTTTTTTTTTTTGGTTTTTCGAGACAGGGTTTCTCTGTATAGCCCTGGCTCTCCTGGAACTCACTCTGTAGACCAGGCTGGCCTCGAACTCAGAGACCCACCTGCCTCTGCTTCCCAAGTGCTGGGATTAAAGGCATGAGCCACCACCGCCCAGCTACAAGTTGACTTTTAACACATGCAAATAAATTATAAAACTAAAAAGAAAAATTAAAGGAATCAAGTCTATTTTTCATTTTGTAGAACTTATAAAAAAAAAAAAAACTTTCTGACTCATTTTCTGCCAGAAATAGTTGAAACTAACTCCTGAAATTGGTGTGGCTAATTTGAGCATTCAAATAGATGCCTACGTGAGACTGTGAAGTGTGTACAAGGCACTTAAAGGAAGGCGCTGACCTCTGTGTCCTGCAAAGAAAATGTGCCTGCCAAAGTAAGGAGGGTCGGGGAGTGTCAGCGAGGGGTGAATCCCAAAGCTGTAGCACCTAGACATCTTAATCCAGAAGCACCAGATTGTCACACTCCAACCCTTCCAGAACGTGCATGGATACTAAGGAAAGTATTAAAAGCAGTCTGCCTGAGGGCATAAGCCACGCTGAAATCTATCTCCCATAAGAATATTTAAACTTAGAGGCAAGCATGGTGGTGTGCTTCTGCAATCCCAGCATTTCAGAGCTGAGAGAGAATTGTAAATTCAAGGTCAACCTTACCTCAAGGTAAGAAAAGTGAAACTGACAACAAATGAATGATAAATGCATATTCCAAAAATTGACGAGCAATAAATTCAGGCAAAGCAATGTCTCTAAGAGTTCACGGTGCATCGTGAAGTATCAGCCTGAGTGAGTTCAGCCAGTGTCCAGGGCTCAGCCTGCAGAAGCAGGCCTGTTCACAGGAAAGCGCTCCAGGGCCCTCAGTCAACGCTTTGCTGCTAGTCCTCCCTCCCTCCCTCCCTCCCTCCTTCTCTTCCCTTCCCCTTTCTTCCTTTCCTGTACTGGACAGTGAACCCAAGCCCTCTTACGAGCCTCACAACTGAGTTACACTCTCACAGAGGTGGCTGATAAAGTTGTAAATGAAACTGATCAAAATTTGAAAGTCAGTTTAACTTTAAGACCTTTCTTTTACAAAATAAAAATTAGAATGAGGGGGGAGAGGGTAACTCAGGCCGTATCATACAAAGCTGGTTTTGTCCCCAGCACTGCATGAATACATAAATAAAAACTTTACATTGATCAAATATGTATAGTAGTTATGAATTTTTTTACTTAGAAATCCCTTGAGCTGGGCATTTTCCACATGCCTGTAGTCCCAACACTTTGAAGGTGAGGATGGGAAAATCAAGGGGCAAAAGCCAGGCTGTGTTCCACAGGAAGTTGAAGGCCAGCCTGGGACCCTGTCTCATAATTTTTTCTTATATAAATTGATTTTAGTTACTCATATATCTTAACACATATGTATTAAACATTGTATGTGCCTGTAATGTTAAAATGTATGTCAAGTGTCAAGTATTTACAGTTGTATATACTTAAATTAGCATGTTACACAAAGTCACACATAAAACAAAAGAACCATGGCCAAAGGTGGTGTGTGCACACGTGTAATGCCAGCTCGGGAGGCAAGAGCGGGCAGTCTGGGCTGTGTAGCATTCCAGGACAGCAAGAACCACTGAGTCTCTAGGAAGGTAGGGTAAGAAGAAAGGAACATAACCCCAGCTCCCGGGAGGCAGACCGAGTACAATACCTCCAGTTCAAGGTCATTCTGGGCTACACAGTGACCTCTGTCTCCAAAACATCTTTCAAATAACTTTTTTGCTGTGATTAAGGTGGTTTATAATTTTGTTTGTGTAGCCTCTAACAGGAAAAACATTCTGCCGTGACTCAGCTTGGGGGCAAACTCGAGGAACGCACACCCACTTGTGGCTTTGTTTACTTGAGCCTGCTCTCTAATTTCCATAAGGGGCATCTCCAGGCCTTGTCAGGGGCAGATATCATCATCTTGGCTTGCTTCCTCACCTGTCCCTGAGCTTTAAAGGCTCGGGATAAGGCACTGCTGTTCTAGGACCCTATTTCACAGGTCAGAGGCAGCTCTGAAGGCCCAGGCTTATCTGTTGAGGCGGAACTAGGACAGTTATCACAGAGGCATAGGAAACACTTTTCTGAGGAATCGGGAAGCTGTAGGAGTTCCTGTTTTACTTTTCATGGTGAAAGGGATTCACCTGTTGACTGACTTGTCACCTACAAGCCTCACTGCTGAAGGACCTGCCAGTCAGAGCTGACCCAGAGTGTGCCAGGCTTCCCTTCCTCAGGAACTTTCAGGGTCACATCTCTTGTCTGTACCTCTCCCACAGAAAGCTCGGTGTCCCGTTGGAAATGGGTGACACAAAATGGTCTTGTTTTAAGAGTGCAGAAGAATTCCCTGGAAAGGAGTGGCTAAGTTCATTGTTTAAGTAGCTTCCTCTGAAAAGAATCAAGTAAAATGTCACTTCAACAGGGAACTTCCTAACTTGACAAGAGATGTCCCAGGCTCAGCTGGCAAAGGCATTTGTCATTGTCATGCCTGATGACCCGAGGTCTATCCCCTAGACCAGCATGGGAAAGAGAATCAGCTCCCACAGGTCATCCTCTGAGTTCACACACAAATAAGTGAGTGTGGTTTTCTTATTAGAAAGACACGGTAGACTCCAGAAGCACACTCCTATAACCTCAGTGCTGGGGGAGGCAGGGGATCAAAACAGGAAGTCCCAGGCAATGTCAGACTGCACAAAGGAGCTGTCTCAGACAAAGGTGTTCTATGTAGGTACTGTATTTCATTCCCAGTGACAAAAGTCTTAGCAATGCCATCTTTCCTATAGAGGCCATGATTACTCACATAAGCTAATCCACTAGAAGTCTTTGTCAGTTTCACTTTTGTTCAGTTTTGAAACCATCTCCCTCTAGCCCAAGCTAGCCTATAGCTTACTGTGTAGCCCAACCTGGCTTTAGCCTCAAGTGCTGGAATCCAGGCATGGATACACTTGTTTGACCACTTTCCTGTGTAATTGTAATCTATGATCTTAAATGCTAGCACCCTGGTAGGTTCTACCCCAAAGAATGTCAGTGAAGCTGTTCTAGCTCTTAGACAAAAATAAAAGTAGGCAATATAAAATAGTGATCATACTCAAGTCATTAATCAATATTGGTCATGAGAATTGAATTCAAGAAATTATTTTAAGAAACTGGCTCATATGAAATCAATACATGCTATGTTGGATATCAGGAGGCAGTGGTGGCGCATGCCTTTAGTCCCAGCACTTGGGAGGCAAAGGCAGGTGAAACTGAGTTCAAGGCCAGCCTGGTCTACAGATCAAGTTCCAGGACAGAAACCTGTCTCAAAAAACAAAGGGGGGCTGAGGGGAGCTAGTTTGGTCACCCATATATCCAGTCACCCATGCTAGTCAAGAAGAAAGCCACCGACACTCCAGACCTAAAGTCAAAGCAGACAGAAAGCACATTTCAAGTTAAAAAGCACCACTTAGCTAGTCGATGAGCATTCGAAGCTTTTTTACAGCCAGCCCACAGGCACCGTGGAAGCAGCCCTGGTCATTTGTGCCGTATCTCACACCGGCTTTGTTGTTATTCCCTAAGAAAACTTAACCACCAAACATAGATCCAAACTGTAAATCAGGGTTCAATTATAAGTAATTAGATTTTTTTCATAATTAATAGAGTGGTCACATAAAATAAAGGGAATACATAAACTGCTAGTGAGTTGCAAGGTGGAAAACAGCTTTCTTTCTAAATCAGCCATTCCTGGGTGAGGGAGTCCCGCGGTCCAGAGAATAGATTGCAATCCTGGGAAGATGTAGTTTGGCCCATCGTGAGGCCTGACATTTGCACATAGCGGCTTTTTTTTAACTTGGCTGGGAGGCTCTGTGACGGTGGGGTTTGGAGCCGCCATGGCGGGGCTGGGCTCCCTCTTGCAGCATGGACCTGAGTGTACTCTTCTGTTTGGCCATAGCCTGGCAGCGAGCTGGACAACTTGGAAGAGATTTTGGATGATTTGCAGAACAGTCAGTTACCACAGCTTTTCCCAGACACAAGGCCAGGAGCTCCTCCTGGGTCGGTCGACAAGCAAGCCATCATCCATGACCTCATGCAACTCACTGCTGACAGCAGCCCCGTCACGCCTGCTGGAGCCCAGAAGGCAACACTGCGGATGTCACAGAGCAGTGAGTATGCACTCTTCCCAGGTTTGGGAGAAGTCTCCCATTTAGTCCCCACCAGAAACCAATCATTCAAGTGGGCCACAATTTAGCTACTTGGAGGTTTTCTGTGATAAAATAGCACCATCTACTGTCCTGGTCTGTCAGTGTTCCAGCAGCTTACTGCCATAGTGTCCTTTGGGGAGGAAAGTTCAAACCAGGCATGGTCACTGCATGCCTGTAACCTCAGACATGAGGCTGAGGCAGGAGAATGGTGAGTTCAGGGCCAGCCTGAGCTACATAGTGAGACCCTGTCTCAAAAAGTTTTAATTGTTCAGAAAAAGGCTGCCCACAGTCCAACACCTTGCTCTGTCATTAGGAGTTGTACCTTTAGTTTATTTGAGCTAAGTAAAAACTGCCATTCACTCTGCTAGAATACATTGAGTTTTCAGTTTTGTGTGAAAGAACAGTGTTCTATAGTTTACAAAAAGACAACTCTTCAGAGCTGGTAAACATAAGCACTGTTTCCATCTCAGTAGAACACCCATGCCTAGCAGTGTTCTCAGTGTTCTCAAGCAAACCTCAGCCAAATCAGAGAGACCGCCTTCAGAAACTGTCCTTTCCTGCATGGTTCCTGACCATTCTGGAAAGGGGTAAAGGGAAATAGGATGGAATTTTATTTGACCTGGGCAATCACAGAGCTAAAAGAATTGAGAGAATAAGGTAAGAAATATCAGATAGTAAGTAGTCCTTAACCCAGAGAAGAACAAAGAGCCCGGTGGGTGCTCACAGCTCCTGCGCTCCAGAGCTCCCAATGGGACCGGAACAGTGAACTGAGCCGTAGGAAGGCGGGGCTGGCGAGGTGAGTGACGCCATGCCCAGCCCTCGTGTTTCTCTCCCAGAGGTTGTTGTGAACTGCTAGTGAAGTCTATGCTTATAAATTAAGAGAAAGTAAAGTCTTTATATCACTAATAAATTAGCTCTGTAAATCAGTGTGTATAGTATTTGAGTGTTTTAATAACATTGTTATAAAATTACAGGTCGTCTACGTGACACTAGATTACTGCTCAGTACACAGTCAATCCTTGTGAACTAACCATAAAAGTCATTTCAAATCTAAATATGTGCCCGAGTTAAAGCCACACCGCTGGCCACGGCCTACACAGAGGAGTGTCGTTTCAGGTCACACAGTGTACACTGAACAGTTTTAACTTCTAGTGGAAGTATCTACTTCTAACTTATTCTAAACCTTGATCCCAGTTAAGAAATAATGTTCTAACATCCAAACTACATGTGGCCTGCTGCTGCATACAAGAGATGTTTATAGGTTCATCACTGTGAATCAGAACTCATGAAGCAGACAAGAGCATCCCAAATTTGCGGGGAGACCTTATCAAAACAAATGGACAAAAAAAAATGAGAAACACAAAAAGACCACCCACCAACGTGTGATCAGTGTAACATGAAAATGATCCTATTAATGAATCAGTGGTTTAGTTAGCAAAACCTTTTCATTGCTCCAGTTCCTGGAGAGAAGACATGGTGCTTGTTTATGTCCCCTGTGCAGGGCCATCGAGACAACCGTACAGAGTGCTGCATGTGTCTTCTGTGAGTTGTCTTTCATGGAGATAGTTGCCTGATGATGTGCATCTTTGTCATGTTACAGGAGACATTTTCCCTAAACATTACTTACTGTTAATATTCTTTTTCATTGTCCTTTATTAACCTTTAATTTCTCATTTGTTCTCTCCTTAGCTTTTAATAACCCACGACCAGGGCAACTGGGCAGGTTATTGCCAAACCAGAATTTACCACTTGACATCACATTGCAAAGCCCAACTGGTGCTGGACCTTTCCCACCAATCAGAAACAATAGTCCCTACTCAGTGATACCTCAGCCAGGAATGATGGGTAACCAAGGCATGCTAGGAGGCCAAGGAAACGTAGGGAACAATAGCACAGGTAAGGGCTCAGCGCTGCTGCTGCTTACTGCCGGGCTGTGCGATTTACGTGTGTCCATCCACACCAAAACGGTAGAACTCGACAAGAGGCGTGTAAAAGTTTCTCATGTGAAATGTGGAAACCCCACGGACTCCCTGTGAGGGTGGCCTCTGGGAAGCCACTCCATCAAGCTGGCCAGGTCATTCCTTAACTGCTGCTGAGGAGGTTTCTGATGTCAGCCTTCTTGCCTAGGCTTACTGCACTTCTATCCCACTCCTGGTCTGAACTTGGAGGAGTATATGCAAACTAAATGGATGTGTGTGTGCCGTAACTAGTGCTTGTTAGTGTCCCTTGGTGATCTGCTGACACCTCAGAAATGAACTGAAGTTTTAGAATGGAAGTTTAAAATTCTACCATTCTTCTACAATTCTAGATCCTTTTTCCACTCAGGAAAAGGAATGAAGTAAAAGTGAAGAGCTTTTTGTGTGTCTTCCCACATCTCCACTGCACTCTTAGCCATGCAGGGGCTGCGTCGGAGCCACGGGCTGCATTGTGTTTTGTTTCATTGGCTTTTGTGTTCTAGTTTCTTAACGTTGATGCATTTTAACAGCTTCAGGTCAGGGCAGAATTAAACAAGCACATTGGTTTGAAATCACACCAGTCAGGGCGACTTCCTGGAGAGTCAAGAAGTTGCCTGTGATCTAGCTGGATCTTGACCTGCTGGAGTTTTCCAGTGTCCTCCATATTTCCTAAGTGATACATGCCTCTGCCACAGTGGCCATAGAATTCAGAATGAACTCACAACAGTGTGGGCCTTAGAACGGCACCTGTTACGGGCCTAGGAGGATGCTGGCTTCCCAAGCAAGAGCTGGCTATAACTTTCTTTCCTTGTCTCAGTGATGGATTAGGGACTTGGTCATAGAAATAAGTAGATATCATAAAAAGAGCTTACACTTGGTGGATGTTTTAATTCTTGCTATTTTATTGTTAGCTCAGTCTAACCCCCGTACATTGCCATTGTGGTTAACTGAAGATCAGAGCGCTAATTCAGGGGAAGTGATGGCTGTTTCACTTCTGATTACTGAGAGAGAGTTCATGGGAAGCATGAGCTATACCGTCTCAGTTTATTCCTTCAACAGACACTCACTCACTGCTTATTTATACACATGTACTGACTCCCTCATTAAAGTACAGATTCATGGAAACAGTGCCATATCCACTTCATCACTCTTAAGGAAAATCCTGACTCACATAGATATTGGTGATGTAAAATTCTTTAAAGAAAAGGAGCTGACTGACTCGGAGTAGCTCCCTGTTGGTGGATACAGGAAGGTCTGCACTGTTGAGGTCTTATATAGGACCCTAGGACTGTGGCCATGGGCTCTGCTAAACTGGGGGTCCCAGAACCTACTAGTGCTCAGGCTGTCAAGATCACATGGTGTGAAGACCAGTACCATAAAGAATAGTGTCCATTGCTACTGCACGGAGACTGCTGAGTTACAGGTAACATCGCCTCCTACTGGCTCTCATCCTATAATGCTATTTACATAGATTATTTTGGAAACTAAAATGCCTTTTCACTCATAATATCCATTTATAGATAAAATATACGTGGCTTTAACTATGTCTTACTATGGCAGTTTTTAACCCTAACTAATCACCCTCACCTTGTAACATCTCAGCACAGCCGTCATTTCACAGGTGAGGAGACACCATCTTCTATCCACATGTTCATTACACCAAAATAAAGTAACCAAAAGCAAGCCATATATTTGGAAACAAAATCTTTATATCCCCTGTATTGCATTTCAAAATAAGAGATGTCTCTGAGGCTTCCCCTGCAGTACGTCAAAGGCAGTGTTCGGCCCTGGTTGTCATCCAGGGTCTGGACACTGATGGGACACACCCTGATCCTGCCTGGTGGTGCTGAGTTCTCATCATTCCGGTGACCAGATAGATGTCTGTCCTAACCCAGTCTGCATCTGTGTGGTCAAGGAGGACGGGGCCCCTTAGCTGTAAAGGCTGCATCAGGAAGCCCTTGGGAAATTTTGAAATTTACCAAATATTTTTTGATGGAAGTTGTTGCTGAAGTGTCCTGTCTGTGCAGAAGCGTGCCTGTGGTGGGACAGCCTCGCTCGACGGGCCTCAGTGGGCGTGTCTGCGTGCTCCTGAGGCTTAGCGGGCGCCCACCCACTGATGGTGGGACAGCCTCGCTCGGGTCCTCAGTGGGCGTGTCTACGTGCTCCTGAGGCTTAGCAGGCGCCCACCCACGGAAAGGATGTGAGGAGGCTCAGCCCTGCAAATGCTTTGCAGGACATTCTCTGGGGTCGATAACTATGAGATTGATTATCAGTTCCGACCTTGCCCCTCCTCACCTCGCCTCCCTTTTGGAAAGTAGAGCTCTGCCATGTATGTCAGCTAATGTGATTCACTTCCTCAGGAAGGAAGTTGGGGTTATCCACTTGCCGCAGCGCTTGTTCTGAGTACATATGGGAACAGTCGTAACAGCTCTTCTGAACCACGCAGAGTAGCAGATGCATGCTGTGAAAACTGCAGTAATTGCCAATTCTTAGTTCTTAGCCGAGGGCCTACACCTGCCCCCGGGTGGGGGGGTGTTTGCTGTTGGGCCAATTGCAGGTTGCAGTCTTGGTCGGAGTCTTGTCGGTAGGTCTGGCAGTCATGGATATGCTGTTCTCAGTGTCTGCAGCTCTCAGTTTCCTCTGTGTTGCATGCAGGAATGATTGGCAGCAGCACTTCCCGACCCAGCATGCCTTCTGGGGAATGGGCACCACAGAGTCCAGCTGTGAGAGTCACTTGTGCTGCCACCACTGGTGCCATGAACCGGCCAATCCAAGGAGGCATGATCCGCAACCCAACAGCCAGCCTCCCCATGCGAGCCAACAGCCAGCCTGGCCAAAGACAGATGCTGCCGTCTCAGGTCGTGAACATAGGTGAGGCTCGTGCTTGCTGCCCTTGACTCCCCGTGCCTTCTTCAGACGCACGTCAGCCCCATGGCCCTCCCAGGACTGGCTTCCGGCTGGGCACGTAGGCAGTCCTCTAGTGTGAAGCTGTCCTAAATGGCATTCTGCTAAAACCCTGTGGAATCATAGACTAACTACCTAATTTTAATTTGGAGGCAAAGTACATTAAAATGTCACATAAACATTATACACATGAGTGTGTGTGTGTGTGTGTGTGTGTGTGTGTGTGTGTGCGCGCGCGCGCATGTATATGGTAGCTTAAAGGCAAAGGAATGGTTTGGTGGTACAGCCGCAGTGTTGAACCTATGTGGTCATCCTGAACCGCTGAGGCCCTCAGCCAGGCTGGGAAGTCAGCGGCTGGCCTCGGCCTCGGTAAGAGCATGGCAGAGCGCCCAAGCATCTCTAGGCGTCTCTGTGCAGGCAGCTCACATGTTCCTGAAGTGAATTTTCGTGCACACTCCTCAAAACCTTCATCATAATTGCCTAACACTGAAGGCCGAGAAGGAAGCGGGAAGGGACTCCTGGGACACGGGCTTCCTTTTCCGGTAGGTGAAAGTGTGTCTGCAGTGATGTGGTAGTGGTACACACGAACATATTAACACCACTGGATGCTGCACTTGAAAGTCATGAATTGTATGATGTACAAATCATCGGGAAACTTGATATTAAACTATCAATGTGCACACTTAGAATCCTAGCCCTTCGGTGGTCCAGGCAAGAATCCATCATCCCCAGCTACATAGCAAATGTGAGGCCTGGTCGAGCTAAACAAGACCCTATCTCAAGGGAGAAGAGCAGGTGCCTGGACAGCTCCTACTTGATATTATTTTTGTAATCGCAGACATAGGACTTCCTCTGATCTTAACATTAGCTCAATTCTAAAAAGTCTTCATTTGTAAATATTCTTGTTAAACATTGCACAGGAAGTGCTAATTCATTCCCGGAAAACGCAAGACTGTTCTGGCAGAAGAGCAGGCCTTGTTCCAGAACTATGGATCAGGTTTCTCCATAGGTTTAAAGTGTTGGGTGTGTTTTGATTCAATGTTTCTGAGAGTGACTGTTATAATTACATTTCTACATATATACTCATGGTGGCTCCCACACTTAAATTTGTGCCATTTGAAAATATCAAAAGTTAAAAATGCTAAAAAACAAAACAAAACAAAACCCTCAAAAGAGATTTCTATGGAAAATTAAGCTGAGACGTTATTAGTAAGATGCTTATAAAAGTGACAGTAAGAGGTCTTGTATAGATATTTAATTTATTCTGTCTTACTTTGGAACTCGCAATACAGCTCTGTGAGATTTAGAAGATTTAGTATGCAGCCGAATTTCTCTAGTGGTAAGCACAGTCAACACAGCTGCGAATTCACCCAGCAGAAAATTGTGTGTTGTGGATGTCCAGTCAATGGATAAGAAAATAAAATAATTAGAAAGCTTGTGTGGCTTAGAGCCACAGGAAGAACCTGAGAGAGACATGTACCTGAGGCTGTGCCCTGTGGGGGCACTAGGACTTGGGAGGCTCTGGCGCAGGTGACCTGCTCCCTGGAGCCTTGCGCGGGTCTGCCTTGCTCATTTGCACCATACTGCAGATACAGTTTTCCTCTTCATTGCAGTCTTCTGCAGGCACCGGTGAGTGGCCGAAATGCAGGGCTGTGGGATGCGGGGAGGGAGCTGGAGCCTCTGCTAATCCACATGTGTGCATTTTTATGACTTTTTAAATGAGTTAGTATTTTCAGTATTTTCCATACAAACCAAAGCTTTAAGAGAGCAGATATCCTGCTGTCCCTACTAACGTGGACGTGGCCTGAGCCGGACGCCCGGCCTTAGCCTTGTGTTCATTGCTGGTGTTCATACCTTACCCCAGAGCTGCGTCACCGTCTTCTCCCCATAACTGCTTCCACCTCTGCATTTCCCATCAGCCAGCAACTCTATTTGATATTACACAGCAAATGTGTGCTTTCTAAATTATAGGATACAAAAATTTAGGTTTTTCTTCTTTTTTTTCCTCCCTCTCTTAGGGCCTTCTGAGTTAGAGATGAACATGGGAGCACCCCAGTATAATCAGCAGCAGGCCCCTCCAAACCAAACTGCCCCCTGGCCTGAGAGCATCCTGCCCATAGACCAGGCATCTTTTGCCAGCCAGAGCAGGTAAGCCCGGGCACCCGGAGCGTTAGGAGGGCGTTGGTGCGTGGCTCGTGGGCTCCTTTGCAGGTGTACGCTGCTTCAAATGTGTGTCGGTGGCACTTGCGCAGATATCACTTCCTCAGACCAAGTCATCCACTAAGCACAGCGTGAAAGGAAGGAGCAGAAATCAGTGTGCCCTAGACACGCCTTTGAACAGTTCCGTTGGAAGAAGGATGTGCTTGTACTAATTGACTTTAGGCAGCAGTGCGCAGTATGGATGCTGCGAGCAGAGTGAGCAGTAGCTCGCCCAGCAAGGCTGGCAGAGGGTTTCAGAGCCGTGGGGGGAGTGCACATGGCCACGCAGCACCCTGTTCATCGGGGGTTGCGTGGTGTGTGGAGGGTACCAGGGAATGATCTTATTTTGAGTTGTGTATATTTTACCACAATTTACAAAAATTAAAAAATAAAAGAGGAGAAGAGGCATCCACTGCCTCTCCAGAGTCTAGCTAGATAAGTCCTCCCCCCTCATCAAGGAAACTTCTCTTTGCAACAGAGACCATTATAGAAAATCACAAACAATCAAAACGAGGGTGTGAAATCCTGTCTCGATGATACATCTGTAAAACACACCCATACCTAAGGCTCAGGGAGCATCGTGAAAGAGGAGGTGGCCAGGATGTACTAGCCAGACGGCCACGGAGAGACTGGTGGCATCAGAAGGCTGTGCCCATGAAGTCTCACTGCACGACTGCCTGAGTGGAGGCAAGGGTAACAATAAACATTCCAGAGTGGATGGAGGAACGCCACGATGCCTCAGTCCTACACAAGAACTGCAGGCCACCAAGGAGTCCTGAGAGGGAGAGACAGTCCTCTCCAGGGAGGAGCACACCAGTTGGCTATCAATACCAAGTGGTCAGCCCTGAACACATGCACACGCAAGTGTAAAATTATACATGCTAAACAGGTTATTCTTAGGAATATACATATGTGCATGTAACAGTAACATATAAAAAAAGAAACTCTGAACTTAGACTAAGCCGGGAGAGGTGTGTGCAGGGCGTGTAGGAGGAAATGGCGTGTTGCAGTTGGAGCTGGGACAGTGCCCAGTGGACAAAGGGCTTGCTGTGCTAACATGACGACCTGCGGCCAGGGCCAGGGTCCGTGTCCCACGGTGGAACCCGAGCACTGCAGAGGCAGAGGCAGAGGCAGGAGGAGATGATGCAGGGCCCAGTGGCCAGCTGCTCCAGCATAACAGGCCCAGGTCCCAGTGAGAGATCTTGTCTCAAAAACTATGGAAGATACCTGACATTGATTGACCTTTGACACAGGTGGGGCAGAGGAGAGGAAGGGAGAGGACAGGAGAGAGAAGAGATCCCAGCACTCAGGACAGCCAGAGCTACACAGAGAAACCCTGTCTCAAAAAAAAAAAAACAAAAAAACAAAAAAAAAAACAAAACTGAAAACCAAAACCAAACTTGTGTGGCCTCCCAAGAACTGGAGTCACAGGTGTTTGCTTTACGCTGGCTGTAATAGATTGGTGAACGGGTGTGTGTCCAGCTGGCTGTAATAGACTGGTGAACGGGTGTGTGTCTAGCTGGCTGTAATAGACTGGTGAACGGGTGTGTGTCTAGCTGGCTGTAATAGACTGGTGAACGGGTGTGTGTCCAGCTGGCTGTAATAGACTGGTGAACGGGTGTGTGTCTAGCTGGCTGTAATAGACTGGTGAACGGGTGTGTGTCCAGCTGGCTGTAATAGACTGGTGAACGGGTGTGTGTCTAGCAGACTCCAGGCACTTTGTTCATATACTACCCTTTTGTTTTTTTCAGTTCCTTGTCGGATTCTGACAGTATGTCAGCCCTCTCTATTTTATCTATACATTGTCGTGTGTGTGTGTGTGTGTGTGTGTGTGTGTGTATGTGTGTGTGTGTATACATGGATTTATATGCACCGCATGCTGCAGATGCCCCTGATCTTCCCAGGGTTATCTGGTGTGGGTGCTGGGACCGAGCTGGCCTCTGCAGACTATCAGGTCTCTTACCTCTGCCATCCCTCCAACCATTCCCCCCTTTTCCCTCTTTTTACTTTTTTTAAGTCCTGGTGTGCATCTGTGCATACATGTGTACATGTTGGGAACAGAGTCAGATCTCTAACTTCAAAGCCAGACTAGCCTACAGAATGAGTCATTTGCACTGGGCTGCTGGGCCTGGGTACTTCCTCCAAGACTGCAGGAGGAGCTACTGAAACATGCAACTGAACTGCATAGTGCGAGCCTGTCTCAGAAAAACACACCAAAAACCAGGATTTTATTCTTCAGTAGCACATGTCTAACTTGGGCATGTGTTTCCCATTGTAAGTCCTGTGTTGCTGCAGGAAGGACTGGGTTCACTCTCAGAAAGGGTGAGGCTGGGACTCTCCAGTGTCAGCGCAGTGAGGATGGTGAGTCTGTGCTCCTGCAGCTCCGTCGGCCGCGTCCTGGCTTCACAGGGCCGGTTGTTGTCAGTGGAGAGTCCGGGGAGGAATGCTGTTTTGCAGTTCTTTTGCCCGAAGCTGACAGCTGCTAACACAGCTGGACAGAGCCTACCCTGGTTCAGGTTATCTTTGCTGGATAAACACTGACCAAAAGCAAGCTGGGGAGGAAAGGATCTACCTGGCTTACACTTCTGCTTCATAGCCCAAGGACGGAGACAAATTCAAGCCGGACAGGAGCCTGGAGGCAGGTGATGCCGAGGCCATGGAGGGGTGCTCTTATTAGCTTGCTCTCTTGTGGTTTGCCCAGCCTGCTTTCATAGAGAACCAGGACTCCCAGCCACAGTGAGCTGGGCCCTCCCGCATCAGCCACCAAGAACATGCCCCACAGGCTTGCTGACAGCTGCATGTCCCAGAGTCATTCTCTCAGTGAAGTTTCCCTCCTCTCTGATGACAAGTTGACATAAAACTGCCCAGCACAGAGGCAGCACTTCGCTGTCTACGCAGCTTCCCTGGCCTAAGGGAACATGATCAAGAAGCAAACCGACATTGACTCTCGACTACCAGAATCTTGTGAGCCCCAGTTGTTGGGTGTTCATGTGGCCCGTCTCCTCACACCCCACTGTGACATGCGGTTGTCTGCTTTTCTCCCTCACACTGCCATTTCTCTGGACTGCCTATTCAGCTTCTAAGTTACAGCAGGAGAGGAGAGATCTGAGTGCATGTGTGTTTCGAAGATTAACTGAGGAAGTGTGGACTATGGGGAAGGAAGTAGACGGCACGGGGTGAGCATGTCCGTGCAGGCAGGCCTGTGTCTCGCCAGTGGCGGGAGAAAGCACTCACAGGGGTCGGACACTCCGCACAGCCTGCGGTGCTCTTGCCTGACAGTGGCCTCCCACCCGCAGCTCGCGGTAGATCAGAAGCAGTGGGATGGTGACATGTGGAAGGCCAGCAGGTGAGGCGAGGCATCAAGCGACACTCGCCTAGTGACCAGACATGGACTGTCAACAGCACATTAGTTCATTTCACTGTCGCTGTTAGAAATTAATTGTTAGTTTGGGTGCTCAGCAGGACACCATGTTACAGTTTTAAGTCAGAGTAACATGAGACTGCCTAAGAAAACAGCGGACTGAACTGGGCCAGGGCCACACAGCTCTGTCCCTTGATAAATTTAGTCCCACTTGTTTAAGAATGAGATTTCTGGAATGTGAACATGTCTTGCCTGGCACATAGGATGCCCTGAGTTCAGTTCCCAGTACCACACGCAATAAGAAGTAAGTTAGCTTCTCTGTAAACATGTGTGCTCTCCACCGTATTATGTAGTTGGTCTACAATACAAAACTGACTTTGATGAAATACTAGTATTATTCTCTCTCTAAGGTTTGCAGTGACTAGAAAATCCCCTAATTTGTTTGGTAATTAGTTATAATGTTCTATACCATAGAAATGGCAGTTCACAAGTAGGTTTGTAATTCCTTTCCCTTGGCACCTAACTCATGAGGGCCAACAGGTAAACTCCAGAGTTTTCATAAATGCTTGCAAATTCTGGTTCTGCATAAATACAAAGTTTCCTGGTAGCACAGCCAAGTTCCCAAGCCCAGATGGTACTCAAGTGTGATGTGCTTCCCCCTGTGCTCACCGCAGCCTCACTGCAGAGGACTGTGCATCCACCCTGTGTGCCGTGCACAGCAGATAGTGCACACAGACCAGTGCAGGCCAGGAAGTGAGGCTGGTGAGTCCAGGCACACGGCGGAGCAGCTTCTATGGTGGCGCCTTTCCGACCCCGCACAGATGTGGGGACCTGCCTAAGCGAACCCTGTACTTTATGGGAGGATGTAGAAACATAACTGGTCTTCATTCTGTTCAGTGCTTGGCTGGGGGAAGAGCTTGTTGAAGAGCCCAGACATTTCTAGCAGCCCATGGTGACGTTTGTCTCTTTACAGGCAGCCCTTCGGCAGCCCCCCTGAAGACCTGCTGTGCCCACACCCTGCGGCAGAGTCGCCAAGCGACGAGGGCGCTCTTCTCGACCAGCTGTATCTGGCCTTGCGGAACTTCGACGGCCTGGAGGAGATCGACAGAGCTCTGGGGATCCCAGAGCTGGTCAGCCAGGTAGGCCAGGGCGTCGAGGCGGCCACGCACTGCCTGGGCCAAAGGTGTTTGTTCCTGCAGGCTGCTGTGGGGTGCTTGTCACCTCCCGTAAGCAGGCCTCCCCTCCTTCTCCTTTCTCCTCCTCTCACATAAACTGTCGCCCAAGGAGCAAACACCTGGGAAGGACCATTCCATAGGACAGCACCACGGCAGAAGCGAGCCCAGAGCCCCGTCCACAGCTGCTAAAAGGGCAGATGAGGGGGAAGTTAGAGAGACCACAGGGTCACTGCTCTCCAAGGGCCTTGGTTCTTGCCGCTGGGATGGGAGATGTGAGCACGGGCCTCAGCCCGCCAGGCTACTTAGGAAGGACTGTGGCACACACAGGTCACAGAGGGACTGTGGCACATACAGGTCACAGAGGGACTGTGGCACATACAGGTCACAGAGGCATCTTTTTCTTTTCTTTTTAAGATTTATTTTATTTGTATGAGTACTCTATAGCTGTCTTCAGACACACACCAGAAGAGGGCATCAGATTATATTACAGATGGTTGTGAGCCACCATGTGGTTGTGGGTGCTAGGAATTGAACTCAGGACCTCTCAAAAAGAGCAGTCAGTGCTCCTAACTGCTGAGCCGTCTCTCCAGCCCAGCAGAAGCATCGTAAGTGTAACTGCAGTTCTCCAAACACGCCGACCCTTAGATGGGTACTGCCCATAACAATTTGAAGATGTCAACCACCCTCCAGAGTCTAGTTCTCCCTCTGCTTCCCAGTTAGTTTATCTGAAGAAGTAATGGGCTTTGTCTTTGAGTTGAGAATGCCTGAAGCTGCCCTGCAGCTGCTGTCCTCTGAAACAGTGGAACAGCCTCCTGGTCCTCTTCCCGTCCAGTGCCAGTCTCTCCCTTTGTCACAAGCATCTTCCAAGGCCAGGCTGCCTGTCCCTGCAGCATGTCACTGTGAGGATAGTGACATAGTCATTGAAGACGCTGGAACCTTAAAATAGTCATAATTCCCAGAGTCGAGCAGACACAGGTGGCAGTCCAGACTTGTTGATTCGTACTGAGAACAGCAGACTCAGAAATGACTGGCAGGCACACAGTATGCCCCAACGTGAGCCAGAGAGGAAACAGGCACCTACTTCCTGTGCGACTGTTGGCTCGCCTTTAGCGGCAGCTGGAACTCAGCTTTTCTGTCATTACCCTTGAGTTTTTGCAGGTGACATTCTTAAATGTCCTTGGAGTTCCATAGTGACTTGTAACACTTTGGGTGACTTTGGAGAGGGGTTTACTTTTTAAGAGGTCAGATTTTTTTTTTTTTGGAGGGGGGGTGGTTCAAGACGGGGTTTCTCTGTGTAGCCCTAACTGTCCTGGAACTCACTTTGTAGACCAGGCTGGCTTCGAACTCAAAGAGATCAGATTTTTAAGAGATCCCAGCACAGCCTAGGCTCAGATTTATGGCAGTTGACCTGTCTTGGCATCTAAAATATTGAAATACTTTTTAAAAAATAAAACCAGTGTTCCATCCTGTTGAATGCTCTGTGGCATCTCCTTGTCCAGTCACAAAGCCGTTTAAGTGAACTCCAGATGGACGGCATTCTTAGGGGCAGCGGTGGGAATGTGGGGTGCACGTGTGCTGGATGCTAGCCAGAGCTGCATACAGTTTAGAAATAAAGTGCTTGTCTCACAACATCCCCAGAGCCCAGGAAAAAACACCAGGCCCAGTGGTACACACTTCACCCCAGCAATGGTGAACTTGTGAGGGTAAAAAAAGGAAGATTCCCAGAGTACCAGCCAGTCTTGCGCAATCAGTGAGTTCTAGATGAAAGTAAGGCCTGTCTCAAACAAAGCAAAAACTCAATAGATCAATATGGAAATAACCTAAGTAGATTTTCTATTAAATATGGGCAGATAAGAAATTCTGAAATATTTCAACAAGGAATGGCTTCCTGCTGGTGGTACTCCACGCATGCTTTTTAAATTATCGAGAGAAGAGGGCAGTGTACTGAAGCCCCCCTGCTGACCACAGGCCACAGGAAGCGCTGTCATCCCAGGATGCCAAGCAGCACCAGGACAGCAGGAAGGGCTGAGGCGGGGCTGCCATGGCAGTGACCTGAAGGCAGCCTGAGGCCTCACTGCTGCAGGGCTGGCCCTTCTGAAGACCTTCAGATGTGTAGCAGTGGCTTCTAGAAGGACAAGGGTTGGCCAGATAGATTATATCTTCACACTGAAACTCAGGCCATGGGCATTTAAGGCATCTCCCTGAGAAAGCATCAGATTCCCTATGGGTAGAAACAAGAAGATCAGTCAGAAGCTTCCATGTTCAGCTCAGTAGCAGAAATGACAAGCCACCTTGTCTCAGAAACTGAGTGAGGCCCCGGAAGGTCTCAGGCCTCACACACTCACATGCGCTCTCCCTCACTCTCTCTCTCTCTCTCTCTCTCTCTCACACACACACACACACTCACTCGCTCTCGTGCGCACTCTCTGTATATCTATCTATCTATCTATCTATCCCCCCCTCACATGTGCATACACATTTTTAATGCAAGATGCTGCTCTCCCTGTAAGACAGATCTCAGCCAGGCATGGTATCACATGCCTTTAATCCCAGTTCTCATTGAGACAGGCAGGTCTCTTCGAGTTTGAGACCAACCCGGTCTATATAGTGAGTTTGGGACTGCAGGGCTACGTAATGGGACCATGTCTTGGAGTTTTAAAAAAAAAAAAAAAAAAAAAAAGATGCATCTTTCAAACAATTAAATTAACCAAATTCATATTAACCAGTCTTGTAAATACTGTCAGACGCTGGTCGGGGCACAGGGAGGACCTGCCCCACCTCCTTATGCCTTCCACTCCTTTCCCTCTGCAGGCCTTTGGTAGGGAAGCAGCTGTTTAAAAATCAAATGACAAGCACAGTGAATATGTCTAGCATGTAGTAGTGAATTGTAGCAAAGTGTGGGCATGTAAGAAGTTCTACCAACCATAGAGAACAGCCTAATAAAACAATACACAGTGTAAGCCAGGCATTGTAGCACTGACCTGTAATCCCAGTACTTGGGAGATGGAGACCAGAGGATCATGGTTGAAACCCAACCTGGGCTACATAGCAAGTTAGAGACCAACTTGGGCTATGTAAGGCCCCATATCAAACTCTTCCCACCCACACTGTAATAGGTAGTAAGTTTATCACCCCACTGATGAGCTCAAGTCGTACATCACAATATGCAGCACAGCCCCAAGCCTTAGCTAGAAAGAGTCGGCCTCATGTCCCCACATCTGCTGTTATCTGGCGTGAAGACAGCGAGCTGCTTTCCTGGGGCTGCTAATGGTCACCAAGGCCATCATGAGTTCAAATGGTGGGTGTGGGTTGTGTGCTCCATCACCAGGGGACACTCGCAGCTGCCTGCTCATTAAAGCCCCTGCCAGGTTCTCGCTGGAAGAGAGTAGGAGAATTGCACAGTCCTGGCTCCTCTGTCCCAGCGCCTGGAGGAAGCACTGCAGGGGGACAGCTCTTTGAGTGGCTGGGCATAAGAGTAGAGGCGAGCTAAAAAGCTACGTTGGTACAGTGTGTGTAAAGCACGGGCTACAGGAGGGAGCGCGGCCTCCTGGTGAGTGCAGTGTTATCTGTTAGTAGCTTTACTTATGTGCTTTTTGGGGCTTCTTTTCAGAGCCAAGCTGTGGATCCAGAGCAGTTCTCAGGCCAAGAGTCCAGCATCATGCTGGAGCAGAAGCCCCCTGTCTTCCCACAGCAGTACGCATCTCAGGCACAAATGGCCCAGGGTGGCTACAATCCCATGCAAGATCCAAACTTTCACACCATGGGGCAGCGGCCAAACTACACCACACTCCGCATGCAGCCCCGGCCGGGCCTCAGGCCCACAGGCATCGTGCAGAACCAGCCAAACCAACTGAGACTACAGCTTCAGCATCGCCTCCAAGCACAGCAGGTTAGCTCTTCACTGACCGTCGGGCTCGGGGCTCAAGAAGATGAGAGGTCAGGTTTTGGAGAGGGCTGTTAATTGGAAAAGATGATTTGAAATACACATGTCATATCAAGTGATGTCTCACAAGAAGAAAGGAGTGGACACTGGTGCTAGAATGGACCAAAACATCATTGTGGGAGAGTACAAGAACAGTAAAGTGGGAGGGGGTGGATGCGGGAGCAGGGGGAGGGAAAAGGACATGTGGGACCTTTGGGGGTGGGGAACCAGAAAAAGGGAAATGAATTGTAAATATAGAATATATACAATAAAAAAATAAGCCGGGCGGTGGTGGCGCACGCCTGTAATCCCAGCACTTGGGAGGCAGAGGCAGGCGGATTTCTGAGTTCGAGGCCAGCCTGGTCTACCGAGTGAGTTCCAGGACAGCCGGAACTACACAGAGAAACCCTGTCTCGAAAAAACCAAAAAAATAAAAAAAAAATAAAAAAAATAAAGAGAAAAGAAAAAGAAAAAGGAAGTTGAGGTATTTTCTGATAGAAGTGAAGATTTTGATCTATAATATGTATAATAAAATTGAAGTTTACTATGAAAAAAAAAAAAAGAAGAAATACACATGTCCTGTTGTGTAAATGTACTGAGATAAAAATACCTACGTTACCCTTTACCCTCCAGTACTCAGGAAGCAGAGGCAAATGGATCTCTGTGAGTTCAAGGCCAACCTGGTCTACAGAGTGAATTACAGGACAGCCAGGACTGCATAGAGACACCCTGTCTTAAAAAAAAAATATGGATGGATTCTAGGTCAGCCTGTGTTACATAGTAAGACCCCATGTCCAGTTACCCCCTTCCCAAGAAAGTGTTCATGCCTCTTGTGTTTGTGTTTAGAATCGCCAGCCACTTATGAATCAGATCAGCAGTGTTTCCAATGTGAACTTGACTCTGAGGCCAGGAGTACCAACGCAGGTGAGAAGGCCCTCCTGTCGTTTTCCTCCTGGGCAGGTTGAGTGAGCAGCCGTCCACACCCAAGGCCCACCTGGGCTGGTTTACCTAGTTCTCTGACTCCCTGCTTTAGTTCTTAGTGCTGCCCCAGTTGCTAGGGTCAGCTGATTCTTACACAAGAGTTATATTACAAAAAGTGTCAACCAGTCCTGGATTCAAGTACTGGCCAGTGTTCCTATGAGAACACGGGCTTAACCATCTAGTCTCTGGTCACAACATTGTTCTCCGAATAGCAATACATAGCCTTGTTTCTATGGAGATTCTGTGGGAAGACATTTCATGTGTATGGAATTTACTCATTAAGTTAAATTCAGCCAACAGGCTATCTCAGAGCCAGACAAGCCTTGCCCAACACTTGTACTTTCTCCATGGGCACACCCGTGTCTTCTCTAACGAGCACTGGACAGTACTGCACCAGCACAAAGCTTGTTACATTTTGTTGGGCCACATAAGAAGGCCACACATCCACCACACCCTCTCCTTGGTCAGAAGTGTGCATGCTAAGCATATGAACTTCTCGATGCTACACTTCCAGTCATAAATGGTTTTAAAGTGCTGCACATACTGCTGTTGGAGTCACAGATAAACTTTAGAGTACACAGCCCCACGAGTGGCTCAGGTGTGCCATTCCGGTGCCAGTGGACACATGCCCAGGGTCCCCTCTCACATCCATGTCACCCATCCAGGCCTCTCAGCATCGTCCTCCAGAGTAAAGACCATTCTGAGATCAGGTGCATCTGAAGTGGTATAGCCATAGACCAGAATGACTAAGAGTCACAGGGACACCTGTGCAGCCAGCCAGATCAGCCTGGAGGTCAGTGAGGTCACTGTCAGGTGGCCCCCACCTCCATCTCTCCGAAGTCACCTTTCGGTGATTTGGTTTCTTGTTAGGTTGGAATGTTCCTTTGAAGAGACTCTGAATGTTGTCCTCAGCTTATATAAGAAGTCTTATACCAGGAAAGGTAGCACATGCTGTAATCCCAGTGTGCACCCAGCACTCAGGAGGCTAAAGCAGGAGAACAGAGTTGACAGTCAGAGCTACATAGATGGCTCTTCTCTTAGAGGACCCAGGTACATTTCCCAGCACCCAGAAAGCAGTTCGTGGGCACCTATAACTCCATTTCCTGGTGACTGGACATCCTCTTCTGGCCTCCATGAGCATTGCACGTGTAAACATAAACTTTAAAAATAAACATGAAAAGCCGGGCGTGGTGGCGCACGCCTGTAATCCCTGCACTTGGGAGGCAGAGGCAGGCGGATTTCTGAGTTCGAGGCCAGCCTGGTCTACAGAGTGAGTTCCAGGACAGCCAGGGCTATACAGAGAAACCCTGTCTCGAAAAACCAAAAAAAAAAAAAAAAAAAAGCCAAAAAAAAAAAAAAAAAAAAAAAAACCATGAAGAGTCTTCCTGTGCTCTTTTGATGTCTTGGGTTGACTGTACCCCAGAGAGCTGCCAGTATCAGAGGGTTACAGAATTGTCACACAGGTTGAACTCGGAGCATCACTCGTGCTCACTGGGTGTCCTGCTCTGAGGACCTCCTCATGGACCTTTGCTTTCCAAGTGATTTTACCTATAGCATGCCACTGCATTCTGTCTAACCTCTCTGTCCTTGGGTCTGTGCCCCCGTTTCAGGCTCCGATTAATGCCCAGATGCTGGCCCAGAGGCAGAGGGAAATCCTGAACCAGCACCTTCGGCAGAGACAGATGCATCAGCAGCAGCAGGTGCAACAGCGAACTCTGATGATGAGAGGACAAGGGTTGACTATGACCCCGAGCATGGCGGCTCCCACTGGCCTACCGGCAGCCATGAGCAATCCCCGGATCCCCCAGGCCAACGCCCAGCAGTTCCCGTTTCCTCCGAGCTACGGTACTGGACGTAGACCCCTGCCGTCGGTGTCCGTCCAACCTGTCTGTCCTTTGTCCTTCCTCCCCACTGAGTCCCGTTAGTCCTGGTCACAGCTCTGTGCCTGGGTAAGCAGGGGATGACAGGAAAGCTGGGAGGAGGTCAGGGCCTGGCAGGAGTCTCCTAGTCCCCACAGCACCCCCCTGTCAGCTCAGGCCCTCCTTTCCTTTAAGAATGACCAAAGTCCATTGTACGTGTGTGTCTGGATGTGTGAGCGTGCATGCGTGTATCCGCTCAGGTCGGTGTCTGTGAGCGTCTTACACACTGCTACTTATATTTCACTGTCTCTGAGTTTGACACAAAGAAATCAGTGGCTAGATGTGGAATGTCGGAAGACATAAGTCAGTTTAAATATTACAGATAGTCTAAAGCTTTTGAAAAATAAAGTCTTTGTTACTGACAACACTTATCAAAAAAGAAAAACTTTCAAGATTATACCAAGTCTTCACTGGATAGGTAATTCTTGAAGTGTTATACAGAGCCACATGGGCGGCCTCTTGCTTTACTTTATATTGATCTGTTCTTTACTGTCGTTCTAACATGAGATCCCAAGGGTAATGTCAGAGAGAGTAATATTCATGCTGTGCCGTCTCCGCTAGCAGTGGGGTTCTTAGTGCGTGTGTGATGCCCACGCCCTGTGCTTCAGATGGGTCTGCTTTGCCCTGGCTGAGTGCTCTGTGAGGAACCACGAAAGCCTGTGTTGCCGAAATACAAATGTCCCATCTCTTTAAAGAGCAGAAATAGTACATTGCTTTTCTCTCCTCTTTACACTTCTCCTTTATGTCTATTTTAAAACACTAAGCACTGCACAGGACTAAGTAATGTATTCTTACTCCGCCCCGACACGCCCCCTCACCCGCTCGTTGGGTACCTCCGCTGAGTTTCCATGTTAAGGCTAAGGAACGTCTGCCGAGACTCTTTCCTTTTCCTGTGGAACTTTTACCGTGAAACTAAATGAGAAATTGATAATCTTGACAGCACTCAAGTGCCACAAGCCCTTTTCAGAAACAAATAAGCCAGTGTGGGCATGCAGTTTTGTATTTTCTAAAATATACATAACTTACTTCATGAATGAAGTAAGTTAACTCAATGTAAAGTTATTCATATGTTGACTGTTAGCATGTACTTGAATTTAATGAGCTTAGACTAATTTAAAACAGTAGCATTGCACCGGCCGCCAGGCTCAGATAAGGTCATGGGAGAGGCTTGGCGGGGCTGAGGACCGATGTCAGTCTCCGACTCCCACCCCACACCTCCACCCCCACTCCCCTCCTCCCACCCACCCACCCCCGCCAGTGTGCGACCTTAGCCCTAGGCCGTGGCAGATTCCAAGTGTGCAGAGGCTTTTCCTCCATGCACTTCTCTCTCACCTTCTTTCATATGTCTGATAATTTGCATATAATCAGATACTTGAGAGTAATTTTTCTGTGTATACTTAATTTGGAGCATTCTCTCTGATATAGCTAATAATCTCCTTTGGGCTTCTGTTTTGTTCTTCTGTTTTTAAGGAATAAGTCAGCAACCTGATCCTGGCTTTACTGGGGCTACGACTCCCCAGAGTCCTCTAATGTCTCCCCGGATGGCACATACCCAGAGTCCCATGATGCAGCAGTCTCAAGCCAACCCAGCCTACCAGCCCGCCTCAGACATGAACGGATGGGCGCAGGGGAGCATGGGTGGAAACAGGTAACACCGCGTTGCTGAGTCTGATATAATGATACTCTTGGAAACTTTCTACAGAATAGTCCTCCCTTTCATCCATATTTTTAAAATTGAATGTGCTTGGGCAAGCAATAGCAAGTGAAGTGCTAAAAAGCCACTTACTCTTCAGCAAAAGTCAACAGTTCACAGAAGCCAAAGCAACGCCTCTAAGTAGGTCCCAGTCCCAACTGTAGAACTCCTGTGGAAGGCGGTGGCACAGGAGACACAGCAGCAAGCCCCAGCAGCTGGGCAAGTAGGCGTGTGTGTGCTTCTCAGTAACGTGTGCAAGGGAAGGAGCAAGCGTGCTGTCCGTGCCAGCATCCCGCTGGCCTGCCCTGGCCATACCCTTCGATACATTCATTCTAGAACAAGTGCCCAGGACTGCCTCAGATGGTTTCCACCAGACTAACACCTTCTCCCATGTTCCAGCATGTTTTCACAACAGTCCCCACCACACTTTGGGCAACAAGCAAACACCAGCATGTACAATAACAACATGAACATCAGTGTGTCCATGGCAACCAACACAGGTGGCTTGAGCAACATGAGCCAGATGACAGGCCAGATGAGCCTGGCCTCAGTGACCTCCGTGCCTACGCCAGGGCTGCCCTCCCTGGGCCCCGAGCAGGTAAGAGCCCAGCGAAGAGCTCAGAACGTCTGCTCTTGGCTTTTTGTCTGCTTATGCCGCAAGTCCCATATCTATTTTGAAAAGTGTTTTTTCACCTTATTTTCACCTGAGCTAGTGAGATTTAACAAAGATACCTGTTAGTGACGAAGGAGCCCCTGGCTGCTAACGGGTTGGGGTTTTTTTGTTTTTGTTTTTTTTTCTAACTTTCACATCATTAACCTTTTTTATAATTTGTGGGATTTAGAAATGGAGTGGTAAGTGTCAGGAAGTCTCTGCTGGGCATGGTGACCCACACCTTTAGTCTCGGCACTGGGGAGGCAGACGCAGGTGGGTCTCTGAGTTCCAGGCCAGCCTGCTCTACAGAGCACATTCCGGGATGGGCAGGGCTACACAGAGAAATCCTGTTTCAAAAAACAAAAAGTTTGTATGGCAGGTGAGGTGACTTTAATTCCAGACCAGCCTGGACTCCGATACCACATTAGAGAGGGTAGGGCGAAGCTGTGAAGACCCCCCCCCACAGTGGACCTGAGCGGCTTCTGCTCTGTCAGGCCAGTGTTCAGAGTGAGGCGCACAGAGACAGAGCATAGTCACAGCTGGCCTACCCAGGAACATTCGTCAACCCAGACGTTTGAAATGTGTGCGTGGATTTAAATGTTTTTTGAGTTTCGGAGTTACTACAGAAGCCCACGACAAACAAACCCACAACTACAGTGAGTCTTCTGAAAAGTCATTCTCTTACTGACACTGGCATGCTGGCTTGGTGAGTGGCACCTGCCACTGAGCCTTACAGCCTGAGCATGGTCCCCAGGAGTCCCATGAGAGAGCTGACTTCCACGCTCATGTCTCATAGACGTACATGCACCCATTACACACAAATAAATGTAATGAGAAGAGTTTTCAAAGAAATACATAGATGCTAATGAGTAGGTTATTTGGCCAGCCCGTTCAGGAAAACCAGTGCTGTGTGGGTATTCGCACGTTGCTCTTGCTAATTAATAACCTGCCTGAGTAGCAGACGTGTCAGGATGGTCTCAGGTGCTTCACGCTCACAGGACTGAGTCATCGGCCTGATTTGAACCAGCTAAAAAACAAAAGACAGGATATAAATGAAAATGTGCAAAACATGAAGAACAGTTAGGTCTTGGGTCATTGAGATACAGCAGCTTTTCCCTAGGGGCACAAAACCTAAAACCGGAAATGTGTCATATGTTGTCACCACAGGTCAATGACCCTGCTCTGAGGGGAGGCAACCTTTTCCCAAATCAACTGCCTGGAATGGACATGATCAAGCAGGAGGGAGATGCATCTCGGGTAAGCAGTGGGAGCCCAGAGTGCACCTTAGGGTGGCTCGGAATGTTCTGGAGGCCAAACACCTCTGCCTGTGGTGGCCTGGGAAAGGCTGGGATCGAAGGAGCACACTGAAAGACAGCGGGCACAGTGGCGCGCGCCTGCAGCTCTGGCTCTGAGGAGACAGCGGGCACAGTGGCGCGCGCCTGCAGCTCTGGCTCTGAGGAGGCAGAGACAGGAGAGTCAGGAATCCAAGGTCAGCTATACGGTGAGTTTAAGACCAGCCAGGGCTCCATGCTACCCTATCTTAGAACAACAACAACAACAAAAAAAAAAAAAACAATACCCACACCTTGAAAAACCAAGAAAATAACTACTTACACAGAAAGCACTCTACACCAAATGAAATTATGAAGTGTTTTCCCGCTCTTTCTAACACACTGATCTACACTACATGCCCAGCCCTCAAAAAAGGTTTATCCTATCAGATAAAGGCAGGAGGATGAGGAATTTCGTATCATTAGCAAGTTTGAAGCCAGCCCAGGTTACATGAGGTCCAGTCTCAAAAAATAAAGCAAGTGCCAGGGAGATCCCTGAATTAAATCCCTGAAGTCAGAGTGGAGAGAACCAGCTCTCAGCGCTGTCCTCAGACCTCCACATGGATGCCTGCACATAACACAGAAGCCAGGAAATGCATAAACAAACAACCCTTCAGGCCCACCGCTGGGTACTCACGGAGGAACGAAGGATACCTTGATCCCAGTGAGAAAGTGTAGACGAGTGAGCAGTGAGTGTCCAGACTCCGGGTGCTTTGGAATCAGCAGTACTCAGGGTTAGAGAGGCAGCCCACCGTCCAGTAGGATTGTGTACTTGTTTCCCCACTGTGGCTGCTCTGGGTTTTGTCACTCTGATCGTGTGGGCTTCAGAGACACTGCTGACAGTGGTTAGGGGTCCGATAGCTGATCCTCACATATCCTTATAATGTGACAGTTAGGTACACTAATCTTACCATATCTTTCTTACTGTCTCTGTATCTGCTAAGTATATTCACCAAGTAAGAACGGCAGACACTGCGGCCGTCTAGACTAACCATGTGCTCCTTTGGGTTTGTCACTTCCGCAGGGCTGATGCCTCCCCTATAGCCATAGTTCTCACAGAGAGCTCAGGGGTGACTTCATGCAAAAGCAGAGGACGGGCCTGGGCACAGTGGCAGCAGGTGACAATCAGGCACTCAGAGAGGACAGGCTCTCATCCCCTGAGAGGGGCACAGTACAGCTCAGCCTCTCCAACCCCAGCATGCACCTGCTGGCCTGAGCCAGACAAGGCCTCGGAAGCAGGCCCAGGCTTCTGCCTTCTCCTGGGCGCACCCGGAACTCCCCTGCCGTGTCTCCTGCCTGCTGCCTCCACAGAGGAGCGTGCCTATGATGCAGCGCATGGCTGTCCATGCATGGTTGTCCTTGAGTGTCCAAAAGCAGCCCAGCGCAGTGGCACGTGCACAGAGGCCAACCAAGAGCAGCCTGGGTTACAGAGTTCTAGGCCAGCCAGGATTGCGGGGTGAGACACTGTCTCAAAAGATGGAGGGAGAGAAGCAAAGAAAGGAAAGAAAATCATGCAAGCTGCCAACAGGAGTCGGTCAACTGCTCACTTAGTCCACGCCACACTGTCTGGTCCAACTACGGCCTTACAAATTAACGACTTGTCCCAGCTCTGGAGAGGTCAGGAAGCAAGCCCAAGCAAGCGGGCTCTGAACGCCTGCCTAGTCTTTCTTTTGGTTTTGTTTTTTGTTCGTTTTTTGCTTTTTGAGACAGGGTTTCTCTGTACAGATATTCTTTCTTTTCTTCTTTTTAATTTATTTTATATATGTGAGTACACTGAAGCTGTCTTCAGACACCAGAAGAGGGTATCAGATCCTATTATAGATGGTTGTGAGCGACCATGCGGTTGCTGGGAGTTGAACTGGGGACCTCTGATAACAGTCAGTGCTCCTTTTTTTTTGTTGTTGGTTTGGTTTGGTTTGGTTGTTTGTTTGTTTGTTTGCTTGTTTGTTTGAGACAGGGTTTCACTGTGTAGCCCTGGCTGTCCTGGAACTCACTCTGTAGACCAGGCTGGCCTCAAACTCAGAAATCCGCCTGCCTCTGCCTCCCAAGTGCTGGGATTAAAGGCGTGCGCCATCACCACCTGGCCAGTCAGTGCTCTTAACTGCTGAGCCATCTCTCCAGCCTAGGCCTGCCTATTCTTAACCTGAGCACCACTATCCACTCCGCAGAGACAAGCAGGCTCTCCCAGGTTTTCTAAGGGTTTCTGCAGCCTCATTTAAGAAGGCCCAAAGGAGCAAGTTGTGTCTTTGGTGCCCTCCCCACCTTGCTATTCAGGCCTGACGGAAGGCAGGGTCACAGAAACACAGCAAACGCTTCCCCTTCATGTTTAGATGTCGCCAGTCTTCAGCATCCAGGGGCTTCCCCTCAGGAGGGAAGAGCCTCCAAAGCCGAGGCACAGTCCCTTTTGCACTCAGTCAGGCCTGCACGTGTGTTAGAGGCTCCCCGGCCACCCTGTGGAAGAGTGGAGGTGAGGACCAAGAGAGCTGGTGACCAGCAGCACCCACCCAGTCGAGGAAGAAAGCCTGCAGCACTGAGTCCAGCACTGTGTCACCCAGTCCAGAGCCACCTCCCCACGAGGGCTCTTCTGCTGATCACCAGAACGCTTCGGGGACACATAAGGCACATATACAATTTCAGGCTGACTTCCTCTCTTGAGATACTCTAGTGGCCCCCAAGTACCTGCTGCTCAGTACAGCCTTGACATGTACAGTGGTCTAGATTGTGAGTTGAGAGTGGGCTGTGTTTATCTTAATGACGTCAGAGTGAGCATATCCTCCGGGGACCTTGAAAGTGACTCAAAGAGCGACCTAGGGAAGAGAGTGCTTACACAGGCCTTACTCCAGGTTCTCAGGGAAGCAGAGACAGGAAAACCTATGAATTAGAGGCCATGCTGGTCTACTAAAGAATTCCAGCCGGGCGGCGGTGGCGCACGCCTGTAATCCCAGCACTTGGGAGGCAGAGGCAGGCGGATTTCTGAGTTCGAGGCCAGCCTGGTCTACAGAGTGAGTTCCAGGACAGCCAGAGCTACACAGTGAAACCCTATCTCGAAAAACAAAAAAAAAAAAAAAAAAAAAGTGGTGAGGAGGGCTGGAGAGATGGCTCAGTGGGTAAGAGCACTGACTGCTCCTCCAGAGGTCCTGAGTTCAAATCCCAGCAACCACATGGTGGCTCACAACCATCTGTAATGGGATCCAGTGTCCTCTTCTGGAGTGTCTGAATCCAGTGATGGAGTCCTCACATACATGAAATAAATAAAATCCTATAAAAAAAATGGGAGGAAAGCTGGAGAGATGGCTCAGTGGTTAGCAGCACCTGCTGCTCTCCCAGAAGATCTGCTCTCAGTAGCAGGCCAGTGGCTCACAGCTCCCTGTAACTCTACTTCCCGGGGTTCTGACACCCTTTTCTGGTCATGTGTGTGTTATATACACATACAAATTAAAAATAAAATATCAAATAATCTTTTTTTTTTTTAAGTGAAAAGAAGCCAGGCATGGTGGGTGGCACAGCCTTAATCCCAGCACTTGGGGAAAAAGGTGGGAGGGTCTTTGTGAAACCAAGGCCAGCCTGGTCTACGTAATGAATTCCAGGATAACCCGGACTGCATAGACCCTGTCTCAAAAACAAACAAATTTTGAAAATGTCAAGGGACTCCTGGGCTGGGGAGGTACTCAGTGGGTAAAGTGCTGTGCAAATGTGAGGATCTCAGTTCAAATCCCCAGCTCCCACTTCAGAGAAGGGGAGAAGAGACAGGCCAGACAGGCCAGCTGACCCAGGAAGCTCTGGTTCAGTGAGACTGTGCCTCAAAGACTGAGGTAGAGCAGGGTCGAGAAAGACAGCAATGCCAGCCTCTATCCACGGCACTGTGGGCACGGCCAGCCAAGTCCACACCACCACACAGCGCGGGTTTGGGTGGCAGTGTGAACTTAGTAGCCAGGAGGACTTAACCTGGAGGTCTCTGCCTGCCGCTCCTCAGTGCTGGCATTTTGGGCCCGTGCAACCAGCCACAGCTGGCTGGAAGGGCATCTTTGGTAGGGGAGGCAGAAGTCGTTCTGTATGACGACATCCACCCCACTCTGCCTGCGGCCTGCCGGACTCACACTGATGCTGCATTCAGTTAGGAACAGCCTGCCTTCCCCTGTCAGAAACACCGCCACTCTAAATGCGGGAACTTTGTGATTTGTGTCATCTAGAATAAGCTAGTATTTTGTGTTTTGTGATGATCACTCCATTGTTTTCTTTTCTTTTTTTTTTTTTCTTTTTTTTTTTTTTTTTTTGGTTTTTCGAGGCAGGGTTTCTCTGTGTAGCCCTGGCAGTCCTGGAGCTCACTCTGTAGACCAGACTAGCCTCGAACTCAGAAATCCACCTGCTTCTGCCTCCCAGAGTGCTGGGATTACAGGCATGCGCCATCACCGCCTGGCTTGTTTTCATATTTTAAAAAACCCTCTTGAGATTGCCAATGTGGTGGTGCACACACACACTTGAGATTAGTGTGAGGGGCTAGCGGTGGTGGCGCACGCCTTTAATCCCACCACTTGGGAGGCAGAGGCAGACGGATTTCTGAGTTTGAGGCCAGCCTGGTCTACAGCATGAGTTCCAGGACAGCCAGGGCTACACAGAGAAATCCTGTCTTGAAAAAAAGAAAAAAAAAAAAAAAAAAAGAGAGAGAGAGACAGAGAGACAGAGATTGGGATGGGTGTGAGGGAAGGGGGTCTGCAGGTGGTTAGGGTGGCAGCAGGAGGACCAGGCAAGCATCCCGAGCCCTGTGTCCTCACGGGACCCTTCTGTCTGCTTCCCTTCAGAAATACTGCTGACCCTGGAGAAGCTGTCTGCGTCTTTCTTCAACCCACTGGGCTTACAAACATTTACCAGTCTGGAGAGCTGCGTCTCCGCTGACCCACCTGACGCACAGCCAGTTCTCCCAGGACGCAGCAGCGGTCTGGCCTGGCTGTCACCGGAAGAACTGCCTCTCCCGACAGCCTGCAGCTCCTCCAGACCAGCCCGCAGTCTGTTCACTGCATTCACCGTAGTGCAACTTAGATCTCCTGCAGAGTAAACGTCCACGGGCCGGCTCCATCCCCATTCAGATTGAATGTATTTAAATGTGTGTGTTGGAGGAGAACCACGCTCTTGGCTTGTTCCTGTTCGGCTCCGGACACTGGTTTCTTGCTTTGTGTTCTGTGGCTATTCAGTGTAAAAGGTTAGAATCTTCTCTAGAGGAAAGGAAGGAGTTTTTAACACAGTCCAGCGCACGGTGTTGTGAGCTTAAAGCCTGCATTCGGTTGGGGTGGAGGCAGGGCAGACACTGTGGACAGTGGGGTGTGAGCTGACACACCCAGTCAGGGACAGCTGACACAGGCAGAGTTCTGTCTCCAGGCAGCCGACAGCGGAGGTTGTCGGAGGAGCGTCTAGCTGTTGACAGATGACAAGGCTCCTGAGAGGCTGTTAACATTAACAAGTGTCTGCTTCCATTTTTCTCTGTTAAAATCAAACTACTTTCCCCTAAATCATGAATCAAAAAGAAATATTTATTTCTAAATTGTTTTTAGATGACTGAGATAGTTTGGTTGGCATCTCCTCCCTTCCTCTCCCCGCCCTCTCCTGTCCGTCCCGCTGTTATTCCTTTAAGTGAAAACATCAACCACAGCGCACCGTACCGGGGAGACCAGAGAGGCCCTTTGCCTCTCCCAGTGCTGTGCCAGCCACTCACAGCATTCCGGTGACCTGCATCTCCCGTCAGGGAGAGGGACAAAGCGGACATGGGATGCTGGGCCGGTGTGACATCCGCTCAGGAGGCCTGGGCTGCCCCACCGGCATAGGCCTCCACAGTGACAGGACACACTGATGAAATCCACAGCAGACGTCACGACAGAGCTAGCCTCTGCCATGTGGGTTTGGTTTTTTGTTTTTTTGGTTTTTTTTTTTTTTTTTTTTTAATTTTGTTTTTTAGCAGTGCTGACAAAGCCGAAGTTTTGTAAGGTACATAAAAATCCAATTTATATGTAAACAAGCAATAATTTAAGTTCTGAACTTAAGTGTTTTAACTGTATAATTTTGTGAGGTATACATATTGTGGGATTGACTCAAAAAATGAGGTACTTCAGTATTAAATTAGATCTCTTCATAGCAATGTCTCCTAAAGGTGTTTTGTAACGGCTGCTGAGGCCTTGGTTAGACCTGATTTGTAGACTTAACACTTTTTGTTTTCTAAACCTTGAGATTCTGCTCACGAATCATGTATCTAATCTATATGATATGCAGCCGCTGTAGGAACCAAGTCTTGATTTTATATGTTTATATTCTTTCTTAATAAACCTTAGAGAGATTCCATTACTAAGCTAGACCATTTTGATGGTTGTTTTTCTTGCCCGCTGCCGTCGGGGATAACCTCTATTAACTGGTGTCAGTTTCAGACAGCTGCAGTACCCAGAACTGAGACCTTTTCAATTCTCCCCAACCCTGATACACACACTTTCTTACCTAAATTTCAGAATGATATCTTTTTGATGTCTAAAACAAAGCATTTTATAGTATCTCATTATCCAAGCTTTCTAGAAACAAGTTTTTCCTTGAAATTTGTTTATTCCTGGCAGGGTTAAAAACATAAACTACCCTACTTATATTTATATCTCCCTATATATCTACAGATTGTAGAAATATAGAAAGAGATATGACCCAAAGACAAATGGTAAATCATCTGAAAGCGTTGCCCATGCTGAGGAACCTTCTGGAAATTTGCATCTCAATAACTTTTTCCACTTTGAGAGGAACCTCAGTGCAGGGAGGTGACCTGGGAACAACACTTCCCCGCTGGCCACCAGTTCACGTGTCTGCTTGAGACTCCACTTTTCTCCACCAAACCATTGTCTTGCACAGCTGTCCTGCAAAAGGAGCAGATGGGGCCCAGAGCTCTGGGCCCGCCCCAGGAGTGAGCCTCAGGGACGCACTGCCGAGCACGGCCTGTTCTCAGAGAAGTCGGAAGTGTGAGGTAGCTAAAATAACTTTACCTTCACACAGCACAAGAGAAAATGGAATTTAAAACAGATTTGTTTTGTTTTGTTTTATATTAAATCCCATCTCACTATAACATCAGCCACAATATCTTACCTTTCAGCGTTCATCCAATTTCCCCGCTGTTTTCTAGTGTTGAGCCTGTGGTTGGAGCAGCCCATGGCCATGGCCTGAAGAGTGCAAATCCTCTCACAGGTCAGAGCAGCCGCACACTGGGTTCCATCTAATCAGGAGGATCCATGGGGCTGGAGAGATGGCTCAGCGGGTAAGAGCACCAACTGCTCTTCCAGAGGTCCTGAGTTCAATTCCCAGCACCCACATGGTGGCTCACAACCATCTGTAATGGGATCCGATGCCCTCTTCTGGTGTGTCTGAAGACAGTGTACACATATACATACAATAAATAAATAATTAAAAAAAAAAACTAAGCTACTTAAAAAAAAACAAAACAAAACAAAACAAAAGGATCAAATCAGCGAAGGCGTCCTGAGGATGCTCTCAGGGTCAGTGCCAGCCTCCCCTCCCCCGCCGTCAGCACCACAGTGCCAGCCCGGCCCCTCCCCCCTTCCCCTCCCCCGCCGCCAGCACTGCCCCCGCTCTGTACCACACATTTGTACTTGTTTTGTCTGACAGAACATAGAATCAGTGTTTTCTTAGATGACTCAACGTGAAAAGTGCACACTCCTGGTCTCGGTGTAAAATCCATCTACGTGTTAATGTGACATGGTGAGTTCTAAAAGTGAAGTGTGCTGTGTTACTACAACTGATTCATTCGACTCAAAGATTAAAACACACGCATTTACACACACACACACACACACACACACACACACACACGCACACGTGTATCTCTTACGACCTGTAAGGATTGAAAGCAATGGTTTTTTGCAGTTTAAGATGCAATTCTTAATCTGTGTTTAAAAATGGAGTTCCTATGGGTGTGACGCGTGAGCTGGGAGGCACAGATCACTTGCAGAACCCAAAGATACACAATCAATTTTGAAATGCAACTTAAGCCATTAATTGTTGGTGTGAATTTAAAATTTTCTAGTTGTTTCTATGGTAGTATGCTGCCGAGGGGCAGAGCACTCTGCACAGAAGAAAGGCGGCGCTCCGGCTTTCATTACAACTTTCTCCCTGGTGTTTCTTTGTAGACTAAAACAAAACCTTTTAAGTTTCTTACTACAGGTAAAAGCTATGTGCAAGAACCTCAAAATGCTAAAACCTAGCATAATGCCTTAGACCTGTTTTTAAGTCTTGTATACTCCTGCATAGCTGTCTAGTGTATTATATTTGTACAGTGAATTGTGTACAATTTTTGAATAAGTCCATCATCACTTACCCATATGTTATTGAACAGTGATGATGACCCATTTCTTCAAACATTTACCTGTCTGTTTTCTTCGTCACTTGTGGGTTTTATTTGTACAGTTCCTCATGAAGTTGCATCTGAGATATGTGTATATGAAAAGATTATACAAGGGTAAAATTAAGCAATATATTAACTATGGTTCTTCAGGAGAAAGCTTACAGTGTTTCAGGTTGTGATTTATTTTCAAAACAGAGTTGACTCTGGACATCACTTTGTTCATCTGCATTGATGTTTGTATTTCCAGTGTGAGCAGTTTATGCAAAGGTAGATATATTCAGAGAAATTTTAAATACATTTATGCAAGTTACTATTGCTTTGCTGATGCTATTTGCTTATTTGATGTTAAATAATGCTATTGTAAATAAAGAATCTGTTGTTACTGCATCATTTAATAAATTTTAATGCCTTCGGGTTTTACATGGCTTTAGAGATGTTACTGTGGTGATACAGTACCTTCTTTTGTAGTTTGAACTTAAAAATATCCGAGAACTACTCCTGGCTGCTCTTTCAAAAGATTCCTGGCAGCCGGGCGTGGTGGCGCATGCCTGTAATCCCAGCACTTGGGAGGCAGAGACAGGCAGATTTCTGAGTTCGAGGCCAGCCTGGTCTACAGAGTGAGTTCCAGGACAGCCATGACTACACAGAGAAACCCTGTCTCAAAAAGCCAAAAAAAAAAAAAAAAAAAAAAAAAAAGATTCCTGGCAGCCACACTCATCTCAGAATTGTCTATGACTCCAGTTCCAGGAGAGCCGGCCCCTTCTTCTGGTACTTACAGGCATTAGGACCATCCATGATACAGTTTTCACGCAAACAAAACACCTATAGACATAAAACGTTTTTTTAAAACAATAATCCCAGCACTTGGGAGGCAAAGGCTGGTGGATCTGCCCAGACTATAGAGCAAGCTCCAGGACAGCCAGGAGGGCTGTTGGGAAAAAAAAAAAAAAAACAGAAGAAAAGAGGAATTTCTTGTGACGGGAGTGATGGTTCTATGCTTACTGCTTTTCTGCAGAAGCCAACTTCAGTTCCAGCACCCAGGTCAGGCGGCTCACGGCTGCCTGTCACCTCATTTCCTGGGGGTCCAGTGCCCTCTTGTGGCCTCTACAGACAGTGCGCTCAGGTACACATATCCACAAGGAGAAACACTCACACACATAATTAAAAATAAATCTTAAAAATAGCAGTTGTTAGCCAGGTGGTGGTGGCGCACGCCTGTAATCCCAGCACTCTGGGAGACAGAGGCAGGTGGATTTCTGAGTTCGAGGCCAGCCTGGTCTACAGAGTGAGTTCCAGGACAGCCAGGGCTATACAAAGAAACCCTGTCTCAAAAAAAAATAAAAAAATAAAAAAAAATGGCAGTTGGTGGTTACAACACTAACACTTTAACTCCCAGAGAAGCCAACAAAGTATATCCTGGTCACATTACTAACACTTTATGGCATGTGTCGCCTGTAGTCCCTGCTACAAACACTCTGCAATCCCAAATCACAGACGTCATATTTATCTGTGTGGGTGCATGAGTCACGGCACACCCGTGTTGGCAGGGGTCAGCTTTCAGGAGGTGGTCCTCCCCTCCACTGTCCCCAGACTGAGCTATTCCCCCGGCTCCCCACCCCCACCCCGCCCCGTCCCGTCCCCAAGCCCACAAGCTGTTTATGAAGATAGCAGGTACTATGTCCTGGCTTACTGGGCCTGGTTTGCTACAAAGAGGTGAATAGTGTAATTACAGCACCTCCAACCCAGGTTGTAAATTGCATGCAATACTAGAGGCCTCGTTTGGCTTTTTCCTTCTCTAGCATGGAGAGGAACATTGACCATTGCAGGTGGTAGCCCAGAGAGGACTGTGCTAAGACTGCTGCTGCTGCTGCTGCTGCTGCTGCTGCTGCTGCTGCTGGCAGCCAGGGTACCCAGCAGCAGGAAGTATGTCTTCAAGGCACCAGAAGCAAGCAGTCAGTTTCAGGGGTCCCTGCAGAACTGTTGGCCTATAGCCCCAAGCCGCCTGGTCACTTTCTCTTTTCCTTTTTCTTTTTGGATACTGGCCAAGCCAAGTATATTATGTCTAATATGTTACAGAAGCTACCACCACCACCACCCCCCATTGTGTGGTTGCTTACAAAAGGTGTGGATTTGCATCTCCTGTCTTCCTCCTCCAGGTGCATCTGAAACACCATGTAGCCAACCCTGGCCTTGAACTGCCCCTGTGGCTATCTCCTATGTGCTGAGGTTGCAGGTGTGCCCTATCGCCCTGGGCATCAACCCCATGGTGCTCTCGAAACACTGCTAGCTCGATCCTGCAACCACAAATACCAGTCATCCACAAGTGGTACCCAGGGGCTGGTGACAGGACAACACTCAACAGAGGAGAGAAGTGATGGCCAGTCAAACCACTGCCTGGCTAGGGTGCCCAGCGGCGTCACAAAGTAGAAATGACATAATTGTTCCTCATCCAGCAACACAGCTCAGCAAGTAACCATACTTGCCGCCAGGCGGTGGTGGTGCACGCCTTTAATTCCAGCACTTGGGAGGTAGAGGCAGTTGGATTTCTGAATTCGAGGCCAGCCTGGTCTATAGAGTTCCAGGACAGCCAGGGCTACACAGAGAAACCTTCCACAACAGTTCATCGTCAACAGCTGGAGCAGGGCAGGAGCCTGGAGGCCACAGCCCAGGGTGGACCCACCTACAATGGGCTGGGCCTCCTCTATCAATCACTAAGAAAATGCCCTACAGACTCTTCTCTCGGATGGCTCCAGCTTGTGTTAGGTTGACATGAAATTAGCCAGTGCCGCCTCTGCCCTCCACATGTGTGCCAGTGTGAGCATAGTCTTGCTACTAGCAAACATCTGACGCAAGAACTGCCCCACACAGCCAGGGAGACACTGGCTAGCTGACTCAAGACGGACTTCCTCATCAGCCCCTACAGACGTGGCTGTCACAGAAATCACATGGCCCTAGTGGCCAAGACAGAGCCCATGCATGTGCCCAATGGTGAGGCGGATCTCTGATGACAGCTTAATCTAGAACTCTTCTTGACTGCTCCCCTTTAAGCCTAGAATACACATTCTAATGGCAGCAAACCCAGGGAGACGACAGAACGCTTGTCCACTGGGGGGCCCCAAACACTAAGCTAAATAAATATCAGCTGGTGACCGGAAGAGGGAGCCCAGCAGAGAGGCAAGGCTGGCCACGCCCCCCAGAGCCCCGCAGAGAGGCAAGGCTGGCCACGCCCCCCAGAGCCCCGCAGAGAGGCAAGGCTGGCCACGCCCCCAGACCCCGCAGAGAGGCAAGGCGTCCCCAGAGTATAGAGCTGACAGTGTAAGGCTTACGTGGCAGCTTCTGGTCACTGGTCTTTCCTTCAAACGCTACCCTTTTCTTCAAACGTTTCCCCTAACCTGGCCCGGGATGTCTGCTTGACTCTTCAGGGACCAGGGGCTTCCCACGAAGGAGGATTCTAACAACCCTGAGCAGGAACAAGAGAATCTCCCCTGTTTTGTTCTTTCTCCCCCACTGCCTTGCTTCCAGGTTTAGGGGACCGGATCTCTCGACCTAGCCCTGGCTGTCCTGAACTCACACTGTAGACCAGGCTGGCCTCACACTCAGATCTGCCTGCCTCTGCCTCCTAGTGCTGAGATCAAAGTCATGTGCCACCATGCCCTGAGGATCTGGGATCTGTTTCTGATCTCAGCCAGGTATATGGGTACTCATGGCAGCCGCCTTGTGAAATCTTGGAAGGAGTTATTTCCTGAAGGCGCTGAAGGAGCCAAGAAGGTTGGCTGAGGCAAGCTAGCTCCCTGCCTGGGGCACAAGCCTCAGGAAACCTGGCAGGTCCTGGCGGCAGTCTTTCTGAGGAGTGAGCTGGCTGAGAGCTGCATTCTCAGGTCTTCAGGTTTTCCCTTGAAGAGAATGCTTGGCCAGAGCCCAGACGCAGTCTCTGAGGGCTTGCTTCCCAGCAGGCTCCTGCAGCAGTTCTATCCCGTTCCGTGGGCAGAAGACCGACCGACTTTATCAGGTGGCAGCTGTGCCCAGTTGGGCCTGATTGACTGATGTGGATATGCAGACAAGATTAAAAAAACTAACAAACATTGCCGGGCGTGGTGGCTCACGCCTGTAATCCCAGCACTTGGGAGGCAGAGGCAGGCGGATTTCTGAGTTCAAGGCCAGCCTGGTCTACAGAGTGAGTTCCAGGACAGCCGGAGCTATACAGAGAAACCCTGTCTCGGGGAAAAAAAAAAAAAAAAAACCTAACAAACACACAAACAAACGCAAGCCCAATGTGGTCCGCTGCTATGTGCCCGAGGCTCGCCTGGCCATTCTGCTCATCCTTTGCCCGGCTGCCCGCCTGCAGCGCCATCAGAAACTTTCATGTGGCCAATGGCGGCTGCAGGAGGATGGTCCAGCGTCAGGGTTTCTATTGCTGTGAGAACACCATGAGCCGAGCAAAGGGAGGGAGGGGTCTTTTCCCTTTGTGGCTCTTGGGGTGCATTCCATCACTGAGGGAAGTCAGTCAGGACAGGATCCTGGAACTGGTGCAGAGGCCGCAGAGGAGTACTGCCTGCTGGCTTGCCCTGCGAGGCTTGTCCAGCAGACGTTCTTACAGCCCCCAGACCGCCAGCCCAGGAGAGACCCCAACCCATGTTAGACTGGGTCTTCCAACATCAACCGCTAATTAAGAAAATGCACTAGACTAGAAAATGTCGGGGGCATTTTCTCAATCGAGTTTTCCTCTTCCAAAAAATAGTTCCAGCCTGTGTCAGGGGGACAAATGCTAACCAACCCACTCAATGACAAAGCAGTATTGTGAGCACAGGGCATTCTATCTAACCTAACCCTAACCCTAACCCTAACCCTAACCCTAACCCTAACCCTAACCCTAACCCTAACCCTAACCCTAACCCTAACCCTAACCCTAACCCTAACCCTAACCCTAACCCTAACCCTTAGTATTGTGTGCACAGGGCATTCTGTCTATCCTGAATGTTTTAGCTCAAAAGGTGTCCCAAGAAACCTTGCAATTCTTTCAAAGGCGCATTTTCGAGGATATCCGTGGGCTCAGCCAAGCCTCTCTCCCACCGAAACTGGCTGAAAACCTGCGGGCCCTCCCTGGGCTCCGAGCACTGCCTCCAGCTCCCCTACGGCCACCTTCTAGGAGACCAGACTCCTGACCTTGGCAACAGCCTTCTGAGAAGGTAAACAGACGCAGACATCTGACAGGATCTCCCACACCTCCCTGCCCTGGGGGTAACCCTTAAAACTGTTAACACTTGCTCACAAACAAGCTACCCGAGCCTTAGGTGTTTCAGCCGAGCTGCTGGAAGCCCTCCCTCCCCATCACTTCTGTGACGGGCCCCCCCACCCCTCTCCAGTAACAAAGGGTTTATTTACCTCACCCGGGGCTATAGCGCCTACAACTGCCCTTCCAGAACCTGTGGGCCCAATTGCAGCATGTTAGTAAACCATAGCTTATTGTAGTTGACTAGGTTAGTTTTAGGTCCTGTGCCTCTGTCCATCCATCCATCCATCCGCCCGTCCATCTAGGTCCTTCACCTGTGCACTATTCCTTTTCTAAAACAGAAAAAAGTCTAAACTGTACTATGGCCATTCCTGATATATGCATGCTTAATAAAAAAGTTTTTTTTTAATTTTTTTATTTTTCAAGGAAAAAAAGAAAAGTATTATACAGAGATTCTTAAGCCATCTAAACATTGAAATGCTTTGGAAACAAGCTTAAAGTGGATCCTAGTCAAGGTCGAAGACAAAAATGCTCTGCTATGGCCAGCGCCTAGTACGGTGTTAGTAGCCTGAGACCGTCTGGGACAAAAGACTGAGGTGCCTATTTAGCATACCAAAGAGGACCTGGCTGCCGGGTTCTCCCTGCAAGCCCCAGCCCCCACCTCACCGGGCCCTCACAGAGCTGGGTCCCCACCTCACAGGGCTGGTATCCCCAGCCTTCTAGCAGGAACTCTCCAGCCCGGAAGCCTGGCCCGCTCTTCCCTATGTAATCCAACCATTCTGGTTACCTTTCCTTTCTGTACTTTCGGGCCTCCAGGCTCCTGCACTTGATTCCCCTCTCCCCTCCCCCGCCTCCTTCCTCTCTCCCTATGGGGCACAGCCACTCTGGACTCCCCCGGATGTGCCTGCCTCTGGCTATGCTCTCCCACTTCTCTATAAGTAACTTCCTCCTCCACCACACCTAGCAGCGGTCAGGTCCTTCTTTCTCGTTTCTTTTTTTTCATTCATCTGGTGCCAAAAACCTTATTCATATTCCTTTCCTTCATTTATTTATTTTTTGTTCAGTCTAGATGATAAGGGCAGTGTCCTATCCAATCATTTAAGCGACGCAGGACTCCCTGGCAGAAGCTCTGGACACCAACATAACCCCAAACCCAACGACCTTGAGCAAGTCCAAAGCAGCCATTACAGAAGGCTTAAACTGACTTCGATGATCAGTGGAGACAGATCTGGTCGCAAGGTGCTCTTGGGAATGCCACACTCTTGCAAGGACAAGGGCCCTTCCTGTGGAGGGCCTTGGAGATCTAGCAGATGCCTACGCTGAGAGTGTCTTACCTGCTGGGAAGAGCTCTTCAGGGCCAGGAGCAAGGCTCCTTCTTACTGGAGACCCAGCTACGCAGATACCATATACGTACGTGTGTGTGTGTGTGTGTGTGTGTGTGTGTACACGCCATCCACAGAGACTCAGTCAGTGAGCTTAGCCCCCTGCTGGGGGTAGAATGTGGCCTAATTACTGTTTGCTTTCTTGCATAAAACCTTGTCCCTATCAAAGAGCTAAGGCCTTGGCAATTCCCCAAAGCACACCCACTGTCTCAGCGTGGTACCTCACTCCCGCATTCCCAGCCAGCACCGGGGAGGCAGAGGCAGAGGCAGGCAGATCTCTGGGTTAAAGGCCAACCTGGTCTACAAAGAGAGATCTAGGACAGCCAGGGCTATACAGAGAAACCTTGTCTTGGGGGGGGGGGGGGAAGGAAGAGGAAAGGCTGTTCTCAAACTCAAAACTCTCAACCATTCTCAGCCTCAGCCCCCTGAGTGTTACAGGTACGGGTGCCCACAGCCATTATTTTTAAAGATGTATTTTATTTATATGAATACACCGTAGCTGTCTTCAGGCACTCCAGAAGAGAGCATCAGATCTTGTTACGGATGACTGTGAGCTAGCATGTGGCTGCTGGGATTTGAACTCAGGACCTCTGGAAGAGCAGTCAGTGTTCTTAACCACTGAGCCATCTCTCCAGTCCCCACAGCCATTTTATATTCTGTATCTTCAGAAGCTGCGCAGTGGCTCCGGCTTTGTGCAGTCGTCAGAGTTCATGACAGGTAAGTGTTTCTTTTGAAAACATCTCCTGACTGAGGAGATGGCTCAGGTGCTCTCCTCATCGTGAGGACTGGAGTGGGGCTCCCTAGAAACCTACATCTCTGTCCGGTGGGTGTGGCAGAGACAGGGGATCCCCAATGCAGAGTGGTTAGCAGACTAGCCATAGCAGCGAGCTCTGAGTTTGATTGAGAGACCTTGCCGAGTTTGATGGAGAGACCTTGCCGAGTTTGATTGAGAGACCTGGCCGAGTTTGATGGAGAGACCTTGCCTCAAATGATAAGAGAGAACAACCAGAGATGAGTCCAGCTTTAACCTGGACTCTCCACATGAGCACCCACACTCATGTGCAAACACACTCGGGTTCCTAATACATTTATATGCACACCACATCACACACGGCCCACACACGCACACGCACAGGAAGGGACCGCAGATGTTGTTCAGCTGGAAGAGCTCTTGCCTGGCGGGCCTGAACACGGGCATCCTTAGTTTGGTCCCCAGCACCACGTGAGCCAAGCGTGGTGGCCCCCCACCTGTCATCGCAGCACTCAAGAGGACCAGAAGTTCAAAGTCACCCTGAACTGCATACCCAGCCCAAGGCTGCTTAGGCTACACAGACCGTGTGTCAAAGCCAATAGACCCAACAACAAATGTCTCCATAAGTAAATACTAACTTATAGTTAAACATGTACTCAGTGAAGTTTTTAAGGGATGAAGCGTGCTGATGACCCTTGAAAGGATTTGTGCAGCTGGGTGTGTAACGCACCTTTAATCGCAGCATTTGAAAGGAAGATCTTAAAGAGTTTGAGGCATGCGTGGTCGGTCTGTGTAGCAAGCTTGAGGATAGCCAAGACTAGAGAGAGAGTGTGACTCTCTCAAAAAAAAAAAAAAAAAAAAAAAAAAAAAGAAAGAAAGAAAGAAAGAAAGCAAACAAAACAAAAGTTCTGGGTGGATATCTGACCAAGAGCCTGTGTAGACAGGGCCTAGGGTGGAAGAGTCTATTACTGCGACTTTGCTAATTGGACTTGGTATTAAACTGACTGTAATGATGTCAGTTACGCCCAGGGGGAGGCATCCTCTTTGGAGGTGGAAGGCCCTTCAGACAATTGGAAAGCACAGATATTTACATTATAACAAAATTACAAAGTCGTAAGAAAAATGATTTTGTGGTTGGGGGTCACCTCAGCCTGAGAAACTAGATGAGGACCTCTCTGTAGACCAGGCTGGCCCTGAACTCAGAGCTCTGCCTATTCCTGCCTCCCAAGAGCTGGGGCTGGCGATGAGCACCACCCAGCCTGGCTTTATCTGTCTTTTTGTTTTGTTTTGTTTTGTTTTTGTTTTTGTTTTTGTTTTTGTTTTTGTTTTTGTTTTTCGAGACAGGGTTTCTCTATGGAGCCCTGGCTGGCCTGAAACACACTCATAGACCAGGCTGGCCTCGAACTCAGAAATCCATCTGCCTCTGTGCTGGGATTACAGGTGCGCGCCACCACCGCCCGGCCTATCTCTGTCTTTTTAAGACACAACTTTGGGTGAATGGGGAAGGAGGGAGGGGATGGGGTAAATATGACCCGAACACATTGTACAAAATTCCCAAAGATCTAATAAAATTATAAAATTATCAAAACAATGAAAGTTTGGTCTAGAAACTGAGTAAACTAGCAGTTTTATATCTAGGAACTGCGTCAAGGCTGGTTGGGAAGCACACATTGATGTTTGTATAACTGTTTCCAGATGTTGCTTCAAACATTGTAAAAAATGACAACAGTTTAAATGCCACGCAGTTGGAATAAAGTTGATCCTGACTTACTGAGGAGAAGTGGAGACAACTGGGTGTTAAGACAATCTAAGCCTGGAACTCACTCTGTAGACCAGGCTGGCCTCGGACTCAGAAATCCTCCTGCCTCTGCGTCCCAGAGTGCTGGGACTACAGGTGTGCACCACCACCGCCCTGCAGGGCTGACTTCTTCATTAAGAGTGCTAACTGGAGCCGGGCGTGGTGGCACACGCCTGTAATCCCAGCACTTGGGAGGCAGAGGCAGGCGGATTTCTGAGTTCGAGGCCAGCCTGGTCTACAGAGTGAGTTCCAGGACAGCCAGGGCTACACAGAGAAACCCTGTCTTGGGAAAAAAAAAAAAAAAAAAGAGTGCTAACTGCTCTTCCAGAAGGCCAGAGGCAATTCCCCCAGCATACACAAAGGGCTCACACCATCTGTAACCCCTCCCTTCCCCGGGGAAGGATTCACTCCCTCTTCTGTACCTCCAGGCTTCAGGTACTACAGGTGCACAGACAAAACATCCATATACATAAAATAAAATTTAAAGTCTTCAAAACTAAAGTATAATTCTGTTTTTATCGTAAATGCTGTGTATGTAACCTCTAATCATAGCAACTGGAAGACTGAGGCAGGAGGATTGAATTGGCCATAGGTCTGGGTTACATGGCGAGAGCAGCTGTGAACTGGGAGAAGAGAGGGGAGGAGAGACTGGGAACGAACGAGGACTCTCGTCTCTTTAGCTGGTTTGGCGCTCTGTATGTGCGGGTTGCCGCAATGGTTCTCTTATGGAAAGGGCAGAACCCTGCATCTCTAGTCCTAAAGCGCTGCCTCACCCTTCGGATCTGTCCAGCCACTGTGAAATGATTGTGGATGTTAACCCTGGAGGCCATCGCAACCGCATTTTAGGCTATTTCGGTGCTCAGCCCCAGGGAGGGCACAAGGCACTGCTCTCCGACGCCCGCACAGCCTTGGGGTCGCGCAGACGCCTGCTCTTCTCGCGCGCCGCCGCCTCCCCAGGGACGCAGGCAGAATCCACTCACCGGGGCTCTGAAGGGACCAAGGGGGTGGGGGACCTTCCTCCTCGGCTAGCTTTTGGAACTCCGGGCGGCTTCCCATTTAACTTCGCTTTATGAATAGTAATCAAACCACTACCAGTCCCAAGGCGAGAGTGAGTCTCTCCCCTCACTCAGCACAGCCCCCCTCGAGCCAGGCCACCCGCCCAGTTCCTCAAAAAAGGAACCGGAGTGATGCGGAACCAGACCAAGGTCACCGGCTTCACAGCTTTTCTCCACCCTAGGTGCTTTAGACCTGTGAATGTGAATGGGATTAAGCGCTCCTTTCTCTCTATTCATCGCTTGCAAGGGAACTAAAAATACAGTCGAGGAGTACCAGGTACAGCTCTGGACCTAGGTTCTCAGAGCCTCGGGTCAAGGTCGCAAGCCATCTACGCAGGGTCAGCCGTGGTGTTGTCGTGTGAGGAGGTTGGTTCTTGGCCCGAAAGCAGCAGAAAGGACAAAAGGACCTCTGGGGCCTCAGAAGCGACCGCTCAGTTCCCCCTACTCTGAAGTCCCAAGGTGTCGCTTCTGGGCCTTGAGGATAACGCCCAACGTCTCAGCAGGTGACGAACCTACCTGGTTCTCTGGCAAATCTGACCAAAACTGAGAACAGGGTTGGCCTCCTAGAGTGTGTGTGTGTGTGTGTGTGTGTACGCGCGCGCGCGTGCGACGGTGTGTTGGGGACCTTGCCTGGGCAACAATTGTTCTGCGCTAAGCTCTCCAAAGCTAGTCCAGGGTCTGTGAGAGTGGGGCTTGTATATAGGTGCCCTTATTGGTCGCCCTCGGCTTCCTACACCCATCCCTTTAAGGTGTAGTGTGTGTGAGGGCACAGAAGAATTTATTGGGCCCCCGGGTAGCGCTTGTTCAGTTCTCACGCCGACACTTCTGGGTTTGTGTGCGTGTGTGGTATGTGCGTGTGTGCGTTTGCACACAGAAGGGCTTATTGTGGACACTGGGCAACATTTGCCACCGCTCTGGCTCTGGGCAACATTTGCCACGCTCTGACTAACTGACGTCGCTAGACTGAAGCAGCGACAACAACGCCTGCCCCATGCAAAATGGACAGCACTTCACAGGGTCCCGACGGTCTAGAGAACTGTTCGGTTAAGTGGGTGACCTAAGGAGGAATCCAAGCGCTCGCCCGGGGCTGCGGTGGGCGGGGACAAGACTATCTGGGGACCTCCACGAGCCTGATCGCATCTACCGCCTCCCTCTCCCAGTACCCTGAGGCTGGGTCTGCACACTCCCTCTTAAAGCCGGCTCGGCCCTCGGGGGCTTTCGGAAGTCTAGGATCGCGGTTCGCGGGTGCTGCCCTGGCCGTGGCGGGAGGTAGGTTTTTGGTCCGCTGGAGGGACAGACCCCGCGGGCCACAGGCTTCCAGCGCGGCCGGCCGGCCGGGAGCGGTGCTCTGGAATCGCTTTCAAAGTTCGTTTTGCAGTTGTTTGTTTTTGTTTTTTCTTTGTTTTGGTCCGTTAGTTAGTTGTTGGCTTTTCTGTTTATTTGTTTTTTGTTTTTGTTTTTTTAACGTAGTAATTGGATTTTGGCTTTCCACCTTCGCAGTCGCATGTCCTAGGAGTTGGAGCCAGCGCTGCTGGGGCTCGGGGGGAGGTGGACCGAGAGGCCTGGTGGCTGACCTCTCCTGACCCTGTGTTCTTTAACTTCTGAGTCACGACCCGGCTTGTTTTCCTTATTGGACTCATTGATCCGAGATCTTAAGATCATCGGACCCTCTGGGCCTTCACGCCTCAGCCTTGGTGAACTTGCGGTGTGGCCACCGAGAAAAGAAGCATTTTCGGGCCAGAGCCGCCGCGGCCGAGGGAGGGTCGGGACAGCCGAGGCATCTCTCTGCTGCCTGGCCTGAGACTCGCCATCACCGGGTCTCCAGGGGCGACCTGGGTTGAGATGGCTAGGATTGCCGAGAGACGGGGGTCTGTGGCGGGAAGGGGCACTGGACGCGGGTCTTCGGAGGGACGGCGCATGCCGCTCCCCTCGGTGCAGTCGGGACCGCCGGACCTGCTGGCTTTCTCGCCAAACTCCGTGGGGTTTAAACTCGCGCACGGTCCCACCGGGAGCGCACACACGTCTGTCTGTCTCGGCTGCACACTCCGGAGCGCCTGCAGCCACTGCCTGCTCCGAAGCCGGTGCACGGTCGTGGCTTGGCCGAAGAACGCTCTTAGAGACGGGGGGCGGGGTGGTTTGGGGGCGGGGGCTGGTAATTAAAAGAGAGGCGGAATTGAAATCCGTTTTGTCGGAGCCGGGTTGAGGACATGGGGGCGGGGTCAGTGGGGACAGCAGGTGTTGGAAACCCGCATTCCTTAGTCGAGGTGGTTTGGGAAGCAAGAGAGAAGGCGACCTGAACCGGCACCTTCCAGTCGGGCGACACCGAGGTAGATTTTCGTTAGAGGTTTGAGACGTTTGACTTTTTATTTTATTTTGGCTTAGTTTGGTGTGGGAGTCTGAGCCTTTTGTGTTGCTTTTCCGAGTTAGGATTGGCGGGATCGAATTGGGAAGTTTGCCCATGGACTTTGATGGGGTGGGGAGAAGTAGTTAAGACCCTCTAGGACCCCTCACTCAGTGACCTCGATTTCCCACAGATTCGTAAAACTCAGCTTATGATGGCCTTACCGCCTTCTGGTGAGACCCAGTCCCAGGACAAGCCGAACTACCTGGCCCAGAGTAGCCCCCAGCTGCCGACTGCCTACTGCCCACCTGTCCCAGGCTACAGTCACTTTGGGACCCTCGCCACCCCCGAGGAGGATTTTCAACCGTGGAAACTGGCAGCTGCGGTGTTTGAGTCGCAGGCGATGGCCCCTCTCGGTGCTTTTCGGGTGACTCCTCCCTTCCTGAACCCGGGTCTGGCTGTTCCGAGCCAGACGCTCTACAATCTGCCCTGGTGCAAGTTGTCACCATGGTACCCAATTCCTCAGTTTACTCCCGAGGTACCACGGTTTCTAGACAGCACTGAGCATAGGAACAGCGGTTCCAACAGCCAAAATTTGGTCCCCGTTGGCAGCCAAATCAACAGAGGTCAGGGGTGGGGAGCGGAACGTTTACCTCTGCCACCCCCGGTAATTACTTCCCAACTACCTGATGGAGTTAAGACGTCCCGGCCAATATCTGTCCCCCAAACCTTGAACCAAGAGCGGACGCTGCCCTTTTGCGGCTTCAACTTCACAGAGGAGGAACTGCGCTTCGTTCTGTACGGAGCCACCGCTAGCTCGGAGCACCCAGCCGGCCTACAGCACGCCGTCTCAGGCATCCTGGTCCCCGCAGAGAGTTCTGGTAAGGAAATCTACATTCTGGGTTTGGGTTGGGTGGACCAGGTCCGGCCACGCAGTGTTAAACCGTGGATCTGTGCTGGGGCGAGCAGGGAGGGATATAGCAACAGTAAAGGATACATCTAAAGCACTCACCAGGAACTGAGGGAACCCCCTCGGGAAAGCAACTCGTTGTATTTATTCTTAATTAGAATGACGTAAGGCTGTCTTTTTCTAGGGTCTAATAATCTTCATAAAACTCCGGACAAAGACTCCCTCCAGCTTCCGGAAGGTAGGCTGCGCTCCTTGTCTAGATTTATTTCCCACAACTGATGCTGAATCACAACCTGGGCTCATTTTCCTCTCCTGCCTCGCTGGGTCACCCAGGTCTCCGCCTCTTGCAGACAGTATTTGGCGACGTCCCACACTTCGGCGTGTTCTGTACCAAGTTCATTGCCAAAGGAGTGAGATTCGGCCCCTTCCGTGGCAAAGTGGTCAATGCCAGTGAAGTGAAGACGCACAAGGACAATTCTCTGATGTGGGAAGTAAGTGTGTCTCCGGGCTCTGCTTGGGGTGGCGGGCGACCACAGGCTGGGGGAGGTGGGACCCTGGGAAGGCCTTTAGGGAGAAAGACCTTGGCTGGTGCTCACTCCAGCAGGACCTCCCTCTGCACGAAATCCGCTCTGTAGTAGGTGAAGTAACTTGAGTCTGTGCACAACAGACATGAAAAGTAGATTTAAAGAATTACCGCTGTGTGTTTTACTTGTAGGCAAAACCAAGTGTTGTAAACAGTGGTCGGGTGTTAGAAGCATGCTTCAGGAGAGAAGGATCAGTTGTTAGGCTTTCAGCTTACTGGCCTGTACGATCTTGTTAGCCAAGGACTAGCAAAACGAATAAAGCCAATCCAGTCCAAGTTAGTGGCTGTCTAAGAGGGACCCCTGAGATGGCAGGCCTTCCCTCACGGGAACCACTTGTCAGGATATGCCCGATAATTTAAACTCCGAATGCCCTGACCCTGAACTTCTAGGAACATACTTTAGGAAGAGAACCTGTAATTTGGGCAATGTGGAAGACCCAAATTAAACAATAATCTATACCAAAACTTGTGCCTCTACCTCTGTGTAGCCCTGGCTGTCAGCCTTGGCGAGACCCTGAAGCAGCTGCACTAGGAGCGTTCATTACACAGCAGCTCCGCCCAAGCCTCCACCCTGGACACAAGAGAACTCCTCAGCACGCTCTAAGAGCTGGGCTCAAAGAAGACCTATTTATTTCCCTTACCCTTGCCTATAAAATTAACATACACACCTGTAGAAATTCAGGGATCGACCATGTGAGAAGGACAGACATTCATTTGTAAAGTGTGTTGTGACGGGGTCTGTGGAGGAACTGGAGAATATGCTCGCCCCGCCGTCCCCAGCACTGCTCAAGACTAGGGTGGCGCACATCAGCACCTTGTCTGAATTACTGAGGTGAACTCGGGTGTGTGTGTGTTAATATTATGTAGATTCTCTCTAGAGATTTGTAGCCTATTCCGCATTTCCTTTAGTGCTTTGGGTTTGGAGCAGGCTCCCCTGGCAGCCCACTCTCGGTTTTTACAGCGTCTCCTCGTGCTTTCATGCGTGCTCTGCTTCGCAGCTGCACATCCTTGAAATTGTCTTACGTGCTAATCAAAAACTGAGTGAGACTTTAATTGAATATGTGATTTTTTTACGGATATATCCTTCCAATGTAGTGGTCATGGCTGTGGTCCTAGGACTCAGAAGACTGAGTTCAAGGCTACTCTGGGCTACATACAAATCAAGAACTAGGCCAGAGCAGATGCTTGGAAATTTCTTTAAAAAGTATAGCTAGGCAGCGGTGGCACATGGTGGCTGAGTTGGAGGCCAGCCTGGTCTACACAGTGAGTTCCAGGACAGCCAGGGCTACACAGAGGTAGAGGCACAAGTTTGAAGTCAGCTTCAGGTACATGGAAAGATTCTGTCCAGAACAAAATAAACACACGCACACACGTGCGCGCACGCGAAATAAACTTCCTGTCTCATTTTATTTAGATTTTTGAAGACGGTCGCCTGAGCCATTTCATCGACGGCAACGGTTCTGGGAACTGGATGTCCTATGTCAACTGTGCTCGATTCCCCAAGGAGCAGAACCTGGCAGCCGTGCAGCGCCACGGGCAGATATTCTACGAGAGCTGTAAAGACATCTACCAGAACCAGGAGCTGCTCGTGTGGTACGGAGACAGCTATGAGAAGTTTCTGGACATTCCCATGAGCCTCCGGGACACCGAGCAGGAAGGCAAGCAGCCGTCCGAGCCCCCTGAGGGTGAGTGTCTGCCCCTGCCCCGCCCAGTGAGACTTCCTACAGCACGGACTGGGTTCCCTGGAGTCTCCCAGCTGAGACTCCAGAGACTCACCATCGTTTCTACAGCATCTTTTTCTAAGGTTACCCATCCCATTCTTGGGACTATAAGACAAAGCATGCAGGCCAGCATATTGTGGGCAAGCCAGTTTGATTCAATCCCGCTCGGGCCAGCCTTCTCAAATGGTGGGCTGCGGTAACTTAGTGAGGTGGAAAATCAATTTAGTGATTGAAACCAGCATTAAAGAAAAAAATTAGAATAGAAAATATTGATGAGAATCACTTAAGAAACAGTGTCGTTAAGCTTTTGTTTTATATAGATACATTATGCATAGCAGGGAGTCCAGGTAAAGCTATGTTGCTCATGCTGAGGCCTCTTGTTTCTTATACAAGGACTCTACTGTTGAGCTACAGACACTTCCGGCCTCTAAACCAGGCGTGTTTGCACACATCTGTAATCCCAGCACTTGGGAGGCAGAGGCAGGCAGACCTCTGAGTTTGAGGCCAGCCTGGTCTACAGAGTGTCAGGTTATAGTGTAGTCAGTTACACACTGAGAGATCTTGCCTCAAAGAAAACAGGCAGAAATCTCACCACTCCCAGCCCCTAGGATAAGATTTCATTGTGGCAAGTTTGAAAAATGTTGAACTATGCTCTCATCCTTGCTGTTTTTTTAGTTTCTTCTTTTTTGTTGTTGTTTTTTGTTTGTTTGTTTGTTTGTTTGTTTGTTTTTTCAAGACAGGGTTTCTCTGTGTAGCCCTGACTATCCTGAAATTCACTCTGTAGACCAGGCTGGCCTCGAACTCAGAAATCCTCCTGCCTCTGCCTCCCAAGCGCTGTTCCCTGTTCCAAGCTTTGTTCCCTGTCCCAAGCAGTCCAGGATGGTTGGCTGAGCTGCTCTTCCTAGTTCCAACCCCTGAGTTCTAGGATTATGAGCACGTAAAGCCATACCCAGCTTTTAAATCTTTACTTATTTATTCTGCTTTTTTTGATACCTGGTTTCACCAAGTAATTCTGGCTGTTCTGAAGCTCACTGTGCAGACAAGGTTGAGCTCATGAGTTCCTCCACCTCCTGGGTGCTGAGATTTAAGGGGTGTACCATCACACTCAGCTTGAAATCCACTCCTTAAGGATTACCTGCCCAACGGGGTTTTGTACACAAGCATTTGGAAACTACTGACCCAGCAGGTGAGAAAAAATAGAAACTACTGTGTGTATAAAAGGAAGACATCATCACCGCAGCATAATAAACAGCCCAAAGACTGGGAAAAACAGCATAGTCTGATGTCACCTACCACACTCCGGTGATGGCCAGCGCCTGACCTGCTAGACTTACACCCCGCAGTGCCCGGAAGACTGTAAACCCCTCACCGCCCCAGGCTCCTGCTCTCGGTGTGCTGACTGGAGGGAGAAGACCGAGAGGCTGGGTTATGGAAGGGTTCTTAGGAAGGAGAAAGAAATAAGGACGTTCATCAGGTAGAGGGAGAAAGAAGGTGACTCAGGCTCTAGAAAGCGATGGACAAGCTCTTCCATGGTCTGAGTGAAGAAGAGGCTGGGGGGGGGTGGCGAGGCCTCCTCTGACTCCTCCAGCAGGTACATGGAGCAGAAACACGACTGAGAAGGAGATACGTGTGAATCTCTGTGGTCAGGAAATCATCCCCAGCTCCAAACCAAGAACGCCTGCCTTGGTCACTTCCAGAAATGATTCATCAGCTCTTGACATACGAGTGGGGAAAGACACACACACACACACACACACACACACACACACACACACACAAACATGCTTAGTGAATGCTTTATCTGTGGGAAATTCATGGAGAAAAAAGACCAAAGTCTCTTGTGGCTCATGCCTGTAATCCTAGAGGAGGCAGGGGGATTACTACAAGTTGGGGGTCAATCTGGCCTACAGAGTGTGACTGTGTCTCAAAATACCAAGAAGGTCTACCTGCTTCTGTCTCCTGGTGCTGGATTAAAGCTGCACCACAGCCTGCCCGTGATGCCTTTAAAGGTTAATTTATTGAACAGTCTTACGGCTGACTTCCTATGATGACTGCTGATATTCAGTAGCTGGTTCTGTTCCATTGCTGTGAGGGGATTAAGTCAAACCCAGGACCTGAAGTCTCGCAGGCAGGTGATCTGCCACTGATACACACCCCAGCACAAGATCAATGCTTTTGGAGATGGTTAGTAATAAAAGGGGAAAAAATGAGTATAGTGGCGTGTGTGTGTGTGTGTGTGTGTGTGTGTGTGTGATCCTGATACTTCCAAGGTCGAAGAAGAAAAAATTCAAGTTTAAGAGTCTATTGTGGGCTCCTTAGGGAGATTCTGCATCCAACAAAAACCGAAGGCACTTGGTAGGAGTGGTGGGTGCCTCCCCGCATAAGGTCTGGGGTTGGAAAGGCATACCTTTGACTTACCATAAGTGGAGTATTTGAACAGCAAGGTGTGCCTGGGGTTGGAGCAGAAATGACACAGTCGGCTGCATCACTAAAACCCCAACCTGGGTGACAGCTCACCAGGCTGGAGGTGCCCTTTCCAGGTGCCTCAGCTGGTCTAGCCTCTCCCAGGCAGCTCCCACCTCCCCCCCTTCCTCTTCCGGGTCTACTCTCGGTGTTGTTTGGAGCCTCCTGCCCTCTGAGAAGGACTCTTAGCTTTGTTGCTTGCTCTAGCAGCAGGGAAGGACCTAGTGAATCTGGTTAGTGTCAGGGATTCCTGAAAGTATTTTGAGTTGTGGTTTGTTTTTTGTTTTTTGGGGGTTTTGTTGTTGTTGTTGTTGTTGTTGTTGTTTTCTTTATTCCTTTCTTTTTTTTCTTTCGAGACAGGGTTTCTCTGTATAGCCCTGGCTGTCCTGTAACTCACTCTGTAGACCAGGCTGGCCTCCAACTCAGAAATCCACCTGTCTGCCTCCCAGAGTGCTGGGATTACAGGTGTGCACCACCACCGCCCAGCGTTTTTTGCTTTTTTGAGAGAGGGTTTCCCTTTGAAACCCTACCCGGGCTATCCTGTAGACCAGGCTGGCCTTGAACTCAGGCCCTGCCTGCCTCTGTCTCCCAAGTGCTGAGATTAAGGGCATGTGCCACCGCCATCCTGAAACTGTGGGAGTTTCGTTAAAAGTATCCTGGTTTGCCGGGCGGACACAGAGAAACAAGAAAGAAAGAGAGAGAGAGAGAGAGAGAGAGGGAGGGAGGGAGGGAGGGAGGGAGGGAGGGAGGGAGGAGAGAGAGAGAGAGAGAGAGAGAGAGAGAGAGAGAGAGAAAGAAAGAAAGAAAGAAAGAAAGAAAGAAAGAAAGAAAGAAAGAAATAAATAAATCCTGGTTTGTATTGTGACATTTGTATGTGATCTTAGTGATAAGAGAACAGGAAAGCTACAGTTTAATAGTGATGTGTTTGTCAAGTAGACTAGGGTCTGTGGTATGGCACTGTTGCCAGCCTTTTCTGCACATTCTTACTTAGACTCACTCCTGGCTCCTCTCCCTTGAGGGCTGACAACAAGGTCTCTGGCACTAGTATCTTGAGTGGAGCTTTTGGGGACCTCCAGAAAGCTCTCACTTGTCCCCAATACAGACACACATCTTGTCGACTTGGGGTCTGAGTTGTCTTTTGTTTGTTTTTGTTTTTCAAGACAGGGTTTCTCTGTGTAGTCCTGGCTGTCCTGGAACTCACTCTGTAGACCAGGCTGGCCTCGAACTCAGAAATCCACCTGCCTCTGCCTCCCAAACGCTGGGATTACAGGCGTGCGCCACCACAGCCCGGCATCTGAGTTGTCTTTTTGATCCAGGTTTTGTTATAGCTTGTCTGACCTGTAAACCTGATCCTCCTGCCTCTGTCTTTACAGTAGAATCACTCTAGGCACAGACACCTGGATCTGACACCTCTTTGTCTCTAATTTCTCTCTTCCTTCTTTGTCCACTGGGGGAGGGGAGGGACAGACTTATCTTTCTGTGCTTGCCTTCTGACACTCAGCGGCCTATCGGTCCTATGAGTCAGACTCCATAAGTGTTAGAATCAACGTCTGTGAATTAATGAATGAAGGCATGGTGCACTCAGTGTCTGTGTATGTAGTCCAGGCTGACCTCAACCCCCTTTGGAGTCAAAGATGGCCATGCACTCCTGATTTTTCAGCCCAGGTTCACAGGTGTGTTCCACCATTCCCAGCTATGGAGTGTGTCTGTTTATGGCTATTTTGAATCCGGTTTGAGTGAAGAGGAGAGACGGGTTAGCACACGCTCCAGCACTTAACACCCCTCCTGCGTTTGACAGAGTCGGCGGAAGGATACAGATGCGAACGCTGCGGAAAGGTGTTTACCTACAAATACTACAGAGATAAGCACCTCAAGTACACTCCCTGCGTGGACAAAGGAGACAGGAAGTTCCCGTGCTCGCTCTGCCAAAGATCCTTTGAGAAGCGAGACCGGCTGCGGATCCACATTCTTCATGTCCACGAGAGGCACCGGCCCTACCTGGTGAGCAGCTGGTGGCTGGACGGCGATCTTCCTAGTCCGTTTTACACTCCCCTGTCCTGAACACACACACACACACACACACACACACACACACACACACAGGGGCTCAAGGGACTGCCCGGAGGATTCAATGCTGTGGTAGTGTGGGAGAGACAATTGTGTGAACATGAGTGTATGCCTAAATCTGTGCCCAGGAAAAAGGGAGGAACAGAGGTGGGAGCGGGCCCCTGGGCCAGGAGATGTGCTCAGTCTTGGGCTGAGTTATACTGGAGGCTGGGAAGGAATTAGGTAACTGTGCTTTGTTCCACACCCAGTTAGGCACTGTATAGTCGCCGGAGAGAGGGAGCATTGAAATGATCCGGACATTGGAAGACTGCACCACAGGCTGTGGTCTTTAGTGGGATGGGAGCCAACCGTGACACCAGGGAGCTGTTCTTGGCCAGCCCAGACACCCAGCCCTCTGCCAGGCTTGGGCAAAAGGGCAAAACCAAGTTTGTCCTTAAAAGACAAGATGGCGTTCCATGTTCTGTTACAGTGTTTCTGTAGTTGTGTGTGGATGCGTGAATGCCCCTGGGTTAGGGGTTACAGGGGGTTGTGAGCCACCACGATTGTGCTGGAAACTGAACCCAAGTCTTCTGCAAGAGCAGTTCATGCCCTCGAGTACCAGGCCGACATACTAGCCCCTTGTAGTAGTCTTATACTAATATCGTATGGTATATCTTAGTATACAATATTCCATAGTATACAGCATTGTGTGCTAATGCTAACGTTTACAGTTTTCCACATTTTAATATTTCTAAATGGACCGCGCTCCAAACTGGGCCATAGTTCCTTCTTTATTTTGTTTTAGTGTTTTTTATTTTGTTTTGTTTTGTTTTTGGATTTGGATTTTTCGAGACAGGGTTTCTCTCTGTAGCCCTGGCTGTCCTGGAACTCACTCTGGAGACCAGGCTGGCCTTGAACACAGAAATCTGCCTGCCTCTGCCTCCCAGAGGGCTGGGATTACAGGCATGTGCCACCACCGCCCAGCTGTTTTAATGTTTTTAAAATAGAAGCTTTTTGGTAAAGGATATATTTATTTTTATTTTATGTGTGTCGCATGCATGAATGCACACCTTGTCCATTCAGTTGCTTACAGAGACCAGACAGCATCGGGTCCCCTGGAACTAGAGTCACAACCGACAGGCAGCTGGGAGCGCCCACCTGGATGTCGGGAGCCAAACCTAGGTCCTCAGCTAGGACAGCCGTTGCTCTTCACCAGAGTCCGCTCTCCAGACCCTAAATTCTGGATTGCTTGTTTGTTTGTGGATGTTGTTGTTGTTGCTTAATTTATGTGGTGGTGGTGGAGTGGGGGAGGGGGTGTACTTGTCTGTGTGTACCTGTTTGGAGTCTTCTTCATCACCCTCTGTCGTAGTTGTTTTGGGAGGGTCTTTCCCTAGCCCTGGAGTTAGGCTGGCTGGCCGCAGACTCCGGCAGTCCTCGTCTCTCCCTCCCGAGTGCTGGGATTACAGGTGTGCGCCACCACGCCCGGCTGTCGCTGAGCAGTCTGAACACGTGCTGAACCAGTGCTCACCACTGAGCAGCAGCCGCGGACTGAGGACTGGCGGCCGCAGATGCTGGGTGCACGCTTGACAGCTCCACCCTGCCCCGGGCGTGGGAGCGCTATAATCCCTGCCCCGGGCGTGGGAGCGCTATAATCCCTGTGCTGAGGAAGGTCGGAGGCAGCTTCTAGGCTGGCAATCCTTGGCACACTCAGCCAGTGGCTTGTTGATCGATCATACAGACGTGCACAGAATGAAGAAAGAGTTCTCGGCTGTCAGTACAGCTCTGGTATTATAATGCTGCCCTGCAAGGCTGACAACGGACTTTGTTGGAATGAACAGATTCTAAAGTGCTTTTCTGATGATCGTGACACCTGTGCCATGTTCACATGCCTACGCACACACTCATATGTTAGGAAAATCTTAGCCAGATGTGGGCATGGGGGTGAGAGGCAGGCAGATAGATCTCTGTGAGTTTGAGACATGCATGCCTGGTCTCCACAGAGAGTTCCAGGACAGCCAGGGCTACACAGACCCTTTCTCTAAACAAACAAGTAAACAAATTATGGATTTTTCAAAAACTTCTCTCACCCCCAGGAAAATATATGTTAGGACAGAATCTGGAGGGGGGGGGAGATGAAATTTCAACTCTGTTTTGTTATCTCCTTAGTGTTCAACGTGCGGGAAAAGCTTCTCTCAGTCTTCCAGCTTGAACAAGCACATGCGAGTCCACTCTGGAGACAGGCCGTACCAGTGTGTGTACTGCACGAAGGTAGGTGAGACCTTTGGTGCCAGCCCTCTGTAACCAGCCTTCTGTATGCTTGGGTAACTAATTCTTCTTGGGTAACTACTCGATTACTAATCAGCGAATGCACTTTTTCAGTGAATTCTAGATCAGCCGGGACTACAGACTGAAACCATGGTTCAAAATGAAAAAAAGAGAATTTAAGAGCACAGCCTTAGCCAGCTTTCAGGCCCACCTTTGATGCTGCCTGACTGAGTGACCCCGAACAAGTTCATTAGCTTCTCTTTTTAGTTTTCTCTTTGGTAAAATATGGGTAAATTGTAGTTGTTGGGTTCTATCAGTCAATTTTTTGGTTTTTTGGATTTGGGTTTTTTTTCGAGACAGGGTTTCTCTATATAGCCCTGGCTGTCCTGGAACTCACTCTGTAGACCAGGCTGGCCTCGAACTCAGAAATCCCCTGCCTCTGCCTCCCAAGTGCTGGGATTACAGGCATGCGCCACCATGCCCGGCCGGCTTAGTCAGTCTTTATAAAACTTTGTCATTGTGTCTGCCAATCGTAACCGCTGAAGTGTTGGCTACTCCTGCTGCTGCTGGTGACCATTCTGAAGGGACATTTGTGAGGGCAGCATCTGATGCATACGCTGTAGAACATCCACCACCAGAGGTACAGGGGAGTTAAGGCTTTTTTGAAAAAGACAATTGTTTGACCATGTTTTAGGACTATTCTAAGACAGCTCTCGTTTTACTTTGGTGCTGTCCAATGCTGGCCAGTTTGTAGCTATTTCCATATGTGGCCGTTTGAGAACACCCAAGTGTAAAGGCCCAGGCACAGCGATGCCTGGGTGCAATTATGGTGAGGTGGGAAGCCAGCCTGGGCTATACAGTGCCGCAAGCCCAAGGTGGAAGAGAAAGCGTGTCTCCTGGTCTCACTAGCTAACCTTTATGTGCCCCGAAGCCACGGGTTCAAGGTGGACGGCGTGGGCACAGAGCGTGCTCCCCACACGGTCCCCTTGGAGAGTGGTGCTCTAGGCTTAGTTCTCCCCCTTGCGTCGTTTTTGCCCTATAATAGTGCCATAAAGGGAGGAGGGGCTCTTAGAGAGACTTCTAAACTTGCCTGGGAGAGTAAAGAGAAGCCTCGGGCCTAGCCAGGCACATGCCTGTAACTCCCAGCACGTAAGAGGTAGAGGTAAGAGGTTTGGGTATTTATTCAAGGCTAGCCTATGCTACCCAGTGAGTCTGAGGCCAGACCAGGTTACCTGAGGTGGCAGAGAGGCCTCTTGCCAAGTCTGACCACCTGAGTTTGATTTCCAGCACCCACACAGTGGACAAAGAGGAGCAGGTCCTGCTGGGTGCCTCTCGATTAACCCATAGCCCCATGACGAGTAATTCTTAAGACTAGAACTAATTCCTGCAGGTTGTCCTCTGACGTGTGTGTATAATATACACTCGTGTGTGCAACACACACACACACACACACACACACACACACACACCTGTAAAAGCAAACAGAAAACACAACCCTACACTAGGCTTCATCACAGCCCCAATGTGAAAACAACCCGAAGTCTTTCAGTGGGTGACGGGTGTGACAGTCTAGGCTGTGTTCACTTTCTGTTGCATATCAACACAGCAAGAAAAGAGGAGCGGAACTGTTGATCAGCATACTTGATAGTCTGAGGGTTAAGCTGTGTGGGGAAACTGAGTCCCAGAAGGCCACGTGACATGGTGCAGTCATCCGAGATTCTGAGAGCGAGCGCATCTGTGGTTGTCTCAGCTGAAGAAGGTGGAACAGGAAGGGCCTCTCTGGCTGCGGGGGGTGAGGGGATGAGAGTGCAGCCTTCTTATTTACTATTAGTTTATTTAAATGTTCTGTGTGTGGGTGTTTGGCTGCATGCGTGTCAGTGCTGTACATGCACCCATGCTTGCCTGGCGTCTGAGGAGGCCAGAACTTGTCAACTCCTCTGGAACGGAGGTTGCAGATGGTGTGAGTGCTGAGAACCCAGCCCAGGCCCTCAGGAAAAGCAGCCAGCACCCTTCACCGCCCACCGGCAAGCCATCTCTCTAGCCCGTCCTACACACGCCTCGCTCTCTGAGGCAGAGTCTTATGGAGTACAGGTTGGACTCAAGTTCATAGGCATCAGAGACATGCCTTCCACTTTCTCTCTTAGGAGCGCTAAGGTGACAGATGACTGTCAGCACACTGGCACCGGTTGGTGCCAACAAACTTCTTTTTTTGGTTTTTTCGAGACAGGGTTTCTCTGTGTAGCCCTGACTGTCCTAGAACTTACTCTGTAGACCAGACTGGCCTCGAACTCAGAAATCTGCCTGTCTCTGCCTCCCAAGTGCTGGGATTAAAGGTGTGTGCCACCAACTCCCGGCTTTTGTTTTGTTTTGTTTTGTTTTGTTTTTTGAGACAGGGTTTCTCTGTCTAGCCCTGGCTGTCCTGGAACTCACTCTGTAGACCAGGCTGACCTCCAACTCATAAATCCGCCATTTGGGGGGGAGGGGAGGGGGTTTGTTGTTGTTTTTTTGTTTTTTTGTTTTTGTTTTTTGTTTTTGTTTTTGTTTTTTTTTTGAGACAGGGTTTCTCTGTGTAGCCCTGGCTGTCCTGGAACTCACTCTGTAGATCAGACTAGCCTCAAAGAGATCCAGAGATCCACTTGCCTCTGCCTCCCAAGTGCTGGATTTAAAGGTGTGTACCACAGATGTCTGGCAAAATTGAGTTTCTCAGTCAAAACAATAAATGCTGGTGTGTCCATTACAATGAAAGTGAGCCCCTTTGCTGACTTGTCCAGCCCATGAAAGTTGGCTTTTTCTGCTTTCTGCCTCTGCAGAAGTTCACTGCTTCCAGCATACTCCGAACACACATCAGACAGCACTCCGGAGAGAAGCCCTTTAAATGCAAGCACTGTGGCAAAGCCTTTGCGTCTCATGCTGCCCACGACAGCCATGTCCGGCGCTCGCACAAGGAGGACGGCCGTAGCTCCTGCAATGTTTGTGGGAAAGGCTTCCTGGATCAAGAGGCTTTCTATGCCCACATGAAGCTTCATAAAACAGGCTAGCTCTCTCTTCATAAAACAGCAAAGCCAGTTAAAAACCGACCTCTGACTCTAAGTCCTGGTTTGCCTGTGCCACGTGCACATGGTTGAAATGTTCAGTGAGAATTTGGAGAATGTTGTAGTTGATCTGAAACTCCAAAACTTATGGAATCCATTCAGACTAGGACTGGGAAAGTCGTCCTAGATCCTGTGATAAGAGAAGAAAAGGTTCCTCCTCTCCTGCCTGCCTGGAACACACAGTCACACAGTGTCTGGAGTCAGTGACTGTTTCCTTCAGAGCAACATCTTCATTTAAAGATCTGTTTATTTTATGTGCATGGGTGTTTTGCCTCGTGTATGTTTTTATGCTGCATGCCTGTGGAGGCCAAAGGAAGATGTCAGATGCTCTGGAACCGTGTTTATGGATAGTTGTAAGCCTCTGTGTTCTGTGTGGATGCTGGGAATTGAACCCAGGTCCTCTGCTAGTGCTGTCCGGACACTTCACTGCTAGACCATCTCTCCAGTTCCTGCTTTCTATTTTGTTTTTGGTGGTGGTGTTTTGGCCTCTCTCTCTCTCTCTCTCTCTCTCTCTCTCTCTCTCTCTCTCTCTCTCTCTCTCCTTCCCCGCCCCCCCCAAAAAAAAGCTGGCTTTAAATTTGTCATATTGCTGATGATGACTTTGAATTACTGGATTAGGTGGTAATAAGCAATTCACCCTACCTAAAGATTTGGTATGTTTTAACTAAGTCTTCTGCTGTGTATTAAAGTTGCATCTTAATTTGGGCTCATTTCTCTCCTTACTGAGCAAGGAAAAAGCCAGGTAATATATCTAGTACCAGACAGAAGCACTTCCAGGGCATGAAGATTGACCATTCTTGTTGATGTCTAACTTTTACCAACTGGGAAAGAAACTGCTATCTGAATGAAGACAGACTGAAAATAAACATTCATGCTTCTCTGCTTTTTAAAGCTGATCCCTTCTTTCTTTCCTTTTTAATCTTTTATATTTACTTATTTATTTTGGTTTTTCAAGGCAGGGTTTCTCTGTGTAGCCCTGGCTCTCCTGAAACCCTGTAGACCAGGCTGGCCTCGAACCCACGAGATCCACCTTCCCCTGCCTCCCAAGTGCTGGGATTAAAGGCGTGCGCCACCACCGCCCGGCAATATTTTTTACTTCTAATATTGATGAATAAAGTATACGTTCTCCAACTCTCTGTAATTGGGTGGCTCCTGGTCACGCAGGGAGGAACAAGGGGGGAAGCCACCAGCTGGAAAGAATGCCCTGCGTTAGCCAAGTGCCGCGACCCCCACCTGGAACTGGCAGATAACTGAAGCAGAAGAATCACCTTGCCTACAGGGCCATCCTGAACTACAGAGTAAGACCTTATTTAAAGAACAAGGAGGAAAAGAAAGCGGGCAGGGTGTTTCAGGGCTGCTGTGAGTGACCGGTCCCCCTGGCTGATGTGGAGATGAGCCTGTCCTATGTCGGCGATCACCACTCAGCTAAGATTGAGTCTTCTCCATTTCAAACAGTATCACCGTGTCCGCCACTGCAGATGAGACCTGAAGAAAACGGTAGGAGGCCACTTGCCAAGGTAAAGCCAAGCCTGCCCCTTCTAAGGCCAGACCCTTGCTGCACCCTGCTTAGAGAGAGCCTTGGCCTATCAACTACCCATGTATCCTGTTGTACCCGCACACTCACATTACTATTCATAAAGCACATCAGACCCGAGTAAGCCAGGTGGAAGTGCTCTCTGGACAACCCTAACCACTAGGGATGATGTCCTACCCCTGCTTGGGGATCTATTGACCGCCAAGGCTCTTCACCTCTACCCATAATGCATGTCCATCAGGGCAGCAAATTCAATATGGAGCAGATGTCTGCAGAGGGCTCCCAGCTCCCCCTGTGCGAGCAATAGATGTCTCACAGGTGAACAGCCATGACAGATTTTCCTCTGGGGAATTCTTCTCTGCCTTGACTAGGGCTGAGTAATTGACCCTAATGGGAATGTGCCCTGTTGTTTTAGGACTGTTTTAATTCATGTTAATTAACTCAGAACAATGGTCTTTTGAGAGGGTCCTGGCCTCCTCTTGTAATTAAGCAGCTTCCTCGGCTGCAAGCTCCAAATATATTGCTTAAAACATTTTCTTACTATTTAGGGGCTTAAACATTATTTTTAATTCAAACAGTAAGACAATGATCTTTATTTTTTTTCCACTCACTGGATAAATCTGAGGTGTTTTGTTTTTGAATTTGATTAGCAGAAAACAGAAAGGAGTTTATTGTGTCGTTTCTAATTGTCACTGTGCATGCATGTCAAATATACTGGATTTCTATTCTAATGCATCCCATACTAACTGGGATTTTTGGTTTGTTTTGGTTTGTTTTTTTGGTTCTTCGGAGACAGGGTTTCTCTGTGTAGTCCTGGCTGTCCGGGAACTCACTCTGTAGACCAGGCTGGCCTCAAACTCAGAAATCCACCTGCCTCTGCCTCCCAAGTGCTGGGATTACAGGCTTGCACCACCACGCCCGGCTTAACTGGGTATTTTTAAGAGCCGTTTCTTTCAGTTTGTCTCCTTTGGTAAGTTTTGACCCTACACATGTCAGTTTGACGGACTTAGTCTTGCATTGATTGCTGAAATACTTAGGCTTACTTCTTAAGAAGTTACACTTCACTCTCCTGTTCGAACAATGAGTTGATCCAGTTGATAACAATGAGAAGACTAAGAATTGAAAATAGAATTTTTAAAATGCAGTGGAATTACAACTGTAAGCAGATGTAGTCCCAACTAGCTTAATAATACAGAAGATAAGCCGGGCGTTGGTGGCGCACGCCTATAATCCCAGCACTTGGGAGGTAGAGGCAGGCAAATTTCTGAGTTCGAGGTCAGCCTGATCTACAGAGTGAGTTCCAGGACAGCCAGGGCTACACAGAGAAACCCTGTCTTGAAAAAACCAAATTAATAATAATAATAATACAGACGATAGAGATGGGCAGGTTTGCACTGGTTCACCAGCTCCCGAGCGCAGAGCGCGGGCCAGGCAGTTTGCTGTCATCAAGTATTACAAGAATTAAGTTATAGTATATGTATGATGGATTATATTTGGTAAGTATTCCCTTAAGCATGTTGAAAACCAAGACAATATATGAATTTTATTGATGGTACATAAGAATGATTTTCAAAAACATAGTTCCATGATCATCAATATCACCTGGGAACTAGTATAATGGCATGGCCTCTTTCTTTCTTTTTTTTTTTTTCCAAGACGGTTTCTCTGTGTAGCCCTGGCTGTCCTGGAACTCACTCTGTAGACCAGGCTGGCCTTGAACTCAGAAATCCGCCTGCCTCTGCCTCCTGAGTGCTGGGATTACAGGCGTGTGCCACTACTGCCTGGCATATGCGTGGTCTTAAAATATAGAAATAGAAAGAAATGTGTGTTCTCTGTGAACCAGAAAGTGGAGGGAGAGCGATCTGCGGTAAGTGTGAGAACCTCGGCTCTGAGTCTTCCCAGGTCTCACGGGAGAGCAGTGGGTGAGGTCAGGAGCAAGGTGGCCCTGGGAGACACAAAGATACTCATTACAGGAAGCATCAGAGCCGGGCGTGGTGGGCACGCCTGTAATCTCAGCACTTGGGAGGCAGAGGCAGGCGGATTTCTGAGTTCGAGGCCAGCCTGGTCTACAGAGTTGAGTTCCAGGAAATCCAGGGCTATACAGAGAAACCCTGTCCCGAAAAAACCAAATTTAAAAAAAAAGGATCTTTGACGCTCTGGAGATGTTAAATTCACAGTAGACTGGCATCCATGATCTTATTGGAACTCTGAATGAGTCTTTGGGGTGTCCAAGGACTTGAATTTGGCAGTTTTGGGAGCAAAGGTGTCAAAGCAGACATACAGGGACCTCCATGTCCCTATAACAGGTGCAGTATCGCGACCTTAGCTTAGTCAAATTCCAGGGTGTGTCCTCAGAGACTCTGGTGTACAGTATCACACAGGCAGAACCACAAAAATGGTCTAGATCGTCTTCACTTATGGGTCCAGTTTTGGTCTGATAGCTTGAAATGCTTTTAGAAGTGCTTGTGGCATGAGGGGGAGGGGGAGGAATTAGTTACATTGAACTATTATAAATACCTTAAATTTATGTGATTTAACACTAAATTCTAACATACTGAGGTCTATACTGAGTATCATTCATCTTAGCATAGAAATTTTTTGTTGATATACAAGTAAAATGTTCAGAATTATTTTAAAAGAAAAAAAATACCACCCTTACTTATTCGTAAGGGAATATAAAGTATGCGAATTTTATAAAACGATAGGTTTATTTAAAGAGACTTCAATATTCAGGAAATATATGGCATTCCTGTCGTCCAGTTTTCTGGGGAGATCCTCAAGCCCCTTCTGTTAACTGAACTATAATAACCACCAACTTCTGATCCTCCTGCCTCCGCCTACCCAGAGTGCGGAAATTACAGGTGTGCCGAGCCTAGCAGGGTCTGTACGGTCCTGGGAATTGAACCCAGGTCCTCAGTCATGCCAGGCGAGTCAGATACTGAGCCACGTCCCCAGCCCTCCAAGACAAGAAGTGAAGCGAACATGTCTGCCTCACTGATGTGTTGACTGCTTGCTCCTCCTCGTGCACAGGAGGAGCTCTCCACGGGAAGGGGGGGGGGACACACAGACACACCTGTTCACTGTTATTCACGTTAACCTTGTCTGATTTAGTGAGCTGAACTCGGGGTGTGTGTGTGTGTGTGTGTGTGTGTGTGTGTGTGTTAATATTATGTAGATTCTCTCTAGAGATTTGTAGCTTAGTCTGCATTTCCTTTAGTGCTTTGGGTTTGAAGCAGGCTCCCCTGGCAGCCCACTCTCAGTTTTTACAGTGTGCCAGCATGTTAGGATCCTCTCCTTGTGCTTTCATGTGTGCTCTGCTCTGCAGCTGCACATCCTTGAAATTGTTCTTACGTGCTAATCAAAAACTGAGTGAGACTTTAATTGAATATGTGATTTTTCTCTTTTTTTTTTTTTTTTTTTTTTTTTTTTTGGTTTTTGGTTTTTTTGAGACAGGGTTTCTCTGTGTAGTCTTGGCTGTCCTGGAACTCACTCTGTAGACCAGGTTGGCCTCGAACTCAGAAATCTGCCTGCCTCTGCCTCCCAGAGTGCTGGGATTAAAGGCATGTGCCACCAACGCCCGGCAATTTTTCTCATTCTTAACGAATTTATCCTTCCAATGTAGTGGTCATGGCTGTGGTCATAGGACCCAGAAGGCTGAGTTCAAGGCTACTCTGGGCTACATACAAATCAAGAACTAGGCCAGAGCAGATGCTTGGAAGTTTCTTTAAAAAGTATAACCAGTTGGGACATGGTCTCTCACATTTGTTATCTTGACACTCAAGAGACACAAGCAAAATAGTAGCTACTGCTGTGCGATTGTGGCGCATGCCTCTAATCCCAGCATTTGGGAGGCAGAGGCAGGAGATCTGAGTTCAAGGTCAGCCTGGTCTACAGAGTGAGTTCCAGGACATCCAGGGCTACACAGAGAAACCTTGCCTCTAAAAACAAAATAACCACAATAACAAAAAGAAATAGTAGTCACAAATTTGAGGCCAGTCTGGTCTCTGCAGGGAATTGTAGCTACATAGTGAGTCCTACAAAACAAATCCCCTTCACCCTGAGCTTGTTTTCAGCAGTCAAGTGGTGTGTTGATGGTTTTCTCAGTTTGACAACTGTTAAAACTCAAACCTGACCCAGGGAAGGTCATTTTCAATTCTCTTACAACTTCTACTCTACCCTCCCCAGTTATTAGACCTAAACACACTAGAAACACTTAAATCAGATTTTAAAACTGGGCAGTGGTGGTGCATGCCTTTAATCCCAGCACTTGGAAGGCAGAGGCAGGCGGATTTCTGAGTTTGAGGCCAACCTGGTCTATAGAGTGAGTTCCAGGACAGCCGGGGCTACACAGAGAAACCCTGTCTCAAAAAACAAAAACAAAAACAAAACCCAAACAAACAAACAAACAAACAAACAAAAAACATCTTCCACTAAACTTGGGGAGGGTGTTCCAAGTTTCATATCCCAGGTTATCTCCTGGGGAATCTAATTCTTTTTCTCAGTTTTAAAATAGCAGCTCTTCCCTGCCTGCTGGACTGCCCCTGGGCGGCCTGTGTGGAGAGCCTTATTGAGGTGCCATGCCACCTGGGAGGAACTTGACGTTACCAATGTGAAGCTCCTCTCCCAGCCTTTGAGTGGGAACTCCCGTGTCAGCCATAATCCCCTCCACCTAGGGTGGAGTGCTCAGACCAAGGAGAAGCCTATAGTTCTTCAAGGACCTACAGTCTCCTGGGAAACACTAGCCATCTGTGGAGCAACTGAACTGATTCTGCTGAGAAGCTTCCAGCCTTTCCCCCCTGCCTATATATATTGGGAGTCCTCCATTAAACTCTGAGACCCTGAGTAGCAGATGTTGTCTTGGTCTCCATCTCTTTTTGCCGCCGTCCCAGACACCCCCAGCTTCCCTTCCAGGGAACCCGTTCGCCGTAACTACGGGCAGTTACAGGCCTGTCCTTCCTCTCACTGCCCGTCAGCCTGCCGTCACAAGCTGGGGACGGTCAATCCAGAACAGGACCCTTGAGCACAGGGCAGTGGCAACTGTTACTTTCCAATCTCAAAAGTCTCCCTTGACACCAGATGCCAGAAGAGGGCATCCTCTGGGACTGGAGCTACTGTGAGCCGCCGCATGCCTGCTCCGAATTGAACCTGAGTCCTGTAACGGCACTGAGTGCTGAGCCATAACTTCGCCCTCCTGATTCTTAACTTTTTAATAAAGGGTAGCAAACTGGGAATCAGTATTCAGAAAGAAAGAAAAAGGAGCCATTCATTTATCAAGTTTGTTTTTTGTTGTTTTTGTTTTGTTTTGTTTTGTTTTTTGAGACAGGGTTTCTCTGTGTAGCTCTGGCTGTCCTGGAACTCACTCTGTAGACCAGGCTGGCCTCGAACTCAGAAATCCGCCTGCCTCCGCCTCCCAAGTGCTGGGATTACAGGCGTCGCCACCACGCCCAGCCTTTCATCAACTTTTAATTTCCCAAAGGAAGGACTTGGTAGTAAAGTGCCTGGGAAGCTGGCCTGGTGGTGGTCTTCAGTCTCAGCATGGAAGCCACCAAACCTTGTCAAACCCTGTGGGAGGTGAAAACTTCAGAATAATAGAAGAAAATCATCCAGAATGTGGTTAGGAGACACAGGCCTGAAACCCCAGCATTTAGGAAGTAGATGCAGGAAGATTAGAAGTTCAAAGCCAGTCGGCGGTGGTGGCGCGCACCTTTAATCCCAGCACTTGGGAGGCAGAGGTAGGTGGATCTCTGAGTTCGAGGCCAGCCTGGTCTACACAGTGAGTTCCAGGACAGCCAGAGCTACACAGAGAAATCCTGTCTTGACCCCCCCCCCAAAAAAAAGAAGAAGAAGTTCAAAGCCATCCTTGGCTGCAGAATGAGTCGGCGGCTAGCTGGGAAGCCAGGAACGCCCACCTCAGAAACAGGAACAAGAATGGCACTCGAGACAGGGTTCCTCTGTATAGACCTGGCTGTCCTGGAACTCACTCTGTAGACCAGGCTGGCCTCGAACTCAGAAATCTGCCTGCCTCTGCCTCCCAGAGTGCTGGGATTACAGGCGTGTGCCACCACTGCCCAGCTCAAAATAAATAATTTTAATTAAGAAGATTTTCCTGGTGGGCCTTGATGGCTCATAAACTGTCATCCAGGAAAGATAGATTAGTAAATTTGGGGTCAGGAAAATGAGATTACAAAACTGAAAAAAAAAATTAAAGCTTTTTTTTAGACTCCAAAAAGTTCTGTGGCCCGGGCGGTGGTGGCGCACGCCTGTAATCCCAGCACTTGGGAGGCAGAGCCAGGCAGATTTCTGAGTTCGAGGCCAGCCTGGTCTACAGAGTGAGTTCCAGGACAGCCAGGACTACACAGAGAAACTCTGTGTTGAAAAAAAAAAAAAGTTCTGTGTGTATGTGTGTCATATATATGTAGATACCTCATAGGCCAGAAAAGAGTTTTGTCACAAAGACTTGGTGGGAGGGGGCAGCGGTGAAGGGCCGGAGGGGTGTGTGTCTTGTGACCTTCCCTCCCCTTCTGCCAGAGAAGATATCAACAGCCTTATTTTCAGAGACCTAGCGTCTCTGCTTCTGGCTACATTGTTTCTCTGAGACTGCAAACTAAATCAGTAAAAGCGTAGCAGAAGCAGGCTGCGGCGTGGGGAGGAGGGGGGGTATTATTTAATGGGTGCAGCATTTCTGTTTTGCAAAAATAAAAACACCTATAGGGAAGGCTTTTTAATGAAATTCAACTACTTAGTTAAAAGTAATATAAGAGTGGGGTATAGTGGTGCACACCTTTCTCCCAGCGCTTGGGAGGCAGAGCAGGTGGGTTTCTATGATCTCAAGGAAGGCTGGTCTACCTAGTGAGTCACACAGCCAGGGCTCTGTAAAGACCCAGTCTCCAAACACAGGGAAACCTGACGAAGGGAGTGGCCGCCCCAGCCTGCAGTCCCAGCACTGGACTGGGCTGCCTGCTCAGTTCCGGGCCAGCCAGTACATGCTGAGACCACCTCAAGAACAAAGACAGACAGACAGACAGACAGACAGACAGACAGACAGACACACACACACACACACACACACACACACACACCAGACAAATAACAATAAAAACAAACGGCAAGTCACAGACCGTCTAGTTTAGATTGTAGAACTAGCTCTCCCCACCCTTTTTTGAGAGAGGGTCTCACTAAATGACCCTGCACCTTGCTGCCCATTTTTAAAAAGTTTTGGCTTTGGTAGCTTTTAAAAACAACAAAAAAACTTTTTAAAAAGATTTACTTATTTATTATTTATATGAGTACACTGTAGCTGTATTCAGGTACAGCTGAAGATGTTTATATTACAGAAGGTTGTGAGCCACCATGTGGGTGCTGAGAATTGAACTCAGGACCTCTGGAAGAGCAGTCAGTGCTCTTAATGGCTGAGCCATCTCGCCAGCCCATTTTGGTAGCTTTTACAAACTATATTTCTTTCTTTCTTTTTTTTTCCCGAGACAGGGTTTCTCTGTGTAGCCCTGGCTGTCCTGGAACTCACTCCCGAGTGCTGGGATTAAAGGCATGTGGTACCACCACCCGGCTCAGATTATATTTCTTTCTTTATGTATGCTTGTGTTCAGATACCTGTGTGCCACAGCACAGTATGGAAGTCAGGCTACAGCACGCAGCCCCTCCCCGTACCTGTCGGGCCCCAGGCGTAGACTCAGGACAGCCAGGATCTTTACCAGCCAAGCAGTTCTCGAGCACGACTGGGTTTTCGTTTTTTTGTTTGTTTGTTTGTTTGTTTGTTTGTTTCGAGACAGGGTTTCTCTGTGTAGCCCTGGCTGTCCTGGAACTCACTCTGTAGACCAGGCTGGCCTCAAACTCAGAAATCTGCCTGCCTCTGCCTCCCAAGTGCTGGGATTACAGGCGTGCGCCACCACTGCCCGGCTGGGTTTTGGTTTTAATTTATTGAGATGGGTGTCAGGTGGCCAAGTCTCAAACTCACTGTATAACTGAGAACTCCTTAACCTCTGGCTTCTGCTTCTTTATCCTAGGATTTATAAAGTTTGTTTTTGACATTTCAATTTACGTGTATGTGTGTAGGGGTATGAGTGTGCATATGATGTACCAAGAACTCAGAGGAGGTGAGCATTCTGTCTAAGCTACCCCCCCACCCCCCCACCCCACCACCCCACCACCCCCCACCACCCCCACCCTCCCACCCCCCCGCCCAGTTGCCTGCACCAGAGGATGTGTTTATAAGAAGATAGGGAGGTAGAAGATAAGTTCTATGCGGATGTGGTGAGGTGCCTGGGCAGGGGGTGTCCCAGCAGGCCCATGCCAAGGCAATCCCTTCCCCCGGGGGACCAGCTGGGGAGGGGAATTAAGAGGGTAGTAGAGGCAGAGAAAGACATAGAGAGAGAATAGAGAAGTAGAGGCTGGCCATGAGCATGCGGGGAGTGAGAGGTGGGGAAGGGAATGAATGGGAAGAGAGGAGAGGCAAGAGAGAGGAGGGGCAAGAAGCCCCTTTTATACTGGCCCAGGCCTAGCTGGCTGATGCCAGGTGACTGTGGGGTGGAGCTTAGACAGGATGCTACCACTCACTAGGACTGGCAAGTGCTCCTAACAGCTGAGCCATCTCTCTAGCCGTGTGTATGACCCTTAGGAATGTTTCTGAATATTTACTTAATGTGACTCTAAAGTAGAAGTGGGCGAAGCCACGCGTTCTGGGGTCCTTTTCCGGTAGGCCTGTCCTCTGAGGCCTCGCCTCTCTCTAAGTGGCTGCCTGTCAGTTTTCATTTCTACTGCACCTTTCTTCCTGGAGAGCTGATAACCAACGATGACATGGTACCTGTAATCGATTGCCTAAGAGCCACGGAGGCAGGGGTGAGGGGCTCTTCTAAGATAGCTCTGGGCTCTTAACGGCAAGGGATCATAAACGCCCCCCATAAAAGGTTTCATTCAATAGCAATCTTTGCCAAAGCAAATGGGTTTCAGGCTCTCACCCATACACCAGATCCAGGACCCGTCACCAGTGCTGTCCCCAGCCTGTCTCCGTGTTCTAAAGTGATTCCTTTATGAAAAGCTGTGCTTTTTAGAACACCCAAGGAAAGTGTATGAATTTGGCTACTGTACATATTAGTGAATTTGTGCCTAACGCTGCCACCAGCATTCCCTGGGTTTAGTATTATTTCAATTAATGACTGCCTCATAAATGGCTAAAAAGCTTATGGACAGAAACGGGCCTGCCTGCCAATACAGTGAGTGGAGTTTTTTCTCATTCCGAACAGATTCAATGTATCCATGCCATGTAAAGCACTTTATATTTACTTTAGAGTACACAAAGATGTTTTGCAACTACATTCATAGGAAATAAGCATCACATCATTTTATCATTCCCCGTCCCCTTCCCACAACCCCATCCCCTCTTTAAGTAGAAAACTCACACTAGAAGTCACTCTGATCCTCCTGCCTCAGTCTCTGAAATGCTGAGGACTATGAATGTGTGCTGCTACGACTGGCTAAAGTTGTGTTTTCATTGTTTGGAGACAGGGTCTCTGGCAGACCTAGAATTTGAGCTCATTATGATCCCCCTGCCTCAGCCTCCTGAGTGCTGGGATTAAGGACATGTGCCACCACACCCTGCCTGGCTAAATTTCTGAAAGTAGATCTTCACCAAATTGTGGGCTCTCTACGAGAGAGCATGCCTGCTTCTCCTCGTCCTCCCTGTCTCCCCTCTGATCACTCAACATATAAATCAGATGGCCCCAGGCATCTGTAACCTGGGCAGCTGGGCCGAGGGGATTGGCGGAGTCAGGCTTGCTGGGGAAGATTTAGGATTTTGGTGGACTAGTAATTCCCAAGGTGACTCAGAGAGCTCAGGAGAGGTGGCAGTGGGTTTTCTAAGATTCTAGTTATGAATTTGACTTGTCATTCTGTTTCTTTGTGGGGAAGATCTGATACCCTCTCCAGGTGTACAAAGACACAAAACACATTTAATTAAAAATAAACTTCAAGCCGGGCGGTGGTGGCGCACGCCTGTAATCCCAGCACTCTGGGAGGGAGAGGCAGGCAGATTTCTGAGTTCGAGACCAGCCTGGTCTACAGAGTGAGTTCCAGGACAGCCAGGGCTATACAGAGAAACCCTGTCTCAAAAAAACCAAATCCAAATAAAATAAAATAAAATAAAATAAAAAAATAAAAAACCAAACCTTCCAATCTTGTAAAAGATGGGTGTAGTGGTGAATGCCTTTAACTGCAGCACTTGAGAGGCAAGGTGGTGGATCTCTGTGAGTTCGAAGCCAGGAGGATCAACATAGTGAGTTCCAGGTGAGATCCTGTCCCCCCTCCTCCAATGCAAGTAAGTAACTAAGTAAAGGCATATGCCACATGCCATGCCCTTTGGCTTCATAGAAATGAGAAGGCGGAAGAGCTGAGGGGCGTTTAAATGAGAAACTCAGAAACGGGGTGGTTTGTCTGATTTCCTTCCTAGTCATTAGCAGTCTCCAAACAAGCAGATGAGACAGAGTTACAGAGTGTCCCACTTCAGGGATGCAGGACAGTACACCGTGCCTCCCTACAGCAGATGGTCAGAAGACCCTCTCAGAGCTGGCTTCTGGGAGCCACAGCCATGGCGGGCTCAGGGGGAATCATCAAGTGTGCGGCTCCAAGAATCGTCCCTCCCCACGAGCCTCAGGCCAGCGGGTAAGAGGCAGCTTTGTTGCCCTCTCCGGAGCCCTGGGAGATTTCTGGATAGGGGACAAGAAAGGTCACCATGGAGAAGCCCCCTAGGGACCAAAGGGCCATTTGGAACCTTTCAGGCCTCATCAGAGCTCTAAGTCCGAGAACTTTTAATTGGCCTTGTAGTTTTTGATCGATTCCCAAATCCAGCTCACTTTAGAGCACGCACCGCCCTCCGTGGGCAGCTGGAGAGGGGTGGCATGGAGAGGGGCAGATGCCAGGACCTGGGCCAGCCGGCCAGCCCTGCTCCTCGGGACAGGACGGGCGGGCGAGCGAGAGAAACAGCTCTCTCCCAGCAGCTCCCGAGTCCCCTCCACCGAGCCAGAGAGCTGGGAAGCTGCAGAATCTTTCGGGAACTTCCCGTTTGCCCTTAACGTCTGCGGAGGGTTTTTTGGGGTTTTGTTTGTCTTTTTCCTCGCCTCCCTGGGTGTTGTGGGACAGTTCTCCTGAAGCCCACTCGTTTGCAGTAGCACGCCGAGATTACGGGGTACGCCGGACCGACGCGTGCTGACCACCAGCGTTCCACCACCGGAGCTCCCTCTTCTCCTTTGCTTTTGAGAGCCATCGCTGTGCTTCTGAGGTGGGTCAGGAAGTCGGTACGCAGCCCAGGCTGGCTTGGAACTTTCCCCCAATCACCTTGATTCCTGGGCTTTGGAATTAAAGGTGTGTGCTTACACATCCGGCTCTAATTCTTCTCATTTTACGTAAAATTTGTTATTTACATTCTTTAAAAACAAACCTTGTAAACGCCCTCCATGTTTGATATATAGAGACCTTTTTCTGTGACTTTTCCCTCTGCTTTCTTCCCGGCTCCACCGATTGATTACTCGATTTGCCTAGGCTGGCCTGCAACTTGTAAATTCCGCTCCCACGCCCCCTTAGCGCGCTCTTATCCAGTAGAGGGATTAGAGACAACGTCAGGTCTGCGGTTCTTTTTTAGTATTCTCCCATAAAATCCCTTCGAATGTGTCGAATACGTTTCACGAAGTATTAAAGCGGTTTAAAGTCCCTGCCTGTTCGTCACTCCGGTAGCTTCCGGTTTTCAATAACACATAAAGCTCTTCTAAACATCCGTGAGGACACGTGCCTACACCCTGATGGCTTTTCATTCCAGTACCTTCCCAGATCCTAAATGCACCTAGAGCAGGGGAGGCTGAAAGACCGGAGCCCGTCGGCGTGTAGACCGGACCAGGCGCTCAGCTCAAGGGCAGTCAAGGTGGCTGTTTCTGATCGACCCTCCTGGCTTCTCTCCCGCTCGCTCCGGGTAGCTTCCTGAGTTGAGTGGGTGCTAATTCCTGGAGGAGGGGGGCTGCCTTTTGAGAGGTTTCTGCAGTAGGAAGCAATAGTCTCAAGAGCTGGTGAGACATGGGAGACGGAAAATTGTCTGCGGGGCTCCAGGAGTTATGCATGGGTACTACTCCCAGGGTATCCAGGGCCGGACCACTACGGCTAGGGTGTGGCCAGGGATTGGCCCCGGGCAGTGAAGTGACTCTTCCAAAGCTCCCTCTAGCTTCCTTTTTCTCTTTTTAGAGCTGAATCTCCTGCTTCAGTTTAGCCTGCACTAAGTAGACCTCGCCACACCCACAGCTCATGCAGATCGCGGGCACCTCCCCCTCTGTCCACCACGCGTCCTGAAACACCCGGATTTGCTTTGAAACAGCCCACACCGCCTCCACCCACGCCACCCCAGGAGGCAGGCCAGCTCTAGCCGACCTCAGGAAGTGCGCAGGACAGGATGCAGATAGAGACCAGCTCTGGAGGGCCCGCTCTATGCTGGGACCTTGAACTGGAATGTTTGGGTGGAGCTTTTTTCCAGGCTCCAGAGAGAAGTTCCTGGGAGCAAACTAGCAGGATTGCCCCACAGGTCTGAGCCTGTTGGTGCACCATTGACCGACCAGCAGTAGCATTTGGAGATGGGCTTTTATTTTTCCTTCTCCCAGTTACCTTTTCCTCCTGAGGTAGGATCACTATCCTAGGCTGGCGTCCAACCAGCCGCAGTCTCCTTGCTGTAACCTCTAAGTTACAGACACGGCCACCACACTGGCTTGGGATGACTTTTATCACCGCTTTCCAGCCTAATACCCTAGTACATAACCCCAGCTCTAGGGGAACCGACACATTATTCTGGTCTCCTAGGACACCTGCTATCACTTTCACTGGCACACCACACACACACACACACACACACACACACACACACACACGCTCTCGCACATACACACTCCAATGATAAAAGTTTACCTAGCCATCAGTCAAGCAAAGCTAGGCTTAGTGGCTGCAGACAGAACTTAGAGTAATAGTGTCTAGACAGTGAGTGCATACATTAATCGTGCTTGTGAGCAGCCTATTCAAGCCTTACTGTGTGTGTGTGTGTGTGTGTGTGTGTGTGTGTACTCAGGACCCTGAGCATGTTGGGGCTAACAGCTGAACCGTGTCTCTCCTACTTCCTGCAGCTTCTCTGAAAGCAAGGTTTAAAAGATTCTGTTATCCTGGGAATATGACCCAGTGGTTAAAGGGTTGCCTCACATGTGTGAAAGACAGATTGTGATCAATCCCCACTCTGCCCTCAAAATTTAAGTAACCCAAAATTTGGGCTGGAGAGATGGCTCTGTGGTTACAGGCACGTGTTATCCCTGCAGGACTTGGCTTGGGGTCCCAGCATCTACATACAGCTCATGACAGTCCTTAACTGTCATTCCAGGAAACCTCCTCAGGCACTCGCATGTGCTACACATGTTTATGTGCAGGTAGACATACAAAAAATAAAAATAGATGTTAAAAAAAATCCCCAAATCTATCCATACTTACTAGTTCAAGCTATAAAGAAGAATAAAACCAGCTATACATTTCCAAGTTACATAGAGATTTATTTTTATTTTATTATGACTATTATTTGGGGATAGGGTCTCATGTAGCTCAGGCTGGCCTCAAATTCTCTATATATCAGAGGAGAGCGGCCTCTACTTCCTGAGTGAGTTCTGGGGGTACAGGCACAGGTTACCGTGCAGTGTGGTTCAGGGGGTCAGACCACGGCTTCCTGGATGCTGGGTTAATGCTCTAGGAACTGAGCTGCACCCCCAGCGCACGGCCATTTCTACTGTGTATAACCGACTTAGTTCTGAGTCTGGTCATCCCGCTCCCACAGTGCAGTGGGGCTGGAGATGTAGCGCAGTGGTGGAGCCTTCCTATAGCACTGGGGGAGGCCGTCTGTGACTTAGTGTTCTCAGACAGGGTCTCTCTACATAGGCCTGGATGTCCTGGGACTACAGAACAGAACAGGCTGGCCTCCAGCTCACAAGAGCTCTGCCTCCTCTGGATCCCAAGCGCTGGGATAAAAGGTGCTTCCACTATGCCTGCCTTTCCTATACTTAAATTCCAGATTTAAATAGTGTCTTTTCCACTTATTTTCCCTTTTATTTTAGAAAGAAATCACAACCTCCAAGAATGTGCATCCTTCAGCCTCATGGATCAATTCATTCCCCAGGCCGGACGTCTAGTGGTCTAGTGTGGCGAAATAAGAGACAAAAGGAATTCTGTTTGGAAATGTGGTTGCTTTGCTGATCTCTCTCTCTCTCTCTCTCTCTCTCTCTCTCTCTCTCTCTCTCTCTCCCTTCCTCTTCCTTCCTTCCTTCCTTCCTTCCTTTCTTCCTTCCTTCCTTCTTCCTCTCTCTCTCTCCTTCCTTCTTTCTCCCTTTCCCTTCTTCCCCTCCCCTTCCCCCCCTCCCCTCCTCTCCTTCCTTCCTTGGAGACAGAGTTTCAAAGTCTTTACAGTCCCAGCTGGCCTAGAGCTTCTGTGTAACCCAGAGGGCCTGGCCTCTTTCTTTGGATCCTTGTCTATCAACCTCTGGAGTGCTCTGTCAAAGATCTGAGCCATCATGCCGCATCTTACACATTTGGTAGGAGGAGGCAGATGATCTTTTTTTTTTGGGGGGGGGTGTTTGTTTTTTTTTTTTTTTTTTTTTGACAGGGTTTCTCTGTATAGCCCTGGCTGTCCTGGAACTCACTCTGTAGACCAGGCTGGCCTCGAACTCAGAAATCCTCCTGCTTCTGCCTCCCAAGTGCTGGGATTATAGGCGTGCGCCACCACCGCCTGGCTCAGATGATAATATTTTAAATTTTGATTTGGGACCTAATTTTTGAGAAGACATACATACACCACTTTAACTTTTTTAAAAATTGTTTTTCAAGAAATGGTTTCTCAGGCTGGAGAGATGGCTCAGCAGTTAAGAGCACTGACTGTTCTTCCAGAGGTCCTGAGTTCAATTCTCAGCAATCACATGGTGGCTCACGACCATCTGTAATGGGGTCTGATGCCCTCTCCTGGTGTGTCTGAAGAAAGCAATGGTGTACTCATACATAAAATAATAAATAAATAAATAAATCCTTAAAAAAAAAAGCCTTTACTCCCAGCACTTGGGAGGTAGAGGCAGGTGGATTTCTGAGTTCGAGGCCAGCCTGGTCTACAGAGTTCCAGGACAGCCAGGGCTATACAGAGAAACGCTGTCTCAGAGAAAGAAAGAAAGAAAGAAAGGAAGGAAGGAAGGAAGGAAGGAAGGAAGGAAGGAAGGAAGGAAGAAAGAAAAAGAAACGGTTTCTCTATATAACTCTGGCTGGCTTGGAACTCTGTAAACAGAGCTGACCTCGAACTCATAAAGCTCTGCCTGCCTCTGCCCCCCCAGTGCGGGGTGTAAAGGTGCACATGCTCACTGCCCAGCTAACTTTTTTGTTTTAATACACTACAGACAGACATGGGTCCTTTAATTCTCCAGCTTTCTGAGAAATCCCTGGTGCTGCCTAAATACTCTGGCCAACTCCCACAAAAGGCTCCTCGCTAGAAATTGATTTGTTTCTTTTCAAAATGCCTCTTAGGATAAAAATTCCCATTACATTTCGTATTGGAAAAGAGGAGATTTGAATGATAGGCACCATCAGAACTGTCTGTGTGGGCAGCAGCGCTTTCTGCAGTCACGTATCGAACACAGCTCATCTTCAGAGAATGACCTTGAGATGTCATTGCTTTAGAAAACAAGGGCTGCTCAGAACATCCATTAATGTCCTAAAGCAAATGCTGTGGAGACTCCCGGGGGGACAGCGTTTTACTGGTCTCTGGGCACAGGAATCCATTTGTTGACGCAGAAGCTGACTGTGACGAGCTGTGGAAGAAAGCTGATTTCTATCCCAGCCAAAGTCCCTAGACTGGCTTCCCACCTCTCCCCAGGGGGAAAAATCCCAATTTTATCATATTTTGCCACACATATTTTTTATTCATTTGATGAAGCCACAGAGAACAACGTAGTCTGGGGGCAAATTAGATGATCAGAGCTGGGACCGCTTCGAAAGAATCAGAAACAGCTAAGGTTGAGTCCTTGACTCAGTGGAGGGAGGCAGCACTGTGTTCAAGTCTCCTGAGCCGAGCCTGGGCGGAGAGGTGGGAGGCAGCGCAGGCGCCTCTCCAGTCAGAGCCCGAGACAGACGCAGGACATAGGTCAAGGAAACAAACGCCAGCTCTCTTGCACAACCTCAGCCTGTATCAGACACGCTGGGGATGAGGCCCTGGGATTTAGATACAAACTCAAGAGAGTTTGAGGCCCCGAGCAGGAGCCAGTAACTAGGTGCAGTCATGGAGTTCCAGAAATACGGCTAGTCACAAGTTGAGATGAGCTGAAAATATAAAACAGATACCCCATTTCAAAGGTTTTGTGTGGGAAAAGGAACACTAACTTATGTTCATTAATAATTTTATTTAAGCCAGGTGGTGGTGGTGTACGTCTTTAATCCCAGCACTTGGGAGGCAGAGGCAGGCAGATTTCTGAGTTCAAGGCCAGCCTGGTCTACAGAGTGAGTTCCAGGACAGCCAGGGCTACACAGAGAAACCCTGTCTCGAAAAAAGAAATTTATTTAGGTTGTGTACAATGACAATATTTGATAGGTTATGATTATATAGAGTATGCTATTTAAGTCAATTTCACTTGATGATGATGATGATGATGATGATAAATCATTACCAGCACCACCACCATCATCATCATTATCATCATCATGGGACTGCATTCAACCCAAGTCTTATGCAAGTGTTATGTAGCTTAGCTATACCTCCATTCTAAGCTTTAATTTGTAAAATGTGATTATTAGGGCTGGAGAGATGAATTCAAAGGTTAAGAGCAAACGCTGATCTTGGAGAAGACACAGGTTCAATACCCAGCACCCATCTAGTGGCTCACAACTTTCTGCATCTCCAGTTTCAGGGAGTCTGACACTGTCTTCCAGCCTCCATGTGCACTGCACACACACAGTGTACACACATACGCAGAAGCAAGTACTCATACAGGTAAATAAAACTTAAAAAAAAAAAGGGACTATTAGTCAGGTGTGATGATACTTATTTGTAATCTCATAATGTTGGAAGTAGAGACAGGAGAATTGCAAAATCAAGGTTCAAGGTCAATCTGACCTACACAAGATCTTATCTCAAGAAACAAACAATTCCTATTAAAATATATTTACTTTTTTGTTTTGTTTCATTGTTTTGTTTTTTCAAGACTGGGTTTCTTTTCTTTTTTCTTTTTCTTTTTCTTTCTTTTTTTTTTTTTTTTTTGGTTTTTCGAGACAGGGTTTCTCTGTATAGCTTTGGCTGTCCTGGAACTCACTCTGTAGATAAGGCTGGCCTGGAACTCAGAAATCTGCCTGCCTCTGCCTCCCAAGTGCTGGGATTACAGGCGTGCGCCACCACCGCCCCGGCCTCAAGACTGGGTTTCTCTGTGAAGTCTTGGCTGTCCTGGAACTCACACTGTAGATCAGGCTGACTTTGAACTTAACAGACACCCACCTGCCTCTGTCTTCTGGGACTGAGTACTGGGACTAAAGGCATGCACCACCACTGTTCATCAACTTTGTTTACTTGTACGTAGACAAGGTCTCAGCTGCTCCAGGCTGCCTGCTGCTCGAATCATTTTAAATCCCTGTCTTTCTGCTCCTGTAACCTGGCTGCTGGGGTTATGGGCATGGATCAGCATGCCCCAGCGTTTTTTTTTTTTTTTTTTTTTTTTTTTTTTTTTTTTTGTTTTTTTTTTTTGACAGGTTTATCTGACTGTCCTGGAACTCATTATGTAGGCTGGTAGGCTGGCCTCAAACTCATAGACTGTCTGCCTCTGCCTAGCAGGTGCTGGGATTAAGGGGGTGCACCACTAGGGCTAGCTTGGAATTTTTAAAGTAGTTCCATTGGAGAGGACAGGTCTAGAATATTGAAACATTCTCTCGATGCCATGCTACATGGCATCCTACATGGGTGTGTGGAGAAAATAGTGTGACTATTAGAATTTATCTATCTATCTATCTATCTATCTATCTATCTATTTATTTATTTGCGTTAAGCAAGGTCTCAGCTGGCCTTTGAATGCTTGCTATTCCGGAGTTTGCTTAGAAATGGCAGTCCTCCCCACCCTCACCAGCACCTATCTTTGGATAAGAGCAAATTTACTCCAATCCATATTACGAAGTAGAACAGTTGTGGTGGGGTGCAGCTGTCAGAGAGAGTGTGCTACCCCTACAACATGACCTCGGCCTCCCTGGACCGAATATGGCCGATGTTTAAAAGTAAGAGAAAAGACAAACACCGGAGGGACTCAGTCCTGAGATAAAATTGCCTCCTTAGTTTGTCCTTGCACAGTTTAGCACCAGTACCTTATTGATCAGAATTAGGAAGTTAATAAGGTTTGGGCTAATTAATCAGATGGGTAGGGACTGGAACTGCACCGCAAGACTTAATCAAGTCATCAGAGCTCCCAGGCCATGAAGGAGGTAATTAAAGGAAGAGGATGCCTGTTAGATAGTAGCAGGAGCCCGGGAGAGGTCCAGCCACATAGAGAACCTCCATTTTCTTCCCTGCGCTTTCCTGGTATAAATCAGCCCCAATGGCCACAGCGCATCGCTCAGCTTCCTATCGGGGAAGTGGGCTGAATGGATGTATAAATCACCTCCGCGGTTCATTTGCTTGCCCTGGGCTAACTGTCAATGAAACTGTACTTGTGGATAACAAATACCGTCCTTGCCAGACTCTGCAGAAATGAGTTCCTTAGGACAACCTGCAGTTGTTATTAAGGGCTACTGTGATTTGACATGCACGCAGTAAATCATTGAGTAGTTGGTCATTCGGGGAATGCCCAGCACCCTGCGTCCAGGATCAGGCTACACGGAGACTTTACAAACAATGGGTATGTATTCAGATCCATCATGCTGCGAGGCAGACGCTGGCTCTGTCCCCACAGACTGCTTCCTAAGATGCTTCTCAGGAGTGTGATGGGGATGCTGCTGTGAGAGAGCAGAAGCCTGGAGTACAAACAGGTTCTTGTGTTATGTGTGAATTAGATCTCTGCGGTTGGAGAGACAGTAGGGGCACAGCCATTGAAACTGTTCTGATCTCACAATAACGCAGCCAGCAGCAAAGCAGTGTGCTGTGTTGGAGGCTACCCAAAGGATCCTGAAGCTCAGGCCATTGGCTCTAGGAACCAGCCAAACACGGAATCCTCATTATGAGCATCCTAGTGTGAGGGATAGCAGAATCCAGATTATGGGAGGCTGTGCGTGTGCGTGCATGTTCGCGTGTGTGTGTGTGTGAGTGTGTTTGTGTGTGTCCGAGTGTGTGTGTGTGTGTGTGTGTGTGTGTGTCCCCGAATGTGCGTGTGTCCAAGTGTGGGTGCGTGTTCGTGTGTGTGTCCGAGTGTGCATGTGTGTGGGTGTGCATGTGTGTCTGAGTGTGCATGTGAGCAAGTATGTGTGTCCGAGTGTGCATGTGAGCATGTATGTGTGTCCGAGTGTGCATGCGTGTGTGTGTGTGTGTGTGTGTGTGTGTGTGTGTGTCTTTCTTGACTCCCCTATCTTTCAGGTCTTCCCTCTCTTCCTTTTCTTCCAACACAGCATCTGTGTGAACTGGTGGAAGGAATAAACCTTAGAATTTTTATTTTTCTGTTCTAATAACTCTTTGATTGCCTGAGTACCTCTAGAATTTACCAAAGTGGCACACACCTTTAATCCCAGCACTTGGGAGATAGAGACAGGTGGATCCCTGGTTACATCAGAGTCTAAAGACTGAGTTCCAGGACAGCCAGGGCTACACAGAAAAACCCTAGAGTAGGTGCGGGGGCGGGTGGGGCGGGGTTTACAAAATCTTATAAAATGTGATTGAGAGTCATCTGTCAATTTAGGAATTTAGTCATTGTAACTAAATATCCCAGATTAGCTGGAAAAACTCCAGAAATAAGTAGATAAGATGTATAAAGGGTTCCTAGCTCAAAGAAACAGTAAAACTTGTTGCAAAACTAGAGTAAACCAGGGGTGGAACCACACAGTCTTAAAGCCAGGTCTTGGGTGCCAGAGGCAGGAGGATCAGGAGTTCAAAGCTATTCCCACTCCCCAGGTATTTTGAGGCCAAGCCTGTGCTGTATTAAGAACCTGTGGTGGTGGTGGTGCATGCCTTTAATCCCAGCACTTGGGAAGCAGAGGCAGGTAGATTTCTGAGTTTGAGGCTAGCCTGGTCTACAGAGTGAGTTCCAGGACAGCCAGGGCTACACAGAGAAACCTTGTCTCGAAAAAAACCAAAACCAAAACCAAAATAAAACAAACAAGTAAAACCAGACCCTGTTGTAAGTAGGAGAAACGTGGCTCAGCAGGTAAGAGCAGTACCGTCATGACTGTGTAACCCTAGTTCCAGGGATCCCCCATTCTTTTTCTGGCTTCAGTGGGTACCAGACACACATGATGCCCAGACAAACGTGCAGGCAAAGTGTGCATATGCATAAAACAATCTTAAAAAGATTGAAAAAGCAGTGTGGGCTCAGAAGCGATGGCTCTGTGCATTAGAGGCTCTTGCAGAGGACCCAGGTTCAGTTCTCAACGCCCATGTTATTAATGATTATCATTGATACCTGAAATCAAACCTCTTTACCGAGCTTTGGAAACCCTGCTGAACGTTTCTCCTGTGTGGCTACTGTGTGCCCTGAGACGTTTCCTCTTTCTCTTTCTGAAAGGGTTAAAATTTAGTCACCTTCCCCTTTAAGCCTTGTTTGCTGTTCTTGCCCTACTGGGGCTTGACAGAGGCCAGGGCTGGGCCCTCTTAGTCTTTGGATTTTTTTTTCCTTTTGGTTTTTTGAGACGGTTTCTCTGTGTAGCTCTGGCTGTCCTGGAACTCACTCTGTAGATCAGGCTGGCCTTGAACTCAGAAATCCACCTGCCTCTGCCTCCCAAGTGCTGGGATTAAAGGCGTGTGCCACCACCGCCCGCCTAGTCTTTGGATTTTAAGAACTGGCTTCCTGCCCTGCCCAGCCTGTCTCTGCAGCCTGGGCTTGCTTCCCACGTGCTATCCTCCTTGCACTGTACCCGGAAGTGACAGACTTACAGCCCTGCACTGCCAGGACCCAGGACCAACTTCTATTTAATTATTTAATTCTCATATCTTCCAGCCCCACCAATGAGCACCACCATCCTCTCTCCTCTGTGCAAGGCGGAGTCTGGGATCCTGTGGCTTGTCACCCCACCTCCTTTCTAAGTCAGCTCCAAGGCCCTCTTGACTCTTTCTGTCTCTCTGAACAGCTCTCACAAAAGCCATTTTTTCTTCTTATTTCACTCTCAGTTCCACAGTGTGACCGCCACCTCTAGCTGTTCGATTTATCTCTAGTTTTGTGTCCTTTTGTCCTGTCTTTCCTCTGCAGGCAAATCGTACAGCTGGGCAGTGGTGGCTTAATACCAGCACTTGGAAGGTAGAAAGCAGGAGCATCTCTGAGTTTGAAGCCATCTTAGTCTACATAGCAAGTTCCAGGACAGCCAGGATAACGGAGCTCCGGTCTCAGTCTCTCACACCCAACATCCCCAAGAGCCTTCCTAGTGCAAAAACTATAAAATAAAATAAATAAAATAAAATAAAATAAAGTAGCTGGGTGTGATGGCACACACCTTTAAAGCTGGAGCAGATGCATCTCAGTGAGTTAGAAGTCAACCTGGTCTATATATTGACTTCCAGGTCAGTCAGAAATACATAGAGAGATCCTGTGTCATACAAAAACAAACAAACAACCCAGTCTCTTCAAAAATAGAACAAGCGTTATGAATACCAGAGTCCCCCGCCTGAGGGCATTCCTTGTTGATGGTTTGTTGGTTTTTTTGTTTTTATTTTGTTTTCTGTATTTGTTTGTTTGCTTTGTTGTTGTTTTGAGACAGAGATTCATCTATAGCCCAGACTGGCTTAAGACTCTTGATCTTCTAGCCCCAGTCTCTGTGGTGCTGGGACTCTGGCCTGCCCCACCGTGCCTGACTCAAATAAACTTTCTTGAGTGGGAAGAAAGGGATGGGCTAGGCTGCAGAAAGCAGGCGATGGGCTGCAAGGTGCACACAGTTAGTGTGTGTACATGGTAATCCTGAAGAAGAGAGAGGGAAGACCAGCTACCCAGACTGTCATGGCCAAATCAATCAAAGCAAACAATTGATGGAAGCAAGCTTCCCCCCCCCTTTGGTTTTTTTTTTCGAGACAGGGTTTTTCTGTGTAGCTCCGACTGTCCTGGAACTCACTCTGTAGACCAGGCTGGCCTTGAACTCAGAAATATGCCTGCCTCTGCCTCCCAAGTACTGGGATTAAAGGCGTGCGCTGCCACCGCCCTGCATAACATAGTTTTTAAGACAAAAATGGAGGCAAACTTGTTCTTCACACACAAGACTTATCTTTCAAATATATTCATTGATTCATACAAACATTCCTTATAATATCATGCTAATATAAGAGCTAACCAGACTTGTCCCCCATCTAGAAGAGTGGTTGGGGCAGAAGTGCGGCTGCAGGGTCCCTGTGAGGGAATCTTCTCTGGTGAGCACGCTTCGGAAGCCTGTAGGCTCCACCCGTGCCCTCTCTGAAGTCCTTTAGCCGGGACGGGCTGAGACATGGCACTGAGGGAGGTCCAGTGTGAGTTCAGCTACAATGACACAACAGGCCAGGGTCACACCGAGTCCCAAGTCCTCTTGTCGGAGAGTAGCAACACAGAGGTTAGTGAGGCTGCGTCTTGAGAGCACAGCAGTGATCCTAGGACAATACCCAACATTCTAAATGTTGTGTCCTTTCACTGGGCAGTGGCCTTGTGCTCTCAGGGCTCGTGATTTGGGCAGAGTTCATTAGCGTATCATCAAGACCTTCTGGGTGAGGGTCTCTCTGAGTTGTTGGTGGCCTGCCAGGGGCTTGTGTATGAGTCCTAGTGAAAGGATGAGAATCACAGGTTAAGAATCCCCTGTGCCTAAGTCTTAAATGACCCCCAAAAAGCAGAAGTTTAGCCCACTCTTTGTTAGCCCAGGAATGCACACATCACACCCGCCTTCAGGGTCCAGCTGCAAGCCACAGCCTGGGAAGGTCCCTGGTGTCCTTTCCTGTCTCGCCTCCGCAGAGCAGCTGGGGCGAGGGCGAGCTCAGCTGGGCTGGCAGGATTACCACGTGGGCTGTGGGACTTGTACCTGGTGGGTGCTCAGGTCCCCAAGCACCTACTACTAGTTGGGGGGCCTTTGACTACGTAATCCTGGCCCCATAACAGGAAATGTGTAACAGGAAATACATATGTAACCCTGTGCGTGACCCTGGCCCCGTAATAGGAAATGTGTACATGGTGTCACGTAAACGGAAATGACCTAACTAGTTTCTATCTGGCTTCTATAGGAAACTGATTGGTTCTCAGAGAGCGTGGGCTTGGATAATTTAAACTGATTGGCTTAGGAGTTATGGAGTGGTTTGTGTTAGGCGGGTTCTGTTGTAAGCTTATAAAAGCTGTCCTGATTCTACACAGTCTTTTACCCTGTGTGGTGTATGGCTGTGTTCCCCAGAGACTCTGGAATAAAAATCCTCTTGCTGTTGCATCAAGAACATTTCTCGAGACTGATCTGGGGTGTCGCCTTCCAAGGCGTGGGGTGCTGGGGGCATCCCCGTTTTTCTTTCGGGTCTTACACTAGCTCTTATCAAAAATTGCCTGGTGGCAAGCTCAGGTATCACATCATTCCAAGTCACAAAAAGTGGCTTTAGAGTGACCAAAAAAATTGTTTTCTTTTTCTTTTTTTTTAAAGATGTATTTATTATTATATGTAAGTACACTGAAGCTGTCTTTAGATACACCAGAAAAGAGTGTCAGATCTTGTTACGGATGGTTGTGAGCCACCATGTGGTTGCTGGGATTTGAACTCAGGACCTTAGGAAGAGCAGTCAGTGCTCCTAATTGCTGAGCCATCTCTCCAGCCCTTCTTTTTTCTTTTTCGAGACAGAGTTTCTCTGTAGCCCTGGCTATCCTGGAACTCACTCTGTAGAACAGGCTGGCCTTAAACTCAGAAATCCTCCTGCCTCTGCCTCCCAAGTGCTGGGATTAAAGACGGCACCACCACGCCTGGCCAATGTTTTCGGAGTCACCCTTCCTAACATAAGCCACCTGCCTGAGCGGTGGGTAGCCATGCTGGGTGCTCGGCCGTGTGAAAGCAGTGTCTGCTGGGAGTCACAGTGGCAAAACAGAGACTGCCAGGTAGACAGAGCGCTGCGACAAGGAGTCCTCAGGGTGCTGCTCCCACAGGCTCCTTCCCTGATCCTGGCAAGTGGTGTGTGTGTGTGTGTGTGTGTGTGTGTGTGTGTGTGTGAGAGAGAGAGAGAGAGAGAGAGAGAGAGAGAGAGAGAGAGAGAGAGAGTTTTCTAAATGCTGGTGCTGGGATTACAAGTATGCACAACTATGCCGTCTTTCCATGAAAATCCTTACCAGTTGATTAGAAGTTTTGGTGACTGGGGAAATTCATCCATGTGCTCTTTTGTACAGCTTGAGTACAAGAGCCATTCCTCTTAAACTTTAATTATCAGAAAATTGATCAGATGTCAAAAAGTGGCAGACTAATTGCTCTGGAGATTCAAACGCGTAAGAGACTGGCATCCGCACAGCAGACGGCTCTTCACGGTCAGCTTGAGGTTTATAAACACGGGTCGGGTCGGGTTTTAATAAGTGTCTTCTTCACCAGCACAGGCTAGGGACGGAGTGGCAGCCGAGGGCTGGGCTCGGCTCAGCGGTCACACTGTCGCCTTTGCCTGATGTTTTCAGTTTACAATACTGAGGTGAGAATAAAGACCGAAAAGCCTGAGAATATACGAAAAACAAACAAAGCCCCTTACGGAACCCTACCGCGTTGTATGCCCATTAAAATATAATTTAAAAAAAAAACAGTTTGAACAGAGGGACTTTGCATGGGTATAAAGTGCTTCCCCAAGAAGACGTGTGTTATTAAATGAATATCCCAGTGCCAGATATGGATCCTTCCCATCCAGTTATTGGTCAGGGACGTTTCAGAGCCCCCCAAACTTTGTTTTGTTTTTCAAGACAAGACAGAGTTTCTCTGTGTAGCCTAGGATGTCCAGGAACTTGTCCTGTAGACCAAGTTAGCTTCAAAATCATAAGGATCCTCCTGCCTCTGCCTTCAGAGTGCTGGGATCAAAGACGTGCCCCTCCACTGCCACACTGCCACTGTTCCTCGTTGCCACGGCAACTAGAATGTAAGGCCCTGTTACTGAAGACGCACACACGTTGGTTGCAGGACTTCCACAGATCAAGCCGGGACTGACTTGAGAACCTCCTTCCTGCTGGCCAGCGCTCAGTGCTGGAAGATGCTGGGCAGGCTCCTCGAGGAGAAATGTCATCGGCAGCAACGTTACCCAGAGCTGCATCCTGGTCACTGCCGGACCAGCCTTCCAGGCACAGCTGCCAACGGCTATGGTGATGGTGGCAAGACTAGCGGGGTAGCCAATCGCTGAGGGTTTCAATTTGTGGCTTTCTGCACAGGAGCATATTCATGCCTGTAAACATGGTCAAAGCTGGAGAGCTCTCAGGCCCTGTGTGGTCATGCCATCAAACTGCCTTCTGGAGATTTCCATTTGTACCTGTGGATTTAAATGCTGCGATCGGCCCTGACAGGAGAAACCTTTTTCTGCGCTGGACAGCAAAGCACAAAGTGCGAGGAAGACACGGCAGGGGATGAAGCTGGGGATTCTTCATAAAATGGCGGCTTACTCAAAGAACACTCTACAACTGTTACAAAAGAATTCAAGACCATTCTCCACTATTCGGCTACATAGCAAGTCTCAAAATAGTTGAGAGAGAGAGAGAGAGACAGAGAGAGAGAGAGAGAGAGAGAGAGAGAGAGAGAGAGAGAGAGAGAATAAAAAAACAAAACAAAACAAAACAGGGGAAACATTGTCTTTCCCTAGAAACAACCTGCAATCAATACAACTTAGTATTTTCAGTAAAGCGTGGCAGGCAAAGCCTAATACGCCCCTGCCCCGGCTTTCCTGAGACTCACATCTTGCAAAGCCTAAGTACAAAACATCAAAGCCGGCTGGTTATGTTTAACACAGCGCTGTGCTCTTTTCCAAGTGAGGAAAGCTGGATCTATAGAGCTTGAGGCAGGCACCTGCTCCAGGGTCCGTAGGCACTCGCCAGCCAACGCCCCATCGCCCTAAGGAGCGCTTATGCCTGTGGGGTGAGGGTTCCCTGCAGAGCGCTCTACTGTGGGCCTGGACCAAGGATGCACGTTAGAGCTAGACTGTCTGCCAAGACTGGAGACAACAGGAAGCAGAGGAGATCCTCTCTCTCTCTCTCTCTCTCTCTCTCTCTCTCTCTCTCTCTCTCTCTGAATGAGTTTAGAGTATATTACTTTGCACTGGGCTGTAATTGCCCACGCATGTAATCCTAGCACGGATGCAGAAGGCTCTCACAAGCTCAAGACCAGCTTGGTTTACAGTGTGGATTTTAAGCCACTAGAGGTACATAGTGAGACCTGTCTTAGAAAAAAAGAAAGGAAAGAAAGAAGAAAGGAAGAAACAAATGAAGGAAGAAGAAAGAAAGAAAGAAAGAAAGAAAGAAAGAAAGAAAGAAAGAAAGGGAGAAAGAAAGAAAGAAAGAAAGAAAGAAAGAAAGAAAGAAAAAGAAAGAAAGATTTCGGATTGTAAATGGGGTGTGGTAGTATCTTCTTGAATCACAGCACTAAGACAGAGGCAGGCAGATACTATGAGCTTGAGGCCAGCCTGGTAAACATAGTAAGTTCCATGTCAGCCAAGATTTTGTCTTCATTTTCTTTCTTTCTGAGTTTGAAAACTATTACCGTTTTTTACAAATCTACTACCCCAGGCTAGAAGGCTTAGAGGTTAAAGAGTGTCATGTACAATGGGGAACAGCCTTGGCTTCCACAGGGAGCATGCGTGGTTAACGTTGGATGACTAAGGAAAGCTATTTTAAAAAGGGTTTCCAGCCAGGTGGTGGTGGCACAGGCCTGTAATCCCAGCACTCTGGGAGGCAGAGGCAGGTGGATTTCTGAGTTTGAGGCCAGCCTGGTGAGTGAGTTTCAGGACAGCCAGGGCTACATAGAGAAACCCTGTCTCGGAAAAAAAAAAAAAAAAAAAAAAAAAAAAAACCAAGTCAAAAACAAACAAACAAACAAACAAACAAACAAAACTCTAGCACTTGAAAGGGGAGGCCTAGAGTAGCCAAGGCTACCCAGACACGCCCTGCTTCGGAAAGCAAAAATAAATAAATAAATAAATAAATAAATAAAGCAGAAGAAGGCAACCAGAGGAGGACTCTATCTAAACACTTACCGAGGACAGTTTCTCTTGTGTATCCACTCCAGACCAGTTCAGGCCTGATTGGTCTGCCTAAGCTCTACCTTCACACTGGGGTGTATTGAGAAGACTTTAGAAGAGACACTTCTAAAGTCTGATGGTCATCAAGGGGAGGAAACGTACCCATTGTTCAGAGAAGACGGGGGGGGGGGGCTGGGAGAAACCTGTGCAAATGGATCGGAGGCTGCAAGATGCTTTGTTCAAAGGGGCGTGCATAGAGCACTTTCCGGGAAGAGCTTAGAGCACTTTCCGGGGTGCGCATAGAGCACTTTCCGGGGGCGCATAGAGCACTTTCCCGGGCTAGCATAGAGCACTTTCAGGGGCGCGCATAGAGCACTTTCAGGGGGAGGAAATGGGCAGCTGAGTGCCTCGTTAGAGTGGGAGAAGGGCTTATGCATAACACAGACCCAGGTCCGGAATACCCCTCCTCAGCCAAGCTGGTCGCGGGCAAGAAACAAAGTAAGGAATTGTGTATAAAAGACGCTGCTTGGTCTCCTGCTGAGCCTCCAGAAACCGGCAGCAAAACACCAGGAAGCAGCCAGAGACCATCCTATGCATTTTAAGGTAAGTCTAGGTTGTGCAGGCCTGAGTTCTTAGAAAAGTCCTTCCTGAAAGCCTGCTTGGACTGGCGCCTAGTGCCTTGGCTTCAAGCTTATGTGTCTGTTACTTCGAGTCATTTGGTTTGTGGGACTCAGAAAGGGCAGCACCAGGAAGTAACCACTGTACCATCTTGCAGGGAATCGCGCAGCTGAGTCCTAGCGTTTGTAAGATCATCTTGACAGGATTTACTCACCATGCTACTGACGATGTGCTATTTCTTTGCATCGCTCAGATCCCCAGTGCCCTATGTCTTGCCAGCAGTGTTACTTGACCCTCTGAAGTCCCTCCCACTTTGTCTTTTATCCCTGGACCACTGAACTGAGTAGCACTGTACACAGGTAATACCCAAGGTGACTCATTAGCAAGACCGCACCCTAATCTAGTATCCCAACGTCGGAAAGCACAATGCTAACAAGGATGATCTTTACCCCAAAGGATGCAGCGAGGTAATTGCTGATTCTGGCGTAGGTGAAGGGTCACTTGTTCTTTGCTAAGATGCTATTTTTCTATTTTAGTGCAGTGATAGTAGGTTTGGAACATCTTTTTAGGACAACAAAATAGTCTTTCTCCAACAGCTGCCAGTCATACATTTCTTTGTATTCTTTTTGACTTATGAACAAAAATTAGGGCCTGGGCCTGCAGCTCAGTTAGTGGAGTGTTTTCCTAGCATTCTCAAAGCCTGTGCTTCAAGCCATAACAATGTACAAACCAGGCATGGCAGGCCGTGTATCCTGTAATACCAGCACAGGGGAAGTAGAGGCAAGTAGAGCTCAAGATCACCCTCTGTTACATCTTGAGTTCAAAGCCGGCCTGAGCTGTATAAAACCATCTGCAAAATAAAATAGTACCCGGGCAGTGGCGGCACACGCCTTTAGTCCCAGCACTCTGGAGGCAGAGGCAGGAGGATCTCTGAGTTGCAGGCCAACCTGGTCTACAGAGCAAGTTCTAGGACTGCCAGGGCTACACAGAGAAACCCTGTCTCAAAAAACCAAAATAATAATAATAATAATAATAATAATAATAATAGCAATAAATAGCAATAACAATAATAATGGTGTAAAATCAAACCGTGTATCATGGACATATGTGTGGGTGTCTCACAGGTAAGATGACACCACTACACTTCTACTATAGTGGCTGAAAATAAAAGACACAAACCAAGAGTGTCCCAGAAGAGCGGGCATCCACCTAGGCGGATGGTGGCAGTCACCACAGTGTTTTTGAAAACCAGCAGCTTCTAAGGAAGTTCAACTTTTACCTACTTTTCTGACAGTCGTGCTCTTCCTGGGTTTATACCTTGTTCATTAATAAGTTATGTATCAATAATTTATTTGTTAGTAAGTTAGATCACCCACAGAAAGATGCATACCATAGTGTTCACAGCAGCTCCTAACAGTGGTTTGGAACTACAATCAGCGCAAATCTCCACCTTCAAAATAGTTGCAGGATTTCCTTGAATGCGGGCCTGAAGAGATGGTTTACTGGCATTGGCTAGTTTTCCAGAGGACCCAGGTTCAATTCCCAGCACCCACATGGCAACTAACAGCCATCTGTAACTCAGTCACGCACTCGGGCAAACACCCATATGCATTAAATGTGCATCAAAAAGAAGCTATATGTAGAAGAATATATAGGAAGCTGGGCATTGGTGACGCATGCCTTTAATCCTGGCACTGGGGGGGGGGGGGTAGAAGCAGGGAGACCTATGAATTTGAGGCCAACGTGACCTACAGAGTAAGTTCCACAGAGAAACCCTATCTTAAACAAAACAAAACAAAGAATATATATGAAAAATAGTCTATCAGGGCTAGCAGGATGATCCTTGGGTAAAGGTAAAGGTAAAGGTAAAGGTACTTGTTTCCAGGCCTCATGGCCAGACCTGAGTCCTGTCATGGAACCCACATGGTAGAGGAAAACAGCTAACGCAAGCAAGGTGTCTTATCACGTGCGCGCGCGCGCGCGCGCGCACACACACACACACACACACACACACACACGCGCAGGCCCACGTCTACATAAACTAAAGACTAAAAGTTGGAGGGCTGGCTCAGCAAGACCTCACGCAGGCTGACAGTCTTTGCAGTGAGTGCTCACTCACCAAGGGAGTCACCTCAAAGCCCGGCTCCTTTCCCCAGGATCCAGGCTCAGTGCTCACGTGCCAGCTCACAACTGTCTCCAACTCCAGTCCCAGCTGGTCCAAGACTCTTATCAGTCGAGGGCACCAGTCACGTAGGTGGTGCACAAACATGTATGCAGGCAAAACAACTATACACAGAAAAAAAGGAATTAAAAAGTAAAATGGAGCCGGGCGGTGGTGGCACACGCCTTTAATCCCAGCACTTGGGAGGCAGAGGCATGCAGATTTCTGAGTTCGAGGCCAGCCTGGTCTACAGAGTGAGTGAGTTCCAGGACAGCCAGGGCTATACAGAGAAATCCTGTCTCGAAAAACAAAAACAAACAAACAAAAAGTTAAAACTTATCTGTTCCTTTCCAAAAGAAATTAACAAACATAAATTGAATATCATAGAATATATATTTTATTTGCTGTTTTGCTTTTACGTGCTAAATACTCCATCAGGTGTATCATCAGTAAGATGAACGATATTGCTCTCTTTCGGAAGGGGAAAGGCTTACCCTCAGGGAGCGAAGCTTATTAACCTTGGTCTAATTGTGGTTTTGAGCCGTCACTCATTTATTATTTACCCGCATCCCCTCTAACCTGGTTCTCTATCCATTTAAACAAACAAGGCAGCACTAAAGGCCGTCTCAACCCCCACCTCCCTCAGAGAGCAGGCGTCTACTTAGCCCCTGACAACAGTGGGCGGGGGAGGGGGCCCGGCGAGGTGTTCATCCAGCATGCGCATGTTCTTACGCTCTGTCCCAGGACTGCACAAAGAAAATGGGGCTTGGACGGTGCAGGACCAGTAGCAGAATTCTCTAGATTAACCTCTATTTAGGAATTTGGTCCTCCTCCTTCCTTCCTCCCCTCCCCCACCTCCCGTCCCTTTCAGTTCCCATCCCTTCTTTCTTTCTCACACTGTGACGGATCGCTTGTGATCCTGGTAGAAGGAGGAGGATTAGGTGTTCAAGGACAACCTGGGACACTTAAGACCCAGTCTGAAGAAAACGAAGCAGGACCAGGGAAATGGCCCCAAAGGGCTTACAGCCACGCCTGAGGACCTGCGCTTGATTCCTGGAACCTGTGAGAGTCCTGCTCTGAACCCCCAGGTGAACTGGGTCCCCACCTACCCCACACCCACACAGTAAGCATGAAACAATAAAACAAAACCAGCCAACAATAGCCAACAGTGGCAGTGCCTCTGTGTGCAAATTACAATATCCCACGGGGGGGGGTGTAGGTCCCAAGACCCCCATGGAGACCAATCTCCTCTGCTGCAGTCTCTTCCATAGCACTCCCTAGTGTCGGCATGTATGCCTCTGCCTCCGAGTGCTGGGATTAAAGGCGTGTCTTCCCACCACTGCCCGGACCATTTAGTTAGTTTTGGGGTAGGGTCTCAATAGCCCCAGTAAGATCCTGTTTTACAGAGGGTCTCTGATGGGTTGTGAAAGAGAGAAGGGGTATTAGAGAGTGTGGCACGGCGGCGTGGGGGAAGGGGGTGCCTAGACGGGCCCATGCCCAGGCACCTCTTTCCCCTGAGGGACCACGCACACACAGGCATGGTATAGAATAGAGTTTATTCAGGGAAGAGGATGGGAGTCAATGGTGTAGTGGAGGCAGAGAGAGAGAGAGAGAGAGAGAGAGAGAGAGAGAGAGAGAGAGAGGCCGGCCAAGACCATGTGGAGAGAGGGGGGAGGGGAGGAGAGCCCAAGAGGGCAGAGAGGTGAGGGTGCAGAGAGATAAGAGCAAAGAGAGAGAGAGAGAGAGAGAGAGAGAGAGAGAGAGAGGAGGGTGGAGCTTGAACAGAGTACCAACAGTCTCCAGCACACAGTAACTCATTACCAGATTACTTATAATACATAATAATGTAAATGGTATGCAAACCCTTTTGTTATTTAGGGGAAAAAGCGGAAGCTGTGGCACACATTTTGAATCCCGGGAGAGTCAAGGGCTACATAGAGAAAACACACACACACACACACACACACACACACACACACGGAAAAACAAAACAAAACAAAATGACAGCAAACTCTACCTGTCCTGAGCAAACCTAACTTGGCTCTCCCTGAGCTCCATGCATCTTTGAGGCAGCGCGCTGCAGGCTGGCTGCCCTTCCCTGTGTGCTGAGACTGCCCTGGGCAGTATACACAGTTTCTTTACCCGCCTCTGGCTGTCTCTCTCTGTTCTTCCCACACTCAGAGGCACCCTTTCCTCCAGGCCTAGCACATTCTCACTTTAATTCTCTTTGTTTTCAAAATTAGCAAACTAGAGGATGCCAGACTCCACCGGGGACGGATGATAAAGGAGCAGTGGCCTCCTAAGCTCAGCTCTGGGGAAGAGTAAACAGGCAAGGTGCTGCAGGCACTCCGGAGGCAGGGGAAGGTGCTTCTCTGTGAGTTCGAGCCCTCACAGCCCGTTCCAGGAAAGGGCAGGGAGACCCTGCTTCAAACAGAAGCAAACAAACAACTCCCACCCCCTTCAACTTTCAGAGCCCATCCCCCTCTATCCTGGGTGACTTCCAGAACCCTACTGTTGAATCTTGAACTTAAAAAAAAAAAAGATTATATGTATAGGTACACACACACACACACACACACACACCACAGCTGTCTTCAGACACACCAGAAGAGGGCATCGGATCCTATTATAGATGGTTGTGAGCCACCATGTGGTTGTTGGGATTTGAACTCAGGACCTCCGGAAGAGCACTTCGTGCTCTTAACCACTGAGCCAGCTCTCCAGCTCCCTGAATCTTGAGTTTTTATCACGGCTCCAGGTTTGATTTTTTTTTTTTTTTTTTTTTTTTTTTTTTTTTGGTTTTTTGAGACAGGGTTTCTCTGTCTAGTCCTGGCTGTCCTGGAACTCACTTTGTAGACCAGGCTGGCCTCGAACTCAGAAATTCGCCTGCCTCTGCCTCCCAAGTGCAGGGATTACAGGCGTGCGCCACCACGCCTGGCTTTGATTTTTTTTTTAACCACCTAGGGAGTTCTGGAAACAAAACTCTATAAACTATTGGGGCCACCCTTGGAGTTTAATTCAGCCCGCCTTAGGCCCCCAAATTTGCATTCCTATCCATATTCTAGGTGGCTTCCCTGAGTATCCTACGGAGCCACTGCTGGTCTAGTCTTGTGGGGTCTTGGGAAAGTTAGTTGGCCCTCAGGCAAAGAGACAGAAAAGGCTGATGAACCGAACAACACAGTTAGAATCAGCGACAGACTCGTAATTCTAGCCTTGGGAGGTTGAGGCAGGGGGTGTGTGTTTTGATGCCAGCTTCAACGACACAGTGAGACCCTGTCTCAGCCTCTGGACAGCTCAGGGGTTTGCTTTCTTTGTTTAACGCTTTTAACTTTTATTTTTATTTTATGTGAACGAGTGTTTTAACCTGTGCATACGTGCCTGAGAGAGGGTGCTAGACCTCCTGGGGCAAGAGTTACAGATTGTGTGTGTGTGTGTGTGTGTGTGTGTGTGTGTACAATTAAAATTGCACCCGTGTCTCTGAAAGAGCAGTCAGAGCCATCTCTCCAGCCTATTTTCTTACCTCACTCATGACTGCTGCGTTGCCCTAAATTCCTCAACCCCAACAAGACAAGTTCTCAGTTAAAAAAAAACAGTAATTCTATAATCAGTTTACCCAAATGCTCTTTGAAAGTTTGTATGAGGCCTTGACCATCCCAGGATAGTGCCCCGTGAGCTGGCTGGATTCCTCCCAGCCTGGGAAACTGAGCTTGGACCAGAAGCGGGGTGCTTCAGTCTGAGGCTGATCCATTATGCATGAGTGGGCGGGGCTCCGGTGAGCAGCCCCTGGGGACTAAGAGGGACCCGGTACAGCGAAGCCGCCCGACTCCTCTGTGGACATCGCGAGTTAATAAACTCATTACCTTTTAGTTGCTTAGTTTCCTTCTGGCCAGGGACAAGATATTAATTTTGTCTGGCATAATCCTGTGCGTGCCTTCGTGCACAATTAAAGTAGCTCGTGAAGAACAGCAGCGGAATCATTTGTGGAATCATGTGGCGTCAGTTGATGAAGACATACTTTTTTAGTCCTCTGATTTTTTTGAAATATAAACACCATCAAGAGAACTTACAGTAACCCCAGCGCGCGCGAGCACACACACACACACACACACACACACACACACACTCACGATGGGTGTGTGTGTGTGAATTGTGACGCCATACCAGTATTTGGAAGCTGAGGCAGGAGGATTAAGGGTTTAAGGTCAGCTTCAGCTGTATAGTGAGTTTTAGGACAGCCGGAGCTTAGTTGGACCGGGTGGTAAAACGCAAAAAAACCAAAATGAAAGGAAGGGAGGGAGGGAGGGAGGGAGGGAGGGAGGGAGGAGGAGGAAAGGAAGCAGGAGCAGCACTGACTCGGACTCCAGGGATTTTGTAAAGTGCACAGTGACTGTGAACGTCTCCAAACACAGACATCAAAAGGCCTGAGGTAGAGGGTGTATACAGCACGTTGCATGACTATGGCTTTGGAGTCTGCAGAGCAGAAAGATGGAAAGGACAGAGAGACAGAGAGACAGAGACAGAGAGACAGAGAAGGAAGAGAAGCAGGAAAGATGGGGCGAGGAAAAAGCCAGGAAAGGGGGGGGGGGAGACAGACAGACAGACAGACTCAGAGACAGAGAGACAGAGAAATTAATTGAAAATCATGATCTTTGAATTTCGAACTTATGCCGATTTCCCCGGGAATTCTCTGTGGACTAATAAAAATGTTTATCTTATAATCACCGAATTAAGCTGCATTGGTTTAAGAATAAAATCTGATGTTAGATTTTGACATTCACTAGACTCTGCCAGTTGATCATTTCTTTAGAGGAGGAATTGCTGCGCACAGATGCCTCCGTCTCCGGAGTGCTCTTATCAATCCATTCATCGACTTCTGTGTCCGGGAGAAGGGCCGGGTGAGCTTTCCAGAGCATATAGACCCACTTAGCTAATAACCTACAGAGCAAGCTTTAGGGAGAGACTCCGCCCACGCCCGAAGAACTAGCAAACCTAATTAGCTGGTGTTAAAATACCTGTAGTTTCTGAACGACGATTAGCATTAGATTAGCTGCTTGGAGTCTGGAAGGAGGGGCAAGGTTTGAAAATCTTCAGGGGTTTTTAGAGGTTTTTGCCTAATTGTACTTGCCTGAAGGTGCGGCTGGGACCCGGGGACAAGTTCTCTGTGCCTGAGGAGATCTATTTAGTTTAAAATGAAGCACTCTGCCCACATTTGAAACAAAGAAAAGCACCCACTTTCTAACAGTTCATCCCTTTGAGCTATTGTCTGCTTGCAAATTCACTCCTCCCGCCTTGCTCAAAAGATTGAATACTTGCCTAAAAAGTGTTTTGTAAAGTAAATTTGCAAATAACAGTATGGGGGAGGGGAGGGCGGAGAAGTTTGGGTTTGTTTTTAGATTTATTTATTTATTTATTTATCTATCTATTTATTTATTTATTTTTTCCGAGACAGGGTTTCTCTGTGTAGCCCTGTAGACCAGGATGGCCTCGAACTCAGAAATCCGCCTGCCTCTGCCTCCCAAGTGGTGTGCTACCACTGCCCGGCTTGTTTTTAGATTTTTATTTTTTTGTTTGTTCCCCCCCCCCCCTTCAAGGTTGAGTAGGGTAAGGTAGCTTAGAGCTCACCTTACCTGGAAAAGAAGCTATTACAACATTTTAGGGGGCTGGAGAGATGGCTCAGCGGCTAAGAGCACTGACTGCTCTTCCAAAGGTCCTGAGTTCAAATCCCAGCAACCACGTGGTGGCTCACAACCATCCGTAATGAGATCTGACACGCTCTTCTGGGGTGTCTGAAGACAGCTACAGTGTACTCACATATAATAATAAATAAACCTTAAAAAAAGTTTAAATTTACTAGCACTAGCCATTCAGTAGCAGACTAATCAGGGGGAGAAACACAGAAGCATTTCTGGGGTTGCTAATGCTAGTAAGCTCTGAGCGTGTGCTTGCTATCGTGTGTGTGTGTGTGTGTGTGTGTGTGTGTGTGTGTGTTACAGAGCTCAGAGGATGCAGATGAGTCTGAATACAGCGCAATCTCCACACAATAAGCCTGTTTGTTTGCTTGCTTGGTTAGTTTTTCAAGGCAGAGTCTCATTATGTAGGCTGTCCTAGAACTGTTGGTAGACCGGGCTGGCCTTGAACTAACAGAGATCCACCTGACTTTGCTTCCCTTGTGCTGGAATCAAAGGCCTGGGCCACTGCTGCCCTGCCAGCCTTGTTTGGTTGGTTGGTTTTTGTTTTTTGTTTTTTGTTTTTTCAAGGCAGGGTTTCTCTGTGTAGTCCTGGCTGTCCTGGAACTCACTCTGTAGACCAGGCTGGCCTCGAATTCAGAAATCTGCCTGCTTCTGCCTCCCAAAGGCTGGGATTACAGCCACCACGCCCCGCTTGTTTGTTTGTTTTTAATTGGTTTTGTTTGTTTGTCTGTTTTTTGGGCAAGTCCTTCCTCTGTAGACCTGCTGACCTTGAACCTGCTACAGTCCAGGCTTGTGTTACTTCTTCCAGGTTAATGCAGTGCTGGGGCTAAACCCTGCTGCGCTGGCCGGCCGCATCCCTGCAGCTGGGGACCCATCCATTTCTAAGGGGCTCTGTTTTCTTACTTCACGGCTATGATTGAACGCGTCAGAAACGTCTGTCATCCATAACTTATCATTTTGATTTTTTTGTATAAAGAGGTGAGATGAAGCATCAAACAGCACCAACCTCGCCAGGGAGACTGCAGCTCCACCCTGAGCTGCTCCCTCTTCTTCACTGTTAGGATTAGGGGCCGCAGGTGATTCTGGTGACTCCACGGGACCCCTTTCAAAGACTTCTGGCTGGCTGTTGGGTGCTGTTTAGAGGGCAGGTGTGAAAAGTAGCTTTGGCATTCCTGTTTTCGCTTTGGGCTCTTATCTTGGGCCTGTCATTCTCTCCAGGAGTGTGAGACTGTGGGGGAGCCGCTCAGCTAGTCTGTGTCACGGTCCACCTCTGTGGAGCAGAGATGGCGAGCAGACCGCCAATGGGGAAAACAGTGACTCTTGGAGGGGGGGGGAGTCAGCGCTGTGAGCTGTGTCTATTGTGCTAACTAGAGTATTATTAGAGTAACTATAGTATTAGTACTGTGATGGAGTAGACCTTCTATATGAAGGTTACATCTCAGTATTATAGAACTTCTGTGAGCTTGGAGGCTCCTTTTTAACAGAGATGATAACATTAGCCTTTAGGAAAGAAACTACCCAAGATCCCACGCTATGGCAGGGGCAGGTCTATCAGGCTCCAGGGCTGGGCACCTGACCCACAGCCCTTCCTGTCTGTCATACCTCTTCCCCCACGACCCTCCCGGCGGGAAAGGACTTGGAACTGGGAGAAGAGCCTGATTGTCAAAGAGGGCGCGGAAAACTTTCAAATGCTCTGTGTGTGTGTGTGCGTGTGTGTGTGTGTGTGTGTGTGTGAGCGAGAGAGAGGGGGGGGGAGGAGCACGTGCATGCCATGGCACTCCTGTGGAGGTCACAGGACCACTTTGTGGAGCTGGATCGCCCCACCTTTCTGAGGACTGAATTTGGGTCACCAGGCTTTTGTGGGCAAGGACATTTTTCTCACCGAGTCATTTAGTTGGTTCTGTTTCTTGAGTCTTAAAAAGCAGAACAGCCGGGCAGTGGTGGCGCACGCCTGTAATCCCAGCACTCTGGGAGGCAGAGGGAGGCGGATTTCTGAGTTGAGGCCAGCCTGGTCTACAGAGTGAGTTCCAGGACAGCCAGGACTACACAGAGAAACCCTGTCTCGGAAAAACGGGGGGGGGGGGGGGAAGCAGAACAACCCTTTGTTTTCCAGAATATTCCTTTATATTGAGAATTTCCAACTGAAACAAAGACTCATCGAGTGAAGCTGTTGGGAGCCCCACTCCCATGTGGTTCTTTCTCATTCTCGCCAGCCTGGGCCCTTAGCCACAGCTTGGTGTCACCAGCTGGCTCTCCACCCTCTGTCAGGGTCCCTGAGAGCTGTCAGGTTGAGATGGCGAATGACCCTTCAACCTTTGCTCAGAAACATCCATTCAATTAATGGCCCATAAAACGACTTGAGGAAAAGTAGAGGCTGCAATTTCTCCTTCCAGAGGAGAAGGATGGCCCTTTCTAATTTGTTCTAAAAGGTCTTAGCGGATGTGAGGTGGCCTGGAGCAGGTGCCACAGAGGAAACTGGGAGCAGGCACTATGTGGGCGACGGGCTGTGGGGTGTGAGGTGGGTGGGTGGGAGGGAGGGGGGCAGCAGCCGCCGACTCCTCTTGGGTTTGTGGGTGCGCCTGCCTTGAGCATTTCTGCAGACGGAGCATTCATTTATTACAGCAAATGTTGACACGGAGTGAGAGACTGAAAACCAGACTGTTCCCCTAGCCCCTGGAAGGGTGAGGTAGAAACACCTTGAGGCTTGTCTGGGCTACAGTGAGTTTCAGGCCTGCCTTTGGTGTGCAGAGAGAATGACAAAGGAAACAGAAGGAAAGGCCATGACTGCTTCGAGGCATGGTGGGAGGATGGAGTTTATTGTGGATCAAGAAGAGAGCATAGCCAGAGGTAGAGACAGAGACGTCTCGGACAGTCTGGAATGGCCATGACCAGGCTGAGCTGGATCACGGGGAATGGGGAAAGGAAGGAGGAGGGGGAGGGGGAGGGGCGGGGTGAGGGGGAGGGGAAGGGGGAGGGAGAGGGGAAGGGGGAGGGAGAGGGGAAGAGGGAGGGGGAGGGGAGGGGGAGGGGGGAGGGAAGAAATAGAGAAACCAGGTGTGGCAGCCAGACACAAAAGGAGCCAGTAACCAAAATGGCTGCATTAGATAGGGAAGAGCCCCTTGGGGGAGGGCAGCCCATCCCCCCGGGCTAGAGAGCTCTGGGTAGAGTGGGGTGTGCCAGGCAGAGGCTGAGAGATGCTGGAAAACAGGCATTTTAGGGTCTGAGACTCAGCACAGGGCAAGATACCCAACAGCCACATGGTGGGGGAGAATGCGTTGGCCCTTCAGTGCCTGGACTGTGGGAGGAAGCCGTTCTAGAGGGAACATTTATTTTCAACATCAGTCTGTAGAAACAGTCAACAGCTGATTGTCCTGGGTCACAATGCCCTGTCTTCCTCTCTCCCCACGATGTGCTTGCACTCAGACCCGTAACACCGGAACTGAAGCAGGAGAGCTGTCTGTCAGTAGTTTAAGATTGGGCTAGCCTGAGCTACAAAGTGAGACCCTTTTTGGAAAGAAAAAAAAAAAGTACATTTCAATAACCTCTAGCCCATGTCAGTTTTTCCAATACCGGAAAGGTTCTTTTATTCTGTTTGTTTGGTTTTGAGGGAACATCTTACGTAGCCTAGAACTCAACCTGCGGTTCCTCCTGCTTTCAATTTCTGAGTTCTGAGATATTTGGTGTGTGCCGCCCTGGTCAAGGAAGCTCTTGATGAAGATTATTAACAATGTTAACAAGGTTAATGAGAATAGCCTTTCCCGTGTCGGCTGGCCCTATTTCTTGGCTGAAGCGTGACAGGATGAGCCGTGTGGCTTTGGCACGGAGCTCCAGTTCCCCAGGGGGGCACGGCTCTCATCTGCGCACCGGGTACCAACAGGGCCGCACTGATCCTCTGCGGCTCCGCGAGGATTCGTGTTAGATGCCCCGAGCCAGGCAGTCTCTGCAGCGGCTTAGGTCCGAAGAGTTGATGCTGGCTGGTTTTAGAAGCACCGATCTGATCTCAGGAGGACACCAGCCTCTCTTCTATCTCCTGCGTCCCTCACTGGAATCCATCCAAAGCATTAGGTTAGAGTGGGAATGCCGCTCTGCTCTCAGCAGGACCGAGCCTGGCAGCTTCGGGGTTGAAACGGATCTGAAAGACCCTCCTTCTCTAGGGAGGCTCGACTGTTGATTGCAAGCTCCGTGCTCCGTGCAGGGCCAGTTTTAGATGCTCGGGATAGACAGATCACAGAAGCAAATGCTTCTTCTCAAGGGGAGAGTAAAAGCAGATATGACACAGGTGTAAATTACAGAAGTCTGTAAAAGGTGACCGCCTACGACAAGGGGAGGCAGTAGCTGGGAGCCGCCTAGATCGGGGCCCTAACTGTTCATCTCCGGCCCAGCGGGCTGCCGGCTTCTAACTCGCAAGCTCGCTCTCTGCCTCAGGGCCTTTGCAATCCTTGCCCCTGGGCCTAGACCCAGTTTCTTATCATTTAGTTCTCCCCCTGAGGGCCTGAGAGCCTTCTCACACACCTAAAATGGGTGGGGGTGGGGAGCTCCAGTTTATCGTACTGCTCTTTGTGATATTTATCTTGGTTTATTCTGTCGCGTTTCCACATCTCCATCCCTCTCTCCACTGTTAGTAAGAACTACGGGATCAGGGCGCTTGCGCAATATTTTTGTTTGTTTGTTTTTGTTTTTGTTTTTTTGAGACAGGGTTTCTCTGTGTGGTCCTGGCTGTCCTGGAACTCACTCTGTAGACCAGGCTGGCCTCGAACTCAGAAATCCGACTGCCTCTGCCTCCCAAGTGCTGGGATTACAGGCGTGCGCCACCACGCCCGGCTTGTGCAATATTTTTCAAATAAATTTCTATTTTCTCTCCTTTCATGTTCCTGGGATGCGTAGCTGAGCCTGCTAGGCCATCTCTAGGGTCTTTCCCTCCCTCCCTTTCTGTTCAAGAACGTAGTCATTTTGTTAAACAAGTACCTAATTTCTACATTCCACATTCTTTTTTATTTTATTTTTTTAAAATTTTTTGGTTTTTTTTTTTCGAGACAGGGTTTCTCTGTGTAGCCCTGACTGTCCTGGAATTCACTCTATAGACTAGGCTGGCCTGGAACTCAGAAATCCACCTGCCTCTGCCTCCCAAGTCACATTCCACATTCTTGTGCCCACTTGGGCGCTTGGTTCTATGTTTAAGAATCACAAAAACAAATTTTGCGCTGGGCGGTGGTGGCGCACGCCTGTAATCCCAGCACTCTGGGAGGCAGAGGCAGGCGGATTTCTGAGTTTGAGGCCAGCCTGGTCTACAGAGTGAGTTCTAGGACAGCCAGGGCTACACAGAGAAACTCTGCCTCAAAAAACAAACAAACAAACAAACAAACAAACAAAACAAAAAACAAAAACAAAAAACAACAACAAAAAAAAAACCAAAAACCAAAAACCAAAAAACAAAAACCTAAAAAAATATAAACAAACAAAAACAAATTTTGCATTTAGGGAAAGTGTCCAGGGCCTCTTAGAGGTAAAAGCTCTTTACGTGGAGAGTCCTAGAGGCCCCTTCCTTCTCTGAGGTCACTACACTGGCCTTGTAGGGCCTCCTCTGCTCACACAGAATGTTCCACACACTAGAGCTGTTGCTAACTAGCTGCCTGCAGGGTTCTGCTCTGGGGAGGGGGGGAGGACAGCAGGGTGGGGCATTGATTCTCCTCCTAAGAGTTAGTGGGTTGGACCCAACACAGCAGAGCACAACACAACACAGCATAGCACAACACAACACAGCAGAGCACAGCACAACACAATTTGAACTTCATTTTCATTTCCACGAAGAGGTGATGGTTTCCCAAAGTGACAGAAAATCATTAGCCCCTAGTTGGATTGGAGAATGGATCTCTGTCTCTGCAGCTGTGGTGCTCAAACCACTCCATCACCCTGCTGACTACGGTCATTTCAATTAGAGAATAGGCAGCCTAGCAGTCGCACACCCCACAAGGATGGTGGCCGGGAGAGGTCAAGGGATTGCTTTGCCTGTTTCCTGTATCTGTTTCTTTGGTATGATGGCTCCAGGTAAGCTGGGCTTCTCCAGGATCATTCTTTTTTTTTTTTTTTTATGTTTTTCGAAACAGGGTTTCTCTGTGTAGCCCTGGCTTTCCTGGAACTCACTCTGTAGACCAGGCTGGCCTCGACCTCAGACAACTGCCTACCTCTGCCTCCCAAGTGCCGGGATTAAAGGCGTGTGCCACCACACGCCCGGCTCTCCAGGATCATTCTGTGCTAATGAACTCTGACCTCTAATACTGTAAATTCCAGGGTTAGGCTGGGCATTTGGAAATTCTCATTCTTAGACTCTAGGATGCCCTGCGACCATCCCAATGGCTGCTTTGAGACCCAGATATAGCCCTTGCTTGTGAGCACACACACACACACACACACACACACACACACAGGAAAAAAACTAAAGCTTATTAGTAGTTCATGTGCCTGAAAGATTTTTTTTTTTTTTTTGGTTGTTCGAGACAGGGTTTCTCTGTGTAGCCCTGGCTGTCCTGGAACTCACTCTGTAGACCAGGCTGGCCTCGAACTCAGAAATCCGCCTGCCTCTGCCTCCCAAGTGCTGGGATTACAGGCGTGCCCACCACGCCCGGCTGATTCATCCTCTGCTCCTGCCTAGCTCTCAGCCACTCCCACATTTTGCCCCTCCACTCTCTGTTTTCTGTTTTAAAAAAAGAGTCTCGCTCACTATATAACCCAGGGCGGCCTCCCACACACAAGGCTTCACCTTGCCGATGTCTCTGGGTTTTCTGCATGCGCCACCACACCCAGCCACTGTCCCTGTTCTTTTCCTCCTTCCTTTGGTCCTACACTTGTTCTCTTTTGAAAAAAATTAAGGATTTATTTTACTTTTACTTATGTGTATACCTGTGTGTGGTGTGTTCTGTCCCAAGGACTCTGCGCCCGCACTCTGCAGCTCTACCTGGCTGAAACTCCCTCATGTCAGTGCTGGGATCTGAACTCAGGTCCTTGGCAGGAGCAGCAAGTGCTTTGGAAAGTCAAGCCACCTCCTTGCCCCTCTGTCTCTTTTGAGGTAATAGCTGAGCCTCCCGCATTCCTTCTTCCCGTGAAGCTGGCCAAGTGCTCTCCTGATGAGGTACGGCCTTCTGAGACTCAGGTCTCTATAGCCCGAGCTAACCCTGGAGCGCTCTACGTAGCTCAGGTTGCCCTCGGTTTTTCAGTGATCCTTCTGCCTTTGCCTCCTGAAGGCTGGGGTTGCAGGTGTGAGCCACTCCCCCTGCCTACCCCGCCCCCCACACGATTGGATACCTTTGTTTACATGCAGCTTGAGTTTGGATACCTTGGTTTGCATGCAGCTTGAGTTTCGGGGTGCTGGGGATCAGCCGCCCCTCACCGAGAGCGCCACCCTAAACCCTTTGATATCCTTTGGAAGGCACACGCCTGCCTGCCTAGATGGCTGGGATCAAGAGCCTCACCGCATCAGCAGTTACCTGGGTTCTTCACGGTGAGAGTGTTCCTGGAGACTGGGGTGTCTCAGTGAAGGTGCTGCGTGTTATCAGGGAAGTTGGGGACTTCGCTCTGAGTTCCTTGGTCTTTTTTGTTGTTTTGTTTTTTGTTTTTTCGAGACAGGGTTTCTCTGTATAGCTCTGGCTGGCTGTCCTGGAACTCACTCTGTAGACCAGGCTGGCCTGGAACTCAGAAATCCACCTGCCTCTGCCTCCCAAGTGCTGGGATTAAAGGCGTGTGCCACCACTGCCCGGCTTGGACTCTTATTAATGACTCTTTATTGCTCCTAACAGGAACACACTCTTCTGGTTTTTCTGTATATGAGTCACTGTAGCTGTCTGTCTTCAGACACACCAGAAGAGGCATCAGATCTCATTATAGGTGGTTGTGAGCCACCATGTGGTTGCTGGGAATTGAACTGAGGACCTCTGGATGAGCAGTCAGTGTTCTTAACCGCTGAGCCATCTCTCCAGCCCTCTCCTTTGGTTATTCAAGATACGGTTTCTCTGTGTAGCTCTAGCTATCCTGGAACTCACTCAATAGACCAGGCCGGCCTCAAACCCAGAGATCTGCCTGCCTCTGCCCCAGGATCAAAGGTGTGCACCACCACTGCCCACTTCCTAACACACCTCAGTTTACAATCTACTGTTCTCTTCTGCGACAGGGACATGCTCCAGGAAGGCTTGGATACAGTGCAGCCTACAAGCACTACGTCTTCAACTTCACCCTCAGCACCACAGAAAACCATTCTTTTTTTTTTTTAATATTTATTTATTATTATATGTAAGTACTGCAGCTGTCTTCAGACACCAGAAGAGGGTGTCAGATCTCATTACGGATGGTTTCGAGCCACCATGTGGTTGCTGGGATTTTGAACTCAGGACCTTAAGAAGATCAGTCAGTGCTCTTAACTGCTGAGCCACCCCAGAAAACCATTCTCATGGAGGCAGGAACATGAGGAGTTCAGGATCATCATTGCTGCATGTCAAGTTCAAGACCAGCACACCCCTGTCTCAAAAATAAGGAGAAAGCTGGGCGTGGTGGCGCACGCCTGTAATCCCAGCACTCTGGGAGGCAGAGGCAGGTGGATTTCTGAGTTCGAGGCCAGCCTGGTCTACAGAGTGAGTTTCAGGACAGCCAGGACTACACAGAGAAACCCTGTCTTGAAAAAAACAAAAAACAAAACAAAACAAAAATAAGGAGAGAGGAGAAGGGGGTGGGGGAGGGAAGGGGGGAGGGGTGGGGAGGGGGGAAAAGAAGAAAAGGAATCCAGATGCAGTAGTTTGAGGTGGGTCAGTTTAACAGAAAGGACAGGCGGTAGGCCTTAACCCTCCTTGGTAGGTTGTATCAGAATGCCTCCCATAGGTGTGGAGACCCGAATGCTTGGTCCCCAGGGAGTGGCACTATTCTTTGAAAGGACGAGGAGTTGTGGTCTTTTTGGAGGAAGTGTCGGCTTTGCGGTTTCAGAAGCTCATGCCAACTCCAGAGCCTTTTTTTTTTCTCCTTTTGTTTGGGAATCCAGAAGTGGACCTGTCAGCTCCTCCTCCTGTGTGCTGCCACGCCCCTCACCCAGCTAACAATGGCCTGAGGCTCTGGTAGAATCTGTGGCCTCGGTGAAATGCTTTCCTTTCTAAGAGTTGCCTCGGTCGGTGTCTCTTCACAGCAGCAGAACACGGGCACCCACTGACTAGCAGAGTCTTAACATTTTTCAGATTATATTGATGGTTACTGCTTTGTAGCCCACAGATAAAAATTCATGACTGAGAGCTGGGTACAGCTATTCCTCCCTGTCACCCCGCACTTGGGAGGTGGGACAGAAGGACCCAGAGTTCAAGATCCATCTCAGCTGTGTGGTACCCTGCCTGAAACAAAACAAAACAACACAAAACAAAAATAAAAATAAAAACAACTTTGTTCTTGGAGACTACATAGTTTTGACTTAAAACTAACTAGATAGATTAGGCAGACTCTAACTCAGAGATCTCTCTGACTGCCTCTCGGGTGCTTGGCAGAATCCTTTAATTGGCAGAGAAAACGACTCCTACATGGTAACAAGTGGAAAGGCACAGGTGCCCAGGTCCATCTCCTGAGGGGACGGGTGGGGAGGAAAAACGCATTTTGACAGGTGTACACACATAGGAAAAACCCATCCGTTCAGGGTTTGCTGCTATCTGCAGCCGCACCTTCAGTGTCTTAGAACGCGCGGCCTGGGGGGGCAACGTTGCTACCAGCGATGATGGCCTGGGTAGGAGTAGAACGGCGAGAGAGCGCTTGCTGGTATGCAGCAAACTGGGATGTAAGTGTGGTAATCCTGGAGCAGGGAAGGTGGAGACGGAGAGTGAGGTGTTGGAAGCCAGCCTTGGGGCAGACTGTCCTTCATGAAACCCTGACTCTAAAAAAAAAAAATCAAAACCAGCCGACTGAACAAACGTTACCCAAAGAGGTAAGCAGATGTGTATCGATGGTTGAGTGCTTTGGGGGTTGGGGGGGGGAGCGCAGACACGGATCTCCAGGTTCAGCTGGAGCCCTGACACCGTTGAGTACTCTGCCGTGAGTGGGATCATAACCCCCCCCAGCCCAAAGGCTGGGAGAGCATGGAGGGAGAGCCAGATGGCCAGGAGGATGCTGTGAATCACTGTCGTGTGGACGTGACTCGACCACTGACTCACAAGCTCAAAGCATCATGGCTGGCCATACATGCTCAAGCCCGTCAACACTGCACTGGGGATGAACAATGGGCCCTCCCCTGTAGCTGAGCAATTATTGGCAGTTGGATGCTGCTAGAGGAGGAGTCCTTTCCTTTCCTTTCCTTTCCTTTCCTTTCCTTTCCTTTCCTTTCCTTTCCTTTCCTTTCCTTTCCTTTCCTTTCCTTTCCTTTTTGTTTTTATTTTGGTTGTTTTAGTTTTTTTTTTTTTGGGGGGGGTTGGTTTTTTTGAGACAGGGTTTTTTGAGACAGGGTTTCTCTGTATAGCCCTGGCTGTCCTGGAATTCACTCTGTAGACCAGGCTGGCCTTGAACTCAGAAATCTGCCTGCCTCTGCCTACCAAGTGCTGGGATTAAAGGCGTGCGCCACCACTGCCCGGCTTGTCTGTCACTTTTCTTTAGGGTTGTAGCTGAGAGACCCAACCAACTCCATCTTGGATTCAGGCTCCATCTTAGAGAACCTGACCTAATGTTGAACCGAGTTAGCCTCTAGGCCTGCACCTAGCTGGTCCCCACGTACTCCCTAACAACCACCTGTCAGGAGGAAAGCAGAGGTTACCTGCATCTGCACCTGAAGATATTTACTTATGAAAGTTTATGGTTTGGCTCCCAGCACCAGCCAATCATTTTATAGGGAAACAAATCCTCTAATAGAAAGTGATTGCTATTAATGTCTTCAGTCTTGGCTTTTGTCAATATTTCAAAGACTTGAATGAGTATAGGTGAAGTTTGCTTCTCAGAGTTGTGGATGACGTAAGATTGAAGGATGTTCCAAGCGTATGGCATAGCTTTCCAAATGATCATCCTGGCTGCATAGACCAAATCGAACCCAGAGCTGTATGCACGGGAAGGCTCCACAGTGGAGACTGAAGACCCAGGCAGTCAGATGTGTGTGAGAGAGGCACACAGATTGGTTAATTCCGGATAATCTGAAACTGTCTGATCCCATCGAAGTAGAATAACACGGGCAGACGACTGCAAAACAGGGGCTGACAAAACAAAGCACAAATCAAAACACAGAGCAAGCCCCCCGTGATTTTACACTTCACAGTAGGACCCCGTGACAAAGAGGCAGATGGGGCTGACGCTGACAAGCACGTTTGCTGGAATTCAAATCTAACATGGTATCATGTCAACAAGCAGCTGATCTAAACTTATTGAGACATTTACTGTGTTTATTCTGGGATCGGTCTTGCTATGCAGCCCAAGGTAGACTGGAACTCACTATGTAGCCCAGGTTGGCCTCGGGTATGTGGCAATCACACTGCTCTCCCTGCTGTCTGCACAAGCCATGCTGTCTTCCAGTGCCTGACATCTGACTATGATGCCTTCCAAATTAAGGGGTATTTTATATAGTGCATCATAACTCAGGCTCTGAATTTTTACACCTGTCTGTCCGTCTGTGTCTGTGTGCGCCTGTATCTGTTTGGAGGTCAGAGGATGACGCGTCACGAGAGGTGGTTCATCTCTGTCCATCACGTGGGCTGTGAGTTCTAAGCACGGAGCTCAGGGCTGGTCTCTGGCTTGGTGGTAAGGACCTTTACCCTGCAGCCACCTCACTCTCGCTGGACCTTAGTTTTAAAGCGGCAGAGCACCCCCCTGTAGCCCTGGAGCACTGACCATGCAGCACACCACAGCTGGCTTTGGACTCCTGCTGCCCCTCCAGCTTCTGCCTTCCAAGCACTGAGATCAAGTGCGCCCCGCCACGCCCGGCCAGAAGCTGCATTTTCATCGGAAGTGGTTGGTCTATATTCATATTTTTGAAAAAAAAATTATCGTTGAAAAAGTAGATTCAGATAAGAAAGCTGTTTAAAATGTTCTTGAAATAGTTCACATAACCTGAATAGCATTTGATTTTCCCATAAATCAAATTATGTACAATTAAAAATTCCATAAAATATGTAGCCAAAGAGTCTGTAGCGGCCAGAAGCTGCCTAGCATTCTCTAGTGAGGGAGCTGGCCGTAGTGTCAGATAGACGGTTTCACACAGGAGGCTGACTGCTCTGCCGTTCACACTAACTCAGTCTAGAACTCATCGAAAATCTAGAGCAGTTCGTTTACTCACTCATGGGTCGCAGGGACAGCAGGCTGGGCATGATACTGAACCCACACTGTCTAATGACTGAAGTTAGAACCGCCTTGATTCTAGACAGGTACACTGGTGGCCCTCATTTGTAATCTCAGCTTCATGAGGCAAAAGGATTGCCGGGAGTTCCAGGCTAGCCTGGGCTACATAGTGATTTCCACACCAACTTGGGCTCTAAAGAGCGAGACCCTGTTTCAAAAATCAAAAACAGAGTCACCATGGGACATCTGTGTGTGTGTGTCTACGAGGATATTCCTAGAAGGCCTGAGACACGCAGAGCCACCCTGGATGTAGGCAGTGTTTTCTGAGGCGGGTCCCAGACTTGGAGAAAAGAAGGGGAACTGAGAGCCGGTTCTCACCAGCCTGTCCCTGTGGTGGGGACCCGCTGCCCGGAGGTTCTGGCTACTGTGCCTTTCCACCATGATGGATTACATCAAACTGTAATTTCAACACTTGGGAGGGAGGTCAAGGCAGGTAAAGCTTGGTGAGTTTGAGGCCAGCCTGGTCTACATAGGGCGTTCCAGCCAGTCAGGGGATTCACAGGGAGACCTTGTCTCAAAACCAACCAACAACAAAAAACCCAGTGAGCCCAAATAAATCCTTGCTTCCTTAAGTTGTGTGCCCCAGTGAGCCCAAATAAATCCTTGCTTCCTTAAGTTGTGTGCCGGGTATTTTGTCACAACTAGAAACCCCATGGCTGTGCTGTGTGTGTTTGGGAGACTGTAAAGCAGGGCTACACAGGGGCTCTGGTTCCTGATAATCAACGAGTCGGTCAGCGGCTAGGAGAGGACTGAGGCTCACCCTCAGGGAGCACTGGGACCAGCATTGTCGTCGGCTTTGTAGACGTCTTCTGGGTTGCCTTGTGAGTTGATGAGCTGGTGACTGTCCCAGGAAAAAGAGGAAGGAAGGAAGGAAGGAAGAAAGGAAGGAAGGAAGGAAGGAAGGAAAGAAGGAAGGAAAAAAAGATTTCCTGTTTCTGGAAAACAAAAAGAAAGATCTCCATGGCAAGACTAACACATTTTGACCCCAGTATCACAAAATCCAATCTGTTTTTTCTTAGGAACCATTTCGATTTCTTGTTTTTATGTAGTGAGCAAATAAAATTCATGAGCCGGGAGGGACTTTAGTGTTCCTCCAGGACGCCCTTGATGTTTTCCAGAGAGAATAGGAATCTTAAGGTTAGGCATGGCTTAAGGTCATGCTGCTATTTAACCTTAGAGAGGAGCGTAGAGGGAGCCTTTCTCTTCGGTCCGCTCCTCCCCAGAGGAGCGCAGACTTGTTAGAAGGCAGCTGCCGGGTGAGCCACAGCCACAGGAGCGGCAAGTGCTGCTTCTCCCTTACAGAACGACTCAGAGCCCAGAGCAGCCCTGTATCCCGGCAGGGGCAGAGGCAGGATAGCAGAGCTCCAGACCAGACTTGGCCAGAAAGGTCAAAGCCAGGATCCTGCATTTGAAACTGGTGTGTGTGCGCCACCTTCAGGAATTTTGGAGAAGAAACAGCATTTTCCTTTCCCAGCAGGTTTCTTCCACTGTGATCCGTTCAATTCTCTCTCTCTCTCTCTCTCTCTCTCTCTCTCTCTCTCTCTCTCTCTCTCTCTCTCTCTCTCTCCCTCTCGTTTTTGGTTTTTTGAGACATGGCTTCTCTGTGTAGTCCTGGCTGTCCTGGAACTCACTGTGTAGACCAGGCTGGCCTCGAACTCAGAAATCCGCCTGCCTCTGCCTCCCAAGTGCTGGGATTAAAGGTGTGCAAGAGCACTGCCCGGCTCTGTTCAATTCTTGAGGCCATGAGAAATGTACTATTTCTCATGGTGACTTGCTTTGCAAAGGAAAGCACTAGGAAAGACAGAGAAGGCAACATGCGTCTGGGAGAGCATGTCAGGACCAACTTTTAAAAAGTTCCCCCTTTTGTCTCTAAAGATCCTTTGGCCAGGCGTTTGGCGCCTCATCATGTCCTAGTCTGCCTTCTGTTGCTGTGATAAACACCATGGCCAAGGCGGCTGGAGAGATGGCTCAGCAGTTCAGAGCACCGGCTGCTCTCCTAGAAGGCCAGAGTTTGATTCCCTGCACACATGTGGCAGTTTCCAACTGTTGGTATTCTGTCCAAGCTCCACCCCACAGTTACCCGGCAATAGCCAGGTATGCCCCGCCCCATATGCCTGGTCCACTGTAAGAGGGGCTGCCTGCCCCTCCTCGCTCTCTCATTCCCCTCTCTTGCTCTCCCGTCTCACTCTCACCTCTCTGCCCCTCTTGGGCTCTCTCCCCTCCCCCCTCTCTCCAAGTGGTCAAGGCTGGCCTCCACTCCTCTCTCCTCTCCTCTCCTCTCCTCTCCTCTCCTCTCCTCTCCTCTCCTCTCCTCTCCTCTCCTCTCCTCTCCTCTCTCTCTCTCTCTCTCTCTCTCTCTCTCTCTCTCTCTCCACTATACCATTGACTCTCATCCTCTTCCCTAAATAAACTCTATTCTATACCATGTCGGTGTGTGTGTGGTCCTTGAGGGGGAAGGGATGCCTAGGCATGGGCCCCGCTTAGGTATCCCCCTTCCCCCACGCCGCTGTTCCACACTCCTTAATATCCCTTTCTCTCTTTTATATCCCATCACCAGCTGTCCAGGGAGTCCCCAGGCCTCTTCTGGAATCCTTGGCACCATTGTGCATGGATACGGTGCCCAGACATACTTGCAAGCAAAATGCCCATACACATAAAACAACAGCAATAATACAAAGTCCACATGCCCAAAAGTAAAAGAAGGACAATTTATCCGGCTTCCAGGGTACAGGTCACCACTGCGGGAAGCCAGGACAGGAACTTAAGGCAGGAGAGCGGAGCAGCCTACGGAGGCAGAGGCGGACTGCTCGCTGGCCTGCTGCCCGCTGGCCTGCTACCCCTGCTTTCTAGTATGACCCAGGACTACCAGCCCAGGGGTGGCACCACCCGTAATGGCCTGGGCCCTCCGGTATTGATCATTAAGAAAATTCCCTACAGACATACTCACAAGCAGTCTGATGGAGGCAAACCCATCCCAGATGACTCTCGCTCTGTCAAGCTGACAAAAACTAAGCGGCGCCAATCCTAAACAGTTTTCGTCTTTGAAGCATTATCGTTCCATTAGGCAGGAGGAGTGTGAGGCCAACCTGTTGGTCGCCATAAAAACAGACCAGAGGCAGAAAGGAAGAAAGACAGGAACCCAGCATCGCCTTTCATAAAAGTGAAATTACTAGGAAGGACTATGCACTTCATTAGAGAGTAGCGCCACGGACTAGAGAACAGCACAGGTTGCCGTCAGTCCCTGCCTTCCACCCGGGCAGGGTCGAGGAGACCCTGTAGCCCAGGCTGGCCGAAGCTCCAGATATCCTCTTTGCTTCAGGCTTGTTCTGCCTTCACAACCTCACTCAACTTAAATAAAAAAGTCAAGGGTGCATCGTATTGAAGTGAAAGTAGCCTTATTTATTCATTTAATTTATTAATTTATTAATGATTTAATTTACTAATTAAATTATTAATGACTTTAATTTATTAATTTATTAAATTAGTAATGATTCTAATCTTTTAATTCACACAACTTATTAATTTATTAATTTATTAATTTATTAATTTATTAATTTATTAATGAGTTTAATTTATTAATTTATTAATGAGTTTAATTTATTAATTTATTAATTTATCAATGAGTTTAATTTATTAATTTATTAATTTATCAATGAGTTTAATTTATTAATTTATTAATTTATCAATGAGCTTAATTTATTAATTTATTAATTTAATAATGAGCTTAATTTATTAATTTATTAATGAGTCTAATTTATTAACTTATTAATTTAATAATGATTTTAATTTATTAATTTATTAATTTATTAATTTATTAATTTATTAATGAATTTAATTTATTAATTTATTAATGAGCTCAATTTATTAATTTATTAATTTAATAATGAGTCTAATTTATTAATCTATTAATCTATTAATCTATTAATCTATTAATCTATTAATGAGTTTAATTTATTAATTCATTAATTTATTAATGAGTCTAATTTATTAATTCATTAATTTATTAATGAGTTTAATTTATTAATTTATTAAATTATTAATGATTTTAATTTATTAATTTATTAATTTATTAATTCATTAATTCATCTAATTTGTTAACTCATCTAATTTGTTAACTCATCTTATTTATTAATTTATTAATTTATTAACTCATCTAATTTATTAACTCATCTAATTTATCAATTTATCAATTTATCAATTTATTAATTTATTAATTAATCTAGTTTATTAACTCAACTAATTTATCAATATATTAATTTATTATTAATTAATTTATTCATTTATTCATTCATCCATTCATTTATTCATTGATTGATTGATTGATTGATTGATCGGGGTTTTGGTCTTTGCGGGATTGCCACTTCAGGCTCTTTTACACACACGTTCCGGAAATCCTTTTGGCAATGCGGTAATCTGAGTTTGCATCCAGAAATCAGCCGACTTCGCTGTTCTGGCTACCTGCACCGGAGCGCCCTCTGCTGGAAATGTCTAGAAATAGTGACCACAATTTGATTTTCTTTTTAAAAAGATTTATTTAATGTATATGAGTACACTGTTGCTGTCTTCAGACACACCAGAAGAGGGCATCAGATCCCATTGCAGATGGCTGTGAGTCACCATGTGGTTCCTGGGAATTCTTCTCAGGATCTCTGGAAGAGATCAGTGCTCTTAACTGCTGAGCCATCTCTCCAGCCCACAATTTGATTTTCTCTGCTGGACGCTGTGGGCAGCAACTGAAATCTCAGATAATTGAGAGGCTGGGGCAGAAGCATTGATTAAGCCTAGAATTTCGATGACATGCAACATAATAAAATTCACGAGGGAGAAAAATAAGAGTCCAGGAAATGGCACTTTCTTTCTCTTTATCAGGAAAGATGGCCCCTTTCCTCAGTGAGTCGGAAGATAACCATTCTTACTCCTTCCTGGAGACCCACGGGTGGAGTTGGAGTTCTTCATGAAGCTTGCATTTCTGGTCGTGGGTGGCTCTGTGCTAGTGAGACGGGTTTGATTCTGTCCTGTTGCTGAGAGCATCCTACAGGCAATCCCTGAAGACTTACAACCTCCTTCACAAAGAAACGATCCTAGAAATACATGTAAAGTATTCAATTTTCAATCATGTTTCAAATTACTGTTTTAAATTGTCTTGCTGAGTTGTAATACTTTTGAGATACAATGTAGTCCTTGTGCTGAAAGATCGAAAAGGACTTTTTGAGTTTTGAGGTAAGATCTTTAACGTTTCATTAAAAAACCTTTTTTTAAAAACAAATATTTTGTACATGTGCTTGCGGTATTGAGGTTAATAATTTTAATAAATAAAAAGATGGGTTCAGGGATTTCAACTGTCCGGCACTTTTTTTTTTTTTTTTTTGTTTTGTTTTGTTTTTCACAGGGTTTCTCTGTGCTGGCTGTCCTGGAACTCACTCTGTAGACCAGGCTGGCCTCGAACTCAGAAATTTGCCTGCCTCTGCCTCCCAAGTGCTGGGATTAAAGGCTTGCGCCACCACCACCCGGAACTTTAAAAGTTCTTAATGCTCAGCTGTGACACAGACACCCCAAAGCATGTGGAGCCTCTCTGACCTTGAGCAGAAAATTGAATTATTAGAACGAAAATGTAGAAGTTTGTAAAACAAAATCTAATCTTTCAGTGAAATGTGGAAGCTGTAACCACACTCAGCTCTGCAGACTCCTCTGTGGCCTCATCCTTAGAGCACGCCCCTCCACCGGTTCAAGCAGAGGTTCTCACCCCCCCCCCAATGCTGTGACCCTCTAATACAGTTCCTCACGTTGACTCCCGACCACAAAACAATTTATTTATTTATTTATTTATTTATTTATTTATTTATTTATTTATTTGGTTTTTCGAGACAGGGTTTCTCTGTGTAGCTCTGGCTGTCCTGGAACTCACTCTGTAGACCAGGCTGGCCTCTGCCTCCCAAGTGCTGGGATTACAGGCGTACGCCACCACGCCCGGCTACAAAACAATTTTCATTGCTACTTCACAACTGTAATTCCGCGACTGCGACTGGGATGAATCCCAATGTAAAGTATTTTTGCAGATAGAAGTTTGTTAGGGGGCCACCGCCCACAGGTTGAGAACCAGAAGACTCATCCTGAGATTTTGCAGACCACTCATCCAGGCCATGTTTTCAAAACGAACCAGTGGCAATTCACGCTTCTGTAGACGCAGAGGAGGGACCACAAGCCTGTAACCCCAGCCCGCTTGGGAGCTGAGAAAGAAGCTTAACATGTTTGAGATAAACCTGGCATTTAGTGAGATGCCGCTAGAAAATAAAAAGCCAAATCAGACACAAAACCAAACGAAACCCGATGAGAAAAACACCGTCAACATCCTGCCTCAAGTTGTGCATTCACGACTGATGGCTCCTCCTCACCCCTCCCTCTCTTGTTCTCCTCCTTCTCCTCCTCCTCCCCTTCCTCCTCCTCCTCCTCCTCCTCCTCCTCCTCCTCCTCCTCCTCCTCCTCCTCCTCTTCCTCCTTCTATGTGAGGCAGGTCCTACTCTAGCCAGGCTCATCATCTGAAACCTCCTGTGCACCGCAGGCTCACCTCAAACCCACGGAGTTCTCCAGTCTCAGATTCACCAGCTGGGACTGCAGGCACTCATGGGCCACTACATCGGGAAAATCACTTGCTGCTCCTCCAGAGGACCAGAGTTCAACTCCTGGCACTCACAGCCACCTGTAGTTCCAGCTCCAGGGGATTCAAGACTCCAGGGGATCTACATGTGTGTGCATGTACTCGTGCACTGTGTGCATGTACACACACACACACACACACACACACACTCTCACTCACGCACACCCCCACCCTCACACACACATAAACATGCCGCTCCCTCATATACACACACATATAAACACACCACACCCTCACCCACCCCACCATACCACATCCCATATCCTCTCACATATATACATACACCTAAAAACAAAATAAACCTTTGAATATATATTCAGTAAAAGACAATATGACCCACTTAAAACTTAATTCTGCATTTCGGAAAGACTAACAAAATCAACATTTGAAGAGTGCTCATAAATCACTACGAGAACTTGTTTGTTTTTATTTCACGTTGACTTACTTTCTTTCATGCATGTGGCTGTGCACACGCACGGCACTCTGGTGGCGAGCAGAGGGTAACTTGCAGGAGTCAGTTCTCGCCTTCTAACAAGTGAGTCCTGGGGACCAAACCAGGTTGCTAGTCTCGGTGGCAAGTATGTTCACACTCTGAGACATTTTTGGTAGAAAAATGGAAAAAGAACATGAACAAATTTTGCCCTCAAAGAAATGTAAGTAGGCTATAGTGTCTTACATCTGTGATCTCAGCACTCTGGAAGCTGAGGCAGGAGGATTGTTAGTTCTAGGCAGAGACAGGAGGATCCCTGAAGCTTACTGGCCAGCTTTGCAGAACTGGCAAGCTTCAGATTGTGTGAAACCCTGATGTAGAAAACTGGGTGGAGAACAATCGATGATACCTGATGTTCTCCTGGACACACACACACACACACACACACACACACACACGAGAGGGGTGGTGGTGATATCTGCTACCAGTGACAGTGTTGTTGGGAGAACATAAGGTTTAGTCTATTAGCAAAACGAATGCTCACTTCCAGCACCATTTGCTGAAAAGGTTATCTTTTCTTCCACTGGATGGTTTTAGCTCCTTTGTCAAAGATCAGGTGACTGTAGGTGTGTGGGTTCATTTCTGGGTCTTCAGTTCTATTCCATTGATCTATACCATGTAGTTCTTATCACTATTGCTCTGTAGTACTGCTTGAGGACAGGGATGCTAATTCCCCTAGAAGTTCTTTTATGTTGAGAATAGTTTCCGCTATACTGGTTTTTTTTTTTTTTTTTTTTTTTTTTTGTTATTCCAAATGAATTTGAGAATTGCTTTTTCTACTCTATGAAGAATTGAGTTGGAATTTTGATGAGGATTGCATTGCTTTTGGCAAGATGGCCATTTTTACTATATTAATCCTGCCAATCCAGGAGCATGGAAGACCTTTCCGTCTTCTGAGGTCTTCTTTGATTTCTTTCTTCAGAGGCTTGAGGTTCGTGTCATACAGATCCCTCGCTTATTTCATTAGTCACACCAAGGTACTTTATGTTGTTTGTGGCTATTGTGAAGGGGGTCATTTCCTAATTTCTTTCTCAGTCTGTTTTTCCTCTGAGTATAGGAAGGCTACTGATTTGCTTGAGTTGATTTTATTTTATTTTATTTTATTTATTTATTTTTTTTGAGTCAGGGTTTCTCTGTGTAGCCCTGGCTGTCCTGGAACTCACTCTGTAGACCAGGCTGGCCTCGAACTCAGAAATCCACCTGCCTCTGCCTCCCAAGTGCTGGGATTACAGGCGTGCGCCACCACGCCCGGCCCTTGAGTTGATTTTATAACCAGTCACTTTGCTGAAGTTGTTTATCAGCTGTAGGAGTTCTCTAGTGGAGTTTTTTTGGTCACTTAAGTATACTATCATACCATCTGCAAATAGTGATAGTTTGACTTCTTTCCAATTTGTATCCCATTGATCTCCTTTTGTTGTGTAATTGCTCTGGCTAGGATTTCAAGTACTATATTGAATAGATAGGCAGCCTTGTCTAGTCTCTGATTTTAGTGGGATTGTTTCAAGTTTCTCTCCATTTAGTTTGATATTGTCTACTGGTTTGCTATATATTGCTTTAATTATGTTTCGGTATTGGCCTTGAATTCCTGGGCTTTCCAAGACTTTTAACATGAAGGGATGCTGAATTTTGGCAAATGCTTTTTTCAACATCTAATGAAATGATCATGCCATTTTTTTCTTTGAGTTTGTTTATGTAGTGGATTATATTGATGGATTTCTGTATATTGAACCATCCCTGCATCCCTGGGATGAAGCCTACTTGATCATGATGGATGGTCGTTTTGATGTGTTCTTGGATTTGGTTTGTGAGAATTTTATTGAGTATATTTGTATTGATATTCATAAGGGTTAGGGTTAGGGTTCAGGGTTCAGGGTTCAGGGTTAGGGTTAGGGTTCTGAGGTTTTCTTTGTTAGGTTTTGGTGTCAGCGTAATCATGTGTTCATAGAATGAATTGGGTAGTGTTCCTTCTGTTTCTATTTTATGGAATAGTTTGAAGAGTATTGGTATTAGGTCTTCTTTGAAGGTCTGATAGAATTGTGCACTAAACCCATCTGGTCCTGGCTTTTTTTTGGGGGGGACTTTTATTGTCTGCCTCTATTTTTTAGGGGTTATGGGACTATTTAGATGGTTTATCTGATCCTGCTTTAACCTTGGTATTTGGTATCTGTCTAGAAAATTGTCCATTTCATCCAGATTTTCAAGTTGTGTTGAGTATAGGCTTTTATAGTAGGCTCTTATGATTTTTTGAATTTCCTCAGTTTCACTGGTGGTCAACATGTAGAGGAATGCAAATTGATTTATTCTTATCTTCCTGTACAAAGCTAAAATCCAAATGGACCAAGGACCTTCACATAAAACCACATTCACTCAATCGAATGGAAGAGAAAGTGGGCCGGGCGTGGTGGCACACGCCTGTAATCCCTGCACTTGGGAGGCAGAGGCAGGCAGATTTCTGAGTTGGAGGCCAGCCTGGTCTACAGAGTGAGTTCCAGGACAGCCAGGACTGCACAGGGAAACCCTGTCTTTAAAAAACAAAGAGAGAGAGAGAGAGAGAGAGAGAGAGAGAGAGAGAGAGAGAGAAAGAGAGAGAGAAAGTGAGGAAATGTCTCGAACACATGAGCACAGGGGAAAGTTTCTGAACAGAGCACCAATGGTTTATGATTTAAGATCAAGAACTGACAAATGGGACTTCATAAAAGTTCAAAGCTTTTGTAAGGCAAAGGATACTGTCAATAGGACAAACCGACTAGGAAAAGATCTTTACTAGTCTTACATCTGATAGAGGGCTAGTATCCAATATATACCAAGAACTGGAGTCTAACTCAAGAAGTTAGACTCCAGAGAACCAAATAGCCCTATTAAAAGTGGGGAACAGAGCTAATCAGAGAATTATCCATTGAGTAAATTTGAAGGTCTGAGAAGCACCTAAGGAAATGTTCAACATCCTTAGTCATCAGGAAAATTTAAATTAAAACAACTCTGAGATTCCACTTCATACCAGTCAGAATGGCTAAGATGAAAAACTCAGGTGACAGCAGATGCTGGCGAGGATGTGAAGAAAGAGGAACGCTCCTCCACTGCTGTGGGATTGCAAGCTGGTACAACCACTCTGGAAATCAGTCTTGTGGCTCCTCAGAAAAGTTGGACACAGTATTTTGTTCATCCTTCTAAAAAGTGCTGCAGCACCCACATGTTTGTCTTCCTTCTTCTTGAGTTTCATGTGGTCTGTGAATTAAATCTTGGGTATTCTGAATTTTTGGGCTAATATCCACTTATCAGTGAGTACTTACTTTGTTCTTTTGTGACTGAGTTACCTCACTCAGGTACAAGGATGATATTTTCAAGTTCCATCCATTTGCCTAAGAAATTCATGAATTATTGTTTTTAATAGCTGAGTAGTATTCCATTGTGTAAATGTACCACATTTTCTGTATCCATTCCTCCATTGAGGTGCATCTGGGTTCTTTCCAGCTTCTGGCTATTATAAATAGGTTGCTATGAACATAGTGGAGCATGTGTCTTTATTACATGTTGGAGAATCTTCTAGGTATATGCCCAGGAGTGGTATAGCTGGGTCCTCAGGTAGTACTATGTCCAATTTTCTGAGGAACCATCAGAAACTTCAGCTAAACTTTACCTAAACTTCAGCTTTAACTGGATGTCTTGTGTGATATTCATGGTAGATCTGGCAGTGACAACTTTGGGATTTCTACAGAGATGCCCATCGCCTATTGCTACCTACCTGAAACTCTCCCCCTGCCTGGCAGTGCAGGGTAGCACCCATAACTGCAGTGGGAGAATCTATTCTTAGGAGGGCATCAGCACAGTCTGAGACTAGAACAGAATGAACGATGGAAGAGGAGGGTTGATTTCTAATACGGGGGTGTGGGGGATGAGCCAGCTGTAGGGGCTGGAAACCTGGTCCTAATTCCTGGACTTGTCCATGGAAACTTGCATTGACCTTGAAATAAATCCCTTTGCAGTCAAGCTTCTTGTATGATCTGTACTAACCTAACAGAAAGTTGTTGAAAGGGTTCATAGGAAACCAGTAACGTTGTGTTGGTCTTACAAAGAACTGTATTAAGGAAATTTATTATCGTTATTGTTACTAGTTTTTGGATAGGGTATGTAGCACAGGTTAGCCCTGAACTCCCAGTAGTCCTCTACATTAGCCAGCCTTCTGAGGACTGAGATAATGAGCATGAGTTGAGACGCTTTGCTAGAAGATGTGAAGGCTTGGTGTTAGTTCCTCCTCACTTAGAGGCATGGAAGAGAATGAACCTCTTTCCCACAACCTCTGTGATGAACCTTTGCTGTCTTGTAGCAAATATGAAGGTCAGTAATTTTTAACGTTTATTATTTTACATGTACAAGTGCTTTTGCCTGTATGTATGTTTGGGCATGAAGTGTGTGCAGTGCCTACAGAAGCCTGAAGAAGGTGCTGGATCTGGGACTTCAGTCACAGATGATTGTGAGCCTCCTTGTAGGGTCTGGGACTTGAATCTTGGTCCTCTGGAAGAGCAGCCAGTGATCTGAGCCATCTCTTCAGCCCTGTCATTGCTTTGAAAAGCCGTCCCCTTGTTCCATGTTAAGGCTCAGGAACTAGGACAGTTGCAGGTCTAAAATGCTAACTGTATCATGAAGATGCCGCCTGCCTTGCCTGTCTGCTATAACCCTTCAGAGGAGTCAACACTGGTTAGCTGCATACGCCCTCTGAACAGTTACACTCGGGCTGGGGCTGGGGCTCAAATGGTAGATGCTTGCCTACCATGCTCAAAGCACTGGGTTTGATCCTCAGCACTAGGTGAACTGTGGGGCTGGCTCTGCAAACTTGTGGGCTGTGCTGGCATATGCCTATTATCCTAACACTTGGGGGACAGAGGCAAAAGGATCAGAAATCCAAGGTCACCCTGAAGTGTATATCCAATTCAAAACCAGTCTGGGTTTCATGAGATCCTATCTCAAAAAGAAAAAAAAAAGTAATTCTTTCTTATCTCTGCTAAAATGCAGAGTCAGTAGCTAAAATTAAGTCCCGTGTCTTCATGCCAAACAGCTAAATAGAGACCTGGCAATGGCAAAAGCTTTGTCCTTTGTTTATGGGTTGCTAGGTAGAAAAGGATCCCGCTGGACTGAACTCTGACATCCTTCTTCACAGTTGGGAGGAGTCAGACCTCTGTAATTAGGAGGAAGCCTTTTTTTAATATTAGTCTCATAAACATAGATGGAACACTCAATTATAAAAATTGTTTGTGATTATTTCTGATTTAACTAGAGCAGAACTTTTTTTTTTTTTTTTTTCCGAGACAGGGTTTCTCTGTGTAGCTCAGGCTGTCCTGGAACTCACTCTGTAGACCAGGCTGGCCTTGAACTCAGAAATCCACCTGCCTCTGCCTCCCAAGTGCTGGGATTACAGGCGTGCGCCACCACTGCCCGGTAGAGCAGAACTTTTGCTAACTAGTAACTCATACGGAATCCTCAGTTTTTTTCAGCCCTTGGTGTATTAGCAAATACTCAAATATTTACTGAATATTGATTTAATAAATATATGCTGTGGTTGTTTGGGTGAGAATGGCCACAATAGGTTCATATATCTGAGGGCTTGTCCTTAGTTGTTGGAAGTGTTTGGGAAGGATTAGGAGGCGTGGCCTTGCTGGAGGAGGTGTGTCACTGGAGGTGGGTTTTGAGGTTTCTGAAGCCCATGCCCAGTTCTCTACCTCCATCCTGAGAGCCTTCAGCTCTCATACACAGTTCTGGGACCAGGCATGTCTGCCCACTATCTGTTTTCTGCTTTGATGGCCATGGACTCACCTTCTGGAGCTGTGAGCAAGCCTCCACTCAAATACTTTCATTTATAAGTTGCTTTCATTGTAGTCTCTTCACAGCAATAGAAAAGTAACTAAGACATGGTCACTGTTAAAAATTCAATCATTTATTTTACTTATTTATTCTTCACTCATATATTATACCTCAACTCCAGTTTCCCTTCTTCCTCTCCTCCTAGTCTCTCCCCACTACCTCCCCTCTCCCCAGATTCTTTCAGAAAAGGGTAGGCTTCTGAGGGAGATCAACCAAACAGGGCCCATCAAGATGCAATAGGACTAGGTACCTCCCTCATATCAGGGCTGAACAAGGTGACCCAGAAAGAATAGGGTCCCAAAAGCCAAAAGTCAGGGGCAGACACCACTCACACTGTTAGAAGTCCCACAAGAACACCAAGTACACAACTATAATGTAGATGCAGAGACCTAGGTCAGACTCTTAAAAAATGACTAATTAATTTAGTGATTGTCTGTGTGTGAGGCGTGTGTGTTGAGATCACTTAGGAGTTACTTCTTTCAACCATGCAGGTTCAAGGGATCAAAGCAGGTTGTTGGACCTGGCAGCAAGCACCCTCTCTTGATAAGCCAGCTCTTCTTTTCTCACACTTACTTAATTTTATTGAATGAGTCTCGCTTGGCACAGCGGTAGCCACTGGAAATGGTGAGAGTCATGAAGCCAGCATGACTGTTTGATGCAGTTCCAGCAAAGCTGAGCTGAATGCTGAAGTTGCTGTCCTTCCATCTCTAACTTTTTTTACATTTTTTTATTTAATTTTTATTTTCTATATTCTATGTTTACATTCCAAAGGCTTTCCCCTTTCCCAGTTCCCCCCCACCATATGTCCCATAATTCCCCTCCCCCCAGCTATTCCCCAATCATTCCCCCCACCCCCACGATTTCTCTGTTCTGGGTCTACAATACTGGATCCAATCTTTACAGGCCCAGGGTCCTCTCCTTTCTTCTTCTTGGGAGTCATTTGACTTGCTAATTGTGCCTTGAGTATTTAGGGCTTCTGGGCTCATTAATATCCACTTATCAGTGATTGCATTTCATGTGTATTCTTTTGTGGTTGGGTTAGCTCACTTAGGATGATATTTTCCAGATCTAACCATTTACCTACAAATTGCATGAGTTCATTATTTTTAATTGCTGTGCTAACTTTTTTTAAATTATTTATTTTATTATATGTAAGTACACTGTAGCTGTCTTCAGACACTCCAGAAGAGGGCATCAGATCTCATTACAGATGGTTGTGACCCACCATGTGGTTGCTGGGATTTGAATTCAGGACCTTTGGAAGAGCAGTCAGTGCTCTTAACCCTCTGAGCCATCTCTCCAGCCCCCATCTCTAACTTTTGTGTTTTGATCTCTGCATGTTGCACTCTTGGGGACTCTTGGGGACTCTCTGCATTATGATTCATTTTATGCTTTTCCCCCCAAAAAAATTACGTCTGAGTCTTTTTAAGGAAAGTTCTAAGCATATCGTTATCTGGCTACTCTTTGAAAGTCTTCCTTATGCCCTGGGTATCATTAAGCACAGATAAGCACATAGCTCCAGGAGTCTTCTTGGGGCATCTGTTCCAGAGCAGACACAGTGTAATTGGTGCAGGACAAACAGAGACAATTGACTAACTCTCCTGGCCAGGAGGATTGGCCACAGATTCAAGGCCCCGCTTACAACACCCTTAGAGCTCTCTGAAAATGTACTTTAAAGAAAGTGGGGGCTGTACAGGGTACATCCCTGGAGGAGCAAATCAGTAAATCAGATAGGTTGGCTAAAATAAAGTTTTCTTACTTTATAGTATAGATTATAAAACATATAGTAAAAGAAATTATGTATTGGTATTTGCTATTTATAAAAAGCCTGGTTCAGATGTTTTCTGCTTGTCTGGAGGGCTTTCAAATTGCAAACACTGCCAGCCTACAAACAGCTGTCATATAATAAATGTGTTTGCTTTGGAGGAGACTTTCTTTAGATTCTTTAAAGTGGAGTTATAGGGCTGATAATAAAAATAAAATCTGTTCTGTTTATATTTTCTAATGTGACTGAACACATAACCCTGGATGTGTAGTGAAAAATCAAACATATAATCTGTATTTCTAAGATAATCATTAATCTGTTGCAGGATATTTGATGACAATTTGAACCCCAAGATTGTGTTGTTTACTGCGAAGAACCTGTTTCTGGTTGTGGTGTGGCTAAACCTTAGCACACACCCTGGAATACAGACACACCCTTATTACACATTCTTTTTCTTTTTCTTTTCCTGAGACAGGGTTTCTCTGTGTAGCCCTGGCTGTCCTGGAACTCACTCTGTAGACCAGGCTGGCCTTGAACTCAGAAATCCGCCTGCCTCTGCCTCCCAAGTGTGCCACCATGCCCTTATTACACATTCTTAATCCCAAACAATGAAGGTAAAGCTAGTTTGTAGAAGGAAGCAGCCATGTTTGAAAGTGATGTTGAATTGAGTGGCAAAGTGAGAAATCAGAGAAAGACTTGACAGAATAGAATCTGCCCAGCTCTGATGAGAAGAGAGAGCAGTGCAGGGGAAGAAGCGGTTTTACTTACACAGTCTTACAGAGACAGGTTGAAGGGAGAACAAGCTAGACAGGTGAAGACAGAAAGAGACAGAGAATGAGAAGGAGCCAGAAGATTAGAACAGACTGCCAGGGTTAGAGACCAAGAGGACAACTCAGCCAGAGGCCAATAGAGAAACTAGATTGATCAGTCAAAAAGACTTAAAAAGGGTAAGTTTATTCAGTAGCAAGTCTCAGAGGCTGAAAACTTTCTAGGACTAGATAAGATTGTAAGGAGGTTAAAGCTCCTAGGCCTAGGTCAGAAGGGTAGGCAGCAAGCCTCAGCGACTACAATTACACAGGAGAATAAAAGTTACTTTTACATTATTCTGTCTTCTTTCTGTGAAACCCGCAAAAACGAAGAAGCACCTGAGCCTGGCGGTGGTGGCGCATGCCTTTAATCCCAGCACTTGGGAGGCAGAGGCAGGCGGATTTCTGAGTTCGAGGCCAGCCTGGTCTACAGAGGGAGTTCCAGGACAGCCCGAGTTACACAGAGAAACCCTGTTTCGAAAAACAAAACAAAACAAAACAAAACAAAACAAAACAAAACAAAAGAAGCACCTGATTGTTACCAGCCGTGCTGACTCCTTATCTGCACTGTGGGCTGCACTGACTGTTCAGAACACCCCTCTTCCCATCCACAACACATACACCAATGACTGTATGTCTGTTTTGCCTCCATATGGGTATGTACACTATTTGCATGCAGTGCCCACAGAGATCAAAAGAGGACATTTGGAATGCTCTGGAACTGATGTGAGTCATCATGTGGGTGCTGGGAACTGAACTCAAGTCTTCCGCAGGAGGAGCTGTTGTGCCAGGGAAATGTTAGTGATCCCCCAAAACACACACAGGAGCCGATCTGATGCAACTCACAGCAGGGTCTTTATTATATTCCAGCTAGCTTGGGGCCTCCAAACGCATCACCGGCACAGAGGATGGTTTTGGTGGTGTGGAAACCCCAAATGTCTATCACGGCAAGGCTTTACAGTAAGCAGCATGCAGGGAATATGTGTGCAAGTATCTAATTGGAAAATTACTGTGCCCTTTAACACAATTGGCTGGTGCTAGGAGTCATATCATAAACTTAACCTTTGCTCCCCTCTGCATTGGAAGGGGGTGGGCTTTAGGAAGGGTGTGGGCTTGTACCCGGGGTGGAGAGGTTTGTTGGAGGAATAACCTGGAGACACTAGTCTTGTTGAGGGTGTAACCTTGGCTGGTTTTGTTGGGGATTAGCCTAGAAACTAGAGCTAGGCTCAGATTTTGTTGAGGGGGGGGGCAACTTGGAAACTAATTCTAGCTACCAGCCTATTAGTTTACCTGAGTTCAAACTTAGGTTCTCTAAAATGGAGTCTGAACTTAAAAGTGTTGGCATCTCAGAGCAGGTACTCTTAACTGCCGAACCATCTCTCGTGGGCCTGACCTGTTTGCTGCTGGAGAGAGTATGACAAATGAGTAATCATATACTGCTGTGAAATTCTATCTGAATATGCGTCATTCTTGGCTAATCTCTGCTCAGACTTTGTCAAGGAGCTGGCCTTGTCTAGGATAATGTGATACTTTTTCATATGGACTCTCATCTCCAGAAAGCTTGTTTTTTTTTTCCTTCCTTGCGTTCTTCCTTCCTTTCTGACCAAGCCCGCTCAGTCAGTCAACAGGTTTTCCAGCACAAGAGTGAGGATTGAAAAGAAAAAGACAATTAGACAGCATTGTAGCATGACCCCAGCCAGTTCTGAGGCTGAGGCAGGTTTATGTTTTCCCAATCTGCTTTTATATCATTTTAATTACATGCAAGTAATAAGGTCAAACAGTACAATAGACACAAATAGTCAAGAAACAAGCAAGACAGTTAACAGGAGTGATCACTGTTTCTAAGGGCTTGTCACGATGACCAAGATGTCTGTGCCTACTTCCCTGTCCTAGTCCAAAGTCATATTCATGCCTGAAGCCTACTTCTTTGTTCTAGCCTAAAACCAGATTTCTTCTTGAACTTACTTCTCTGTTTGTACTGGCTAGTTTGGTGTGTCAACTTGACACAGGCTGGAGTTATCATAGGAAAAGGAGCTTCACTTGGGGAAGTGCCTCCATGAGATCCAGCTGTGGGGCATTTTCTCAATTAGTGATCAAGTGAAGGAGGGCCCCTTGTAGGCGGTGCTATCTCTGGGCTGGTATTCTTGGGTTCTATAAGAGAGCAGGCTGAGCAAGCCAGGGGAAGCAAGCCAGTAAGTAACATCCCTCCATGGCCTCTGCATCAGCTCCTGCTTCCTGACCTGCTTGAGTTCCAGTCCTGACTTCCTTTGGTAATGAACAGCTGGAAGTGTAAGCTCAATAAACCCTTTCCTCCCCAACTTGCTTCTTGGTCATGATGTTTGTGCAGGAATAGAAACCCTGACTAAGACAAATTGGTACCAGCGTAGTGGGGTATTCCTGTGACAACCTGACCATGTTTTGGGGAGGACTGTGGAAGGACTTTGGAACTTTGGGCTAGATGGTCCATTCAGTGATGAGACCTCTGTGAGATGTTGTGGAGGAGCTTGGAAGATTATGTTGAGAACAGTGCAGAAGATGGAGGCCTGGCTTGTGAAATTTCAGAGGGAAAATTAAAGACTCTTATCAGGGCCATGAAGACTCTGTGGTTCTGGTTAGCTGGGGCTGAAGAATCAGCTGTGAGTAACAAGATACCAGAACCACTAAAGTGAGTCGTTGTGTTACTGGGACTATTGATGCTGGTTAGCTGGAGCTAAGAAATTAGCGGTGAGTAAGAAGAGACCAGCATCACTGAGGTGAAATCTTCTGGGAAGTGTTTTCTGAGAGCACAGAGGATGTGTTCCAGATAGCCAAGGTTGTGCCTCGTGCTGAAGCAGGACTTGGTACTGTGTAAGAGTCACCCAGGTGGTACTGCTTTTGAAGGCATGAAGGCATCATGAAGAACAGCTGAGGCTTGGTACAGTGAGAGGCCATGGAAGGCCATTGGTGAAAGTGTACCCTCAGTTGTAATTGATGGCCCAGGACTGAAGGGGTCATGCAAAAGAGTTGAGGCCTGGAGATGCCAGTACTATGTGATGACCACCAAGGACAGCAGCAGCAGTGGAGTACAAGCAGCTGGAGCCTAGAAGACAAGGTGTGTGCTACAACGGGAAGAGCTGGAGAAGTGACCCAAGCCCTTGGAGGAGCCCAGAAGATCGTGAGTTGGATCCCAGACTTTGGAGTTTGAGTTTTGCCTTTGATTGTGACTGTGCCCTGATATTTTTCCCTCTTGAAAGAAGGTATTTTAGTGGAGCCCACAGTTCAGAGACTTGAATTTTTAAAAGACTTTGAATTTTAAGATATTGGACATTTTAAAGGGATTGAATTTTTAATATGTAAAGACTGTGGGACCTTTTACATTATTGAGATCTTGGGGATGAATAAGAAAGTAAGGGTTGAGGCTTAATAGTGATATGTTGGTGTGTCAAGTTGACAAGGGGTCAATTGTACTGGCTAGTTTGGTGTGTCAACTTGACACAGGCTGGAGTTATCATAGGAAAAGGAGCTTCACTTGGGGAAGTGCCTCCATGAGATCCAGCTGTGGGGCATTTTCTCAATTAGTGATCAAGTGAAGGAGGGCCCCTTGTAGGCGGTGCCATCTCTGGGCTGGTATTCTTGGGTTCTATAAGAGAGCAGGCTGAGCAAGCCAGGGGAAGCAAGCCAGTAAGTAACATCCCTCCATGGCCTCTGCATCAGCTCCTGCTTCCTGACCTGCTTGAGTTCCAGTCCTGACTTCCTTTGGTAATGAACAGCTGGAAGTGTAAGCTCAATAAACCCTTTCCTCCCCAACTTGCTTCTTGGTCATGATGTTTGTGCAGGAATAGAAACCCTGACTAAGACACTGTTCTAGCCTAAAATTAGATTCCTGCCTGAGCTTACTTCCTTGTCATGGCCCAATCTCAGATTCCTGCCTGAAGCCCATTTCCTTGTCCGTGGCCAATGTCAGATTCCTGCCAAGTAGTCCCCAAAGCTCTCTATGTCTCCCCATTTTTATTTCACAAACAAGACTGTGCCTGTCTTAGATGGTTCTGACAAGAGTGCCTTCCTTACTTGTCAGGGAATATGCATTGTCAAAAGCAATGCACTTCTGTCTTAGGTTGGTAAGGCTCTGTGCAGAACTTACCCATCATTGGGTGCCAGAGTGTTAAATAAACTCTGTCTTGGGGTTCATTTTTAGTTTCAAGCCATGTATTTTGACTGCCAACATGTTGATGTTGTTAAAGGCAAGCTTTAACATGATGAGAAGTAATAAAAGTATTCCCAGGACAAGAAGAGCTAGCATGATCAAGGTATATATGCATTTCTTGAAGCTTGTCCAAGATGGAAATACTGACCTCAGGCCATGAATAATTTTATCAGCAATATCTGCAGCACCAAAGCTCAGCAGAGCAGCATTATTTAAATTCATAAGCTCAGTATGCAAAGTTAAAACATCCAGAGAGGTGTTATAATTATGCCAAATACACTGCAAGTGTCTTTGAACTTTTTCCCAATTATCATGACTATCATTGTAAATTTTAAAAGTAACATGAATCCATTGGTATTTAGCATGACACTCTAGATGGCTTCTTACTCTTTGTTTGTTTGTTTGTTTTTTGAGACAGGGTTTCTCTGTGTAGTCCTGGCTGTTCTGTCCTGGAACTCACTCTGTAGACCAGGCTGGCCTCGAACTCAGAAATCCGCCTGCCTCTGCCTCCCAAGTGCTGGGATTAAAGGCGTACACCACCACACCCGGCTTGGCTTCTTATTCTTAAACTTTGAACCTCCTCTCTAAAAATTTGAATAGTGCCGGGCGGTGGTGGCGCACGCCTTTAATCCCAGCACTTGGGAGGCAGAGGCAGGTGGATTTCTGAGTTCAAGGCCAGCCTGGTCTACAGAGCTAGTTCCAGGACAGCCAGGGCTACACAGAGAAACCCTGTCTCGAAAAACCAAAAAAAAAAAAAAAAAAAATTGAATAGTATCAATAAAGAGTATCAATGTTCCAAATGCTTGTCTAAATCCTCTTGCATATTCAGAACATTAGTAACCTTTTTTGCTAAACGATTAACAGAAGTATCTGTCTTAACTTCTGTCAAAGCAATTGCAGCCTCTAATACCTCACTAAAGAGTCACTGCCCTAAATCCTAGCCTGGTTTCTAGGATAAGAATTATATAAAATATTACCCAATTTAGAGGTATCTTTAGAGACCCGTTTCCCTGGGTTGGTCCATGCCACATGTCTTTGTTCTTATGACTCCAATTGAGTTACCAGTTTTAAGCCAACTTTCTGTTACCAATGTTACAAATTTTTAATTATGCCCGATAACTTATAAGCCAATAATCTATAGCCAAGACACGTGGAACATATTTATACTTTTAAAACCAGTCAGAAACAAAAATGAAGTGGCTGTATACATTTACTTATTTAAACCAGACAAAATTCTTAATTTTTCTAGTTATAGTTTCAAGAGAGAAGCTCCTTGTTACCTGCTGAACCCAATAATCACAGTCACAAAGATTTTTGTAGGAAAAACAGCCATCAGTTTCCTTACCACAGAAGCCAAGAGGCTGCTGGTCCCTTTAAGAGCCCCCTGTGCAGACAATCAGCTCCTGGCAGCAGGGCTTCTCCTGCTATGCTGAACTCCTGGTTACAGGTGCAGGGCTCCACAGGCCACTTGAGACTCCTTTTTTAAATTAGTTAAATCAAGGGGTGAGTGACCAGCAGATAAGGTTTTAACCATTTTTTCTTTTGAACCTGAAACACTGAGCAACATTCAAGCAAAGGAACAAAGCCAAAGACATAAACTGACAGACATGGACTGATTGGCGCACCAAGGACAGACAAAGGCAGAGGGAGGAAAACTAGATGTCCCAAACGGACCCAGATATCCTACTTAAGGGACCCAGAATCAGTTCTAAGCATTTCTCCAGTAGGAGCCAGAGAGGAAGCAGGACGTCTCCCGACACACCGCCCCCCCCCCCCCGTCCCTAGGAGAGCTCTGAAACAGCTTACATTCATTTTCCTTTTGTCTCACTAAAACTGATAGTTGGGGAGGACTGCTCCTCTCAAACCTATTCTCTCTCATGTTGAGGGTGTAAACTATCTCTGATCAAAGACTAAAAGCACCTATGAGAATTACCTTTGCTTTTCTAGACTTTAGCATAACTTTTAAACACATATACAAAACACATTTCACCATTTCCTTGTCCTCCTGCAGGTTTATTTACTGCAGGCCTAAATCTTCTTTTACTTTCCTTTGTGCCTGCTTCCAATTCCCACAGGGTCCTTCACTGTACCCTGCTTACTGGGACTCCAATGTTGAGGCACCATCTTACCAAGCCAGGTCAGCCAGTCAACAGGTTCTTCAGTGAATGAGTGAGGATTAAAAAGAAAAAGAGAATTAGACAACACTGCAGCATGACTCCAGCTAGTCAGTTCTGAGGCTGAGGCAGGTTTATGCTTCCCCAACCTGCTTTTATACCATTTTAATTACATGCAAGTATTAAGGTCAAGCAGTACAATAAGCACAAATAGTCAAGGAACAAGCAAGGTGATAAACAGGAGTGACTTCTGTTTCTAAGGGCTTCTCAGGATGACCAAGATGTCTGTGCCTACTTCCCTGTCCTAGCCCACAGTCATATTCATGCCTGAAGCCTACTTCTCTGTTCTAGTCTAAAACCAGATCCTGCCTGAGCTGACTTCCTTGTCATGGTTCAATGTCAGATTCTTGCCTGAAGCCCATTTCCTTGTTCTTGGCCAATGTCATATTCTTGCCAAGTGGCCCCCAAAGATGTCCACACTTTCCTTCCTTCCTTCCTTCCTTCCTTCCTTCCTTCCTTCCTCCCTTCCTTCCTTCCTTCCTTCCTTCCTTCCTCCCCCTCCCCTTCTACTTTTAGATAGGGTTTCCTCTTTGCAACCCGGCCTGTCTTGAAACTCATTCTGTAGGCCAGGCTGGTCTCAAACCCAGAGACTCACCTGCCTCTTCCTCCTGAGTGCTGGGATTAAAGGTGTGTGCTACCATGCCCAGACTTATGGGTTGTTCTTATGACAAAGCAGAAATCTAGGTCAAAGAACAAAGGCATAGAGCTTTTGAGTCAAGGCTTCACTGTGTAGCCTAGGATAGCTTCCAAATTTCAATCTAGTCTCAGTTTTCTAAATGAGGGGGTTGGAAACATGTGCTGCCATGCCTCGCTACAATAGGGTCTTTAATTTTATTTTTAGAAACAATTTTGTTAAAGCAATTCAATGTTTTGAGGTGGCTAAGAGTTCAGTTGTTACTTATTGTTGTGTTTTCTATTTCTAGAGTATTAACATGAGCCTTGAACATGAAGAGTGTGTACAGTGAGGTTCTTGTTTGAAATTATGGCTGGAACCTGGAAGACCCTTGTCATCTTATTATCAAAGGGGCCACTTAGGCCGGAGCAGTGGTTCTCAACCTTCCTAATGCGAGGATCCTTTAACACCTCATGTTGTGGTGACCCTCGACTAGAAAATTATTTTGTTGCTACTTCATAACTGTAACTTTGCTACTGTTACGAATTGTAATGTAAATATCTGATATGTAACCTCCAAAGGGGTTGTGACCCACAGGTTGAGAACTTATGGGCTAGCGAGATGGCTCAGTAGTTAAGATGATTTCTTGTTCTTGTTAAAAGGACCATGGTTCAGGTCTCACGTGGCAGCTCACAACTCTAACGACAGTTTCAGAGGATACAACTTCCTCTTCTGGCCTCCACATGGATTCCATGCATGTACACACACATAGGCAAATATGCATGTGCACAAATAAATAAAATATTCTTTTGGAAAACGGTGAATTAATTTTAAATTATTTGCCACATTTAAAAGAATAAAAATTTAATTCCTACTTTACTACCTGTGGCAGGCAAGAGAGCTGGTGTAAGGAGCCATTCTAAGTTACATGGCCACAAACACTCAGCCCTGAGATGGCTGTTGCAGGGTTGTGAGATTGTCAAACAAAAGCCTTTCCCACAAATTGATGGCACAGAAGACTCCAGGAACTGACCGGCCATAAATGATAAGGGGCATTCCTGGATAATCTCCACCAAGCCCTGAGCCACCTGGCGCCATCCTGTCTCCATCTCCTAGATGAGTCTCACCGGTTGCCTTTGCTCTCACCGCCTGAATGCCTTAATTAACTACTGGAGTGCAAGCATCTCACAGTGCCGCTATCTCACCTTCTTTGACCTGCCATACCAGAAACTGGCTGAAGCAATAAACTGATTATTTAGATAACAGACCTCCTTACAGGGACCAGTTAATCGATAAACTGGCCTTCAACCTAAGTGCCCTTATCCCTCATCCCAAGACATCCCATTTGACTGTTTCAAGATTTACTGCCTTTGTCTCACTTCCCCTCCTTACTGCTTATAAGCCATTGCTTTCCAAATATTAAACGGACTCTGACTAAAGCCTGTTGAACGCAGAGTCTCGTTCTTTCTCTCCCCCCCCATGACCCTTAGGTAGCACCTCTCCGGGGACCCTGGAATAACTGGACCTGCAGGTCGGGGACAGTGGCGCCCGAACAGGCCTCCGGAACAAGCTCTGCTACCGGACAAAGGAGGATAAAGGATCCGCGGAAAGAATTGAGGACCTCCCACTTGCATCGCTCGTGCACTGTTGGAGAGGCAGGTAAGATGTTGTCCCATTGTCATGGGGAAGGCTGACTAGGAGGCTTGCTTTATTAGAGAAATAAAGCATTCACTCAGGGAGAGGGGAATTAGAGTTAAAAAAGAGAGAGAGAAAAAAGGAAAAAGATATTTAATGAAATTATTTTTGTTTTGTTAATGAAACGTGTCCTTGGTGAATTTTAAGCAGTCCTCTTACTTGGAATAAGGTTGGCCAGGACAAAGGGTAAAAAAAAAAAAAAAAAAAAAAAAAAAAAAGACCTTAGAAAGGCCCTGAGCCTTAAGCAAAAATTTTCAAAGCTCTCCCTGGACCTCGTGTCTTTATAAACTGCAGTTAAACAAACAGTTTTTCTTCCTCCTGGTGTGTGTGCCCCTTCTGCAGGCACAGTACCTGAACATACTGACGTGAAAAAAGCCTGTTAGCTTAGCTCTTTTGTCCTGACTAGTTCCTCTGGTGCTCAGGGTGAAAACTCCTTCCCTGGGGACTGAGACCTTTTCCCTAATTCTACTACTAAGAAAAAACAAAGAGTTTAGAGCTTCAAAGGCAGGTGATAATGCTAAGGGCCTAGGAGAAAGAAATAGCGAAAGCGAAGACGAGGCTGCCGATTCAGCAGAGCAGATTGGCTTTAAAAGATTAAAATGTGAATCTCTTAAGGACATATTGAACAATCAGTTTCCCCTTAAAATACCCCATAATTCTCTTTGTCTATTGTCTGTCAATTGGCGCGCCAACGTCTGTCCAAGTCTATTTTGTGTTAAACTGTGTTCTGTGTTTTCGTTCTGTGGTCTGTTTGCCTGTCATGTTTCATGTTCAAAAGTAAAAATGGTTAAAACTTTATCTACTGGTTGTTCACCCTTTGACTTAGTTTTAACTAATTTTATTGAGAGAGAGAGAGAGAGAGAGAGAGAGAGAGAGAGAGAGAGAGAGAGAAATAAAAAGTCCCATTTGATTTCTGGAGACGGATACCTATACTTAAGAGTCTAACACAACTGAGAAGCCCTGCCAGGAGCTTCTCAGTACGAGTGGATCTTAAAGGGGCCAGCAGCTTCTCGGCTTCTATGGTAAGGGAGCTGATGGCTGGTCTTTCTACAGGAACCTCCGATTGTGCTTATCAGTTTCAACAGGTAACAAGGACCTTGAAATTACAGTTCATGAAATTTTTGTTTGGTTAAATTTATAACATGTGTATAGCTGCTTCATATTATTTCTGATTGGTTTTAAAGGTATAAATATTTCTTGCATTTCTTGGTTATAGAGTATTGGCTTATAAGTTATTAGATATGATTTGAAAAGGTGTAACATTGGTAAGAAACTGAGCTAAAAACTGGTAACTCAAGGTTGAAATAATAAAACAGTCCGGGTAAATCAAGCCTCAAAAGATACTTCTAAATTGAGATAATATTTTGTGTAATTCTTATCCTAAAAATGAGACTTATAAAAGATAGGATTTAAGACATTGCCTTTTTGAGGTGTTGGAGACTGCACTGTCCTGTGTTTTTGCTAGGCGGCATCACTTTGCTTAGTAGTTTACATACTTACATTGATCTCCCAACAAAATGTAAACTTTTATGACTATGCTGATGAGAGTGGCTCTGACATTGTGATTTACAAAACTTTTAACTTAACACTATGATCTCAGGTTCCCTCAGAGAGGGCCAGGTGATAATTAGGTTACTCACTGAATCTCATTAAGGTCTGAGAGATCTGGCTTAATGTCCTTTAAAGTCCCCTTTACAAATGTTACCTATGGCTTTTTACACAGAAACACTTACCTAGCTGATTTTATATTTTCTCATGACAAATGGTTAAAGATCTCATGTTGACTGCAACAAGTTGCACTCAGACACCAAATACACGGAGATTCTCCTGGTGTTTTGTTTGCCATTCCGCCTGGAATCCGTGCCTTCCTGCTTCATAACAGAATCCTAGCCCCAACCATGAGAAAATATGGTCCATAACAAAGACCCTCAAGCAAGGGTTTCTTTTGTTACACAATTGGTTTATAAGAATGCTAATGTAGCCTGCCACACTGCCACCCAGCCATCCAAAGCAGGGACAGATTTAATTTAGACCCTCATACAATCAGGGTCCGGTTGTGACTGCTGCCTTGCAATGGTCTAGAGTACAAATAATGCTTTCACAGTGCTGAGGTGATCAAAAATGATTTATGTATGGGGCATAAATAATTTCAAGAAAATTTGTCCAAAAAATTAAAAACATAGACAGGTAATAGAATTGTTCCCCTGGAGTCTGCCCTCATGGCAAGAGGGGTAATCTTTGGGCCTGGCCTCAAGCAATAGTCTCAGATAAAGAAATACCTACATTTAAAGTTGCAAAGCTCAGAGCAGCCAGAGTCCTGTGTGACACTCCCTGCCTAGGGAAGTTTTTGGGTCCTTGCCTCACCTTCAGCTATTCCTCTTAGGCCAAAGCAGCATTATCAACAGATCTATCAAGGTATTGTTCAAAATAAAGTTCAAACTTAAGATTTATGCAAGGTTAATGAGGCTATGGAACTTATGAAGTCATTCAAATCTGGCCTGCCTACCTCATAGAGTTATTTATATATTATTCCTTTCATCCTGATGATGATAAAAAGTTTGTAAAGCAATATCATTAGAAAGTTTTGCCTCAAGGAATGGCTAATAGCTTCACCTTATATGAGAAAAAATTTTCTGTCTAGACTTCAATACTAGAAGCTAAGACTTTGAATCTTTCAGTTTATACTATTTATGGAGTTTTATCATAAGACCTTGCTCTTACAATGGGCTTTAAAATTTTGGGGAGTAATTGTTGCTCCAGAAAAGAGTCAAAGGAAATATCATTCCTAATATTTAAAATATCAGTTATATTCTAAATGAATTGTAGCATAGAAAATTCAAATAAAAAGATAATTTATTTACTTTAAGTGATTTTCAAAAGTTAAAAGATATTAATTGGCTAATACCTCATCTTAAACTTATTACAGAAAAAACTTATACCTCTATTTGATACCCTCAAGGGGAATACAAATCCTAATTCCTCTAGACAATTAACTGATGAGGAACAAATAGCTTTACAGAAAGTAAAAAAAGCTATTAACCAACAACAGATACATTATATAGACTATGATTAAATACTGGCTGCTTGCATTCTTGCTACAGGTCATAACACAAAGAGCAGTCCTTTGGCAGAAGGGACTACTAATGTGGATTCATCTTTCTTCGTCCCCAAAGAAAGTTTTAACACCTTATTACAAAGTTGTTGCTGTGTTATTACAAAATTATAACAATTAACCAAAGGTCATAAAAAGAAAACTGGGATTTATTGTAGGTGTTAGGACAGAAGATAAAATATTGACTGGGTTTATCTATACAAAACTTCACTTATAACTTAGTTATGGTTTTAAACTTTCTACAAACTTGTAGAGAAGACAAATGATAGATGTTACAACTTAGTAATAAACTCAGTAACCACTTCTTTAAGTGTCCTATTTTTCTCCCTGTTTCTGACTAGCAAGCTAAAAATCAGTTCCTCCTGAGAGAGAACAAAGATCACTTTGCTTAATCCCCCGCTGTTAGGCTACAGGTGTTAATCACCTAAGCCAGCAACAGTCTTTTACCCTCAGAAAGAGCAAGAAAGTTTCTAAGACATTTAAGAAGTTGTCACCAACATTTTTGTTGCAATCCCCTAGACAGAGAATGTGCGATTACGGAGGGCTAGAAAAAATTAAGTTGAGACAAATAATAGGTGCCATCAGCACCTGGTTAGGTACCATCAGTGCCCGAGTTAGGCCAGGAGCCATCAGCTCTGGCTTTTTATTGCCTACTGCCATTAGCAGAGGCTGATATTAGGTGTTAATAGTATCTAGCTATCCTGTTCAGAGTTAGCAGCACCCTTCCTAGGTTAAGAGCCATCAGTTCTAATTTGTGTACATTTTTTAGATATCTTTCAAGATGGGACAAAATAAATCTAGAGACAGAGTTTTTAATATAGATATTATTAAATATCCATTGTTTTTTAAATACTAAGGACAAGCCCTTTAAAAAAAACAAACAAACAAAAAACCGTATGACTGTTTTACAGTTATTTTACAATTTTAGCCCCAACTTTTAAAATTACAAGTCTTGCTTCAATTTAGAAATTGCCTTTTCTCTATTGGACATGTCCAAGTTCATTCTATGCTTCCTTGTCCTACAAATGAAAGTAAGTATTAATTTAATTTTTTAACAAAAGCTTGCTGCTTTTCCTAAGTAGATAATCTAGCAAGATTTTAAACTACAAATAACCATTGCACTCAGTGAGACTGCTCCTGCACTCCTAAGAGCTGTCTGCTAAGCTTAAGAATTAACCCCTGATGAGCCTGTGCCCTTGTGATTTAAAACACATGTTATATATGTCCTATCTCTTAAAAAGTTAGCCTTTATTTCTGTATGCATTACACTTAATTCTCATTACTATTTATGCCTTTTCCTAACTTAGGAAAACTTTCAAAGATATGATACAATATTTGCTTCATTATTTTATAATCATAAACATACCAAGGGCTCAAAATCAGATAATGTCTTTAAACTTAAAAGTCTTTTAAAAGTGATGTTTGACTCTTAGTTTCGCATATTCCATTGACACCCCCTGTAATTCACAGGGACATGCTATTATAGAATGAGTTCATCACTAAAAGATATAGATATCTAAATTACAAAATTAAATCATATTCATCTCAATACTTTATTAAAAATAAATAAATATAAAAAGGGGGAAGGAATAAGTCCATTTCTAAATCCTTTGTGCCTCTATCAAAATAAAGACCTAATAACTAGACTGGATGTTTTTCCGGGAGAAGCTCTGTTTATATATTTACAGGTACCTGTAGATGCCAGACCAGCTGATTGTGCCAGGCCTTCTCCATGGACAGAGACTTCCACACCTGTCACTTCCTTCAAGCCTACATCAGAGCAATCATCATCTGCAGACTCTCCACCGTGCCAGAGACACCAGCAAAAGAAGACACTAGAGACACAGTTCCTGATTTCATCTAATTGGACTTTTTATTCTATACCCAGGGGATACAGGGGATTGGACCTCCTCTTCCTACAGCAGGGAAGGCTTTGTGCAGCCTTAAAAGAGAAATGTTGTGTCTATGTAGATAAGACTGGACTCATGGAGGACAGTCTGTGAAGGGTGAGAGATAGCCTAGAAAAGCAAAAGAGAGAGTGAGAACAACAAGAGTCCTGGTATAAAAACTGGTTTTCCACATTTCCATGGCTCTCTACCTTGCTACCTTTAATTTTAGAACCCTTTATAGGCATGCTTCTGTTAATTTCCTTCAGTCCTTGGGCCTTTCAATGACTTACACGCTTTATTTAAATCGCAAATAGACTCTGTTTTGTCTAAGAATTCTGTTTCAGTACATTATCATCGCATGGAAACCGAAAACAATTGACAAGGAGCAGGAGGGCGACAAACAAGACGAGGTGCCTATAACACATCGAGAAAGGCTCAACTTCCACAATCTCCTAAAGTAATGCCATTTGGCCCTTACTCTTTCGTCCCTGGGCTTGTAGGAGGAATGGTAAGATGACCCAAGGTAGCCATCTTAATGACGGGCAACTTCCTCCTGCCCCTGACCAACCTAAGACACGGAGCCTTGAGGACGACAAGGTAATCCTATGACGGGTAAGGCTGGGGCTTGAGAGGTCGATCCTAAGACAGAGAAGGCTACACCTCTTTGGTCATCTTTTCCTCTGCCCAGTTTCTCCCCATAAGCTCTGTTTGCTAGCACAAAGAGCATTCTTGTCACAGCCATTCCAGCCGGGACTCCAGAAGGAGCCCCACAAAGCACCAATGATGATAACATTGCTGGACAGTTAGCCAATGACGGGCACCTTCCCAGGGCCACACCCACCTAAGACAGGAGTCTCTGGAGGTTGGCAGAGATATCCAGAGACGGGAACGGGATGGTGGATGACCGGGTCGATTCCTAAGACAGGCGGCTGCCCCATTATTCTGGTGCCTCAATGGTTGTCTGACCTCTGCTCTCTATTATACAGAGAAGGGTGAGATGTAAGGAGCCATTCTAAGTTACATGGCCACAAACACTCAGCCCTGAGATGGCTGTTGCAGGGTTGTGAGATTGTCAAACAAAAGCCTTTCCCACAAATTGATGGCACAGAAGACTCCAGGAACTGACCGGCCATAAATGATAAGGGGCATTCCTGGATAATCTCCACCAAGCCCTGAGCCACCTGGCGCCATCCTGTCTCCATCTCCTAGATGAGTCTCACCGGTTGCCTTTGCTCTCACCGCCTGAATGCCTTAATTAACTACTGGAGTGCAAGCATCTCACAGTGCCGCTATCTCACCTTCTTTGACCTGCCATACCAGAAACTGGCTGAAGCAATAAACTGATTATTTAGATAACAGACCTCCTTACAGGGACCAGTTAATCGATAAACTGGCCTTCAACCTAAGTGCCCTTATCCCTCATCCCAAGACATCCCATTTGACTGTTTCAAGATTTACTGCCTTTGTCTCACTTCCCCTCCTTACTGCTTATAAGCCAATGCTTTCCAAATATTAAACGGACTCTGACTAAAGCCTGTTGAACGCAGAGTCTCGTTCTTTCTCTCCCCCCCCATGACCCTTAGGTAGCACCTCTCCGGGGACCCTGGAATAACTGGACCTGCAGGTCGGGGACAAGCTGGCCCTAGGGATGGCCTGAGAGCAGGAGAGCTGGCCCTGCACCTTGCTGGCTGCTTCACTGGATAAGCTACACCCCAGCCCCCCTCCCAGTGCTGGAGAGCTGGTGGACTGACTAACTCAGCTACTCCGAGACCAGATCCAGGGCTTTGAGTTGGCCTAGCCAATCTGTGAACTGCTGGTCCTACAGATTCAAAGCTGCAGGATTTCCCTGACAGAGCAACAACAGGATATCTAAAAGGAGTCCTGGTGATGATTTAGTATTAATGGTGTAGCAGAAGCCAGAGACCTAGGATCAGACCAGTGAGTCATTGCAATGGACATTTGCAAGTAAAGCTTCCACGGCAACATTTTTTTTTTATTGTATATATTCTATATTTACATTCATTTCCCTTTTTCTGGTTCCCCACCCCCAAGGGTCCCGCATGCCCTTTTCCCTCCCCCTGCTCCCTCATCCACCCTCTCCCACCTCACTGTTCTTGTACTCCCCCACCATGATGCTTTGGTCCATTCTAGCACCAGTGTCCACTCCTTTCTTCTTGTCAGACATCACTTGGTATGTGATTTATGTCTTTGGTGTTCCAAGATTCTAGGCTAGCAACATTTTACCTAAGCAAATATTTTAAATATTTTCTTTTCTTTTGGGTGTGAACCATGTCTGCTGCTTTCTGTTGCTTGTCTTAGGGTTACTATTGCTACCATGAAACTCTATAACCAAAAGGAACATGAGGAGGAAAGGTTTTTTTTTGGTTTACATATTCAGAGTCGTGGATCATGAAGGAAGTTGTGTAGGACCCTGGAGGCAAGAGCTGATGCAGAGGATTACCGCTTACTGGCTTGCTCCTATGGCTTGCTCAGCCTACTTTCTTATCCAGAAGTGGTCTCACCCACAAAGGGCTGGGCCCTTGCCCATCAACCATTAATTTAAAAAAAATGCCCCACAAGCCTGCCTACAGCCTGATCTTATGCAGTCATTTTCTCAAGTGAGGTGTCCTCTTTCAGTGACTCTGGCTTGTGTCACATTGACATGAAAGTTGTCGGCACAAGCTCTCAAGACAAATCCCCTTGCCATCTGCTGCCTGTGACGTCACTACGCAGCAGATGTAGAGGCGAGGGGACCCATGACCTTTTTCAGTGGGTCTAACTGGATCTTGTTGATTTCCTCGCAAGAGAGAACTTGCAACACAGAGACCTGGGCTCTGGTTTCCTATTACTTTGCTTAGAGATGCCAGGCTGGCCTTAGCAGCAAACGTTTCCTGTAAACAATAAAGCAAAATTAATATCCTTAATGGCCAACTTGGAAAGGCTGTTTGCCTTGCCACACAGCCTATAGCTTTCAAGATAAAGAATTCCGATCACCGCTGACTGTGCACTGCTGACATTGAGTTGAAGTCTGTAAAACCAGGTCCGGCCATGCAGGCCTTCATGCCAGCATGTCGAAGAATAAGGACTCCAAGCTAGAATGTGGGCTGTGAAGTCAGATCCTGCCACCCCACCCAACTAGACAAAGACCAGTTCAGTGGTCAAGGGAGAGGTTAGAGATTTGACTTTTTAATATTAATTTTTGGTTAGCATATAATGAAATAGACTTCATTGTGACATTTTCACACACACATATCTTATTACACTTTTTAAAAATTCTCTCCCACATTTCCCTCCGTTGCCCCCTTCCCCTTCTCTTGCTGGTACCCTTCTTCCTCTCAGATGGTTTCCACTCTGTATTTCTGTCACTTGCTGAGTCTAGTAGTTTTTTGTTTAACATGATGCTCTCTGGTTCTATCCAGTTTACTGCAAATGTCAATTTTTTATTGTTCTTTACAACTAAGTAAAATCCAAGTGTGTATCACATCTAGGAATATTTTTATTTATTTTTAGGACGATGGTAATATAATTACAATACCTCTCCTTTCATAACCTCCCACATGCCCCTCCCAGCTCTCCGTCATATTCATGCTTTCTGTTTTCATTTATTGTTCTTGTATGCATATATGCCTATGTGTATACATGTACAGTCCTAAGCATATATGACTCAGTCCCTTGAATGTTACTCGTGTGTATATTTTTGAGGCTGACCTGCCACGGACCACCCCAGTTGGGTATGGGGGTCCCTGGGACGAGGGTTCTTTTTTTTTTTTTTTTTTTTTTTTTTTTTGGTTTTTCGAGACAGGGTTTCCCTGTATAGCCCTGGCTGTCCTGGAACTCACTCTGTAGACCAGGCTGGCCTCGAACTCAGAGATCCGCCTGCCTCTGCCTCCCAAGTGCTGGGATTAAAGGTGTGAGCCACCACCGCCCGGCGGGACGAGGGTTCTTGAAGTCCAGGTGGGTAAGGATTCAGCAGTGACAAACAGAATCAAACACAGAGGCTGTCTGAATCTGAGTGTATTTTGCAGCTCTCAAGCAAGGGTTTTATACATAAACAATTATTACAATTCTGAGAAGATGTGTTCAATGAAGCAGTCACGGATGGGACAGATATCATCATAGCCATTTGGCACGGTAGAGCACAGAAATCATCCAAGGCTAGTGGCAGAATTCCAAGAGCAGGTTAGTAAATTTTTATGGTCAGTTATTATTTAACATCTAGTACCTGTTCTTTTTGTGAATCTTCAAAATGTAAATTTAAACTATTTTAATTCTTTTTATTTAAAGCTTTCCTTTTTTAAAACATTTTTTTAAAAGATTTATTTATTATTATATGTAAGTACACTGTAGCTGTCTTCAGCCCCACAAGAAGAGGGCATCAGATTTCTTTTTCGGGTGGTTGTGAGCCACCATGTGGTTGCTGGGATTTGAACTCAGGACCTTTGGAAGAGCAGTCAGTGCTCTTAACTGCTGAGCCATCTCTCCAGCCCCTAAAACTTTCCAAAATGCTATATCAAAGCCCAACTTCTGATGACACATGTGTAGCCATATGAAATTTTATTGTTGGGAAAATTTTTATCTATCATACTATTTTGTAAATGATTTATAGAGCGAAGCACTGGTTTTTCCGGAGATAAGGTCATGGCTAGTGACCCCATCTCAAGGGATGGTCTCGTACCCATTATTCTTGCTCAAGATCTTGGCCTAGGCCATCAGGAACATCTTGTAAGTAAGAAAAGGAATGAAAGAAGATAAAACAGATAAATTGCCGTGAGAACTACGGCTAAATATTTTTCCTCCGGCCGAGAGTTCTATAACAGTTCCAGGAGGCCACTTCCTTTTGAAGTTTTTGCCTCAGTCTGTGGAACATGTCACACAGATTCTACTGGGGTTGCTATGGCACTGACCATTTGCCACTGGACATACTTTTTATCCATTTCTCTCTCTCTCTCTCTCTCTCTCTCTCTCTCTCTCTCTCTCTCTCTCGTATTGCATCCCGACTGTAGTTTCTCCTCCTTCCTCTTCTCCCAGCCACGGGCCTGCCCCCACCACTTCTCTCACCCTTAGGTCAGCTAGCCTCTGTTGCCCTCCCAGGAATACCAATCGAACACGGCACATCAGGTTGCAATATGACTAGGCACGTCCCCTCATTTTAAGGCTGGACAAATTGAGCCCATGGGAGGAAAGGGTCCCCCAAACAGACAAAAGAGTCAGAGACAGCCCTCTCCCACTGTTAGGAGCCCCACAAGAACATCAGGCTGTACTACCATAGCGCATATGCAGAGGGTCAGACCCAGGTCGGGCCCTGACTGGTGGTTCTGTGAGCAACTATGAGCCCTGGTTAGTTGAGTCTGAGTTTTCTTGCTGTTCGTCTGTTGTTTTAAAGACCACATAACAGCCCTCTGTCTGACAGCGCTTTAAAGACTTTCCATTTGTAGATCAGGAGTTGCTCTATTTGCTCCTCTCCCTCCTGTAAAGGCTTCTTGAGGCCGGGGAGCACCCAGAGGGAGAGGGAGAGCTTTACCCTGCCTTGCTCACTTGTAAGAAAGGAAGCTTTTCCTCCCTCCTCATAAGGAACCGAATCCCCTCCCTGTTGTCAGTGGTGGTGGGAGGAACTCACCTTTTTTTCTTTCTAAAAAATGTCAGTTCAGCCATTTAACTCAGCACCCGATTTAACAGGGAATCTGTGTGTCTGAGCGCTGAAGGTCCTTGTCCTCAACTGTTTTTTGATGGATCAATAAAGATGCCAGCATCCAATGGCTGGGCAAAGGGAGATTGGCGAGGGCTAGGAACTGGGGAAAAGGAGATAGAAAATGGCCGTGACTCAGGGGAGAAAGATAGGACAGAGGAGCTGCAGGAGAGAAAGCCAACCAGCCATGCGAGAATTCAGGTGGGTGGCCCTTGGACACTTCTCCGATTGGTCCTGAGGTAGCAGGGGACAGTTTAGGAGTGTCCAGCCTTTGAGGTAGCCAAGGCATTTAAAAATTACCTGGGGTGTGTGTGTGTGTGTGTGTGTGTGTGTGTGTGTGTGTGTGTCTTCCGTTTGTGAATCCAGATAGCTCCTGGGTGAGTGCTCCTACAACCCACTGGGAGCCAAAGTGGTGTAGTTGAAACTCACCATGATAGCCCGGGAGGGTTTAGGTTACAGCCCCCAACACTGGGGAGGCGTGGTGGCGAGAGTGAGAGAGCTGGTGGCACTGCTGCTGCTGCTCCTCCTCCTGCTGCTGCTGCTGCTGCTGCTGCTCCTCCTCCTGCTGCTGCTGCTGCTCCTGCTGCTGCTCCTCCTGCTGCTGCTGCTGCTGCTCCTGCTGCTCCTCCTCCTGCTGCTGCTGCTGCTGCTGCTCCTCCTCCTGCTGCTGCTGCTGCTCCTCCTCCTGCTGCTGCTGCTCCTGCTGCTCCTCCTGCTGCTGCTGCTGCTCCTGCTGCTCCTCCTCCTGCTGCTCCTGCTGCTCCTCCTCCTGCTGCTGCTGCTCCTGCTGCTCCTCCTGCTGCTGCTGCTCCTGCTGCTCCTCCTGCTGCTGCTGCGTCCCCCTCGTCACAAGCAGACAGGCAGATGATCGCCTGAGCTCAGCATCCTTTATCCGTTTGTTCTTGCGGGCTCCAGCCCTGCAGAGGAAGAGCTTTCTTTACTCTATGCATTTTCTTTGCCTGTGCTGCTTGGGTCATACTGCCCACCCACAGAGTAGGTTTTCTAAAAACACGCTGATAGACAGAGATGTGTCTCTTAGGTGGTTCTTAATCCTGCCAAATTGATGATCAATATTACCCATCACAGGGGTCTGGGTAAGGATCACGGTTTAATAATCCATAAGAAATATTAGAATTTATGGCATAAAGGAAGGTCCCAAGCCAGATATGGTGGCTCATAACTCTAATCCCACCACTCAGGGAACTGAGGCAGGGGGATTGCTGAGGAGGATTGCTGTGGATTTGTCATTACCCAGAGCATGGTGCTATTTTTTATAAGCAATTTCAGAGATGTTGCGAGCAAATTTAAGAGGTGGGGAGACTGTGTGTGTATTACTGGTATGTATTTGTCTATCACTTTAAAAGTTACACACATATAGTGGCCCAGTTGTAAATCCGATAATCACAGATACTTAGTAGGCTGAGTCAGGAGGATTACAAATTCAAGTCCCAGGGCCTGGAGAGATGGTTCAGCACTTAAGAGCACTGGCTGCTCTTCCAGAGGAAGAGTTCTTCTAGAACCCATATGGCTAAACTCCTTTAACTCCCCACCTCTGTTCTTCCGGTTCCAGGGGGTCTAATGCCCTCATCTAGCTTTTATAGATACTATATATACATGTGGTATGAAGATATATAAGCAGGCAAACACACACACACACACACACACACACACACACACGAAATAAAAAAAAAAATAAAATGAAATTACACATATAAGGCCTGCCTGGGCTAGTAAATTTAAGACCAACTTTTGGAATTTTGTTAGACCCCATTTCAATATGAAAAAACAACAGGTGTTGATGGTGTAGGTCTGTGGTAAGAGCTGTCTAGCAGGTGTGAGGCTCACACCACCCCCCTCCCCCAGGGCCACCAAAAGAAGAACAACACTTGGGTGCACACAATAGTAGCACACATCTGATGTGTACCTCCATATATTTTAAAAGATACAATTAAAATATTTAAATATAACTTTAAGTTGATGTTTGGAGAATTTCAAACATGCATACATTGTATTTTGATCATGTTTGATACCCTTTTCTCTGCAACCCCTCTGAAATCACTCCAACCTCCATTTTTATTATTATTTTGGAAGAAGATGTTGAGAGAGGATCATGCTGCGTAACCCTGGATGTCGTGGACCTAGACTTCACAGATCTGCCTGCCTCTGCCTCCTGAGGTCTGGGATTACAAGTGTGTGCCACCATGCCAGGCTCCTTATCTTTTGAAATAAGGCTTGGCTTTGCAGCCCCGCCAGGCCCAGAACTTGCTATGTGGACCAGGTTGATCTCAAACTTGCAGTGATACTCCTGCCTCTGCCTCTTTAGTACTTGAGATTTTGGGTTTGTGTGAATAGGTCTCATTATGTTTCTGTGATGGAGGGCTGATTATAGGGGTGTACCAGCTGGAACCCCAGTCCCAGCAGATCTGAGATCCTCTTTTTGGTTCTGCTGGTGTCAGGTACACAGGGGCCCATACACATCCTCACACATACGCATGAAGCAAATGTAAGAAACTAGGAGGTTAAGTCAGGCGGTGGTGGCGCACGCTTGTAATCCCAGCACTTGGGAGGCAGAGGCAGGCGGATTTCTGAGTTCGAGGCCAGGCTGGTCTACAGAGTGAGTTCCAGGACAACCAGGGCTATACAGAGAAACCCTGTCTTGAAAAAACAAACAAACAAACAAACAAACAAACAAGAAACTAGGAGGTTTTATTGTTGATTTAGGCTTTGGGGGCTGATCCTGACTGATAGACTTCTTCAGACCCAGGCCTGCTGATGTGTGCCTATTGTCCCAGCAAGCCCACTGCCACACAGGCACTCTTTAAGAGCAGAGAGTGTTCTTCACCACTGAGCCATCCCTCTAGCACCAAATCTCTTAAAACTTACACCACTACTGCCTCCTCCGCCTTTACTTGTGCACAGTTCCACGGCTGCATGCAAGGCCACATCCCAGCGCAGACGTCACTGCTAGCTGTTTATGTAAATTTGCAGCTCATTTTGAAAAAAGCAGAAAGGCTTAAAATCTGCTTATCAAATCCTCAAGAAGCAAAAGCCAGACAGTAATTCCAAGCCATCCTGCAATATCACCGGGAGCAAGAACATATTCTATAAAAGGAAGCTTTGCCTTGGCTTTCCATTCCAATATATTAATGCTGGCTATTATGAAATTGATCTCAAATCTGGCAGGTTCAGCATGTGCTCGGAGGCCAGACCACGGGCAGCCTCTGCTCCTCCACACTGCTAAGATGCTGGAGCAGCTGTCCTACGCTCACTGGCTGCGGACTAGTCTGTGACAGTCTCTGGATGTTATTTGAACCAATGGTGAATGCCTCTTTCACACTGTGGTGTGTGTGTGTGTGTGTGTGTGTGTGTGTGTGTGTGTGTGTGTTTGAGAGATAGATAGATAGATAGAGAGAGAGAGAGAGATTTCACCCAATTCAAGGCTGTAGGCGTGCTAGCGAATGCTCTACCACCCAGCTACATTCCCACCCTTGCGACTTCACAAAAGAAAACAATTGGTGGCTCATGCCTTTAACCTGAGCTCTCTGGAGACAGAGACAGGCAGGTCTTTTTGAGTTTGAGGCCAGCCTGAGTACAGAACAAATTCTAGGACTCCAGGGCTTCACAGTGAAATCTCTCAAATCACCAAACCAACCAAACGAAAAATAAAATTAAAAAAATAAAAGAAATACAGACAGAAAGAAAAACATCGAACTGTGGAAGTTGCAGTGTGCCACACACTAGTCGTTCATTGATCTGGTTTGAGGCCCCTGGCTTCTCTACACACTTCAGCAGCTCATAGATGGGATAGATGTGGGCGCGGGCCAACTCAAAAGCCCCGGATTTGCGCCTGAATGGTAGCTGAGTTGGTCAGTTGGCCAGCTCTCTCGCACCCACACACACCACTAAGGCCAGGTCTCCAACACTGCCCAGGCTAGCTCACCCAACACAGCAGCTGCAGCCTGTGAGGGGCAGGACCTGTGAGGGGCGGGGCCAGCTCTCTGGAGTGCTGCAGACAGTAAGGGCGGGACTAACTCTTCCACGCCCCCCCAGAGAGGGCTGGAGCCAGCTCTCCAGAGTGCTGCAGCCAGTGAGGGCAGGACTGGGTATTCCACACCACCCCAGAGAGGGGCGTGGCCAGTTATCTAGCACTCATCATGCCACTAACTCTTATAACAAAACATTTGATTGGGGTTGGCCTAAGCTCAGAGATTTAGCCCACTGTCATCATAGGGTGACGCAAGGCAGCAGGTATGCAGACATGCCGCTGGAGAAGGAACTGAGCATTCTACATCTGGACTGGCAGGCAGCGGGAAGGAAATGTCTCGCTAGACCTGGCTTGATCATTTGAGGCCTTTTAAAGCCTGCCCCACCCCGCCCACTTCCTCCAACAAAGCCACACCTACTCCAGCAAGGCCACAGCTTCTAATAGCGCTACTCTCTATGAGCATATGGTGCCATTTGGATTCAAATTATGACACAAATGAAAAATATGCAAAATAATAATAAAAGTAGTAATAGTAGCAGTAAAGAAAATACAAATGCATCACTAAATCTAGAATCACTTTTTTGTGTATGTATGTGTGTGTGTGTGTCGTGTGCACGTGTGTGCGTGTGTGTATGCTGAGACTAAATTCTCTTCACTTTATGTAATGAGGCAGGATCTCTCACTGAATCTGGAGCTGCTGGCCAATTTGCTTCAGGAATACTTTGACTCTATTTCCCTGCTCAGGGAATATAGGCAGGCTGGTGCTGTGCTGGTTTGAATAAGAATGGCCCCCACAGAGTCTATTTGAATGTTTAGGGGGTGGCATTAGGAGGTGTGGCCTTGCTGGAGGAAGTATGTCACTGGGGGTGTGCGTTGGGGTTTCAAATGCTCAAGCCAGGTCCAGAGTCTGTCTCTTCCTGCTGCCTGCTGACATAGAACGCTCAGCTCCTTCTCCAGCACCATGTCTGCTTGCAAGTCACTATGCTTCTGGCATGCTGATAATGCTCTAAACTTTGAAATCCTCAATTAAACGTTTTCCTTTGTAAGAGTGGCCGTGGTGGTCATGGTGTCTCCTCACAGCCACAGAAACCCTAAGACAAATGCTCACCAGCTGGTTGATATGTTGAGCTGGGAATCTGAACAACGGTGTCGTTGGTCCCTAGAAGAATTCCCGGTTCCTCTGCCCAGCGGCAAGCTCATGGTGGCAGCTGGCTGCGGCGATGGAGGAGACTCGCTGTCCCGTTGTCCTGTCTCTAGTGCAGCCACTCTTTGCACCCTTTTAGGCTACGCTTTGTTTCACAAACATGAAAAATCGACATGCATCATGGAAGATTGTAGGGCATTACAGAGCATCTGCATTTCAGGAATTAAATATTGCATGAGAAAGAAATGAAAATGGCCGTCTCTCTCCTGTATCTGCCATGTGGAGAGGCTGGGAAGACATCAGAGTGCTGATCTGAACAGAGGCCAGAGATCCTTGAGATCCTTGGTGGCCTGCCGTGCATTCACATCTGCTCTGTCAATCAGGGTCTCCAGGGCAACAGAACTAGTAGAATGAATCTCTCTCTCTCTCTCTCTCTCTCTCTCTCTCTCTCTCTCTCTCTCATACTTGATCCCTAGTTGGTGAAACTGTTTGGAAAAATTTAGGAGGTGTGGCCTTGTTGGAGGAAATGTCACTACCACTGGGCTTCGGGATTTCAAAAGCCCTTGGCCTTCGCAGTGAGCTCCCTCTTGCTCTTGGACGAACCCTCTGAACTGTGAGCCTCAATAAACTGTTTCTTCTATACGTTGCCTTCATCATGGTCTGTCTTCACAGCAATTAAAAGAGAAATCATCACGGCAGGAGGGAGAAGAGGGTTTCTCCAGGTCATTTGATCCTGGAGACTTCTCAGAAGAGATAACATTGGAGGATGAGCAGAAGAGGACTCAGCATGGGAAGATGTTGGTGACAGGGTTGGTGACAGGGTTCCAATCAGAAGGAGCCAGCAAAGGACGGAGGCAAATGCTTGTACTCAGAACAGGGGAGGAAGAAACAGGAGACTTCAATGTCATTCTTGGCCACAGGCTTGAGACCCTTTTCTAAACCTTAAAAAAAGTATTAGAGAGAACAACATGATCGAAGTCCTACTGTGTAGCAGATGATGGGACAGCCAGAGGAACAGCAAAAACTGAAAGCCGCAGAGCGAGGCCAGGCACAGTCTTACAGGCGTCCACCCTAAGCAGACTTGTGGGACATTTGAAGGCTATAAGAGGGAGGCCATGACCTAATTCTAGCAGCTGAATAGGAGTGACCTGAAGGCGGGGTTGAATTGTGGAGCCAGGGACGCTGTTAGGAACCTGTCGCTGTTCTCTTAGGGGACAGTCAGGGCTTGGGCCAGGCACACTATGCAGAAGAGAAGGGGACAAAGTGTGGACACTGGATGGACATGACTTGACGTCGGTTGATTGTGACTGTCAGGAAAAGGAAGACTCAGGCCTGGTTCTGGTTTGGGTTTTAATAAGCAGATGGACTTTTAAAAATGCTTTACTTATTTTATGTGTGTGACTGTTTGCCTACATGTCTGTCTGTGTAGCGTGTGATTTCCAGGTGCCGAAGAAACCCAGAGAGGCCACGTCTGTCGTGGCACTGGAGTAGTAGGTGGTGAGCCACTGTGCGGGTGCAGGGGCAGCAGGGGTCTCTCCAGCCTCAACCAGCAGCATTTTACAATTCATTTTTATCTAGTGGGTTTTCAAATTTATTCCTTTGATTCAGCAACACAGAAGACCACTGGAGCAATGGGCATAAACATGATTGTTTTCCTTCTGCCAGTACATCTGCTTAGAGGGACAGCCGTCATTGTCCCCATCACTGTCACTTCATGGAGGAGACACTGACAATGGCCAGTCAGGAAGGGTCAGTTCCGAGCATCTCAGAACTGAGAACAAGCATTTAAACGCAAAAAGAGTGAACCCTAGGGGGAAAAAATCCCAGTTTGGTTCTTGTCTTTTCTTTTTTCTAAGGCCTATATGAACTTTTCTCTAGGAACTATAGGTCATATAGTTCAGGCTGTCTTCCGGCTCCTTATAAACCTAAGGATGACCTGGAGCTTCTGCCCATCCTGCCTTCGGCTGCCAAGCGCTGGGCTGCAGGTGCACATCAGCCGGCTTGGTTTACACTGGGCTCAGAATAGGACCCAGGGCCTCGCGTGTCCCGGAGAAGCACTCCTGTTTAATGCCGGGTCTACACTTCTGACCAGTGTCTGCTCATACAGGGATGCACAGCACCCACCAACGAGTCGACCCCATGGTGGAAGAGTTCTACCTGACAGATGACCTCTGTGGTATGCAGATTTCAACAATTATAACAAACACGTGAGGCAGTCAACTTAAAAAGAGACGGGGCGAGGCCATGCATGCTTGTGGAGGTCCCTAGAAGCCTGAAGAGAGATTAACTCTCCTGGAACTGGAGTTATTGGCAGTTGTAAACCTTTCTACATGGGTTATAGTCCTCTGCAAATCAAGCAACTGCCCTTATCCAGTGACCCACCTCTCTAGTCTCCGATTTTCCAAACACACACACACACACACACACACACACACACACACGCACACACACACACACACGCACACGCACATCCCTTAAGCAGATTTAAAGGCTAGCTACTGAACATCTATTTTGGAATTGAAGCAGGACTAAAAATTTAAATGTACTCCCCAGCTCTGGATCCCACAACCCTCACACGCATTAACATCATTTGTTTAACAGAGACCTGGATTTAGAGAACAAATTAATTCATGCTTAAAGCTTTAAAAGGGTTTTTTTAAAAGCTGGCCCTGCTCAGCGTGATTAATGTCTGCGAGACTGTTTCCGACTTTATGGTCATGCAATTTAGACATAATATTTGCAGAAGAGCCTGATGCAGCACATGGCTTTTCATTGACTCGTTCTTTTCTTGTCTTTCTCCTTGTTTGACCTTTCACCCTTCATCCTTCACTTCTTCCTCACACCTCCTATTTGGCTCTTCCAGTGGAATATCGTTCGAGTTGTTGTATGTCTGCATCTATGTCAGTGCTCACGTAGAACTGGTAGGTGGCAGCTTTCAATTTAACTCCTTTTGCACCTATGCACTCTGTGTTGTTTTGACCTTTTTAGAGAAGGATATTTTTAAAAGATTTATTTTAAGTTATTTGTATGTATGTGTGTGCGCCTGTGAGCACAGGTTCCCATGAAGGGCGGGGGAGGGTGCCGGGTCCGCTGTCGCTGTAGTTAGCTTCCTGACGTGGGTACTGGAGACAGAGGTTGGAAATTCTCTATAAGAGCAGCCGGCGCTCTTAACCACTGAACCATCTCTCAAGCCCTGCAGGGTCTGTGGGGACATTCGGAATCACACTGAATCACACTGTGACAAGCTACTGTCACTCCCAGGCCCTCCTCCCAAGCTCTGCAGGTTCAGTGAAGTCCCTCCTTCAGTGCCTGTGCTGAGCCAGAGTTTCACTCTGTGGCCTCAGGGGACCTCAAGCGGGCAGTCCCAGGACTTCTGCCTCTAGAGTGCCGGGGTTTGGGGTGAGCATCAGCATTGGCCTTTGTGAACTTGAAAACAAAAATATACCCTATGAAAAGGCTGGTCTTCTGCAAATGCTGTTTTCTAGTTTTTGCATATATTGCACACCAGGAATCCTAAATATAGTTTTACTAATTAAAAGCTTCCCGAGCCTGAGACATGGGTAGCTCTCCTAAGGTAGAAGGGTGTGTCTTAGCTTTCCTTTACCATCTCTCCATCTCCCTTCCCCCCTCCCCACTTCCTCCCCTTCCCCTCTTTCCTCTCCCCCTTCCCCCATCCCCTTTCCCTGTGTGTGTGTGTGTGTGTGTGTGTGTGTGTGTGTGGTTTTGGGGGTTGAAGCAGAGCATTGCCCATGATCAGCAAGCTCTCTACTCACTGAACTCCCTACGGCTGTCCCAATCCTTCTAGTGACCTTTCCCTTTGAGGATGGGGTATTAACTGTTCAAAGACATATGACGACAACTCTATGTTCTATATGGACATTGTGTGTCTCGGGCCTTTGTGTGAGTTACATTTGGAGGTTCCCTGGAACACCTCCTTCCTTGTTGGCAAGGCTCACCTGACTCCACTGTTCCCCTTGGCAGGGGCCTGTTTGGATAATGGAGAGGAGGTGGTGGCCTTGGGCTAGGCCAGCCCCACAGACCATTCTTCTAGGAAAGCTTTCTTGTCTGTGACTCAACTTCCCCTAGAGCCATGAACACCCTTTGTTGTATTGTCCCTCTCCCTGTAAGCTTTGTGAAGGCCTACATTGAACTCTGGACATCCTGCCTCCTGCTCAAGGGTTGCCAGCTCCTTGATGACAGATTTTGTATAACGAGCACAGGAAGCTGTGTTCCACACACTGGGTCAGAACATTCTCTGAACTTCCGTGATTTCTCTGGTGATTCCTTCGATGTCAGACTCCACGGCCACCCTTAAGGAATTTGTCATTATGGTTGGTTCATGATGTCCCTGGGAAATTGGTTAAGGATGCCCAAACCCAGTCTTGGTGTACTATCTGCATATGACCTCCCCACACCTCCCCTCCCTCGAGGCAGGTTATCCCTCTGTGGCCCAGGTGGGCAACTCTGTCTCCATCCCTTAAATACCGAGGTTAAAACATGTGCTACCATGTCCAGCATTCTATAGTTTAGATTTCTTCTTTTTTCTTCTTTTTTTTTTAACTGATTCTCACTGTGTATACCTGAGTAGTCTTGAACTATCAGACTGGCCTCAAACTCACAGAGATCCACCAGCCTACTTCTGTCCCTCAAGTTCTGGGATTAAAGGCTCACAGTCCCTCACCCAGCCAGATTCATGACTTTTGATTTTTAATTGAATTAATTAATCTATTTTTGTGACTCGTCTGTTTTAACCAGCTGTGTGAACACTGGATTGGCAGCCTCCTTCGGAGCCCAGTAGAGTCACCAGTGGGCACTAACCTGAGGACCTTGAGTCCTCCTCGTCCCAATTGATCTGTAGCAAACAGTTCAGTAGTGAGCAGACGGTCTCCAGGGTCTAGTGCAGGCATCCAGGGCTGTTTTGAGTTAGTAGTGGCAATGCTGTGTGGTTTTGCCTTTTGATTGCTTCTTAGTTCCCCTTTCTACTATGAAACATATACTCATGAGTAATAAAGGAGTTTTAAAAGATTTTCCAGAGTATCTGGTGGTGGCGCACACCTGTAATCCCAGCACTCTGGAAGGCAGAGGTAGGTGGTTTTCTGAGTTCGAGGCCAGCCTGGTCTACAGAGTGAGTTCTAGGACAGCCAGGGCTATACAGAGAAACCCTGTTGAAAAAACCAAATCCAAAAAACCAACCCCCCCAAAAAAAAAACAAAAACAAAACAAAACAAAAACAAAACAAAACCAAAAAAAAAAAAGAAAGAAAGAAAGAAAAGAAAGAAAAAAAGATTTTCCAGGTATCCTGATGCTTTTCCAGAACTCACCAATGTATTAATGATTTGTGCGAACTAGAAACAGTTTACAGAAAACCTGGATGACATGTCTAAACTATCTCAACGGAACATAAACTGTTTAGAGAGCAGAACCATGTGCTTGGCAGTGTGAGGACTCTGGAGCTGGGCCGGGTTCTGATTGGAGAGGTCATCAAGGGCACCGGAAGCCAAGGTGGTGCTGTGTCCTTAGTCAGGGACCCCATCTGTAAAGCACAGCACTGTACCTGGAGAAGCCAGTAGCAGACAGCCAAAGGAGTGTCTCGGAGTTGGTCTGAGACCAGGGGTACTGGACATGATTGGCCCTGGGATAGCGTCCTGATAGCACTCTTTAAAAAAACAAAAAATGAAGTGAATACTCCCATCATCAGATTTATACATTATAAGTCAAATCTTTCTAAGTTGGGACCATTTGGGTATGTGTGTCAATCTTGGTGCTTTGGATTGAATATGGAGCCTTGTGCTGGACACACATAATTTTTATGTTGGTGTTGGTGATAGCCCCCCAGGGGTAGTTGTATGCTAGGCATATTCTTTACCACTGAGCTGTGCTGCTAGCTGTGTGGCTCTAATGTCTCCTCATAAACATGAGACCGAGGTTGCTTATAAATTGGACACAATGAGTGACAAGTAACTAGCAATAGAACCATCAGAACACCACGTTAGAATAATAGCTATTTGTAGCCTTTTGTTAGCTTGCTTATTTCAGACAGGGTTTGACCATGCAGTCCAGGCTAGCCCTGAACTTTGATTGCCCTGCCTTAGCTCCCATTTGCTGGAATTAAAGATGCACATCACCGTGTTCATCTATCTAAAACACATAAATTGTTTATCTCTCTCTCTCTTTTTTTTTTTTTTTTTTTGGTTTTTTGGATTTGGTTTTTTCGAGACAGGTTTCTCTGTATAGCCCTGGCTGGCCTGGAACTCACTCTGTAGACCAGGCTGGCCTCGAACTCAGAAATCTGCCTGCCTCTGCCTCCCAAGTGCTGGGATTACAGGCGTGCACCACCACGCCCGGCTTAAATTGTTTATCTCTTTAACTTTCTATTAACATTTTTTGGATCAAGATTGATTGGGGTAGCCAGGTGTGGAGATTCAAGCCTTTAATCCAGCACTCAGTGGGCAGAGGCGGCGGATTTCTGAGTTCATGGCCAACCTGGTCTACAGAGAGAGTTCCAGGACAGCCAGGCTACCAATGAAACCCTGCCTCGGAATACAAAGATGGATGGTGAGTTACTGAAAGAGAGTATAGCTACAGGAAAGGGCCCCAGGAGATGACAAGCCGGCTTCCATATGATGCCTGTGACATCATCTGTTTAAACTGACCCCTGCTCTCTAAATCTCTCCCTTTGAGGCATTTCTTCCGTGGTTGGAGGGAGGGCGGGTAGTGTGCCAAAACGCGCATGCTTCTCCCCATAGTGTCGGCCTGGTACCATCTGCTGGCCTGGATCTGTGCTTAGGTGCTGCTAGAATTTGGGGGTTTGGTTTGTTGTTGTTGTTGCCATGACAAAACCCCGACCAAAACCAGCGTGCGGAGGAAAAGGCCTATTTGGCTGATAGGCTACCAGTCTGTCACCAAGTGAAGGGAGAGCAGGAATTCAAGACAGGAACCTGAGGGCGAGGCCTGAAGCAGAGGCCACAGAGGAGCGCTGCTCAGCGGCTTGCCTCTCCTGGGGTGCTTGGCAACCTTTCTTACATGGCTCCATCCCACCCGCCCAGCGTTGGCACTGTCCACAGTGGGCTGGGCCCTCTTCCATCAGTTAGCAATCAACAAAATGCCCCTCAGACATGTCTACAGGCTAGTGCGATGGTGGCGATTCCTCAGTCATGGTTCTTTCTTGCCAGGGGTGTCAACCCAACAACCAGAGTCAGGCATCACAGATGGAGTCTGGGGGGTCTAACTAGGTCTGCTCTCAATTCTGCTCTCACAGCATCCGAGGAAGCGGAGTGATCATTCACTTTGGCTACAGGGATCCTCTTTATTTTCAGTCAACTTCTACCTCTATTGTGTCCTTGTGGAGTCTTGTGAAATGTCCTATGCTACTTCAGGGTGCCCTGACAAAGGACCACGGGCCAGGTGCTTCTAAGTTCAAGGCCAGGGTCCTGCAGGGTTTGGTTTCTAAGGAGGAGCTGCTTCACAGCTTAGAGAAGACGGGAGAGGAGGAAAAGGAGAGGGCCACTGGGGAGGCATGAAGAGAGCCGGAAGGCTCTGCTGTGTTTCTGACATGCTGCTGCTTTAACATGCTTGCTTAACTGTTAACTTTGCACAACCTAGCGCCACGTGAGAAAGGGGTCTCAGTTGGTGGAGTTCTCACACCACACCGGCCTGTAGACATGTCTGTATGGAACTGTCTTGTTAGCTGATGAAGGAAGGCCACTGTTTACACTGTAATGTGTAAACAGTGAAGTTGGCAATCAACTCCCCAGAACTGGTTTGATATCAACAAACTTCTCAAACAGCTTAAGAAGGCTCACATCTAATCATGCATCATAATTTGCATATGGAAATGATTCTTGGAAAGAAGCCGTGTCTGCGCTAAAGAGACTTACTGACTTAATTAGAGTTTCAGAACTGTGTTGGAAGGTTGGAGATGCAGAGCTAGTTACCTTATCTTTGGCTGGTTCTGGCCTGCTGGAACCGTTGCCGGCCCACCTCTACCTCTGGACTAGCACCTGTGACTACTAGATGGAAGGTTTTTGGAATGTGTTAACTTAGCAGATCTCTCTAGTTTCCACCGACCCGACAGCTAAGACTGTCATCGGGCAGCATCTTGGGCCTGTAGAAAAGCCTCCTCTTTCTGCACCTGTGTCTCTGATGTCCCCACTAATGTATTTTAAATGTGCCCCGACTTATGACTTATGACTTTTTTGGTGGTGTTGTTCTGTAAAACTATAAAACTTTATGAAATTGCTTCCATATTGGAACATGAGATGAGGGGTGGTTTAAACCTATGTTTCTAGGCTACAGTCGCACAACATGGCTTCGGAATAAACAATTTCATGTTTTGTTTAAGAACGAGAGCTGTGGGTTTTGTGTCCACACGTACGTAGCATGGATTCTGTCTTAGGGGCGTTACTAGCCACGCACTGTCACACCAAAGTGACGCTCCATTTCAGGAGAAATTCATAGCAGGAGGAATTCCCCAGTCACCCTGTGATGATATTTGACGTTCTTTCAAAAAAATATTTACACAGATAAGTTGAAAGAAAGAATTACACTGTATTGAATAGCTATAATTAAGGCTTGTGCTGTGGGCAGCTCATCTCCTTGACCAGCCTTTGCCGCTAAAGTTGATTCCTGGAACCCACAGCATGGAGGAGCCCTCACCCCAACAAAGAAACGTAACAAAAATACCCTAAGAAACCAAAATAGGATGCGCGCATCTCGGCTCTGCTTTAGAACAGGTCGGCCTCTGATGCCCTTGATTCCTATTCTATGCTCACTTCTCTGCAGTTTTGCTTTTTACCAGAAAAACTGCCAAAAACCTAGGTTTGCAAAGACACGACACTTTCAAAAAGGAGTGTAGCTATTAATGTTGAAACTGTGAACCGTTTCAAGTTAGCAGTTTCCCTGCTGTCTGACAGATAGCAAGTGTCTAGGAATTTTAAGGTATTGTAACTTTAAATGGAGCTGACTGTAGTACCTTGAAAAGATTATTAATTTTGTAAGTTAAGACAGGATCCGGCGATGGAGCCCAGGCTGGTCTCTAGTGCTCAGCTGGCCTTCTCCGCTGCCCTGGTGTTGGAATGACAGCCAGGAGCACCGTGCACACTTCCTGGGAGAGTTAAGAGAATCGCATATAGGAAGAAAAGAATAAAAAAGGAAGATAAAGAACGGGAATTCTCCCTGTGAATATGACAGGGAGAAGCGGAGGCCGAAGGGACGGAGCCGGCTGAGACAACCGGGCCGTGGGGCGTGTTCACAGCCCAGCTTGGGGGTGGGGGCCCAGGAGCTCAAGGTCAACCTTGGCTACAGGCAGTTTGAAGTTAGCCTGGGCTACATGGGGCCATGCCTCAACAAAAGAAAAGAGAGTTTTAAAAAACAATACAATTAAGGGATTAATCATTTATGATAGATGAAAAAGTAAGATGCTTTAAAAATTAGAAGTGTCTCCAACACCTAAAATAAAAACAACGAATGTCTAGAACTACTGAAACAAAGATGGAAGTCTGAAAGTGAGATTATAAAAGGTTTAAAAATAGTGCGGAAGTTGAGAACAGAAGTACTTCATTTTAAAAAAAGTATCAGTGGGGCTGGAGAGATGGCTCAGTGGTTAAGAGCACTGACTGCTCTTCCAGAGGTCCTGAGTTCAATTCCCAGCAACCACATGGTGGTTCACAACCATGCAATGGGGTCTGATGCCCTCTTTTCATGTGTCTGAAGACAGCCATAGTGTACTCACATAAGTAAAATAAAAAAATCTTAAAAAAATGTGTTGAAATGAAGGAGAAACTCGAATAGTCTTTGAAAGAACCAAAGATTGTAGGTGGCCCACGTCTGTGGTCTGAGGCTAGACTCAGATCAACAAACAAATCTGACATGTAAGGCCACATATGACTGCTTTGTGACACTTTTTTGATGTATGGAGAGTGCCAATCATGTTTTCAGTGATATACAAATATCTTACTATATAATTAGAGAAATAAAATAAAAATGCCTTTACTTCTATGTCTCTTTTCTTTTTTCTTTTCTTTTTTCTTTACTTTTCTTTTCTTTTCTTTTCTTTTCCTTTCTTTTCTTTTCTCTTCTCCATTTCATCAGCTTTGTCTGCGGGTTAAAGGTCTATTTCTTGGGTCACCAGAACTGTATCAGTTGTTAGCATTCCGTCTAGGCTCTGCCCAACAGTTACCTGGCATCAGTCAGGTAGGCCAATTTGCTTGCTATAAAAGGGGATCTTTGGCCCCTCCTCTTCCCTCTGCCCTCCCGCAACTCTCTTCTCTCTCTGACCCCTCTTTCCTCTTCCCCTCCCCTCTTTCTCTTTGGCCAACCTCTCCTCTCCTCTCTGCCCCTCCTTCCCTCTCTCTCTGTCTTTCCCTGTCTCTACGACCTTCTCAACTCCCCTCCCTGTGTCCTAAATAAACTCTATCCTGCACTTTGTCTGCTGAGGGTTGGTGCCTCCCGGGGAAGGAATGCCCCAGCATGGGCCTGCCGAGACACCCTCCCACCTCACCATGCAGCGCTCCACGGAGCACATCCTTGGCTCTGTTTTATAAAACACAACAACATCATTGGCTACATCACGGAAGGACGATCATCTTGGATCCTTAGGGAGGACACGTGACTCCACGCCTGTGACAGGTTGTGTGTTGGTGGCCAGTCTTGTGCACACCAAGCGCTCCGAGCAGCTTGTGAGCCCAGGGCTGGAGCGGCTGCGTCGTTGCAGCAGGTCAGTGGGCTCTGCTCCACGTCTCCATCTCTTACCTTCTTTCTGCCCCTTTCCACGGTAGTTCCTGATCCTTGGATACAGATGTCCTCTCGATGGTGGGGCGTTCCGTTGTTACTTACTCTCAGTACTTTGACTAGCTTTGAGTCTCCATAGTCACTGCTGACCTCTCCAAAAAATGAGCTTTCTGCACCAAATCTGACTGTGCCACTACTCTCTGGACACAAATCGTTATTCAGAAGGTAGACTGATGGGCACATCTTGTCCATTTAGGGAAACAACAGCAATAGCTTCCTCTGTAGGACCTCCCTTCCCTGGCCATGGACTTATAGCTTGTTGTACAGTTCCAGATGTGAATTCCCTCCCATGGAATGTGCATTAAACCCAATCAGAAAGAGGTTGGCTACCCTCCCCCGGGCTCGCCACAGTTGACCAATTGGCTCATCGCCCAACTGGTCAGTTTTCTTGCACTTAGTGTCAACATCAGAACAGTACTGTTGGTGGCAACTCTCCAGCCGCCGTCACAGTGCTTTCCGAATGTATGAAGATTAGTATCAGGGAGGAAGCTTCCACCCAAGTTCCAGTGAGGTTCCCCGCAATGAAGGGATATGGAATCTTCAGCAATAGGGTCTTACCGTACGGCTCTGGGAGAGGCCCAATAGCACTGTCAACTTCCTGTATTGTTCTGAGGGCTTCAAGCACCAACCCAAACAATTTGTAGGGGAGTAGCCCACCCCTGTATGGGACTTTGACTGATTAACCTACATTTTCTAGGAGAAGCGTCACCCGCCCACATGTGTACCTCTGTTCAGACCTTCCTTTTCCTTCCTTCCTTCCTTCCTTCCTTCCTTCTTTCTTTCTTTCTTTCTTTCTTTCTTTCTTTCTTTCTTTCTTTCTTTCCTTCCTTCCTTCCTTCCTTCCTTCCTTCCTTCCTTCTTTCCTTCCTTCCTTCCTTCTTTCTTTTTCTTTCTTTTTTTTTTGAGACAGGGTTTCTCTGTGTAGTAGCACTGGCTGTCCTGGAACTCACTCTGTAGACCAGCCCGGCCTTGAACTCAGAAATCCACCTGCCTCTGCCTCCCAAGTGCTGGGATTACAGGCGTGCGCCACCACCACCCGGCTCTTCCTTTTCTTTATTATCGTTACATTGATACTACTTCAAATATTTATTGGACATTTGCATTTCTTTGAGAACTCTATCCTAGTCCTTGGCCTTGGTGTTTTATTTGTCTTGTTTCCATGTTCTTGTTTTTTAGTTCTATGTATATTCTGGATATTAGTCCTTTTGTCAGTGCAGTTGGCAGATTTTTTTTAAAAAAAGAATTATTTATTTATTTTATGTATATGAGTACACTGTAGCTGTCCTCAGGCACACCAGACGAGGGCATCAGATCCCATTACAGATGGTCGTGAGTCACCATGTGGTTGCTGGGAATTGAATTTAGGACCTCTGGAAGAGCAGCCAGTGCTCTTAACCACTGAGCCATGTCTCCAGCCCCAGTTGGTAGATTTTATCATGTTTTATATTCTCTCTCTCTCTCTCTCTCTCTCTCTCTCTCTCTCTCTCTCTCTCTCTCTCTCTCTCTCGTCCTGGCTGTCCTGTCCTGGAACTCACTCTGTAGACCAGGCAGGCCTCGAACTCAGAAATCTGCTTGCCTCTGCCTCCCAAGTGCTGGGATTACAGGCATGCGCCATCACCGCCCGGCATATGCTGTCTCTTTAGGTGATTCCTTTGCTTTACAAAAGCATTTTAATTTCATGGAGTCTCATTTCCCGAGTGATCAGAAAGTCTCTGCTTATTCCAACATCTCACACTGTTAGCCTACTTTCCTTATGTAGTATCAAGGGTCAGTTAAGATCTCTGACTGACTTGGGCTTGGTTCTTGTCCAGGGTGAGTGATAAAGATGTGTTTTTACTCTACATGCCACTCTCTCCAGCACCATTTGTGAAGAGGCTGTCTGTTCTTCAGTGCATATCTTTATTCTTTGTCAGGTTACTGTTGTTTTGTGGGCTTGTATTGGGGCCCTCTATTTGTCCTTTGGGTCTACGAGCCTGTTTTTGTGTCAGCAGCTTGCTGTTTCTATTACAATGGGTCTGTAGTACAACTTGAAATCAGCATCCCTGTTGTTAAGAGTTGCCTTTAGGCTTCTCTATGAACTTTGAGATTATTTTTTTAATTCTGGGGAGAATGGTTTTGGAATCTTTGGGGATTAAATTGGATATGCAGTTTGGCTTGGGTAGATCAGGCCATCTTTAATATTAATTCTTAAAATTAAAAGACTTTCTCCTGGTTTGAAGTAAATCCATTTATCTTCACCAATTTGTTTCTAATTTCCTCTTCGCCCTCTTCTTCTTTCTCCTCCTCTTCTTTAATTTTGTATTCTTTTAGTCTTTTTATCATTTTTATCATTTTTTGTGAGTTTCTCCCCATGCACCCCCTTCCCACTCATCTCCCTGGCCCTTTGTATCCATGCTCCACCCTTGCGACCACTCCACAAAAGAAAAGAAAAAGAAAAAAAGAGTCAAACCATCCAACCACAGTCGCCATTTCATCGCCACACTCCTGGGCTGAGACCCAGCTGCTGCCAGCACTGCTGCAGTTGGAAAAGGAGCCGAGCCTTGAAGGGGGCACCCCCTGGGGCCCCGTGGGCGTGCAGTTACAGCAGGAGCTGATGACCCTCATGATGTTGTGACAAAGGAATTTCTGCCTTCCCTGAATCAGACAACCTGGTCAATGGGTAGGGACCATCCATGGAGCAGCCGGTACCATATATGAAGACCTGAGGTATAAACTCTCCCTAAGTTCCCCAGTGGCTACCCTTACAATGCACCCACAGTGAAGTGTCTCACACCCTGCTACCACCTCAACGTGGACACCCAGGGGAACATCTGCACTATATGATGTCAGGACCATCTTGTTCTCTACCCAGAGCCTGCTAGGAGAACCCAACATCGATAGCCCTTTGAACACACATGCTGCAGAGCTTTGGAAAACGCCCACAGCATATAAGAAATACCTGCAGGAGACCTATTCAAAGCAAGTCTCCAGCCAAGAGCCCTGAGGCAAGCTGTCTGCCTTTCTTTTGTGTTGTCTTTTCCCTTAGATTGTCCTTTCTTCTTGATTTCTAAGCTGTCTTATCTTTGTTTTTTAATTAAGTCTGCTTAAACACAATGTATATTAAATAAATGCATGTTGATTGTATTCAGAAAAAACAAAAACAAAACTAACCAAAACAAACAAAAATCTCCTCATAGAAGTTGCAGCATGTCACAAGTGTGTCACAGTATACACACTTTGGTCCACCCTTCTTTGCTAGTAAACATTCATTGCAAGGATTCATTGTTCTGGTTGCAGGCCTCCAGCTTCTGCTGCTCTATTGTAAGACTGGGGGGAGTCTTAACTTACCGGAGAGACCCCTTGCGTGGACCAGGTGGAGATGGAAATCGATGCAAAAAGCAAGAGGATTTTTATTTCATATCAAGCATGCTGGGGGTCGCCCTGCACATGGGGAGAGAATGACCCACTTGCCGGGCTGCGTGGGCCTTTAATTCAGCCCTCAGGACAGCTGCCATTAGGCCCAATGTGATTGGCAGAACAGAGTTACCTTTAAACTAATTGGTTGTTAAGGAAGGAGGTAGGTGGCCAACGAACTCTGGGCCTTTCCTACCTGCAGGGACCTCCCTGTGGTCTGAGGAATGTAACTTAGCCTCTCTCTTCTGGGAGGGGCAAGTGTTCCAAGACCTTTCCAAAGTCCCCGAGTTAACCCTTTCACTGTCAATACTGGATCCTCACCAGGACTCTTCTCAGATATCCGGTCATTGCTCTATGTATGTCATGGCAGTTCTGCAGCTCTGGATCTGTAAGGCGGGTCCCTCCATGTACCCCAGCAGTTAATAGAGATGGGTTAGATGATGGAGCAGCCCCGCTCAGAGCCCTGGATCTGGGCCTGGGCAGTAGCTGAGCCAGTTAGCCTGCCAGGTCTGGCACCCACACCACCAGGGTGAACTCTCTAGCACTGCCCCAGTGCCCCAGCAGGCAAGGGACAGGGCCAGCTCTGTGTTCTCATCCGCTCGGGCCCAGGTTGCCCTCACCTCTGCCACCAGGTCCAGCTCTGTTCTGCTACCCATGCAAGGAGCAGGGCTCCCTTTCGCAAGTGCTGCACCCAGCCAGGGCTGGGACCAGCTCTGCTGACTGCTGCAGCCAGCGAGGGCGGGGCCAGCTCTGCTGACTGCTGCAGCCAGCGAGGGCGGGGCCAGCTCTGCTGACTGCTGCAGCCAGCGAGGGCGGGGCCAGCTCTGCTGACTGCTGCAGCCAGCGAGGGCAGGGCCAGCTCTGTATAGTCCTTGGACATCACCATGGTTCCTGGAGGCAGCACAGACAAGGGATGTCCAAATGGCCTTGGGTGTAATATGATCCACAGACCCCTGCTGCTGCATGGCCACAGACCCCAGACAGGGCAGCATGGGCTAGACTTCACCATGGCCTCAGGGGGCAGGGCAGGCTACCCACACCAGGCTGTTCTCGCCATCCTCTAGTCTCCAGTTCTGCATTTCTTCATAATGCTTAAACAGTTCTGCTTCTCTTTCTCGTCCATCTCCCCATTACATCCCTGCACATTGTAGTAGCCCCTGATGCACGCAGGCCAAGCGGCAGGTGGGCTCTGGGTGTCCTCTGTACATCTGCACTGGTTCTCTTCTTATGGATTTCACTATCCTTGGCTGGCCTAGAACTTGCCACATGAACCAGGGTAACCTGGAACTCATATAGATCTGCCTTCCTCTGTGCCCCAAGTGCTGGGAATAAAGACGAGTGGCACCGTGCTGGGCCTTAGTTTCTCTTGAAATACAGGAAACTTGAGGTAGTGAGTTCACAGCCCTACTACCTGGAGAGGCTGCAACTAGAAGTCAGGTAAGCACAGAGGAGGAAAGTAATAATAACACTTAGGCAGATTCGGCTGTAAATAAAGTCCCTTGGCTACATGTGTTGGCAACTTAAGGAAAACAGTTTACTTACAAGTAAGAATGTGCAAGTGCGTCTTCCGAGCTCTTCCCCCAGCCTTGAGCAGGCTAAACAAACCCAAGATGGTTTTACAGCGTAGCTGGAGTCTGCGGGCCTCCTTGCTGCATTTGCAGTTTCCCACAGGAGCTTTGAGGAGTGGACCGCCCCCTGAGCTTGCTGTGCCTCTCACTCCAGCTGAGACAGAGGGTGGGGCTGGGGGCTCTCCCTCTATGAACACAGTGCTGAACATTAAACTCTGAGCCTTGATCAGAAACTTTTGTCTTGACTTCATCCTTTTCTCACCCTTCCCTCCCTCTCCTTTCTTATTTTCAGCCTCCCTTTCAGGTTCCCAGCTTATCCATGACTTCTGGGACAGCTGCAGTCTCCCTGGGAAGATTATCAAGCCCACGGGTGAGGAATTCAGGCTCTGCTCCTCTCATGTCTCCACTAGAGGTTGCTTTTATTCCTGGTAACTGTTCCTTGTACAAGATGTTGCTGGAGTCCCAGCCCCTCTGTTTTCATCCTAGCTGTTAAGATAAAGAAAACAGTGAAGAAGTTGGAGGATGATGTTTCTGTTCTTTACCATCAATCAGAACTTCCTGATACGGTCGCATCTAACCCTATTAAAGTGGGCTTAGGAAATGTGATCTTGATTCTGTGACTTGTTCTCTTTAACTAAAATTTTGAAATGTAGTGCTATAGAAGAGACAGATTTGTGGGAGGAAGATGCTGAGGTCTGTCTATCTATCTATCTATCTATCTATCTATCTATCTATCTATCATCTATCTATAACCTTTGCATCTAATCTATCTATCTATCTATCATCTATCTATCTATCTATCTATCTATCTATCTATCATCTATCTATAACCTTTGCATCTAATCTATCATCTATCTATCTATCTATCTATCTATCTATCATCTATCTATAACCTTTGCATCTAATCTATCATCTATCTATCTATCTATCTATCTATCTATCTATCATCTATCTTTTTAGTTTCCTGTGCCAAATGGATAGTATGGGCCATGTAACTTGTTAGACATCGGGAATCCAAATTGCACACCATATATTTATTTTCCAGAAATTAAATATGGGAACTTCTTAGATCTTTTTGAAGTCCCTTAACTGGATTTTTCTAGCCACTTAGTTCCCTTTTGGTAGATGTTTGGGTTGTTTCCAAACTTGTGCTATTACAAACCATCCTGCGTGACTACTCTTGCATATTGTTCATTGTTTACCTAGTGCAGGGTGGATTCCTGGAAGTAAGATCACAGGGCTCACAGTAAAACCATATGGCATCTGTTCTCATCAAACTGGAGGAGGGGGGCAAGCATTCCAGCCCCACTCTCCCAGTGAGCTCACAGGCTCTGGGATTTTGCCTATCTTTGAAATTATATCTCAGTGCATTTTAATGTGCACTTCTGCTGTTATGAATTGAATATAACCATTCTTTTCAGATAATTATTAAGCACATAGCCTTTTAGTGACAATTGCTTGCATTTTTAAACATTTAGATATTTGTTTAGTGTATGGCTTATGAGTACATGTATGTGTGTATGTATTTATACACACATACATGCACACATTTATATATATGTCACATATGTATGTGTATACACACACACACACACACACACACACACACACCCCTACATGTTTGTAATGTCCACAGAGATCAGAAGAGGGCATCAGATTCCCTGGCCCTGGAGTTACAGATAGTAATGATCAGCCATGAGAATGCTAGGAACTGGGTCCTTTGTAGGAGCATCAAGTACTCTTAAGCACCAAGCCATCTCTCTAGTCCTGGGTTTTTAGTTCATTTGTTTGCTTTGGACAATCTTTTATGTATCCCAGACTATCCCTTAGCTCTAGATACAACCAACATTGACTCTGCTTCTCACACGCTGGGATTACAGGTCTATGCCTTCCCACCCACCCTTGCTTATGATTTAAAAAGTGTTTTCTTGGGGGCTGGAAAGATGGCTCGGTGGTTATGAGCACTGGTTGCTCTTCCAGAGAACCCAGGTTCAATTCCCAGCATTCACATGGCAGGTCATAACTGTCTGTAACTCCAGTTCCTGTGGATCTGACGTCTTCATACAGATATACATGCATGCAAAACACCAAGCACACAAGATAAAAAGAAATAAATACTTAATACATAAATTTTAAGTACTGCTTTCTTTTAAATGTCTACTTTGGTTTCTTTCTATAGTTTTCTTTTTCTTTTTAATCCATACTATCTTTTTCTTAAATGCCGTGGACAGCTTCATTACTTTCACTACCCATTACATCTGGCTAAGATTATAAAGTGTTGCTTTTAATTTACAAGGCCTGTGCTAGCACTCACTCCCTCTTTGGTCAATGGGTATTACTGTGATTTCTCCTAAGTTCTGACTTTGAAACTGGAGCTTTGTTTGTTTGTTTGTTTTGTTTTGTTTTTAGTAAAAATAAAAATCTTGGTTCTTACTGTGGTACAAACCCAAAATAAGTACAATTTTTAGACATTGGAGTTCACTGTAATAAGGCTGTACTTCACTGTTCCTCACATCACCAAAGGACTTTACCTCCATAGTAGCTAAGCCAAGCGTTGACAGTTCTGCTGCACCAAGGAATGAATTGTAGGCATGAATATTTGGATACAGATTTCCTATGGTCAAAGCTATTTGACTTGAGTGATTGTCATCATTCTCAGCCCACAGGGAACGAGTTACATTCATTTAAGAGATGGTGTGTGGGGGCTGGAGACACGGCAGTTAAGAGCACTGACTGCTCTTCCGAAGGTCCTGAGTTTAAATCCCAGCAACCACATGGTGGCTCACAACCATCTTGTAATGAGATCTGACGCCCTCTTCTGGTATGTCTGAAGACAGCTACAATGTACTTACATATAATGAAATAAATAAATAAAAAAAAAGAAATGTGTGTATTATGATGGTCTATCCATGAAGTCATTCATCAACTGTTTTAATGAATGGCTTGGAAGGTGGGGGTAAGATTCTGGTTCATTGGCTGTGATGATTTTGGAAAGCATTCATCTCAGAAAAGAGTAACTTATAAGGTCATCTTCTTCAAAGTTGATGCAATAATTATAACTATCAAGCAAAACATTTGTTCTCACTCTTTGTTGTTCTCTTACAAGCAACCTTGCAAATTAATTGCCTACACTTCTTTTGGCTTTATAAATAATTTTGAAATATGTAAGCTGTTCCAAAAAACATAGTATAGTGTAAGCATCAAATAAACAATCCTACTAATAGAGAGGCTGAGATAGAAGAACCATGATTTAAAGACCATTATGTGGTACACATCAAGACACTGTTTCATACAAACAAGCAGAAAGTGTATATGGATTGTACAATATTGCATGCATTTCTCCAATTACTAAATTAGAGAGACCACTGGGTGGTAGCCAACAAATTTCTAATTCCTCATATGTTTGAATTTCAATCAATTAGGAGTGATAATATTAATTTTCATAGTGAGAGATATTAAGGAAAACTGATTGTTACTTCCTGTTATTTTTGTTGTTAGAGGTGGAATTATGTTTGTGTGGCTATCTTCTTTTGAGCTTTGGTTTTTTTTTTTTTTTTTGGTGTTTTTTTTTTTTTTGTTTTTGTTTTTGTTTTGTTTTTGGTTTTTGGTTTTTCCGAGACAGGGTTTCTCTGTGTAGCTCTGACTGTCCTGGAACTCACTTTGTAGACCAGGCTGGCCTTGAACTCAGTAATCCACCTGCCTCTGCCTCCCAAGTGCTGGGATTAAAGGCGTGCACCACCACGCCCGGCCTTTTGGGCTTTGTTATTTGACCTTTTCCCCTTAATGCTTTTAGTATTTTTTAGTATTCTTTCTTTGTTTAGTGTGTTTGTGTTGCTTAGGTTCTTAGGCTTGTCTCCTGCCACGTGGTTATCTCTAATGCTACCTGCCCTCGCTATATCTGACTGTAATCTGTCCTTTCTGCAATCCCGGTTGTGTCATAACTCCTCAGAGTCCAACTGTCTTTGTGATCCTGTGATCCTGGGTATGTCTGAGCTCCTAGGATTCAAGCTGCCTCTGGGAGCCTGAGATCCTGGTGCGACCAAGCTCCTGGGATCCTCTGATCCTGTGGTCCTGGGCATGTTAGAGCACCTGGGAGTGGATCTTCCTCTGGGTGCTGTGGAGTTTGCACCAAGATCTGCACAGGGCACCAGCCCAGACTGGAAGGCTGTAGTTCTCTTTTATTCATATGCATGTGTGCCAGTTTATGAGACCTGCAGAAGTTAGATGAGATACTGGGTCCTTGAAGCTGTAGATATAGGCTGCTGTAAGCTGCTGGGTTCTGGCACTCCAACTTAGACCTTCTGGGAGAGCGGCAAGCACTCTTAACCACAGTTTAAACTTTTACTTTGGTGACCAAGCCCACTCAGTCAGTCAACCGGTTCTCCAGGGCAGGAGCGAGAATTAAAAAGAAAAAAGACGATTAGACAACATTGTAGCATGACCCCAGTCAATTCTGAGATTGAAGGCAGGTCTAATAATTTCCAACCCATTTCTATACCAATTTGATTCAGGTATTAAGATTGATTGTACAACGAGGAACAAGCAAGACAGTGAACACAAAATAGTCAAGGCAATAGGTAAGTCCCACAGTTACCTCACCGTGACAGTTGCTTCCAAGGGTGTGTAAGAATGACCAGAACACCTGAGCCCACCTCCTCAGCCCAGCCCCAAACCTTGCCTGAGGCTGCATCTTTTTTTTCGTTCCACCCTAAGACTAAAATTCCTGCCTTAGCCTTCTTCCCTCTTACAGCCTCACGTCGGATTCTTGCCTAGACTTAACTTCCCTATCACGCCCTAATGTCAGATTCCTGCCTGAAGCCCTTGTCCGTGTCTGTAGTCAATGTCAGGCTCCTGCCAGGCGGCACAGCACCCCAATGAGGCTCTCTACACTTAGGAGATAATAACGTCCATTCATAATCTTTGTCCTGTGAAGATGAGGGAGGGGCGAGGCGGCTCAGTGGGTAAAAGCACTTCCTGTTCAGCCGTGCCCGATGACCTGTGACTGAGCCCTAAGCGCCACACAGTGTAAGGAGACAGAGACTCCGGCCAGTGGCCCTCTGACCTCTAGGTGCATGAGAAACTACTCGTGGGCACCCTCTACACCCACATCAACACACTAAAAAAAAAGCAGAAGCCGTGAAGGCTTAATTCGCTCACAGTGCTCTTTAATTAAAATGGAGAGCAAACGATGAGCTGTTTCTGTGACGGCTCATTCATTAATACTGTTATATGATCAAGCCTGCCTGTTGGTTTGTAGCTATTATTTTATTCCTGTTAATGCTGCACAAATAGTGACTGTGGCTTTTCTAATCCGAAGGGAATTCGTTTTTCCATTGATGTTTTTGCCCAAGGCATTCCCTTCCTGGTTATGACCAGTATTACAACAGCATTCTATTTCTGCCCCGGAGGATTGGAGTAAGCGTAGACGAAGAAAGGAAAACCAGGCCTCCTTTGTTTGCCGCTCCTAGCAGTTATCAGAGTATATAGTGTCTGGAGCTAGACTGAGCCAAAGGACACTCAGCCTTTCAGAACCCGGGGAGAAGCTGGGTCGCCTTTGATGCTTCCTCGTTACCGGGAGGTCTAGCCGTTCTCTGCAGACTCCACGGCGGATCTGCGCAGCCGTGTGTACCACCTGCCCGGCACAGCAAAGTGCTCAAGACAGTACAAGCCCTCACTGCGCCGGGTCCCCAGGCTCTGGAGTTCCCATGCTAATGCGTGTTAACCGAGATTCCCCAGGGTCCAGTTAGGCAGCCGGTTCAGCCCTGGGCCAGCTCAGGTCTCTTCTGAACGAAGCTCACAAGACTGGCGCATGCTCAGTGAAACACGGGCTAATCTCTTTCATCATCCCGTCCCTCACGCTGGACAAATTCAAAGCATCTTTTTTTTTTTTTTTTCATGTTCTCTCTGATTCACTTAAAATATGGCGTGTTTCTTCCAGAAGTTTTTTCTTTCTTCCTCCTCCATTCTGATTCTTTAGGACTTATTTTAAAAAAATGAATTTCCATTTTATACTTCTGGCAGCTGCAGCATCTACTTTTATTAAAGTCTCCTTGGTCAGCAGCTAGTAGTTGAAAATCCCAGGGGCTTCTTAGTCGCCTTGCTATTCTGCAGGAGTTTGGACAAGAAGATCAGTTACTGTAGACCAAGGACAGTCTCCAGCAAGGACTCTGCCGGCCTGCCTTTATCTCCGGCGTTTATGAGCCTCCTTTTTGGTAGAGCTCACCTGGACTCACCCGAGACCTCCCAGCTAGTTTCTAGTTGTCCTGGCTCTGAGCTGTAGTGTCCCACTCAGAACTGGCTCTTCTCCATGCCCAACAAACCCTTCTCAAGTTAGCGTCTTTCTTCTCACTCACTATAATTTCCTTGAGACCTTGCTTTTTTTGAGATCTAACTATGCCATGTGTGCTAAATCCCGAGTTTGACAAATCTCGGAGGAAAGTAAGGCGGAAGGCTCAGTCTTTGTGCTCAAGCAAGCTTCCCTCCAGGTACGGAGGTTTAGGAAGAGATAGGGTATATATTGATGTGGAAGCAGGAAATAGGGCTTAAAGAATTAAAGTGAAACTCAACTCAAGTGTGCAATTGGCAGCATTCCTGCCCGTGACTACTCTGTGGGAAGTGTCTGAAGCAGTAGCCTGCAGAAAGAACTTCATTAAGAGATTTTCTTGGTAGGAATATATGGTTTGTATTCACTCAATCTGACACATACATATAGAACAGTAGGTACTTCAAGTTTAAGATTTATAATCTCAGCCGGGCGGTGGTGGCGCACGCCTTTAATCTCAACTCGTGGGAGGTAGAGGCAGGTAGATTTCTGAGTTCGAGGCCAACCTGGTCTACAGAGTGAGTTCCAGGACAGCCAGAAACCCTGTCTCGAATAAACAAAAAACAAACAAACAAACAAACAAACAAAGATTTATAATCTCACTATGGAAACATGCAAATGTAAGATTTCAAAGATAGTGAAATGAGGGAGGAAAGGATTAACTATTAAAATGCTATACACAAGGCCATACACAAGGCCAGGCATGGGTGGCAGATGCCTGTAATCCCAGCATTTGGGAGACTGAAGCAGGAGAATCAGGAGTTCAAAGTCATTTTCTGCTATATACAGAGTTCAAGGCCAGTTAGACCTACCCAAGACTCTGTCTCAAAACACTCTCACACTGCAGTATGCAATCAGACCTTTGTACCACGAGTTTCTACATCCTGGGATATAACCATCTGCATGTATTAGTTTACCATCACCATGACGAGATACAGCAGAGACTCACATGGAGGGAGGGACTCTTTCTTTTGATCTCAGTTTCAGAGATGTGGTCCACGGTCAGCTGGCTCCACTGCTTTTTAATCTGTGAATGAGCAAAATTACCTTAGGGGAAGGACATGGAGCACAGAAGATGCTTGCTTCAGATTAACCAGGAAGTAGCAGCGAGACACAAGAATTCAAGAACAGGATATATCCTCCTTCAAAGACAGTCCCCAGCAGGCTCCTTCTACAATCGTCAATCATGTCACCAAGGATATATCCTCCTTCAAAGACAGTCCCCAGCAGGCTCCTCCTAAAATCGCCAATCATGTCGTCATCATGTTATGAGGTCTTCAATCGACTAGTCAATTGATTAGGTCAGAGCCTTCAAGATTCAAATATCTCCCAGTAAATAGATCCATTAGCTGGGGGTGGGGACCAGTGCTTCAATTGTGTATCCTAGAACCAGTCTCTTTGAACACCAAGGGACATCTGTGTCTTAGAGAATTCTTATAAAAGGAACTTGTGAGCTGGGAGATGACTGAGAGGGTAAGCGTGTTGTGCACACCTGATGACCCATGTGGGATTTGGTCCCTGGAACCTACACTAAAGCCCAGATGTGGTAGCATGCATCTGGAGTCCCGGTACTCCTTTGGTAAGGAGGGAGGTGGAGAAGAGAGCTAACTGCTCAGAAGCTCACTGTCCTGGAGTTACAGTACAGCAAAGGGACAAGAGGAGAGTCCCTGTCGTGCACTGTGGCCTCTGTGTGTGTGTGTGTGTGTGTGTGTGTGTCTGTACCCACCACCCCACTCTCTTTCTCTAGAAAATTAAAAAAAAAATAAATTAGAAAAAAAAATCTCAGGGATAGAGCAATAGAGCATGTGTTTTGGGTATGTGGAAGACCTTGGGTTTAAACACACACACACACACACACACACACACACACACACACACTTTCCTCCAGGTAACTCCCAACCATGGGCATCCAGCGAAAGCGCTGCTCGGACTTCTTCTTCGAGCCTGTGAGCAGAAGGTGAAGTTCTAAGATGTGCTCCTGACTCGTGTTCACTTAAGTAGTTGAGCTTTAAGAATAAATGCGGGACACACTTTACATAAAGCTATGGAAACAGAACGGACTGTCTCACCGAAAATAGAACAGCTATATTTAGACGCTTTTAGTGTGGCCTGACCTTGACATTCACATCAGCACAGTTGTCTTTTAGGCTCACCATAACCCCCCATGCTCTCCCCTTTGTCTCTAACCCACTCCACGGGCTTAACCGCTCTGCCACAGAGGGACGAAAACTGAATATAAATAGTACACTTTCTGCGTTAGGATCTTAAAGCGCTCGTCTTTGGCCAGCAGCTCGCTGAGTGTGCCTTAGTAGTAATTACTGTATACATTAGTTACTTTTCTCATTGCTGTGGAAAAAATACCAGACAAAAGCAGCTCGAGGAGGGAAGGGCTTGTTTAGCTTTGCCCCCATGCCTGGCTTCTTTTTCTCATTTTTAACTTATTTTTTATTTTATGTGCATGCGTGCTTTGCCTGCATGTATGTCTATGTCTAGTTTGTGTGCCTGGAGCTTGCGGAGGTCAGAAGAGGGCATCGGGTTTGTGGATCTGGAGTTGCAGATGCTTGTGGACCTGGGTCTTCTGGAACAGCAGCCGGTGTTAACTACTGGTGCATGCACAGCTCCGCCCTCTTCCCTCCGTTCTGTGGTCCTGGACCCCCACCATGTGACGGGCCGCTCATCTCAGGGCTGGCCTTCCTTCCCCTGTTAAACCTCTCTGGAAGAACCAGAGGCATGGCCCGTAGGTGATGAAGCAGCAGGTCCCTTTGAAGATCACCCCTCACACTATATTTTGAGCATCTATCCCCAAGGCTCAGCGAGCAATGGGCCATCATGGATTCTTTTCTGAGCTAGAGTCATTCTGCCACTTAATAGCAAGCTCACATTTGCAAAATGTCCTCCAAATTATTTAAGGCAGTGTGGTTAAAATGGCCTTCATTCTTTCCAATTTCTTCTTAAATATAAATATGGTACTTCCTATGAACATCAGTAAGCGGAGCAGAAAAGAATACACCTCAGCTGCTGGAGCATTTACCCAGCATGCTCGAGGCCCTGGCTGCAATCTTTAGTGCTGGGAAAAAAGTATTAGCTATAGGCAATGTTGATTAATTCTTTCTCATGTATAAGGAGAGTTCCATATTCTGAAAGTACTGTGTCTGAACTTTAACTTATGTTGTGGATTTTGTTCAGTTTTGTCTTGGTCAGAAGTGGCACAAGCTCCAAACAGTGTCTAAAAATATGCAATGCAGTTTATAAATTAGAATCTAACTTTTAGATCATTAGAACCTCAGAAACAAGCCAACCAAACCAACGGGAGCATGGTAAACGGCTCTGGTTATATGGTTTCTCTTCTCTTCTCTTCTCTTCTCTTCTCTTCTCTTCTCTTCTCTTCTCTTCTCTTCTCTTCTCTTCCTTTCCTTTCCTTTCCTCTTTTCCCCTTCCTTCCTTCCTTCCTTCCTTCCTTCCTTTCTTTCTTTCTTTCTTTCTTTCTTTCTTTCTTTCTTTCTTTCTTTCTTAGTTTCTTACTGACAAGATCGTGCACCGTCTCCCAGCTGACCTGAACTCTGTAGAGACTAAAATGGCTGCAGGCCCATAGAGATCTTCTTGCCTGTGCTTCCTGAGTGCTGGCAAGACGGTCTATTCAAAGCACACGTGTTTTATGAGAGGTCAGGCTCCCAGGCAATGAGCTAGGAAACTATTGGGGCTTGCAAGATCCATCACCCAGAGGCCTCTGGAAAGTTGCTGGTTCTAAGAACTACAGTAGAAACCAAAGAGGTAGTGCGGTTGTGTGTTCTGTTCATGAGATGTTCTGGATGTTTTGGGGAGGAAGCTGGGGACTGAACCTTACGCCATTTGTCAAGCAGGAGAGGGTAGTGTGTGCCTGTACCCTCAGCATGTGGGAAGGGAGAAGGGGAGGCTAAGTTCTTGGCCATTCTGGGGTACACAATGAGGCTTTATTTCAAGAGAAACTGGAAAACAAACAAAAGAAAAACCAAACAGCAGTGTAACCAAACAAAACCCCTGTCAGGTGTGCAGGACCAAGAGGATTAACTAAAAGCAGCCATTTTAAAATGTCTTCAACCTGAGGTGGGCGGCCCCTTCTGGAATAGAACATTGGGAATGTTATGTCACTTCTAATACCTCCACTATTTCCCAGAAGTTTACTGGGAGTCTTCTAATAGAGTTATAGATTTTATGACACAATTTTTAAAAAGTGTCATTGGAGATTGAAATAATCAGAATTTGATGTAGACTTGTATTCTGTAGGAATTCAAAATAAAGTGTCAGATCAAATCCACGTTTAGTTGTTTTGGGAGGTCTAAAGGAATCATGGCCATAAAATACTGGAATAGTGGGGCTGGAGAGAGGAGTCAGTGGGTCAATGCACTGGATGCTCTTCTAGAGGATCTGAGTTCTTAACATCACACAAAAGCGAACCTCGGGCTGTATTAGTCAATCACCCCGAGTATTTGTGGCCGGCGTGGAAAGCCCGCTAACACAGGCCGCCCAGCACCTGATAATGGTGCCTGGGACAGGAGCGGCCTCTCCTCCCTGCCCACGCCAACGTCTCGCCTCTGCGTCCTGCCCTCTCATGAGAAATCCATCCTCATAAACTTCTACCGGTCCCTCTCCCCACTCTGGATAGGAAGCTTGGATGGGTTTCGGTCGCTTAGCGGTGAGACTCTAAATTCCTCCTCCTTTTTGTTTTTTTGAGACAGGGTTTCTCTGTAGCTCTGGTTGCTCTGGTGCTCCCTCTGTGGACCAGGCTGGCCTCCAAGGCAGCGCTCCTGAGCGCTGGGACTGAGTGAGCGCCACCACTGCAGGCTACTCACTCAGGAGTGGACCGCTTTTCCTATCCTACTTACCGATTTTCTCAGCAAAGTTCCAGCATTCCCAGCAGTTCAGCCCTCTGGGAGACTTCCTGCCTGGCTGCTTCTACCCCAGACGCCTTTATCAGGTGCTGGCTGTGGTAGTCAGTTTTCCTTACCTGTGACAAATACTCAAAGTAATTCATGTCCATGAAAGCAGGTTTGTTTCTGCTCTTCAGCCCATGGCTGACGGTTGATAGTCAGGAACTCCTCCTTACCTGGGCGCACCCCTCTATCTTCTCTCCACATTCGGCACAAGTCAGGCAGTACCTACTGTGTGCAGGAGGCCGATTACAGCCAGTGCTGGAGCTAATTTTGTTAGTTTTTCAAAAGATTAGATTTCCTTGCTTATTCTTTTTTTTTTTTTAAATTTTGTTTATTTGTTTTTATTTTTTTGTTTTTGTGTTTTGGGGCATGTTAAAGCTACCAATTAATATTTAAAAAGATATTCTTTTAGGAGTACTAAAAACAGTTACCTAAGCTCCAGATCTTTCTTTCTAGAAGTATTTTTTTTTTTCTTAAAAAGTGAGGAATTAGCCGGGCGGTGGTGGCGCACGCCTTTAATCCCAGCACTTGGGAGGCAGAGGCAGGCGGATTTCTGAGTTCGAGGCCAGCCTGCTCTACAGAGTGAGTTCCAGGACAACCAGGGTTACGCAGAGAAACCCTGTCTCGAAAAACGAAAAAAAAAAAAAGTGAGGAATTATGCTGAGCATGGTGATGCATGATTATAATCCCTAGCACCTGGGGAGGCTGAGGCAGGAGGATTCCTGTGACTTTGAAGCCAGTTTGGGCTGTATAAGGAGTTCGAGGCCAAGCAGAGCACCAAGAAGAGAGCCCGGGTAGACGGAAATGCAAGCAAACAGGATGAAGCGGCATGGACCGCGGGGCAAAGCGCATGCGCCCTTTTCCCAGGTCTAATCCACCCGAGGCCTAACGTGAACTAACGCTCTCACGATGACTCTTTTTCAGTTTGGAAATCGCAGTTTTCTCCTGGTGCGGAATGTCACATATGCGGCCAAGGAAACGAGGCGCAGCAGATTTTTCTAAGCAGTTGTTCCGGTTTCACCTCGTCACAGACGCATCCACGCATCTCCCAGCTCAGCCAAGCTCCACTTAGATCTTAGTGGCCCCAGTGTCCATAGCGGGAATGGGGTGTGACGACTCACCTATTGTTTAAGGCCTATTACTTGATGATGACCAGCTTTGCAGCATCTAAATGGCCTGTTCTGATTGCTGTGCACAGTTCCCTGCCTTTCCATGGGCGTATTGCAGTTGAAAGACTTGTCTTGTATGGTGTTTGTGTTTCAAGACCTCAGCAAGCCATGATTGATCTCAGTGCTCTTTTTCAAGATTGGGCTCTCAGGGGACAAGGTCAGGTTTCACCTTCCTCAGGATGACTAGCAATTTCTCAGTGTATAGGGTCGGGGCCGGTGCTGACTGGGGTAGCAGTGCTCTGGGGCGGGGCGGGGCGGCGGTTTCATTACATATTTGTTCTGGAAGGCTCTGGCAGCCTCTAGCTGCCCATGAAGGAAGATACACAAATAAGCTTGGGGCATGTACGAAAGACACCACGCCTATAGACGTGCTTTGTCTTGACCCATGGGCCTTTCTAAGGTTACAGTGAAGCTGGGTGGATTACGAAGCCGGTAGCCGGGAGCACCAGTTCTACAGGGCGGGCCTCCCTTTGGACCTCTCTCTCCACTTTCTGTACTGTGTGCCTTAGTTCCCTCTTCCCCTTCCTCCGTCCTTTGCAAAGGGGGTTGGGGGGTGAGGGATCTGTCCTCTCAGCATTCAGGAGGCTGAGCCAGGAAGATTGTGCATCAACGGTGGGCCAGGGTTACAAAGTGAGTCACTCTGTCCAAAGCCAAACGGTAGGACTCAAGGTGGGCGTTCTTGCGATCCATCTCCTCAGGAAGGAACAGCAAGAGGCTCTCCTCTCTCTCCCTTTCCCCCCTGCTCTTTCGATTTCTTTCTTGCAGACTATGAGGTGAGCTACGTTGCTCATTCGTGATGTCTCCCACCATAAGGTCTATCGAACACAAATTATCAGAGAAACAGAAAAGGAAACATTCTATCCAGAACGTTTGTGAGCAGCTAATTGAACCTTTTAAAATTCTGTCTATAGTTTATGACTCTGTGTTAGTGCCTAAACAATAACACAATCCTATATGCTCTTAGAACCGTTTCTAGTTTGAGTCTGGTAATTGACCATGACTAAACAGAGCGGGTTCCAGGAGCGTGACTGTTCAGCTTTGAGCAGGGAAGCCCTGGCACCTGATGGAAGAGATCAAATTTGCTACAGATCAGCTGATGTCTGGAGTCAAGGCTGAAATGAGAGAATGGGACAAGGAGCTCAGAGGCAGATATGAGGATGTAGATCAATTCTGTTTCGATCTGGATGAACTCTGAAAACCAGTTAGGTACAGGAAGTAAGCACATGGTTTTGTTACTTTACGAGCAGAAGGAACTAGTGCAGTGGCTGAAGTCACACTGTTGGGGACAAATGACCACAGGTTTGAATGGACAATGGCAGGGAAGGAGGAAATAATGATCAGCCAGCCTGGCCACTGCCACGTTCGTGCTGTGTCTGTGTGGCTGCGAGCACACCCGGGCTCCTCCTAGGTGCCTTGCTCTTTAAGGGTCATCTGTAGACGTGGAAGGTGTTTGACTGGAGTGGGATTCTCAAGAGCCACAAGTCGAGACACCATCCGGTGGGAGGGAAGAGAACGGAGAGCGAGAGAGCGACCAGGCTGCTTCATGCAGTTCTCAGGGAGAGCAGATGGCGTCAGGTCCTCCGGGGCTGGAGTCACGGGCGATTGGAACACACCACGTAGGTTCTGGGATCAAACCTTGGTCCTCTAAAGCGAGTCTCCAGATCTCTCTCTCTCTCTCTCTCTCTCTCTCTCTCTCTCTCTCCTCCCTCTCTGTCTCTCTCTCTTTCTTTTTTTCTGAAATAAAGTCTCATTGGTACAGCCAGAGAGTGAGCAGGAAGGGCCTTCTACTTCAGTTCCTTCTTTCATCTGCTGACTTCTTCTGCCCCAGTAACACCCCCTTTTCTCTACTTTTCTGTACTTCTCTGGTTCCTGCTTCTAGTCTTTTTTTTTTGTTTTTTTTGTTTTTTGTTTTTTGTTTTTTGTTTTTGTTTTTTCGAGACAGGGTTTCTCTGTGTAGCTCTGGCTGTCCTGGAACTCACTTTGTAGACCAGGCTGGCCTCGAACTCAGAAATCTGCCTGCCTCTGCCTCCCAAGTGCTAGGATTAAAGGTGTGTGCCACCACTGCCCAACCCTGCTTCTAGTCTTATTTTTCTTTATTTTGTTCTTCTTCCATTTCTTCCTCCTCCTCTTCCTCCTTCTCTTCCTCCTCCTCTTCCTCCTCCTTCTCCCCCACTCTTCTCAGATCTTAATATATTCAGGGTCCCAACTTTAGCCTTCCCCTCTTCTCCCTTTGGAGTCTGCCCTAGTCACTAATCCTTTCTCATGCATTGTAGCAGCTAATAACTACTAATCTACATGCTTAGTGCAAACGTTCTGAGCATCTTCTTTTTTTTAAAGATTTATTTATTATTATATGTAAGTACACTGTAGCTGTCTTCAGACACCACTGAAGAGGGCAAAGATCTCTTTACGGATGGTTGTGAGTCACCATGTGGTTGTTGGAATTTGAACTCAGGACCTTCGGAAGAGCAGTCAGTGCTCTTAACCGCTGAGCCATCTCTCCAGCCCCTCTGAGCATCTTCTGTGTCGTAGCTTATGGGGTGTGCGCCCTAGGAAGGTCTAATGATATTTCAAATCCTCATAGAATGAGACCAAGCAGTATGCCTCTCCGTTCATGTTTTGGTTAGACTCTGTTCACCACTTGAGTGTGAGATCCGTACCCCCTAGTACCCCCCCCACCCCCGACCCCCCCATCGGCATAGCTAGGCTAGCCACTCCTCTCTTCACAACCTGTTTTCTGTCTCCCTGCCTCATCACATATCAACATTCCTAGCTTGTCTGTACTCACAACGGTCTACCACCATTGGCAAAGCTATTTCTGGTAAGAAAGGCAGAATGCCATGACTCCTCAGGACTGACAATACACAAGTCAGGAAACCCCTGTGTCCCGTTCTCTGTCGCTCTTGCGGCCCGGTCCTCTGCTCCGTGTCTCCAATTTCTCAGCACTGAGAAAACTGACTTCCTTGTAGTGCCATGCCCCTGTGCCTTTGCAAGCGCCCTTCTTGATCTGGACCGGAAGGTTAATGGTTGTCAAGTTCTGCAGTAACACACTGTATAGGAAGCACTGTATAGAATCCTTTACGTGGATAATTTGGGGGTCGGGGGAGAGCAAGACAAGTTTCCCTGACATCAGGGATCTCGTTCCACTTTGGTCCCCAGAATCTGCTATGGTAGAAAGGACATGGTGTGTGGTGAACATGGTAGAAGCCAATAGAAGTCCTTTACATGAAATGGTCCCTCTGTCCACGTTGGTGTCTTTTTAAGACACCCGCACCCTTGGGGCTTGGGTGCAGGTCGTCTTCCCACTGTGCAGATGAAGGGCAGCAGGGTGGCTGGTTGCCTGAGGGCTGGGCTGGGTGGCTGCCCGCGCGCCTGCGCCCTCTGCTGCTCCGGTCCAGGCGCTTCTCTGTGAGCGCGTGTCTGTCTAGGGAGAAGAGGCTTGGGTGACAGACCAGAGGTTGGGGGAAGAGTTAGCCAGCTCGAACCGCAGTCTCACTCCCTGACTTCTCGGCGGCGGGACAGAGACCATCTCAGCAGGCGGCTGGCCCATCCTCCCGCACCGCCGCTGCCCTACAGCGGCCGCTCCTCTCCCAGCCCGGCAGACTGGTCGTCACCCAGCTAGTGAGTTGCGAAAGCTTGTGCGCCTAGCAGAGCGGCGAGCTGTCCCCCGGCGGTTTTGTCCTCCCACGGTCTCTGTGTGTGTTGTGTGTGTGTGCATGTGCGCGCGTGGGGTGTCCCTGGGATTCCGCGTTGGTTCCGAGAGCTCGGGGCGGGGATCCGCGTGTCCATCGCATCCGAGTCTGCGCCGCGATGCGGCTGTTCCCCCAGCCAGGGGCTCCGACGCCGGGATTCCCCTGCTCGGCTTGCAGCCACGGGTGGAGTTTCCCGGGAAGGCGCAGGAGTGAGCGGGCGGAGCCCAAGACCGGACTTGCAAGCCACTGGCAGTCCGGTCCGGAACAATCCTGGGAAATGCGGTGGCCGCCACCCCTCGGTCAGCCCCTCCGCCTCTCTCATCCTTTTTCTTTTCGCAGCAGCATCACAAAAGCTCAGAACGAAACCCAGCGCAGCGGAACCCCAGTGCCTCCCATCTGGTGCATTTCCCCGCGGGGCCGGGACGAGTATAGGGTTTCCCAAGATTAGGGATGGGGTTTACTGCGGGGGCGCATCTGTGTTAGCGCTCGCTGAATTCCAACCAAGTGCTGGATCGCACACCGTGAACTCTTTGGTGTGTGTGTGTGTGTGTGTGTGTGTGTGTGTTTTACTTCAGGCCTTCGCACACCTCACGTTCTCGGGGTGTGCTTGGCAAATAATAGCACACCTCCCGGCCGGCGCGCCCGTGCTGAGCCGTTTCTGGGGGCTCCTAGCGCACGCTGGGCCAGCTTGCCAGCCTCTCTTTGTTTGGTTGTGGCTTCAAAGCAAATTGATTTTCGGTTTCGCTCAACCTTGCGCTCTGGGATTTAACGTGGGCCACAGCCTCGGATGCCCTCGTTACTTGTAATTGAATATAGTTCTTTCCGGCAAGGGGCTATTTTTAGTGTAGAGAATAACCACGCAAGCATGTTGACCCCCCCCCCCCGGGCTGTCTTTGGCTTTGAATAAGTAGGTGTTTAATGGAGCGGACGCATTCACATCTCCTCGCGTACACGTGCCAGGGTACAAGTGTGCACACACATTTCTACACGTAGTTTTCTTTCTACCGCTTAAAAATGTATTTTAAAATTTGAGACCAGGAATGTATTGTGTGCTTGTAAAAGGGGGGAAAACTTTCCTTTGTTCTTCTGGGAATCTTCTATTTTGAGTCATGGAGTAGGAGTACCAGAAGGTTGCTATTAGTTCACTGGAATAAAAGACACTGCCTTTGAGTCAGAGCTGCCAGGTTGATAATTATTAACATATAAAAGCAAACGCACTGTTTAAGGCAAAGGGGCGGGGCGGGGGCAGGCCCGCCGCAGACAATGAGCGCGAGTCCTGGCGGACCGCCTGCTGCTCATTGTTCCGGGACTCGGGGCTGCAGTCTCTGCGGGTTCCTCCTGCACGGGTCAGCTCGTGGCTAGCACGTCGGTCCCTCTGGGGTCCACGGGGTTACTTAGCACTAGCCCCCGGACGCCGGGATGCCAGCCCCAAGTGCAGCCATCCTCCTCTGACCATCCCATCTCTGCTTTACAGGTCGGCAGCTTCACCACCCTGTGTGCCACAAGCCTTGCCGTGGGCACCGAACACCCCTGGAACCACAGAGTGGGATGTTGTTCGGACATTTGCGCTAAGGGACCCCACACTGGGCCCAGGTCGCTCTAGCTTCTGGCCATCGTCTGAGAGGCGGCGGCGGAGGGGATGAGCACCGGACGCGCTAAGCGCCCACCGCGAGCTACCCCTGGGAGGTGGACACCCAGCAGGGCTCCCCGAAGGACCGCGCGGACCTTTACCTCCCCCGGTACAAGGTGGCGAAAGCTTCTTGTCGCGCCTGGGGTCAGGATGCTCTGGGCGCCTCCCTGCTGCTGAGATGTTGTGCTTCCAGGTTCTGCCATCCCCAGCCCGGGTCTCGGGAGGGGACGACTGAGTGTGCCCTGGCATCAGCCCTTCGTGCAGGTGGATGAAAAGTGCCGGAGACCTTGTATGGAATCAGCGATCACCTTTTAAGAGCCATGGACGAAGGGGCCGCGCCGTCCCGGGCCGGAGAGCAGCTAGAGGAATCTTCCCCGGTAGGAGCTGGCCAAGAGAAGTGCGAATCCGAGTCCTTCAGGTCCAAGAGTTTACCGGTCCTGCACAGCGCCTCCTGCCGGCAGAATCCCAGTGCTGGGAATGCAGATGGCAAGCTGGCCCTGGGCGGCACGGAGTGCCAGGAGACACATCTAGTCCCCAGCCCCTCGGCTCCATCCACTTCGGCAGGCACCACAATGGAACAAATGGACTGTAACCACAGGATGGACCCCAGCAAAACGGTGTCAGTACCTTCCACTTTGGCCACACTTCAGGAGAGAAGGTGCCTCTACGTGGTCCTTACGGATTCTCGCTGCTTCCTAGTGTGCATGTGTTTTCTGACTTTCATCCAGGCGTTAATGGTCTCTGGGTACCTGAGCAGTGTTATCACCACCATCGAAAGGCGCTATAGCCTGAAGAGCTCTGAGTCAGGGCTGCTGGTCAGCTGCTTTGATATAGGAAACCTGGTGGTGGTGGTGTTCGTCAGCTACTTTGGTGGCCGTGGCCGAAGGCCTCTGTGGCTGGCGGTGGGCGGACTTCTTATTGCCGTCGGGGCTGCGCTCTTCGCTTTACCTCACTTTATCTCTCCTCCCTATCAAATCCAAGAGTTGAACGCTTCGGCCTCCAACGATGGCCTTTGTCAGAATGGCAACTCCACCGCCATCTTGGAGCCTCCTCCCTGTCCCAAGGACTCGGGAGGAAATAGTCACTGGATCTACGTGGCTTTATTCGTTTGTGCACAGGTTCTCATTGGAATGGGCTCTACACCAATTTACACCCTGGGACCAACCTATTTAGATGACAACGTTAAGAAAGACAATGCTTCCTTGTACCTAGGTAAGACTTGTAATTCTCAGGCACGTAGTTGGCTCATAGCGACGTTCCTTTTCTTCCCCCAATACAAAGGAACACAATCTTTTGTATTTTCAAATATGTTAAGCATATGGTTCACTCCTTTTGAGTTCTGCTTTTGGTGTGGTATGCTTTCAGTTTGTGATGAAGAGGTCTTTGAACTAATTTTCAGATAAATTTCACAGTTGTCTTTTCTCACCCAATACAAAGGTTGAACAATAGGATAGAACAGGGCCTTTTCCTCTTGCTGTCCACCGTTAAGAAACCTCTATTTGTCAAGTATATCTTCTAAGCTTTCCTTCCTAGAAATGATCAGAAAAGAGGAGAGATCACCAGCAGTTTTGAGTCATCCCTTTCTGTTGTTACCTGTTTCGCACCCCCAAAAACAGATGATGGGGCAGCCAGACCACATGTGCTGCGTCACTTCCATAACCATACTCTGAACATGTCTGATCACCCAGCACCAACAAAGCCTGAAAAACAGCAGAGGAGTAAGTTATGTCTGCTCACGAGGAAGCAGCAGCATGGGCCATGGGTTTATCCGAGGCTGTTTGCATTGGGCATGGAAGGCCTCACTGACTGGAGTTTGTGAGAGTTCATTACTGTCTTCTGAAGGACACAGGCTCTTGGGTTGTATTCCTTGACTTTCATTTGAGAGCACAGCAGACAGAGGTGTTTGGGATAAGTTCAGGGTGCCCCTGGGGGGCCAGCAGGCAGGGAGGGGGCTAACTGACTGCCTAGAAGTAACTTTGGTGCTTGCCAGCAGCATCTCTGCAGTTAGTAACTGCTCCTTCAAAAGTGCACCAAAGATGGATTTGAACCTGGGAAAGGATCAGTGCTGTTCCTCCAGCTAAGGGCTCTGTGCTCTGTTTTGCTGGAGTCCACTTAAGACACCCAAAGTCACTGAACTACGTGTGTGTGCACATCTGTGTGCACACCACAGGACAACCTTGGGTGTTCTTTCTTCTCTCTCCCTCCCTCCCTCCCTCCCTCCCTTCCTCCCTCCCTCCGTCCCTAAGACTGAGTTTCTGGCTTAGAATTCACCAAGGGGCTCATCTATCTGGCCAGTGTAAAAGGTTTTTTTTTTTTGTTTGTTTGTTTTTTTTTTTTTTTTTTTTTGTTTTTCGAGACAGGGTTTCTCTGTCTAGTCCTGGCTGTCCTGGAACTCACTTTGTAGACCAGGCTGGCCTCGAACTCAGAAATTCGCCTGCCTCTGCCTCCCAAGTGCATGTTTGTTTGTTTTTGTTGCTGTTGTTTAGTAACTTTTTAGCTATGTGCTGGTAGGTTCCTTGATGTCTGAATGGGATTTTCCAAGCGACTGAAGAAGATGGTCAGTGTCAGAGGGCTATACTTTGTCTTCAGTTCACCCACTGCCCTTGGAGAGTTTCGAACTTAACTTTGTTAGTAAATACACCCACAAGAATTTTTCCCATGGGTGGAGGAGACTGGTTACCACACCTCCATGTTTTCTAACACTTAATGTGGAAAGCTTAAACTGTGGTGAAATAAATATCAATATACCTACACACTAAACTTAATAACTTCTCATTTTATCAGCTGTGTATGGTGGCGCACACCTGTAACTTCAGCACTTGGGAGGGTGAGGTCAGAGGATTGCTATGTTTTTAAGGTCACCCTGGGCTACATGGTGAGATCCTGTCTTGAACAACAACACAACTTCACTTTGTCATGCTCACAGGCGTCTCCATATATGCACGTATGTTTGATGTGGGAAGCTTACTAGCATCTCCCCCGTATGTGTGTGTATATTTGACAGGGCTAGCTGAGCCTCAGCATGCCTCTTCTAGAAATAAGGGTATTCTGGGATTGGAATGTAGCTGAGCTGTAGAATCATAGAAGATGGCCTGGAATTTCCCTCTGGAAGAAATAGTATGTACATAAGCAGGGAAACAGATAAATGCCTTCTTTTCCATACTGGTGGGTGTACCCACCTGGTAAGAAAGTTAAGACCTAATATTGTCAAATACCTTTCTAAATTCAAATTTCAGTTGCCACCCAAATTCTTTTATAATTACTATGTTAAAATCTGAAATTCCTCAAAGGTCACTTACTAATATAATTGCATTTGGCCATTTTCTGTGGCAGCTTTCATAACGCAGAAAGTGTCTCAACCTCTGTGTTTGTGTGAAAAGACCTTTTGACTTTTTTTTGAAATAATCATAGATTGACGACTACCTTAGGATACATTTTAAAGGAAACCCCAACATAATTATGACTTACATTAAATTAACTTTAGTAATCAAAACAAGATTTTTTTTTTCTTAGAAAGAGACTCACAGTGGAGTCTGGGCTGGTCTTTATTCATTAAGTTTGTAGTCCAGGCTGGCTTTGAACTTTCAATCCTTCTGCCTCGACTTCTTGGATGCTAAGGTAACAGGCACATACTAACACACCTGATCAAAACCTTTAAAATGGGCATTACAGGTTCCTTCTGAATGAATTAAGACTAGGAGACTGCTGTTTTCCCAGAATACAAGCAGTGTTTACCAGTCAGAGTGTGGGGACGGTAAAACATCTCATGTTATTTCTCTGTATTATCCATCTCCTTCTTCTCTTTTCTGACTTTCCTAGTGGATCTTTCCAGCAAACAGCAACAACTAACCTAATGCCAGATAGCCCCTTAGGAGCTGGGGTGCAGGGACACATACCTGAGGTAACGTTGAAACCACCAGTATAATGGGTGGGGATGTAACTGTACATCTTCATCCTGGCAAGGCTCTACGTTAGCGTTCAGGCGGGTCTAACTGAAGAAGAAATGAGGCCATAGATTCAAGAACGGCGCTTCTACTTACTAACATCTCTGACTCCGCTGTGTGGATACAGCTTTAGCGTTGGCTTTGAGGATAGAGAAAGCTTTGTCAGTATTAGTAATAAGCTGGGTGGGAGAGTAGCCCATGATTTGTAAATATATCTCGGAGAGGTGTGTGTGTGTGTGTGTGTGTGTGTGTGTGTGTGTGTGTGTGATACTATGTTGGCTCTAGAAGAGTCGCTGGTGGGGCTGGCGAGATGGCTCAGTGGTTAGAGGCACTTGCCGCCAGGTCTGCTGACCTGGGTCTGATTCCTGGGACTCACTGTGTGGAAGGAGAAGAGTTACTCCTAAAAGCTGACATCTGACTTACACACACATGCTGTGTCATATGCATCCTCCCTGACCAAAGTAAAGGGATGCAAAAAAATACTCTTTAAAAGCCACTTGTTGTCTTGGAGGACATTTGGGATTCATGGTGATTGGGCTGGGCTGTCTGTCTGTCCAGCAGTGCAGGCACAGCTCTGCTGCATCCTGTCAGTCCTGACTCACATCTCAGAAGGGTTGGAGCTGGCCCGAACCATAGACAGAGCAGTAGAGTAGGAGGCGGTGGTCAGAGTCCACCCCGACGCCCGCTCCGGGGCATTTCACACCTCCCTCGCCTCTCCCGGCGGCGGCTTTCCCTACGGGCTTAGCAGAAGGTGATTTCGTGTGCACAGGAGTTCTGTGAACTGCACGGATGAGACTTCATCGTCAAGATGGCCCTAGACACAGGCAGGAGGGGGAGTAATGGACAGTTTACCACGCCATCTGTGTCTTCTCCTTTAATAATCAGACAAAGGAAAGAAATATTGTGCAAGAAATCAAAGGATTGTGCAGGGAATCACTCCCTCACGTCAGCGATGCTATGTCCTAATTACGTTTTATGAGGCCTCAGTGTCTTGCCATTAGAAGATTCTGTTTGTCAGCCTTGGATGGCTGTGTCTCTTTAATGCTCTTCACGAAGGGTGCTTATGGCTTGCGCAGCGCAACACAAGCTCTTTAAGTGTGAGAGGTTTGTCGTGGCCCCATTTCACCACTCTGCCATGTAAATGCATACATACATGTGTGTGTGTGTGTGTGTGTGTGTGTGTGTGTGTGTGTGTAGAGACAGACAGACAGACAGACAGACAGCTACACTTTGAGCAAAGGACATTTTGGTAGTGACAGAAGTCAACAGACTTATTTCCCTGGTCCCCAGCAGTTTGCAGCAACCTGGGATCTAGGAAGGAGCCAGGCTCAGAGTTTATTCCTGGGTGTGTCCTCACCTCTCCCCTGCACCCCCAAAGCAAGAGGAGGTGCATTTATACCCCTGTGAGTCTTGAGGAGAGATGAGGAAGCAGGGCAGGAATCAAGAAGGAAAGCCTCAGAGTAGGAGTTTATTTTCCCTGAAGACTTGGGTCGTTCTAAAATTTGGCTTTGAATTCGTGTGTCCTCTTTACAATGCGTTTATCTTTGTAAGCCATCTAAAAGCCTTTTGGAAGTAGGCTTTGTGTAAGGCTTGAGTAAGTGGAAAAAGTAATCCTCAGCAACAGTGAGAGTGAGAGAGAATGAATATTAGGGAATTTCAGGAAACAAATCCAGGCTCCTGGAGAAGATCCACTGAACAGCGTGGGGCAGTCAGGGGCAGGGGCAGGGGCAGGGGCAGGGGCAGGGGCAGGGGCAGGGGCAGGGGCAGGGGCAGGGGCAGGGGCAGGTAAGAGCTCTGCGGGAGGCCGTGCAAAAGCTGCCAGACCCCAGGGACAGCTAACCTGGGTTAGATCACGTGGTGTGTCTTCTGCATGTCTAGCAGGAGCTGTGCTGCTGTGCTGGTGTGTTCGTTGCTTTGAACCTCTAAGACAAGTTATCAGACCGGGAGGCTGGGAAGCAAATGTCTTCAGGGTCCAGCTGAACAGCATGAGTTTCTGATCTTAGGGGAGAAGTCTGCGGTTTGGCGCGTGCTGATTTTTTTTTCCAGCCCACCTGCTAGTAAAGCGAGCATTCTTTTTAGATTCAGTATTTCTTGCTCTTTCAAACTCATGGAGCTTTGAAGCTGCTATTTTCACATGTGTATGTTCCTAAATACATAAACACATAATCACCACCTGCTCGCCTCACATACTGCTGCTTGTACAGCAAGGCAAGTGGCGCTCCCTCCCTCCTCACCTAGGCTAGTGCTCACAGTTCCCTCTGTGGGCGGGACTCGCCCGGTGAGAAGCCCACCGAGCTGCACGCACAGCTGCAGACGGGAACTCCAACACACCCACGACTCCTTTCTGCTTCTTTCCTGTCTTGTGCATGTTTTACTTTTCTTGAGGCTAAGGCTGGCCTTAAACTCCTGATCCTCCTGCCACACCTCCCAAGTGCTGGATTACAGATATTCTTTGTCTGTCTGGGTTGTTTCTTTCTTTGTTGGTAATCTAGAAACAGTAACCGTACATTGAGGCTGTGGGGCGGATACATGTGAGGTCCGTATTGCACAAGGTTTTGGACAAGGAACAGACAGGATGGAGTGACCAGACAGTAAAAACCCCTACAGTAGCCTAGAGTTGGAAATCACAGTCTACCATCAAGTGAGAAGCTAAACGAAATGTTTTGAAAACAGCCAATGCAATCTCATTCAAGCCTAAAAGGAGGGGAATTCAGACACCTAGTGTGACACTGAGAGCCTCAGAGTCTTTAGGAGTGAATTTAGCTATTCCCCCAAAGCCCAAAACTACATGATTCAATTTATACACTGTGGAAAGTACTTAATTTCTAAAAGCAGAATGATGTGATATATGCATTATAGACCTGAATGTCTTTTCAAAAGTCATTATTACCGTTTGCATAGGAATTCTGAAGACTCCGAGTCCTGGGAGGTTAGGATCACCCAGGCGTGTGTGGAGCCTCCTCACACTCGCTGGCTCAGGGGCGTCTCCAGTTCAGCTCTGAGGCTCATTTTTCAAAGTGTGTGTGGAAGTTTTGCATTCCTTCTGGGTGTAATTTTAAAAGAGGAGGAAGAAGAGAAAAAAGGAGGAGAAGAAGAGAGGAGGAGGAGGAGGAGGAGGAGGAGGAGGAGGAGGAGGAGGAGGAAGGGTTTTTAGAAGGAGGGCAAGTGGATTGTAGAGTAGGTATTCTAGGGAAGCACTCAGGGAGAGTGCGTGAGAGGCTTCCTGAGGGCCTAGGGTTGGTCCACTGGGTCTTTCTGGGACCGTGAGGCTGATGTCAGCAGGTGCTGCTGTGTCCCTTGCTCCTGACGTAGTAGCTTGTGCTGGGACATGTGTTTTCAGTTTTTCATTGCCAGGAAAAAAAAAACCAGGTAGGGGATCCCACAGTCAAAAATACAGGGATTCCACAGCTGCCGGGTACAGGCAGTTCTGTAACTATCAAGAAATTCTGAAGTTCTGAAATTCTTTTCCCAAGGAAAACTGTAAGGTTTTTTTTTTTTTTTTTTTTTTTTTTTTTTTTTTTTTTTAGCTCATTCCAAACCAGTGGTTTTCAATGGAGGTGAATTCACCCCGTCTTCTAGGGACATGTGACAGTGTTGGGAGTCACTTTTTTGTTTGTTTGTTTTTTGTTTTTTTTCGAGACAGGGTTTCTCTGTGTAGCCCTGGCTGTCCTGGAACTCACTCTGTAGACCAGGCTGGCCTCGAACTCAGAAATCCACCTGCCTCTGCCTCCCAAGTGCTGGGATTACAGGCGTGTGCCACTACCACCCGGAGGGAGTCACTTTTGATTGTCACCACACGGAGGAGGTTCACTGGCATTTAGTGGTGTTTAGATCACAGACAGATGCTGCTAAATATTCTTCAGCGCCCCAGAGGGACTTGCGCCACTGAGTTAGCCAGCAGAGAAGTGTCAACAGTGAAAAAACCTTTCAGGGTGCCTATGGTTTCCTGGGGTCCTTGGACTTCTGCATCATAGTCACAGAAAAGGTTATAGAACAAAGGATGAGCTTGCTGGTTGAAAAGCATCAAGGAGAGGAAGTCTGTAAACCGGAAGGGCCCCTGGCAAGGGAGAGAGGAAGCAGAAAGTGTTCACAGTATTCACTGTACATGTAGGCCTCTGTGTGCCGAGACAGTGTGCGATAGTGGGCTATCTACAAATATTTATCATGTTATTGTTTTATTTATTCTTGGAGAATTTCATACAATATTTTTTTACCACATTCTTTCCCGTCTTCCAGCTCCTCCCAGCCCCGCCTTTCTTCCCTCTCTACACAACTCCATGATCTTCTTTCTCCCTTAAAATAAAACAAAACAAAAAGAAAAACTCAACTAAAAACTCTGGGCTGTATTTGGTAGCATATGATGTTATTAGGGATACTGCCCCCCCCCACTCTACGGTGACTCCGTTTAAGTTCATTTTATACATGTATGTATTTTAGGAAGCTCCTATAATAGTACATTTCCACATGGCTCTTTCAGAAGGACTTTAGCGTTAGATACCCCTCTCCATAGTGCCTCCTCTACCCTTCCCCCTTCCCCTCTGCCAGAGCAGTGTGAGGTCTTCCCTGCTGAGCCATCTCTCCAGCCCCTGGAGTGGGCTATAGTTAGTGGATGCAGATAGTGAGCTTTTCATGATTTCCATGGTGACTTTAGACATTCTGGACAATATTCTTGGAGAAGAGAATACTGTAATGTTGATGTGTGTGTGTGTGTGTGTGTGTGTGTGTTTGTGTGGGGTGTTTGTAACTGTTTAATAAAGAAAGGTGGGGGAAGCATCCACCATTTCCAAGCTCTCTTTTAGGGTTGGTGACTTCAATTAAAACATTCAGGCAAGGAATCCTGCAAAACCATAAAGCAACTAATCAGTACTTAAACAGGATTCACCCCTAAATAGTTGGACCCTCAGAGATGTAGAATGGATTGATTTAATGAGGGGTAATAGACCTAATTTCTTTTTAAATAATGGAATGTTTAGTTTATGGAAAAACAAAATAAAACAACAAAACCTCAGATGAACAGCAACAACAGGACAGTTCCGACGCGGTCTCCATGTCCGGCAAGGGCGGCTTTCACGGGAGAGCTTTCCGGTGTGTAAGGCGTGCCATCATGACGCATGAGTAACCAGTACATGTTATTTACAAAAGAGCTCTGGATCTTTTACCCGAACCAGAGCTCATTTAGTAGTCAGAGAAATCAAGGCTGACTCATGTGTTCAAAGTCACCCCAAAACTATCACAGGAGGCTGCAGGGGCTGTGACCTCTGACCTGAGAGAGGAGGCATGAGCATCAGATGACTGGCTTTTCACCATTCGCAAGGGAGCGAGCTAAAGTAACTTTGTTTGCTGTTACCCCTTAAGTTCTCTAGTGCCTTCAAACCAAACCAAACCATATCAAACCAAGACAAAATACCCAAACCATATAGTTTACAACCCCCCCTCCCCCGGCCCCAGTCCACCGCGCGGACCCGGGTCTCTGGTCTGAAGGGCTCTGACGCAGCCCACTTTCCCTTCCAATACCCTTTTCAAGCCACGAGGCTTGAGCCGCATCACCGTTGCCGAGTGACAGCTGTCCTCCGGGACTCAGACATTCCTTCTGGCTCTTTTTCCAGCAGCTGCGTATCACCTGACGGTAAATTCAGACTGTTTCCCCTCCTGGGAGTTGTGATTCCTTGTGAAACTCTCACCCTGCAAAACCACTAATCCCTGTTACCAAATATAACTTTGAAAGGCAGGTGCAGGTTATTCTCTCTTAAAAGTAAAGAGCATGCTCATGTACTTAAAATATTATAGCAGGATGGGAATAAATAATCGGCAAGGGCTTGAAATAGACTGGTCCTGTCCCCGGTGCTCCTGGATCAGAGACGTTTTAGCTGTGATACTTTAATGATGTTAGCAGCAGATCTGAGTCTTATTAGGTATTTTCTTGTGTTTCCAAACTTGAGTTCCGATGAAGGTCAGAGATGTTTTAAGATGTCTTTATTTGAGTAAGAAAAGGGGAGGGGCTTCAATGAGCACGATTGGGGGGAATGAATCCTAGATCTTGAACGTCCTGCTTGTTAGCCAATTTATAATCAATTTTGTATATTGACAGAGCAAGAATCCCGATCTCAAAGTGTCTTTTTATTATTAGGCAGAAGAGATTTGCCTAGAAATATACCTATACCGCATATGTTTACATTCTCCTGCGTCCTAATTTGAACTGCATTTTAATGGCTTCCCTTGTGATAGAAGAGAACAGCAGCTTTTAAACAGATGTAAAAACTTTTAGAGAGACATCTGATAAATCACCTATGGGAAAGTCTAAAGTTAAAAAAAAAGAAAAGAAAAACAAAAAGGAAGGTCTTAGAATATGGCTCTGAAACTTTCCCCTCTAGCATTCTTTTTTCCCATCTTGCAAACATCTGGAGAGAAATGCATTTTGATTCCTTTAATTCTGACTGGGGAAAGGCAGCTGCAGCTAAACGCAGGGTTTAATAGTGGCAGGGCTGTGCGGAGAGCTCAGTGGGCGCAGGGCTTACCTTGCAAGCATGAGCGCAGCCCAGAGCCTCACTAAAAAAAAAAAAAAATAGTAAGCTGCACACGTGGACGGCCACTGAGGCAGAGACACATCATCATTCCTGCTTCCTGTCGGCCAGAAACCCTCAGCTTAAGTGGTGTGTTCATGGGAAATAACAAATAACACCCAAGCTGAGTCTCTGGTCTACACGTGCACACAGGTGCACATAAACACCCACAATAGCACTTTCCTGAGTCACTGGGCTCAGGGTTCTGCATATAGAATGTCCTTTCCTGGTACCTTTAGAGTGACTGTTGCTAGAGAGAGGCCCTCAGGACCCCTACAAGGATTCTGGTGGGACACACACACACACACACACACACACACACCCCTTTCTGTGAGGCTCACCGCACCATGGGAACGGTTTATTTAGGCCGTGACCTTTGTTGGTCATTCAGTTCAGTAGCAGTGGCCAGCCATGCATAGGCTTGTAACTTGACAGGAACTCAACTGTTCTCAGTTCCATGACTGACCAGATTACGCAACCTTTCGACAGTTTGGTTTTTTTTCTCAGTTACCTTATAATCTAATCTGTGGTTTTGTAAGGTCCGAGTGGGGACAGTGGGAAGTACTTCGTGTGGCTTCTAAAATTAACCCTGGGATGGGTCCCTGGTCCGTGAGGAATTTGCAGTCTAGTCTGATGATTTCTCTGGCAGCATTAACTGGATGATTGAAGTGCTTGTCGGCTGTGTGGACTCCAGCAAGTCACATGATACACTGGGTTTCAGTTTGGACATTTGTAAGAGGGTAGAACTGAATTAGAGGCAGAACTCTTAGTCTCCACTTCGCCCACACCCACTGAGCTATATAGCTCTAGCGAGGTAGATGTAACTTGTCACTTGTGTTTGGAGTGACTTGGCTGACTGGGCTCGAATCAACGTCCGCTCCGTGCTGGCCAGGTTTAACGGGGACAGATGCCTTGCATTGGTGTTGACTGAACCTGCTTGTGTTTTGGACTGGCCCTAGGACAGAGGAGACAGAATGAGAGGTTTCTGTCCATCAAGGTACTTTTCGAAGGGCAGGGATCTATCACACCACCCCTAGAGATGCCCGGAGTTACCCTGTGTTAGGGGTGATTGCTGATATCCTTTCTATAAAGTAAAGACAGGTTTTAAATAGCTTCCTAAGGAGAGTTGTTCTTGCTATGGGCTTCTGAGAATTATGATGTGAGCTGTTGCCTATAATCAAGTTTAATTGCTAAGGATCACAGGGAGGATTCCTAAATACCAAGACTTGCAGGTCGTTCTTATTCCTTTTCTATCTTATACCACATTTAAATATCGATGCTTGGGTCTCCTGTCAGTGTTTGTGGTTTCTGGGATAGGCCTTTGATCTCCCTGTAGTCCACTGGATGGTACATTAACACAGGTGCTTTGTCTTAAGTGGGAAGGTGGGACAGGCAATATAAGTGGCGGACAGGGCCCTGGGGACAGGCTTGCAAATCCTGGTCTCGCTGCCCTTACAAGGCACGTGTTTGTGTGTAAGTGTGTGGGTGTCTGAGGGCTGGGGGAGTAGAGGCAAAGGAACCCCCAAAACAAAAAACAAACAACAACAACAACAACAAAACCAAAAACCAAACCAACCAACCAAACAAACAAAAACCAACAAAAAAAACCAAACCAAACCAAACAAACAAAAAAAAACAGAGGAGGACATGCCTGTGGAACGCTTTCTACCCACCTTTCTCCAGGATCAATTTATAGCTTATGGGTGACTGTCACGTCCTCGTGTGCCTCCCCTGTGTAACATTGCTGAGTTTACCATGCCGTGATGCTCCATTCAGAGTTTGCATGGCGAATCAAGGGATTCTGGGCCGAATTACTTGATTTTTCTGCGTAAGTCCTCTCCTCAAGTATGCCGAGAATGTTGAGAGTGCTATCGCGATGATGTTCTTCGGTGACCCGAATGATCTGCTCTGGGTAACCCCTGGTCATTCCGCCACACACACACACAGCTCCAGAGACGTTTTCTGTTTTCTTTCCTGGTACAGATGCCACCATCTTCTGTCCTGTACACACCCGACTGCAGCGACACCTTTCAGCTGTCTCCTAGGCAGTCTTGCTAGTCTATCCTTCCTACCATGAGTTTTCTGCCCGATGCATCTCCCCTATGCTCCGTTCCTGCTCTCAGCCGGGTCCCTGTGGATTCCAGAAGACGCTTCCCTCAGATCCCGCTAGTGACTGTTCCAGACTGCCGACTTTAGTCTCTATTGCCATCACCTATGCTAGGTCAGTATGCTGGATGTGACCTCTTCAGGCTCTCTGAAATTCACTGGGTCTAGGACACTGGTGTTCCCTTGCCTGGTCTGGATCTGAGATAGGAAAAGCACAAGCAGGTGCTTCAGCATGGGCAGCTCTGGTCCTTAGTCAGGTTGTCGTGTGTCAGTGACTAGTGAACTCACTGGATCAGGCAGAGCAGGTGTAAGGGAGGTGTGTGATCCTGGGTGTGTACACCTTGTGAGTCAGTTCTCCAGCGCTGTCCTGGCCTTGTCCCTCATCTTAGAGATGGCGCTGCTTATGTCCAGGAGGTAGGAAAGAAGAGCCAGGCTCACCCATCTTGCTGCAAAGATAAAACTCAAACCCAGATCTGAGACTGTCCTGCATTCCCCCTGTACCCAGCCTGGGTCAGTGGCTGTTCTCTCAGTGCATGGAAGATAACATAATAATAATAATCAACTCGTATTATACTGATGATACCATAATTACACCGTCATCTGGGAAGCAGCCCTGGGAAGCAGGGCTTTTCAACATTCCGACCAGGCTGGTTTTAAATGACTGAGGTGATTCTATGTCTTTTTCACATTTTCTTTGGCAAAGTTGCCCACGTTTGGCTAGCTTGCTTGTCTTTCCTCACATTTTAAAGTTTACATGCAAGATCCAGGCACAGTGTCACACGCCTTTGCTTCTCAGGAAGTAGAGGCAGGAAGTTCTCGAGGGCAAGATCTGGGGTACATAGCAAGGTACCATCTCAGAAGAACGAAAATAACTCAACAACTCTGTAGCAAACATTGTCTTACCGTCTTTGGTGGATGATGTTTTAGGTTAAAGAGATTTAAGCGTTCCCTTTCTCTTTGGTGTTGATATACTTTCAGACACCTTTAAATGATGAATTGTTAACCTGCCTGAATTATTAAAACGTATAAGGCAATTATAGCATGTTTTCTTTAAACACTCGATTTTAGAGGACGCTTGCTCATTTTTGAACGTCTACACATTTACCTTGTTTTGAGAGGAACTGATAGGCAAACATGAAAACTGAGGACACATATTTCCAGATAGAAAAGTGAACTTCTGATAAACATAAGTAAATACCGTAACCATGAATAACCATGCATGGGATGTGAGTTAGGGTCTTTGTTTTGGTGTGGATTCCTTTAACTCACACAATTCACAGTTACACTCTGTGTATGGCTTCTAGGGGCGTGTCCATTCAGTAAACCGTGTGTCTGATCGAGGGCCTGATTTCTTGCCAATCACAAAATCTTGTAATGACTAGTTCTCTCATTTTTGCGTTTCCTCCTTTTCTTCATCACTGGGGATTTTAATCGGAGGGCTGTTAATCCTCTCCTCAATGCCACAGTGTGGTCTCCTGTACCTCCTCGGACATTATTGGTTGATTCTACCCTTTGCTTTCATTTTACTCCTACTGATTTAGAGTCTTCTGAGAGATGTGGGTCAATCTGAATTATTGTCATAGCACACCCTAGGAGGCCACTGCCAACTGCTCCCTTAGGTGACTGTCTGCCAATGTAGTTATTCAATAAACACCCCATTTCCCCTAAAATGGCTAAATACATTATTGTAAACATGACCATCCAATCTTTTGTCTCTAACATGCCATCTTTTGGTTGGAAATTTTAATTACATATACATTTTAGAGTCAATACCATTAAAAAACTAATTAGTTTCTTTAAAAAAAGTAATTGGCCCGGTGGTGGTGGCACACGCCTTTAATCCCCGCACTTGGAAGGTAAGGCAGGCTGCAGGCCAGAGGCGGATCTCGCAGTTCAAGACTAGACTGGTCTACCGAGTGAGTTCCAGGACAGCCAGAGCAACATGGAGAAACCAACCCTGTCTGGAAAAACCAAAAAGAATGAGTTGGCGGTGGCTGACGGACTTCGCAATGACTTGTGCTTCTGCGCAGCTCGTGCGTGCTGTCTGGATTAGCTGGGCTTTCTCCACGCGGAGAACAGTCACGTCAAAGGCTCAGCTCGCCCAGTATCGCTTCTCCGTAATGGACACATGCTCGATCTTACTGTTGTGAAAATCAGAATGGTAATATTTTTTAAGATGGGGTCTTGCTTGCTTTAGGAGTCAGGCTGGCTGGGTTGCTGCTATAGGTGTCTTTTTATCGCTGTGAAGAGATATGGTGAGCAAGAAGGCTTATGGAAGGAAGAGTTTAAAGGGGCTTGGTGCTTCAGAGGGCGGGGTCACTTCACATCAGGACAGGGAACAGGCAGTAGGCAGTCAGACAGCCATGGTGGTGGTGGGACAGCTGAGAGTTCATATCTTTATCTGGAAGTAGGACACACACACACAGACATAGAGAAAGAAACAAAAAGACACACACACACAAAGAGACAGAGACAGAGGCAGAGAAAGTGAGACAAGTAGAGAAAGACAGAGACAGAGACAGAAACACACACAGAGATAGAGATAGAGACAGAGAGAAAGAGAGGCAGACGGAGAACAGACAAGGATAATTGGGAACGGAGTGGGCTTTTGAACCTCAAAGCCCACTTCCTGGTGAGACACCTCCTCCAACGAGGCCACACCTTCTAATCCTTCACAAACACTGCTAGCATCCAGGCCGATCTTAAATTCTCTATGTAGCTGAGTATGACCTTGAGTTTCTGATCCTCCTGTCTCTGCCGCCAGGATTAAAAACGTGGGCCGCCACACTCATTAATGCGGCACTGGTACCAAATCCAGTGCTTTGTGTGTGCCAGGTAAGCACATCACCCACGGAGCAGCATTGCCAGCTGAGGAGGATCAGGAAATGTGTGTGAATCATAATTAGCTCACAAACACCCTTTAAAATGTCGTCTTTTGCCCTCTGCTTCTGTCAAACTAATTGAGTAGGGGTACACCTGATGTGCCATGTATGATATCTTCCCAGATGAGGGAGACCACCATTCTATAAAACCAAGGCAGGGAAAAGATCCCCTGTGAAGGGGTGTGCACGGCTTTGTCTCTACACAGGCCTTCACCTGTCACGAGGTCGCATTCCAGCTGCCGCACTTCTGACACTCCTGTGCTGTGCAGCCCTGGTCTTCAACTCCTGCTGGGGAGCAGGTTTTAACTCCCCAGCAAGCGTGCTGCATGATGGGAAGCCACTATGGACTGTTCGGATGACGGGACGGCACTTTATTTCTGGTGCAGGCGTTGGGAGATTTGGCTTGTACCGCTGCTGCCATGAGCATTGTAAGCTGCTTTGGGAAGCTAAATGCATCTTTAAAGGTGTGTGTGTGTGTGTGTCCATTGTGGACATGTGGAATCCAGAAGAGGATGATGTCCGGCATCCTGCTGTGCTGTCGCTCTGTCATATTTCCTTGAGGTGGTGTCTTTCCCTGAACCTAGAGCTAGGTTGTTGGCCAGCACACCCTAGTGATCCCCCTCTCTCTACTGTCCACAGTGCTGGGGTTGCAGGCGGTCATGCCAGTTTTCACTGTAGTGCTGGGGATTTGAACTCAGGCCCCGGATTGCCCAGCAAGTGCTCTTACTCATCTTGCAAGGCCCCGATTTGGAGCTGTATGTCTATCGAGCTGGTCATTCTGTGAAAGTTCAAGTGTGCGCGTCTGCCTTCTTTCCAGTTTTAATTTACTTTGCACATATTTAGTAGACTGAGTGACTTAAGGTATGATACGACAACCACAAAAACTTTTCTCTCGGGATCTCAGGGTCTAGGACAGCCCAGTGTGAACCCTGGGGACAGAGCTTCATCTGGTCTCCCCCTCCCCTCCCTGCCCCGGGTATGTGAGCTGGATCATGCACCGATGTGCTCACAGGGACTGTGAGGGGTGGGGGTGGGGGTGGGGGTGGAGGCAGTTCACACCGCCATGTGGAAATCCAGTCACCAAGCTTAGGATCCATGGAAAGGTTCCGAGCAATGGTTCTCGCTGTTCTCAGGCACTCCCAGCCACCTCTCTGATTTGGGTAACCTTGGGGCGGAAGGGAAGGACTCTCATATGGCAGGCAGGCAGGCACTCTGCCACTGACCTGCGTTTCCAGCTTCGCAAAGCACCTTTGATGCCCAAAGACTGCTGCAATGGCTGGCCGGAACGACAACTGTCATTCATGAGAAGCAGTTGACACCTGCTTTTTGACATCTATCTATCTATCTATCTATCTATCTATCTATCTATCATCTATGTATCTATGTCTATGTATGTATGTATATATGTATGTATTATCTATCTATCTATCTAAATATCTATCTATCTATCATCTATGTATCTATGTCTATGTATGTATGTATGTATGTATCATCTATTATCTATCTATCTATCTATCTATCATCTATGTATCTATGTCTATGTATGTATGTATGTATGTATGTATGTATGTATCATCTATTATCTATCTATCTATCTATCATCTATGTATCTATGTCTATGTATGTATGTATGTATCATCTATTATCTATCTACCTATCTATCTATTCTATCTATCCTTATTTAATTACTTACATGTGTATGTCTGCATGTTTGTGTCTGTGCATATGTGTGTGCATTCATGTGGAGGTGTCTTAGTTATGGTTTTATTACTGTGAAAAGACACCATGACTGAGGCAACTCTTACAAAGGCAAACAGCTAGCTAATGAGTGTTGCTCACAGTTTCATAGATTCAGTCCATTATCTATGCAGGAAGCATGGTAGTATGCAGGCAGGCACGGTGCTGGAGGAGAAACTGAGCGTCTACATCTTGACCCTACAGGGACCCAGAAGGAGACTGTTTTCTGCAGGTAGCCAGGAGGAGGTTCTCTTCCATACTGGGTCACACTTGAGTGCTGAGATCTCGAAGTCTACCCCACAGTGACACCCTTCCTTCCACAAGGCCACACCTCCTAATAGAGCCACGACCCAGTGGCCAAGCTTATTTAGACCACCACAGGAGTTCAGAGGTCAACCTCGGGTGCTATTCTGAGGAGCCATTTACTTTGTTTTTTGAGATAAATCCTCCCACTGGGTCTATGGACTTTCCAGTGAGTGCCAGAGACCTACATGTCCCCAACTCCCAGTGCTGGGATTATTATCGTGTGCCACTATGGTTGTTTATTATTATTATTATTATTATTATTATTATTGTTGTTGTTGTTGTTGTTGTTATTTTATGTGGGTGCTGGGGATCAAACCGATCCTCATACTTGTGTGGCACATACTTCACCAACTGAGTTGGGCTCCTAGCCCACTGGCCACAATTATTCTTGGCAGCTCAACATGTTTAAGGACTTGCCACCTCTAACGCAGTGGAGTCTAGACGCATGGTGTCCTGGTGCAGGTGTGTGTTTGAATCCGATGAAGAACTCAGGACTAGGGCTCTGGCGGGGGCTCACTCTCTGTTTGGGGGTGATGCTTTCCTTTTGTTGAAGCCTGGCCACCTTGCTCCTCCCTGACGTTGAGGGTAGCCTCCTGTCCCAGAGCGCTCACAGCTGTGAAACAAGTAACCTTTTACCCCACGCTGAGCAGCTTGTGCTTTGAGAAAGTCATAGATACTCAGAGAGGACATCAGAAAACACATTCAGAAGATACAGGGAAATCCTCTGCTTGGTTGGTTTTTAAGATATAGATCTTAGAACCTATCAAAAGATGGCTTGCTTCTTGACCTGTCTGTATTGTGTACTTCTTGGGAATTTTAATCTCTAAACTCAGAAACCCAGAGTACCCCAAAAGACACATGGAAACCTGGGCAGTCTTAACTGCCACCTGGTATGTGACCCACTTCCTCAAGGAAGGTGCTAGTGCATCGTATAACCATCATCCCTCCTCTTCCCTGATTTCCGACCTGTCAGTCTCCCTTCATGGCAAGATTCTCTTCACAACACTAACTCAGATTTCTTCCTTTCCTGTTACGTGTGCCAACACAGTCTGCAAACTCAGAGTTTGGGATGCTGAGGCAGGAGGAGCAGTTATGAGCCTAGCCTGAGCTGTATAACATATGTGCATGTGCTCCCCCACCGTGTGTGTGTGTGTGTGTGTGTGTGTGTGTACTGCACACACAGACACAAACAGTGATAGACTTATTACCCTCTCCTAGCTGTTTTCTTTTCACTGTGACAGGATACTTGACAAGAAGTCACTTAAGAAGGAAGGCTTTTATAGCCTCACATTTTGAGGGTACAGATAATGGTGGGGAGAGCATGGGACTTAGAGTGTGAGTTTCCTGGTCACGTGGTGTCTGTAATGAGGAAGCAGAGAGAGGAATGCTGGCGATTTTTACCGGGATCAGGACCCAAGCCCTTAGGATGGTGTCAGACACATTCATGGCTCTCTTCTGTCCACCCTTTCAACACTCTGTCTCCCAGAGATGTGCTTCCTGTTTGCAGTGCTGGGTGGGGGGCAGGACGAAGGAGGGGCTGGGCCCTACTCTCCCCATTTTGCAATTAGAGGTTTTTCAGGGACATGAAGTGCACAGGGCAGGGGGAGCATGCAGGGCGGGGCTGGTGGCCAGGCCTGCTGCTGTGGAGCTTCCAAGAGGGAAGGAGCCTTGTAGCCTGGCATAGCAGTTGCTGCCGCTCAGGTCCACCGAGACTGAAGAGTGGAGCTGAGCCAGAGGGAAGAGAGGAGGGTCATGTGGTGGGAACTGGGAGAAGAGGCTGAAAGCTGGACTCAGGGGGCACGCCCGGCCTGCACTCAAGGCAGGATACAGAATGCTCTAGAAGACATTACGGTTTGTTATAACATGTATTTGGTGTCTTCTAGTAAAAAAGAGAATAAAAGACTGACCCATTGCTAACCTGCAGTTGACAGAAAATGAAAATAAGCAAAGGTGACTCTGCATTGTTCTCCTGTTTCTCTAATGGAGTTTTTGTGTTACTCGTGGAAATATAAGCAAATGATTGGTTATGATGGGAAAGATTGTGTCCACGTGTTTGATGTGTGTGTGTGTGTGTGTGTGTGTGTGTGTGTGTGTGTGTGTGGTGTGTGCTATGAATGTTTCTTATTTTGGAAGAACATAACCCTTGTTAGACTTTAATTGTTCTTGAGTAATAGTTTTGTTGTTGTTGTTGTTGTTATAGTATATGGTAAACTGGACCTCAAGTGTTTGGGGGTAGCTGGGCAGCTGATTAATTCTCAGTGGGATGTTTTGTGCTAATTAAAGCGTTATTTCTATTGGCGGGGAAAGCAGTGTGGTGCTATATATAAGATAATCCCAGGACCCATGAAACTAGATATTTGCTCCTTCCTCCATCAGATGCTCAGAGTACCGGAAGAGAATTGCTCACACACACGGGATCTTACAGTTGGTGGCTGCGTTACCCTGAAGATGTCTCAGGACAAGATCTCTGACATCAGCAATCACTGAGATCCCTGGGGATTGCCACGGCAGACCAAGGGTGGGACCTGAGAAGCTGCATTCCTAAAGAGACCAGAGGCAGGAGGCCTGGGCAGGAGGCCTGGGCAGGAGGCCTGGGCAGGAGGCCTGGGCAGGAGCGCATGCAGCATCCGGTCATGGACCCAGCACTTACCAAGCCAGTCCTGCTGTCTGCAAACAGCGTTTACATAGCTCGGATTACCAGGTTACCGAGGCAGAGGTGCTGTCTCCAGGAACCCTGATTTTATTGCGGTTGGCGGATGGTCAATGTGTATGTGAGCTTATGGAGAATCTTTGTCAAATTTTAAAGAGTGCTGAATTTTAGAGTTTGCCAGGAAATGGGATTTGTTTTTATTTTGCCAACACCATTTTCTCCTCTCAGCACTCGACTTCACAACATGAGAACAGGTAAACGGAGCCACGCTCATCGGGGAGGGTTCTGAAGGAAAGAAGACGAGGGGACACTTTGCAGAGAGAGTGGAGGCCAGGGAAGACCTCCCGGGGAAGAAGGCCCTCGCGGCTGCGGCTTGGTCCGGGAGCCTGCGGCCGCACAGCCTTGGGCTTGTTTGAACCCTGCGGAAAGGAGTCTAATTGTGAAGTAGGAAATGGCGGGAGAGCGGACAGAGGAGGCAGGAGAAGAGTCAGGCCCACTCCTGTGAACAGTCGCCTGGCACAAAGTTAACGAAATGCTGGTGTCATTAACAGCCAGCGCTTATTCATCCAGGCACATTAAACTTATTAAAAATTTTATTTAGCCTGTTGCATTAAGTCTATCATAAAATACTCAAAACTGGATAATTTATGGACAATGGTTTTCAATTCAGCTGACAGCGTTAGCGGGTGAAAATCCAGCATGGCTCAGGCAAGGGTGCCCCTGGCTTGTCACCTCTTGGTGGACAGAGTCACTTTGGGAGTGTGTGTGAGTCAGAAAGCCAGGAGGAGCCTGAGGTCCCTCTCAGACCATGTCCCACATGACTTAAAATCCTTCCACTCCCCCTTCATAACTGTCCCAACCATTTTTAAAGACTTATTTATTTATGTATTTTGTGCACGAGTGCTCTATCTGCATATACATCTGCATGCCAGAAGAGGCATCCCCTTATAGATGGCTGTGAGCCACTATGTGGTTGCTGGGAATTGAACTCAGGACCTCTGGAGGAGCAGCCAGTGCTCTTACCCGCTGAGCCATCTCTCCGGCCCACGACACTTCTTAAGATCATTGTACCGGGAACTATGTGGACACCGCTTGTCGACACTGCCATCATTGCTGTACGGATATCACTTCAGCGTACTGGAGAACGCTAAGATAGTCACTTTTCTCAAATTTGTATGACCAGGAAACTCTCAGTCCCACAACCACCTCAGAGACCGTGTTCTTTGAAATCCACATGGGAAATTTCGATCTAGTGGCTCAGTATTAAGGGGTGTGCCTTTAAGAGACCTGGGTGGCGGGGTGAATAGCAAGGTCCTGGGATTGTAGGGCCAGACTGGGTTTGGGGCTGTGCTCTGATGTTTTGCTACTATGGACTTGGGCTGCATAGATGACCTGATCCTTGAGGACCCTCAGGGCACTGTGAACAATGACCACTGATATTTTTTTTTCTCTTTGTGGCTTTGAGTTAGCTCAGCTGCAGAGGAGACATGGAGAAGCACATAGAAGCACACGCATCGGATAGATAGACACACACACATCAGATAGACGCACACACATCAGATAGAAGCACACACATCAGATAGACGCACACACATCAGATAGAAGCACACACATCAGATAGA